>CM022952.1:20275271-20959736 GCA_012931725.1 Litsea cubeba | reverse complement strand
TCTCTCTCTCTCTCTCTCTCTCTCTCTTCTCTCTCTCTCGATTCTGCAAATGCTATGCTTACTGCAAATGCTATGCTAGCAAGTGGCATAACCATCAGGCATCTTAGTTGGACTTGGACCAAGAGTAACCCTATCTCATAAAGACACTCCATGAAAATATTCAAAGCATGCTTTGAGTTAGAGATGATTACCTTTCCAGCTGAACCGCCACCCATGAACATTGACTGATCGAAGTTTCTTGTTGCATCCTTCAATTCTTCCAAAGAAAACAACCGATGCAGCGGTGAACCTTGAACCCCGACCTTCACTAATTGAGATGCATACCCTTAAAAGAAAATGCATAACTACCAATCAATTCTCAATAAAAGAATGTAAACAGTATTAGAACAGACTACCCCATAAGTTGAACAGTGGCGCCATAACCAGGCTACTTACTTGCAGTTGCAATGAGCTCAGAGGATAATCCTGTTGGGGAGTCATCTATCACTGGCTTTGGCAATAGATGCTGCACTGATATCTCTCGCGACCAATGAATTCTGCAGAAAACGAGAAACCCAACTGCAAGCAGTAGCACAACAAATGCTATTCCTCCAATTACACCTACTAGAACTCCTACACCTTTGCCCGCCGGGGACGCTTTCTCCTCTACTTTGATTTCTTTGCAGTATGATTCCTGATGCTGATGGCGGGGATCGACAGACAAACAATTCCCATTGAATTTAACTACTCTCTTGGCTGATCCAGAGCTCAAGCATGAAGGCAAACCACCTACCAATCTATTACCGGAAATATCGACAAATCCAAGTTTGCTGCTGCAACTTAAGCTATTGGGAAGTGACCCACTAAACTGATTCCATGCCAAATTTAAGTAACTGATATTGGGCAAAGAGAACAATGCTGTGGAAGGCGTCCCCTTCAGTAAATTGAATGAAAGATCAAGGTTCTCAAGCTGAGCCAATCCACCATATTGCTTTGGTATCTCACCAGACAATGAGTTGTTACTCAGTAGAACAGTTTTTAACCCTTTGGGCACCATAGGCAATTCGGAATTTAACTCATTCTCTCTCAAATCCAGTACTTCAAGGCTAGTTAACCCACTAAAATCAGGCAATTTACCTGAAATTTGATTCTGCGAGAGCGAGAGCTCTGTAAGAGTGGTAATTCTAGAGATCGACGATGGAAATGGACCCTTCAACTGATTGTTTTTCAGGCTCAAAACTGTTAAATTCAACAACGAATTGAACCAATTAGGGACTGTGTCATTAAAGAAATTCCCATCTAGCATTAATGTCTGGAGCTTCACCATGGCAGAAATCTTGGGGGGAATTGAACCATAGAGAAAATTAGAGCTCAAATTGAGAACTTCAAGTGAATACAATCTATGAATCTTATCTGGGAGAGGACCCCAGATGCCCAAAGAAACCAAGCTGACTACTTTCAAGCTATTTAGCCTTGAGAGTGTAGTTACAAAAGAATCTATAGAGAAATCTTGGGAAAGAGTCTGACCAGGAATAGAGTAGCCCTCAAACTCACTGACCTTGAGAGGCTTGTCGCCTCTGATTCTGAGCTCTGTTACTGAGTTATCAAGGCAAGTGATGCTTAGCTCTGGAGATGAAGGTATGCTGCAGAGGTCTCCACCCTTATCCCATACTTCCAGCGATTTTGGGTATTCCAAATGCTTTCTTAGCTGCTTTAGTATCTGGGTGTGGTAGGATTGCAGTTGTTGGGCGTTGGAGATTAAGAAAAACCAAGAAAGAAAGACAACAAGAAATGCATGAGAAGATGCCATTGAAAGAGAGGTTTTCTCCCTGAGAATAGACTGCTTTACGTGTACAGGCTTCAAAAAGAAGAACCCATGAAAGAAACAGCAGTTAATGAAGAGAAAGCTTTCATGGACAAGAAGGGTAGAGGAAATATCCGATTTTATTAAGCTAGAGAAAACCCATTAAAGGAACACAAAAGAAATGCTGAAAATTCCAACTTGGATGAGTTTAGAAGCTATCCATCAAAGGAAGCGCAGAGGAAATGCAGAAGAAAGAAGAACCCTGTATTATGATCTGGAGTCCGTTTTTATGAGGAAAGATTTGATATTTCTGCAAGTTAGAGAGAACCCATGAGAGGAAATGGGGGAAATTGCAGAAAACAAAAGGATTCCGATGATGTAGGAGTGTTTTTCTGTGAGATGTTAGGGTGAGTGGAGTGGGTCTTGAAAGGGAGAGTTCGCAAACAGCAGCAGAAGGATTAAAAGCACATTGAGCTACCACATGGCCTTCTTTATGAGTTGAAGACTCTGGTCTTTCCCATCCCTGCATTAATGCAGATGGGTTTACAGCTGAAATAGCTCTGTGGGCTCTCTCTCTCTCTCCCTCTCCCTCTCTCACAGTGGGAAGACTGGAAGAGTAAATGAGCTGGAGATATCTTTATTATTCTCTCTCATGTCCAATCTTCGTTCCTAAACAGTAAAAAATATATGTACGGGGTGGTAGGTTCTTCAGGACAAAATAGGGTATGAGATGATTCCAATTGGTATTCAAAGTATTCTACCAAAAAGAAAATTGGTATTCAAAGTAACATGTATAGGCTCAAAATTGGAATTGGACAAATTTATTAAGCAAGGTTTTTATTTGGGGTTTTGACCGTACAGGGTATAAAATACCATATATTTTTTGAAACGGTGTTGACCAAAAGTATATCCCAAATATGGGTATCATACAGAGAGCCTTTTTTTTCCACTTTTACCCTTTTTGTGCGTTATCGCAAATATTTGCGATATCGCATAAACTGAAGAGTCATTATATAAGCTGTTCGTTTTCCCTCCCTTTTTTTCCTCCGTTTACAGCAAAAAGCAAGTCGTTTTCCCTCATTATTTTCCTGTGACTGTCTTTATCTTTATTCTCAAGAGGATGAAGCAATCACTCTTTCATTTCTCCAAAGGCATTCAGATGATTCTTCTTACACAATATTTGGACATGTTTGAAATTTTTTGAATACTCTGTCAAATGTTATGTTAAAAATGGTTGGGCATTGAGACATTTAAAACTTATGATCATGGAGATACTTTGGAATTTATTCTTAATTTTTTTGTTTGATTGTATTAGATGAACAAAAGATATGAAACGTCCTAAAAATGTATTTACTGTAGCAATCACTCTTTCATCTCTCCAAAGGCATTCAGATGATTCTTTTTACACAATATTTGGACATGTTTGGAATTTTTTGTATACTCTGTCAAATGTTATGTTAAAAATAGTTGGGCATTGAGACACTAAAAACTTATGGTCATGGAGATACTTTGGAATTTATTCTTAATCTTTTTGTTTGATTGTATTAGATGAACAAAAGATATGAAAGATGAAGACAGCCACATGAAAAACAATGAGGGAAAACGATTTGCTTTTTGCTGCAAACGGAGGAAAAAAAGGGAGGGAAAACGAGCAGCTCATATAATGACTCTTCAGTTTATGCGATATCACAAATATTTGCGATATCGCACAGAAAGAATAAAAGTGGAAAAAAAAAAGAGGCTTTCTTTACGATACCCATATTTGGGATATACTTTTGGTCAACACCATTTCGAGGAATACAGGGTATTTTATACCCTGTATGGTCAAAACCCCTTTTTATTTTCTTTAACCCAGCCAAGGGAGCTGGGCATCTCTATTTCCGCCTCCATCCTCTCGTATTGATAATCCTTTTTTTTTTTTTTGTCTTTTGTATTGATAATCCTTTTTCCGTGGAGAAAGAAACTTCATTCTTCGAGAAATAATCTCTCTTTGTGTTTAGAGTAAAGTAGAATAAAATGAAATAGAGTATCAAATCAAAGAAAAAAAAATAGTGAAGGAGATTAATTGTAAAAGCATAAATGACAAAAAAAAGCTTATTTTTTATTGCATAAAATGATAAAAAAAAATTCTTAAAAAGTACAAAATGACAAAAATGGTGCTTTACTCCCACTCCCTCTAGTTTTTTATTTCTTCTACACACAATCATGTTTTATTTTACTTCACCCTACATACCAACAGGCAAGGATTTGAACTTGGATATTAAAGTGAGAAGTAGGTTTTCAACAAATTGGGCAAACCCTTATTCTCTGAACAAGGCTTAAAATGCCGTCTGAACTCAATCTCAAGGTCACAAGGGTCAAGCCAGAGTTTGGTCCATCTTTTAAAGTTTTATGGTCTTTTGAAAAATTTCCCTTCCTCATTTGCTTTTATAAAAGGAGAGCATGTTAAATGGCTTGAGGTTACTTTTGTATTTTGCTTGCTTCTTAAAGATAAGCAAAGAGTGCTGCTATTGGCACACAAAAATTTTCTTTTCAAACACAAGGATTTTTTCTTTTTTCTTATTACATTTGTATCCCTTTATGAAATGACTAAAGTAGCCATTATCCAACAAAAACTCAAATCAGATTTTCTTTTCACACACAATCTCCATTCTTTTCCTTAAAGAGCTTCTCCACCTCACTCTCCACTTCTACTCTCCACTTCCTCCATTCTTCCTTGGGCAAGTCATCTTCACTCACTTGCATTTTCTTTTTTCTGGGCATCCTATCTCACTCTCCACTTCCTTCATTTTCCTTTGCAACTCATCTTTCATTCACATTCCTCCATTTGATTGTGCAATGAAGAAGAGATGGATGAAAACAACAATCAAATGGTGCCATTTAATCAAAGCAGTAGTGGAAAGGTATGTTTCATTAATATTTTTTTTCATTTTTGATCTTTTGTAAATTTTTCATCTCGCCTGAAACTTCGTACCTCCCGATATGTACGGTATTTCAAAACCGAACATATAGCATATGTTCGAACGTACAGGACCGAACATATGACATATGTTCGGACATATACATCCGAACATAAACTATATGTTCGGTCATATGTTCGGTCCTGAGAGTCCGAACATATGCTATATGTTCGGAAGTAAATATCCGGACAGTAATATTAAATTAATATTATGCAGGTCTCTACGCAAGAAAGTCAAGTTGAATCGGACTTTGTCATGGATTATACCAGTGAGTTTATAACTCAAGAGGTAAGACCAACATATGTAGGATTTATATTCAAATACATTTACTTATTACTAAACTCGTATAATTTGTTTATTTATTGTAGATATTTCACAGCCGCGATTCGTTGATCAGTTGGGCTCGTGGAGTAGGAAGGAAAAACGGGTTTGTTATTGTGCTAAAGGTTTCAAATGCTGCTCGAGTGGGTGTCAAAGCTAGAGTACTCCTTGCTTGCGAGAGAAATGGACAATATAAACAAGAAGAGTGCCAAAAGCGAAAGAGGATCAAACAAACCGGTTCAAAGAAATGTGGATGTCCTTTCGCACTAAAGGGTAAAAAGTTAGACTCAAATGATGATTGGATGTTGGAGGTCATATGTGGTGTGCATAACCATTCGGCCGCGGGAATATTTAGAAGGGCATTCATTTGCAGGAAGATTATCAGAGGAGGAAACAAAGTTGCTGGTTGACATGTCGAAGAGCATGGTTAGACCAAAAGAAATTTTGATTACGTTGAAACAAAGAAGTGAATTAAACGTAACCACAATGAAGACCATATACAATGCACGCTACAGATATAAAGTTAATGAGCGGGGTGGAAGAAGTCAGATGCAACAACTACTTGGTAAGTTTGGCAGAGCATGATTACATAGAATGGCATAAAAATTGTGAGGATAGCGAGATTGTAACTGACTTAATTTGGACCACCCAAAAGTATAGATTTGTTGCGTGCATTTCCACATGTCTTGATAATGGACTGTACTTACAAGACCAATCGTTATCGCATGCCTCTTCTGGAGATTTGTTGGAGTCACAATCCACAGATATGACTTTTTCAGTATGCTTTGCATACCCTTCATGCTGAATCGTGAAGAAAATTATGCATGGGCACTAGTTGTATTGCGTTCTACTATTGGCGATGGTATTCTTCCTGATGTCATTGTGACGGATACAGAATTGTCACTCCTGAACGCCATTAATAGAATATTCCCTGTGCTACTCATTCTATTATGCAAATGGCACATTAATAGAAACATATTGGCGAGATGCAAGAAGTTGTTCGAAACGAAAGAAAAAATGGGACAAGTTTATTATGAGCTTGGAATATGTTGGTGTCTTCATCCACAGAAGATGAGTTTGGTGAACAACTCAGTAAGCTAAACAATGAATTCAGCACATACCCTGATGCACTCAATTACGTGAAAGGTAGTTGGTTGGATGCTTACAAGGAGAGGTTTGTCTCCGCATGGACAGACAATTGTGTCCATTTTGGGAATACTACCTCGAACAGGTAATTTTTAAAAAAAAATTACTTTATTTGATTTATGCTTATTAATTAATGACTAACCTCTTAATAATCCACGCAGGGCCGAGAGTTCACATGCATAGCTCACAAGACAGCTTTGGATCAAGTCAAGGAAATTTTGAAGCAGTTTGGTCTAAAATCCATAATTTGCTTGAGTTGCAGCATACCAATATCAAAGCTTCGTTTGAGAAAAGTAAGACCTGGTCATTTTGTACAATTGTTTTTAATACCTGGTCATCCAACTCCGCCTATTGCAAATAAGTGGAAACAGTTTCATTATCCTTGTGTGGATGGATGGGAGACTCCATATAGGGAGCGGATTGTTCAATTCAAAGAGGCTGTAACCTCCAGACGTATCAATAGCAGAGACAATTGATTGGATTAAATGTAATTGGACACAATTCTTTATGTTTCTGTATCGGAATGTTCTTTTAATCATTTAATGAATGAATTGGCGATGTGTTTTTTTTTTTGTTGCATTTTATTTAAAATAAGCTTTTTTATGTTGAATGTGTTGAGTCCGTGCTTATTAATTGAATGCAGACTCATAAAAAAAAAGTTAAATTCATAACTGTAACAACCGTTCGGATACACAGTGCCGAACATGTCCATATCATTCGGTCTGAAGTGCCCGAACATCATGAACATGTTCGGCACTTCTGAACATTATGCATATGTTCGGAACTGAGTGTCAGAAATAAAAACGTTTTGTTCGGCACTGTGTATCTGAACGAGGTTCAAGTTATCCCTACTTTGACCAGATAATAATGAAAATATTTCAACCTGTACAGAAAAAATCAAGCACTATCCAAAGTAATTAAAGATAACATCAAATAACTAAAATACATTTGACAACAAGTACATCCATATTCAAATTATACAAGAACATCGTCTTAAAATAACCATGTTAGTACTTGAAAAAAATATATTCCAATGATTTTTTGTTTTTGGTCAATTATAACAACTGTTTACATTTCTTCAACTGTCCCTTCCCCTCCTAGTCCTAGTGCGACTGTAAGTTTGTGAACTCATGGGGGATGTCGAAAGCACTACACCATTTCAGGACATACCTAACTTTTAAAACCGTTACTAAAAAAATTTGTAACGGTTTTTCTGGGTCACAGTTTGGGCGTTTCTAATATGTATAAACATTTCTAACGGTTAAAAACCGTTACAAACACATTAATTGTAACGCTTTATTTCCGTTACTGAAATTAGTTCGTAACGGTTTTAATACTCATTTGTGTAAAGAATTTAAATAAAAAAGTAACGGTTTTGTAACGGTATTTTACACTTAAATTTTTGTAACGGTTTTGTAAAATTTGTAACGGTTTCCGTGCCGAATTTTGTGTTACTGATTATTAATATTCCTACGGTTGTGAAATCTTTTGTAACGTTTTTAAGTGTTGCTATTCGCACAAATTTGTAACGGTTTATAACGTTAGCAAAACTGTTTCATAAGTAAAAAAAATTTATCCAAAGCCACCCCATAATACCGAACCTGCTGCATATATAAAAATGCCCTTTTACATGGTTCAAACATTAACAAGAAGTCTCACACTTACATCTATATCAAATAATTTAAAAGCTTATAATTTAAAAGAAAAAATATGGAGAGTTCACAGCAGAATAATAAACAAATCTGAGTAGTTTAGTCCAATAGGTCATATCATAGTATTAATCCAAGGATAGACTTTGAAACAGAATAGTGTGACATCAAGTAGCATCTTTAACAATAACGACAAACAAAATAGTCACTACGTACTACTCAACAAATTCATCAATCCATAGAACTCCTATGCGTGTAATATTAAGTCATGTGTAATATTAAGTGGAGCAAATAGTATGTTTGTTAAACAGAAGCAAGAAAAAGAGTGCATATTCTAGTTAAAAATCATGCACATCTTGATGGTGCAACTGATATTGCTCATAGTAAACAACATCATATGAAGTACTAAGTGGACATGATTGTACAAAAACTGATTTGGGAACACTGCTCTTGATACCTTAAATGGCACAAGCAGTTCCAGTGCCTGATGCAGCAAGCAATCCTACAGCAAGTAACATATGTGACCAGTGAAATCTGGATTGCAGCAAGGTTTGGGCCTGAGGTAGCAGAAGTACTGGTGAGAATTAATGGCTGTAGGCTGAGGAGCTTGAGGGGAACCTGGGGCTATGAGCTAGTATGTGATCTCAACGGGGCCATCTACAAGCAAAACAAGGACATGTTTTCCATGTCAATAAGCTGCATTTAAGAAAATATATAAATAAATCATCGAACAAACACAATGATGGGTGGAACAATGGAAACACATTATGGGTACCATAGTATATACTATATACAAATCAAAGACTATTGAATGTATTAATTTGAGGATATACACAACAAAAAAAATGATGGTATTTTACCAAAACGGGTTCTCTTTCCACATGCCAATTTTAGGACATCTACTAAGTGTCTTCTTCACAAGTTACAAGAGATTTTTTTTCTTTTTTGAAAGGTAAGTTACAAGAGAATACCACCAAAAACAAGAAGAAGCAAAAACTAAACTAAACAATACAAAAACGGGTTCTCTTCCCATAGGCTAGGGTGTTTACCTGAATTCGGGCTTGCTGTTGGGGGCACCTGTAATGTTTGGAGGAGGATCCTGTCATTTATGCAAAATATCAAACAAATGCATATGAGCTGATATAAGAGAAGACAATATGCATTATTAATGCAATCACTAAAGAAATAAATAGCAATAAACATGAGGAAACTTGGAATGTGGAATGCAAAGACAGAATTATAGACTCTTCAGGCTCAGCAAGAGTATAGTTAGCTGAGTTACATTTCTGATCCCCTCTTCTTAAATTGCTTTCCTTGTGGGATCTTACTTGAAATATGCTAAATGTTTACTTCACTTTGGCAAGTAAAGGGGAAAGAAACAAACAAAAAAACAAAAAAAACAAAAACAAAAGAAAAACCCGCTGCTCCACCTGCTGCACCACCCAGCAGAGCCCCACCTGCACAGCCACGTGCACAGGCACAGCCCCCCAGCACACCCACCTGCTGCCCACCTGCTGCACCACCCAGCACAGCCCACCCAGCACACCCATCTGCACAGCCCCACCTGCTGTCCATTGTTTATGCACACCCTGCACACCCACCTGCACAGCCCACCTGCACATCCCCCCTGCACACCCACCTGATGCCCACCTGCACACCCACCTGCTGCCCACCTGCACACCCACCTGCTGCCCACCTGCACTTCCACTGCTACACCACCTGCACATCCCCCCTGCACACCCACCTGCTGCCCCACCTGCTGCACCACCCAACACATCCCACCCTGCACCAGCCACCTGCACACCCACATGCACAGCACTCCTGCACAGCCCACCTAGCACACCCCACCTGCACACCCACATGCTGCACCACCTGCACTGCCCCCAGCACACCCACCTGATGCACCACACACACAGCCCACCCAGCACAGCCCCCCAGCACATACCCCCTGCACACCCACCCTGCACAGCCCTCCTGCACAGCCCACCCAGCACAGCCCCCCAGCACACCATCCTGCACACCCACATGCTGGACCACCTGCACTTGCCCCCCCCCAGGCACACCCACCTACTGCACCACCTGCATAGCCCCCCTGCACATCCACCTGCTGCCCCACCTGCTGCACCACCCAGCACAGCCCACCCAGCACACCCATCGCACAGCCCACCTGCTGTCCAGTGTTTATGCACACCTGCACACCCACCTGCACAGCCCACCTGCACATCCCCCCTGCACACCCACCTGCTGCCCACCTGCACACCCACCTGCACACCCACCTGCTGCCCACCTGCACTTCCACCTGCTACACCACCTGCACATCCCCCCTGCACACCCACCTGCTGCCCACCTGCTGCACCACCCAACACATCCCACCCTGCACAGCCACCTGCACAGCACTCCTGCACAGCCCACCTAGCACACCCACCTGCACACCCACATGCTGCACCACCTGCACTGCCCCCCAGCACACCCACCTGATGCACCACACAACACAGCCCACCCAGCACAGCCCCCCCAGCACATCCCCCCTGCACACCCACCTGCACAGCCCTCCTGCACACCCACCTGCACAGCCCTCCTGCACAGCCCACCCAGCACAGCCCCCCAGCACACCAACCTGCACACCCACATGCTGGACCACCTGCACTGCCCCCCCCCAGCACACCCACCTACTGCACCACCTGCATAGCCCCCCTGCACATCCACCTGCTGCCCACCTGCTGCACCACCCAACACAGCTCACCCTGCACAGCCCCCGCACACCCACCTGCACAGCACACCTGCACATCCCACCCAGCACAGCCCCCCAGCACACCCACCTGCAACAAGTTCTCATTTTCCTGTGTAAAAATTATATACCTGAACACACCAAGAATGGGAAGTCCTTTATGTAATGCCAGGGATCTTCTCATTAGTAGAACAGCTCCAGCACCATCACTCACTTGGCTAGCATTACCTGACAAAATATGCAATAAAGAGCTCATTTTTAATGATCAGTTATATGCTTAGAACTACATTCCAAACAACACTAAACAACTTTTACTTAAAAACTATGACACTTTTCTCCTCTCCAGATACCTGCTGTGGTAGTCCCATCCTTCTTAAATGCAGGTTTCAGCTGTGGTAAAACTGATAATGTTGTGTCTGGTCGAATTCCATCATCCACAGAAATTATGACACTTTTCTCCTCTCCAGATTTAGGATTTTCAATCTATAGATAAAGCAAAAATAATAAAAAAAGGTCGGCAAAATGTTAATTTAAAGCCCAAAAGAAATGAAGGAAACATTGAATATAACATTTTATATTCACTAGGTTCCTAATGCAATATAATTCTCACCTTTGTGGCCACAGGGATTATTTCATTTTTGAATTTACCAGCAGCAGTAGCTGCAGCTGCCTTTCTATGAGACTCGACCTGAACAGTCAATAGGCCCCATCGAATGTGGCTGTTAACGTGCAGCTGTCACCTTATCCTGGTGTATGAGGAGATGCAAATCAACAACAGCTGGGACCAACATTTTAATAGTTTGTAGTGTAATAAATAGATGGATTCTGGAATTCTCTGAGCTGATGAATGAAATAAGCAGCTTCAATTCCATTTCCACCAAACAGTGAATGTGAGATAAAAACCAACTAGTTCTTCAAATCAAGCATTTTAACTGCATCAGAACCTAACCTCATTTAAATTTCTAATAAGTTAAAATGCAGGACATTGAAAGAACTAAAACTAATAGTGCCACAGATTTTGCTGCCACCATTTCAAGCACTTGCTGCATTGACTTAACATACAAGAATCCTGACCAAGTAACACTGGGCGTGGGGGAGAGAAGAGAGGGAGCAGGGGAAGAGAGAAGAGGGCATAATATGTTGCAAACAGCAGGATATAGTTCACTGATATACTTTCATTAATTCATGAATGCGTTTTTAGTAATTACTGAAAGAAATCACGTAAGCACCGAGGAGAGAAAGAAATTCAATACATTATAATAAGATTTGTTCATTGCAAATAGAAGTACCGAGTAAAGGAAACCCAAGACCCGTTTAAAAAAAAAGGAACCTAAGACGATGACATGAAAAATCAATTAAAATATGGTACTACCTTTCTAGGAATTTCAAATATGAAAAGTTCATTCCACTTTACAGTGCCCTCACTCAACCCATTGGCCTTGGATACCAATGGTTTGACACATCTAGTCCTTGCACTCTGTGGTAAAAGCTTCTGCTGATATGATGGCTGACCATCAATTGCCAGTCGTAAAGCACAAAAGAAGTCATGGTTATTGCCATCATCCAGAATTGGTAGTCCCTGGAAATAAGAAAAATGAAGTCAGGAACCCTGGAGGCCTGGACTCAAATACATACGGAGAGAGAGGGAGAGATAATAAAATTCAGAATAAGACCCTGGACTCAAATATACCCTGGACTCAAATATCTGCACAGCAACATAGAAGCGTGACTCCCTAGATCCAGTCCCAACATTCAGCCTGTCTGAAAACAGGGGAGGTGGTATCCATGCAGAAACATGGCCCTCATGCTGTAATAGCTCGATTGTTTCTAAATCTTGCTCAAACTTCTTTAGATAAATATCACACCCAAGTTTATTCTCTACACCACCTGCACAGCACCCAAGCACACCCACCTGATGCACCACACAACACAGCCCACCCAGCACAGCCCCCCAGCACATCCCCCTGCACACCCACCCTGCACAGCCCCCCTGCACACCCACCTGCACAGCCCTCCTGCATAGCCCACCCAGCACAGCCCCACTGATATACCACCCAGCAGAGCCCACCTGCACAGCCCACGTGCACAGGCACAGCCCTCCAGCATACCCACCTGCTGCCCACCTGTTGCACCACCCACCTCAGCCCACCCAGCACACCCACCTGCACAGCCCACCTGCTGTCCATTGTTTATGCACACCTGCACAGCCCCCCTGCACACCCACCTGCTGCCCACCTACTGCACCACCCAACACATCCCACCTGCTGCACCACCTGCACTCACCACCTGCATACCCACCTGCTGCACCACACAACAAAACCAGCTCCTACTTGTCAGTGAATTATTGAGGACAACAAAAAAACTAAATCTATTTCTAGTGAGAACAGTAGTAAATATCCTGTTCCAGCCTTTTGTCAGTGTTTCTATACATATCACTAAGCAACTACGCATGCTAAGGATTCATGTAATAGATTTCTCAAGAGTTGCAATTGTAGATTGTGTACTGTCTTGCCAACTCTCAATGGGACTTCCTACATTTGCCTTCAAAAACCATACCTGACTCATTACAGGGTCAGACAGAATATTCTGAATTTCTGGGTCCTGCATTGCCTTTGCCTGCAAAGAAGTTTTAAAACCTCATCTCATAGAACGCTTGAAATAAGACATAAACAAAAGACCAAAATAGAGCACCAACCTGCTTTTCCTTCAGTTCATCTGGACTCATCTCACCCCTGTTAGTCTTGTTAATCTCACCACCTGCACTCACCTCTACACCAATAAGCACACACCCTGCACAGCCCACCCACCTGCACTCACTCTACACCAGCTGCACACACCCATGCACAGCCCACCCACCTGCACTCACTCTACACCAGCTGCACACACCCTGCACAGCCCACCCACCTGCACTCACCCTGCACCACCCACCTGCACTCACCTCTACACTAGCTGCACACACCCTGCACCACCCACCTGCACTCACCTCTACACCAGCTGCACACACACTGCACTCACCACCTGCACTCACCTCTACACCAGCTGCACACACCCTGCACAGCCCACCCACCTGCACTCACTCTGCACCAGCTGCACACACCCTGCACCACCACCTGCACTCACCCTGCACCACCCACCTGCACTCACCTCTACACTAGCTGCACACACCCTGCACTAACCACACATCTGCCCACCACTCTGCCATGTATGAGACTGTCTGCCATGATAGCCCACCTGCTGCACACACCCACTCTGCACAGCCCAAACAGAAGTGCATGTTCAGATGAATAAAATTGGGAGACATCTGCAATTAAGATACTGAGACAATTAGCAAAACATAACAGGAAAGTAGCTGTTCAGATTAAAAAAATTGGGAGACATTTTTGTAAATCAGAAAATTCATACCTTTCTCCATTGGCCTGGTTTTGATGAAGATGAAGTTTGGCTTCCTGACTGAAGGAACCATGTGAAAAAGGACAAGAATACAATACAAAACAATAAGAAATCAATGATAAATAACATAAAATGTCTCAAAGGCACCATCCTCCCTCCTCCTTTATCTGGGCTTGGGACCAGCAGTTGAAACCAATATCAAACCAATGATATTGATTATCACCAGGCGGAGTTAAAAATGGGTTAATACATGATTGAACCTGAATATTCAAACAAGCAAGCATTCCAAATTAGTATTTCGAAAATATAAAACATGCAAACGTGTCCAAATGAACTCGGTATTAAGTTCTTACATCCATATCAAGCAAAATGCACTCAAAACATAAACTAGCAAATAAGTGCAAGTCCTTTAACATAATAAGTCAATAAACATATAAAAAAAAACAAGTTAAGAGATTTCCATCCTTGACTCTAGCCAAATCACAGGCCCTCCTGCACTAAAACCATCTAAATACCTTATTCCATCTTGGGGGCCGTCGTAAACAAGAGCATCACCAACTAAGACTTCCTCAATGTAGACTTTTTTTTCACCTGTGAGAACTTTTCTGCCATGGCAAATTCCAGCTGTCTCTGTCATAACATAACCCTTAGCAACCGCAAGACCATTCCTATCTAGTAAGGTCACTTTCGGTGGAGAACCAAGCGTCCCAGGATCAGGAATCACAGAGTCAAACATGTCCTTTAAGTTTCGTTGAGTCTGACGGGAAACTGAATTGGAACCAACTTCAGTTTCGGGTGGTGTTGTCCCGCATACGGCTTTACCACTCGACATTCCATCTTTCTTTATGACCTTAAGTACATCCTGACACATTGGAGATAAAATTTAGTTATATATAAATGTTATTAAATGCAAGGAGGCACAAGTTTAACTCACCGTTAACACACCCATGACATTACTTATAGAGGCCTTCATCTCATTCAATTCCCCTTTTAACTCAGAATTGGATGAAGAGCTTGCTTGTTGCAGTAACGCCTTTGAAATAGCTGTACGTTGCAATTGGTTCTTAGACTTGGTCGAGCTGATTCCACGAGTTCTACTGCTTTTATCGGGCCCAAAGACTTCAGTCAATTCATCATTATCCAAGTCTGCTTCAAATACACTACAATCACCGTTCGAGCTTGCCTCTTTTCTCCTTTTTTGAGCAGCCTCAACTTGTTCCTATATTATCAACCAATGATATGAGTAGTAATATAAATTAAATTAATTAATCTTCTTTTTTTAGAACTTACGTAATGAATTCGAGCACTCTCCAATATAGTCCCATCACGGCGCTGTCCCATCACGGCGCTCATGTCCTTTTTTCCAACAATCTACCCGTCCATGTTTTCTGCTAGGATCTTCTTTATCCTACAAAAACAATTTTTAGTAGTTGTTGGGATAAAGAGAATAGAATTTAAACATGCAAGAATATGCACCTACCATTTTATCCAACATATGGGCGTATGTGCTCCGCCCATTAGTATGCCGATATTTATTCTTTCTCGCATTCTCTGCATTCTTTGCATTTCTAACTTTCACTTCATCAGTACTCTCATTTCTAACAAACATTGCCCAATGATTTGGATCTTTACCCAATGGGCATGCTGCAATAGCTTCTTCCACACCCCCGCACTTTCTCAAAATCTCTTTCCGTAAGGCATACTTTGCTGATCTGAACTTTTGAGGAAAGTCCTTTTCTACTGCTTGGCGTGCCGCTGATTGGGGAACATTAGGCTCAAATTCTTGCTACATACAACAAGTAAAAAAGATTAGATATTCAGGAAAAAAGATTAGTCGTAAGCAAATGTCGGATATGTGTATCCAAAACATCAAATGCACATGTAAACCTTATCATTAATTCATTCCAAACATCATTTTTAAAGCTTCCATCTATTTTCCTCCAGTCCTTGTAATGAATTGGAATAGCTCGAACGTAATAACCAACACGAGAATTCCATTTGGCATGGTTAGGACCCACGGCAATGCCGTCCACATTGAACTCTATAGGTAACTTACTAATGGTTCCTGTTGAGGCTCCCGAAGTTGAATTATGAGATGGAAGTGGCGCTGAACTTGAAGGTTGGGAAGCAATAAGGCGTGATTGACCTGATGCCATTGTAAAATAGCCTAGTATTTGACAAAGGATTGTTAGTATAAACTATTACATGAGAAACTTATAACTAAAGCAAACTGAAAAGGAATATTTATATGTAAATGTAGAAAATGAGAAATTTTGCATGTAAAAGTACGTCTCACCAATTATTAAAAGTGTGCAACTATTACAATCAGGTTAGACTTTGCATCAACGACTCCAAACTAGGTTGGTCGTCGAGAATAGATTGGAAGACAGTTGGTGCTTCTAGATCATCCACTTCACTTGTCAATCGCCTAGGCGAATGTATGACTACCCACCAATTAGGATTTCTCAAATCCTTCGAGTAAAATACTTGACTAGCCTCAGATGCAAGAATCACCGGCTCATCAAAAGAATTATTGATACTCTTCAGCCTATTGAGATTAACCATCACCAAATTAGAATCTGGACAAAGTTTACAACCATTGGTCTTGTCCTCCACCCTCACCCAATTGCAGTAAAAGACAACATGACGAAAGGTTGTATAGTCCAACTCTATTATCTCTTCAATAACCCCATACCAATTGGTTGATGCATTAATGGGATTCTTGTCCTTCCTACTTGATGTAAATGCAGTGATTGCATTCATACAAACACCACTGTCTTGTGTGGCAACTGTTTCGTCATGCGACCTAGTAGAGAACACAAAACCATTAACACGGTACTTTTTATATGTTTTGGCTTTGAATAATGGTCCCACAACAAATCGCCATAAGTCACAGTCCGTGTCTTTTGCAGCCAACAACTGTGAAATGACAAAAACCACCATTTAGAAAGATATCACCAACTAGATTTAAATTCATATTAAGCATAATATATATAACAATACCTTGTCATATAACCAGGCAATGAACTCAGTCTGTATCTCCACTTCTGTCTTTGGTATTCCCTTTCTTTTACCACGAGTAGTTTCTTGCATGGCACGATACTCACTGCAAATTGTTCATACAGTTTGACACAAGTATTTACAACTTTCTAGAGTAGTAAGTTTTTAAGCCAAATGTGTCAAGAAATAAAACCTGTAGTGTTCATCAAGCTTTTCAACGTCTAGTCGAAAAAGGACCCATCTACGTATTTGTATCCATTGTTCCTTGCCTAGGGTCACAATTTTACCCTCAAGTATTGGCCCCTCATCACTATACTCGCCATCTTCATCTAGAAATGCCTCACGGGTAGCTTTGTGGTTTCCATCTCGTGAATTTGGCATGTACTCCATAGCATACCTAACGGATTCAGAAACAATATAGGACTCTGCAATGGAGCCTTCGACATATCGTTTATTGCTAGGAATATTTTTGCACTCCTTCATTGCCCTATTAAATAAAAAAATAAAAAAATGGACTTCGTTGTTTCGTCATAGTTGCAGCTAAAAATCAAATAAAAAATAAAGAAAATTATACATACCGTTCAAACGGAAACATCCATCTGGGATAAACAGGTCCACAAATTAACCCTTCATCAGCCAAATGAACCATGAGGTGGATGCTGATATCAAAAAAAGATGTTGGAAAATATTTTTCCAACACACACAATGCCTCTGCAACCATGTATTTTGCAGCCTGAATTTCATGTCTGATGACGACTTTCGAACAAAGGAGGTTAAAGAATAAGCTAATCTGGTGAATAGCTCTTCGCAAGTCACGGTGTTTTGGATAAGCGTGTTGAAGCAAAACCGGGAGCAAATAACACATAATCACATGATAGTCATGTGATTTCATTGTAAGCAAACCAGGAGGACTCAAAGTGACAATGTTTTTTAGGTTCGAGGAAAACCCTGAAGGAAGCTTCAAGTCTTTCAAAATTTTGCAGAACTCTAACTTCTCATCTTTATTCAAGACAAATGGGGCCTTTGGTTTTACAGATCTCCCAGTAATTGGGTCTGTTTGCATCCACTGGCCACTATGAATCCCCATTTTCCTTAAATCCTCTCGCGCCTGTACTGTATCCTTTGTTCCTTTCTTGTCCAAAATTGCATTTAATAGGTGTTCTGCGACATTCTTTTCAGTGTGCATCACATCAATAACATGTCGAATTGTATGTTTCGGCCAGTATTTCAAATAAAAAAGAATAGACCTTTTATACCATGCCTCAGTAACTTCATCATCTTCATCATCTTCATCATCTCCATTATCAACCACATCCACATTATCAGTACTCCGTTTGGTACCTTTTAAGACTTTACCAGGTACATAGTGGACACGGCTTAGCTTTTTCTCAATCACTTCTCCCTTTAACCTTGTTGGAGGGGGTTTTAACTCCTTTGTCTTCAGCCCTAAGTATTTGCCTTGCCTAAACGGGTGATCAGATTTAAGAAACATGCGGTAATTTGTGTAGACGATCTTCCTCGCATTCCCAAGGTGCATAGACGGAGTTTCATCACCACAAATAGGACAAGCTTTGTAACCATGTGTTACGCAGCCTGATAAGTTGCCATATGCCGGAAAATCATGAATGCCCCACACCAACATTGCCCTTAAGGTAAAATGCTCTCTTTTGTGCATGTCATAAGCTGCAACCCCTTCTTCCCATAACTGTTGTAACTCCTCAATTAGCGGTTGAAGGAATACATCGATGTTTTGACTCGGCGCTTTCGGCCCAGGTATTAACAATGACATCATATGGAACTCAGATTTCATGCACAAAGACGGTGGGAGATTAAAAGGCACCAAGTAAACAGGCCAGCAACTGTAACCAGTGGATTGAACTCCACGTGGATTGAATCCATCAGTTGCAATTCCAAGCCAGACATTACGCCCTTCCTTAGCAAAAACTGGCCAATCATCTTTACATGTCTTCCACTGAAGCGAATCAATTGGATGCCGCATATAATTCCAAGAAGGTGTAGCTCTATCATGCCATGTCATTTCACGCGCTATCCATGGTATTGTGTACAGCCTTTTGAGTCTTGGGATCAATGGAAAATGTCTCAATACTTTTCTCGCCTCTTTTGTTTCTTTCTTCCCCATTTTCCCCTCCTTCACTTTGTATCTAGGTGTTTGACATTGACTACACACCGTTAAATCAGCTTTGGTCTTCCAATACAACATACAGTTATTTTCGCAGGCATCTATACACTCAGCTTTCATTCCCAGATCTTTTAACATTGCCTTCATTACAGGATACTTAGAAGGCAAAGTGTTTCCGTCTGGCAACCATGTTTTTAACAGAGACAAAAGTGCAGTCACACTATTTCCCGACCATTTATACTGCTTCTTCAAGTTATGAAGGTCTACAATTGCAGAAAGAGTTGTTACAGGAGCCTCACATGAAGGATATAATTTTTCTTCTGCTTTTTTCTTATATTCATGGTACCTTTTACCCAAATCAGGCTCTAGAACAATAGGGTGTTCAACATCTTCAGCCTGACTTCCATCACCTTCATTCAAATCATCTGCTAACTCTTCATGCACGCCATAAGCAACATCAACAAAATTCTCCATCCCTAGTCCTTCTGCCTCACTATTTTCCTTTTCAACTTGGTTTACCATTCGATCCTTATATGGGTTCTCGCCATGTAAAGCCCATACACGATATGTTGATTCTATACCGTATAGAATCAAATGTTTTCTAACTATATCATATGCAAACCTTTTACCATTTCGGCATTTTTTACAAGGGCAAGGACACGTGGTCGATGTTTGGTCTCTGCCACTAGCAAATAGAATAAAATCCGAAACCCCCTGCCTGTACACACTCCCAAGTCTATCTGTTTCATTCATCCATTCTTTTAGAATCGGCTGAGACATTCTGTAGGTAACACATCAAGTAAACACAAATAAGTAATTGTAACAGTCAATGTCTTTAAAAAGTTTCCTTTAAAATGAATCAAGATAAACATATTGACAGAAAAAGTAGAATTCCCGATGAGAGGAAGCACAAAAGTAAAATATTCCATGTAGGAATTTGCATAACTTCTGGAACATCCTGTTTTAAGGCCACAAAAAAAGGTCCTAATCCACAAACTAGGAGGACTCATTGTGAGACCAACTCTTGGATTAATTCAGTCCCTATAAGTAACCAATTTGTATGGCAATTTTAAGTTTATTATACTAGTAGTAATAGTCCAAACTACATCACATCACACAACCTATAAAAAAAGTCTTAAAACATCAAAACCACATAAAGACACCCGAACAGTAACCACTTATAACAAGGAATCATAGCTTACTAATGTTTTATGGAGTAGAGCGAACAGAGTGCATAACCAGCAACTTTCCAAGAAACCGCATTTTCCAATTCCGTTTCTCATAACTGTAACAGATCTGGTAGATGGCTAGGGCTTCATCTCTTACCACAACTTCCATTCCATTCTCATTCCTCATTCAAATAAAAGTAAAGAAAATTAAAGTGTACAATTGATACAGAACAAAAGTCAATTGGGCCCCGTGGTTCTATATTTATAATGAGATGGGAAGCTACAACATACACAACAAAATCAAAGCAAATTAACCAAACTTCATTATGTAACAAAACATGCAAACCAATAATTAACTGCGGACTATTAGACAATGTAAACTTAAAGTTTCCTTCAAAATATGTTTCATAAAGTCTTACCTTGTAGTAAGTAACATAGAAACATGACTTTAACTCACTCTGTATAGCATTTAACTATGCAAAATTAATGAAAAGATTCATTACTCTCGTTGCAACCCAATAATAAGTTGTCGAGTTGAGCTATATGCATTTTGGGTTATCCTTAATGGGTATCTATTTTGGTCAAACAAGGACGAGAGTAAATTGCATAAATGAAATAAGTTGTACAGATTAGTGCATCAGTTAAATAGTTTTTCTGTAAGAAAGCAAGTTGTACAGATTAGTGCCTTAGTGTTAAGATTTTATATGTATAAAAGTTTTCTTCTTGGCTTTCACTTTATATTCAAAGCTCAGGGTTAATTATAATAAGGAACTAGGGGAAAGCCACAAAAAGCTTTCATAAATCATTACTAATCATTACTTTGGAAAGCCACGAAGTAAATAACCATGGCTAATCTAATAATAATATAAATGTCAAGCACAAACATAGACCAACAAAAGCTTTCATAAATCATTACATTTCTACATCCAAATAATAGTAGACTCATGTCAAGATCCAAAGTATAGACTCATGGTCACATCCCTTGCACAAACCTAGGGCAACAAAAGCTTTCATAAATCATTACATTTCTCTATCCAAATTACATTGATCCTGTCTGTATACAGTCAAGAGCACTCTTGGAAACTAAATAAATAAATAAATGGAAACAAGAGAAATCAGATATTAGAACCTTGTAATACCTAAGATTGTGATATAATTTGCATGTTACGAAATTGGAATCATTAATATTATAGGAGGGAAATTGTTTTCAGTAAACCTGCTTGTCTATTTCCTAAGCATGATCCACCTATTTAAAATGGACAAAACTCTTATGAGACACAACACCTAAAGTGATGTGTATTACTAAAAGAATTGTGAAATACTTGAGCCCTGCATTATTCTAAACCATCTAAAGAAGGCTCCAAAGGACCATCGCCATTGGAAACCTCATAAGAATTTCCATAAATCAAAACCATTTGACAATTAAATCTAAAACAATAATGAAATCATTTCAAAGCTACAGTTCCATAAAAACACATGCATATTCATAAAAATAAATACATATTCACTTGCCAAAAGAAAGGAGGTTCAAACCTATCCTTGATGAGAGGGGATGGGAAGGAGATATGCTTTACCAAGAGGCCATTCCTATATTTCCCTCATGAGATGAGTATGACCTTCGAAACCGAGTCAAGGAGTTGAGTTTTTTAAATAATGTTCCAATTTGGTCTAACAACCTACAAGCTAGTGGCCGTTACCTTAAATTTTGAATTGGAAATAATGGGTCGATCATCCAATGGACCCTAATTCAAGAAGAGTTAGTACTAGCAATTATTATAGATTTTATTTTGAAAACTGGGAGTTGATCAATCGCCTGGTCCCATGGTCTAGTGGCCAAGACATGGGACCTTGGAATTATTCTAATGATAATGATAGTTCAGTTGAAAAACAGAGATCCTCTAGTGCCCAAAACCTATGAATTAGAAACAAACCACGGTCGAACCCAGATGGCATTGCGGTGTCATTTGGGTGTGTTGATCCTGCTACACTTGTGCATACTGAGATCAAGGAATTTGATGGGAGGAACTGGGAAAAGTCCTACAATGAATCTCCATAGCATCTTGTTCTAAATTGGAGAGCGAAATGCAAAGTTAACTGCTCAGTTTTTAAAACTATCAAATTGTGACACATTATCTTTTCATATGGGCAGAGAGATGCAGGGAGATTTGGCCTACTTTTGCCAAGTTTACTATATATAAATATTGAGCTAAAACTGTAATTTAACATTGCAAAACTTACTTGTGTGCTACCCATATGGTGTCTGAGAGCTACATTACTTGTGTGTTCTATCAATGATCAATGGATTCCTCAAAATGGTTGGGATTGCTGGACCATGGACACCAAATATATGGAATTGTGACTATTGGTGATGTAGTCATGTGTATTTTGAGAAGTAAATTTAATGTGTAAGAGTTCGTTTTATCATTATGTGGTTATGTGGAACTTGGCAACAGATACATGTAATGAGTTTAACATGCTAAAAAAATCATCTAACACTAATTAATGGAAAATCTCCAATTAACAAAACCTAATCCAAAATCATCTTGAAATTAGGGATGATGAAGATCGTGGGGCCCACTTGACCGATGGCCCATTGGAATAGTGGTGGCAATGCTGCTTGGTGGTCGGGCAAAGAAGGGGAGGAAAGGAATCAGAAAGAATGAATGAAAGAAATAGAGAGGGAGTGGTGTGCAGGTGCGCAGGCGAGGGGAGACAGTGGAAGAAGAAATAATAAAGAAATAAACAATAAATTAACAAGTCAGAGACTGTATCAATTGAACTTTATTTATTAAGAGAAATAACTAACAAAAGAAGAACCAATTACGTACATTTGAATGAATGATGATGAGACTCACAAAAGAAAGACCCAAAAATCACCTAAAAATAAACAAAAAGGAAAATTATCTGCTCAAATATTAATGACAAATCTGATCATGAGGAATTCGGTTTCTGAAAATTAATGGAATGCAACAGAGTACCCTTGGCCTTGGATCATCAATCATCAATATTATTGTTGATCGGAACCTGCACCCACCCACATCCGTACGAATTCTTCATCTTCAAAGAATTTATTGACATCAATTGAAAGCCAATCATCGTCATCGAACCCAATCTCACAAGAAGATGATGAAAAGATGGATTGGTAACGGACCACCCATACTCATGATCGGCCTGTTCTGGTTCTCCTCCTCCTCCGTGAGGGAGAGATAACATAGAGGAATTTCAAGATGAACATAGAGAGGAAACAGAGAGTTGGGGAACGAGGGAGAGAGAGAGAACATAGAAGAAAGGGAGGATTTTACCTGGCGCAGGGGAGGCGTCCGGCGGCGGAGAAGGAAGATGAAGGCTCTGCTGGGGCTCCTTCGTGAGCTTGACAGTGCTGGCGATGAGAGGAGATGGGTTCTGGTCGTGCGCCTGGGAGAGGTCTGGAGAGGGAGGGAGAGATAGAAAGGGATGAGAGGAGATGGGTTCTGGAGATGAGGTTGGCGATGGCGATGAGAGGAGAGGAGAGGAGATGAGAGGCGGGAAAGAAAGAAATGACTGAGGGAGGGAAATGAGGGAGGGAAATGAGGGAGTGCAGATCGCGGGAGAGAAGAAAAAATGGTGGGAACGAAATTGATTTTCGTGCGCAGTTCATCAAAAATAAACACAGTAACGCTTTCTTAAGGCTTTCTTAACGCTTAATGGTGGAACAAAATAATTATTAAATTAAGTAACACTTTAAAACCAATGCTAACGCCCATAAAACGTTAGGAAACTATTTACACTTAAAAACCGTTACTTACCAAAAATCCTGAGCGTTACTAATATCCTATTTTGGTGTAGTGAAGGTTCGTTGAGTATCCTCAATTGAAACTCCCCGTAACACATGTGCCAATTGATTCACATGTGTATATAATCCCCGGGGGTCTTCAACCCAATGGTCTTCACCTCATCCTGTAACCTCATCAAGAATGACCAGTGCATCCGAATTACGCTGCTGATAGTCAATCATACCGCTACCGCTTGGCTCATTTTCTTCGGGACGGGGCGCAAAATTAGAATGAAAGTTTGGGTGTTGTAATATCCTCCACGATACTCGTGCATACCAATCCATATACCCGGGAACGCAATCTGTAGGACGCCTAACTGGTTGACTACGATTCAATGCAGATAGCAGCTGATTAGGCCATCCCTCCCAAACTTGATTGATATATTGATATGCGATTTGATAGTCATGGGCAGTTGGACCTCGCGTAGCACGAATAGGGGCTAATGGCGGTGGAGGAATCGTCTGAACTCTCCCAAACTGTCTGAGCACCCTATCTGGGTGATAAGGATCAACAACATCCATACATTTGATGCACCCACAGTAGTATGCAACTTCATTGAAAGGATGATATTGTCTAACATCACGATATGGGTCCCAAGTCACTTGAAAGTAGTTAGTCCAATCGTAAGATATGAAAGTATATAATAGAAAATAAAAAGTTAATCTGATACACTATTTAACAGAAACGTCAAGTTAATTACCTGATCAGCACTCATGACATCAATTCTCTCTCGTATGCTTTGTAAAGGAGTAGACTCTCTACGAGGAAATCAACGATGGACCCGGGGCTGAATGGCTTGATAGAGTAAGTTTGGAGTCGGAGCCAAACTTTAGAAGTGTTCGTACACCCAAGCTTCTAGTAGAGTCAAATAGCCGGCTATTTGTTTCACTTCATGCCTGCTTGCTAACCCCAACTGCCTGTATAAGTATGCTAGTGCAGCAGCACCCCATGCATATGAACGTATGGCCTCTACATCCACGAGTTTTGTAAGGAAAATGATCAGCACCCGTGTGCCACTCTTGTCAGTAAACAAGGTACAACCCAATAAGTACAGAAGGTAAGCTCTTACTGCAGAGTCTATCATCTCATCCCCATCATCATCAGACAAACTGGCAAACCTTTCCCGTAACCACTCCAATCTAACTGATTGGCCCCGCACTTGTATCAACTCGTCATGTGCTTCTACCGGTTCTACTCCTAGTGCATCAACAAGGAGTGCTTGAACTTCTTCATATGACATTCTTTCATTATAAGAAACCGTCCGCCCAATCACTGGGATGCCTAGGATAGATACAACATCATCTAAGGTGATTGTCATCTCACCAAAAGGCATATGAAAGGTGTTCGTCTCAGGTTACCACCTTTCCACAAAACCAAATATAGTAATCTTATTGACGGAGCGGTAAGATGCAGTCACTAGTGGAGCCAATCCGGACCTCGAGACTAAATCTCTAAACCTGTCAGACTCATTCAGTTGCCATAAAGGCACTTTCTGCCCATGACTTTGACATTTCAGTGGGCCTCGATCCTGCATTCAACCATTAATACATAATTAAATAAATTAACAAATGAATAAAACTTTCATATGAAACAAGTGAAACACACCTCTCCAATCCAAATGTACCCAGCTATATGATCAAAGCTGGTCAATAAGGACCTATCTTGTGGCCCCAGGGCTGGTTGATCTTCCATCTCTTGTTGTTGTTCTTCCTCTTCCTCAGATACCTCTGGGTCTTCCACAACCTCTTCTACTATCTGACGTCGCTTCCTATTTGAAGTAGTAGGTCGCACCCGAGAAGAGCTTGGCCGGTCCATTTCTAAAATACGAAAGAAAAAAATTTTATTTGATTGCTAGATCTCTATATGTTCGGATCTGAGTGTCCGAACAAAACCAATTTGTTCGGATGTTAGTGTCCGAACATCTGCAACCCGTTCGGTCAACCAGAGCCGAACGGTCGCGATTTCTGAACCTAAAATCGCGACGATGGATGATCAAATGCAACCCAAAACTATTAGAAAACAGTAACATTGTTTGTCAAAACTTACATTGAATGAAAATCTATCATAATAACAAGTTTTCATGGAAAAATAAGTAATCTAAGATGGAAAAAAATGGTAAAGAATAGATAGGAAAGAAGAAGAAATGGTAATGTTGGAAGGATCCATTTACCTTTGGAAGAGAAGGATGTCTAGAGGAATAGGAACGCCAGTGGCACGCCAGAGAATCGCCGGAAAATGATGATCCAGTCGGTGGAGTGGAAGTCCCTTTTGGTTTGTGTGTGGGAAGAACAAGAAGAAGATGTGTGTGGGAAGAAAAAAGAGGAGAATGAATATAAGGGTAATTTAGGAACTTTTGATGTGTGTGGAAAGAAATACATTCATTTTTAAATTTTAGTAATGTGTGTGGAGAGGAATTGTGTGGGAAAAGATAAATTTTGTGTGCCAATAGCAGCTTTTAAGGGAGTTACAATCAATTAGCTAAGTGAATCATTTTCCTCCCCTCATGATATCTTGAGAAAAGCCTTTATCTACAATTAGTTGGATTTGGGCGACTTGGCTATCCTTTGGATTTGAATAGCATTTAAAATATAATGTGCTCAATCTTATAGTAGACCAACTCTTATTGAAGTAAAACTTGGAGAAAATTCATTTAAAAAGCCATTTATTCTAAGCAACATGTATACTATAGCTTGAGTATTCACTTTTTTCTAGCATCAGTTTATTGCTATCAGTAGTGTGTTCTCAACCATCCATGCATACCGCTGCCATCATAGCCCATCAAATGATCACAAGTAACCAATCAATGGGTTTCAACCTTATGTCTACCATAAGGATCATGGCCCATTAAACGGTCAAAGTAACTAATCAATAGATTCTTACTAATTAGTTATGGGTGGATTGATTTACAAATGATTAACATGATATAGGCTCTACTTTGTTTAGAGTGTGATGCAACTCCTAGTCCTAAAAGGAGGAGTAAATATTTTTTTAACAATTTGGTTTCGTTATTTTTTGTATTTTAATTGTCCTCAAGATTTTGAGAAATTATGTCTTTAAAAATATTAAAGCATTTTCAATTAGGATTTTCTCTCTAGAAATTAGTAAAAACTTTGAGAAAATAAATAAATTTATTTTTAGATAATAAGTAAAAATTAAAAAAAATACAAAAATATTATTGATCCCTTCTTAAAAAAACCTTGGATCTATCGTTGTTAATCGAGTATCGCTTGCTCCAATCCTAACTCTGCTTCTAGTGATAGTGTCATTTAGACTAAAGCCAAATGACTGGTCAAATAGCAAGAATAAATTCAATCCTAAAGAAGCTCATTAATTAATAAGGTCACAAATGCCAAATGAGTCCTGCTATTGGCACACAGGAATTTTCTTTTCACCCACACATATTTAAAAAAAAAAAAAAAACAGAAAAACATGTGATGTTACCATTTTGCCCACCCTCTTCTTTTCTCTCTCTCCAAATCCCCTTTCACCTCCGTCTCCGGCTCCAGCTCCGGCCAGATCGGTGCCGGCAATCTCTCTCCTCCCCTTCTCTCTCTCCCTCTCCTTCCCCACTGTTTTTTCTCTCTCTCCCTTCCACCCTCTCCCTCCCCCACTGTTTTCTCTCTTTCTTCCTCCCTTTCTCTCCCCCCACCTCCTTCCCCTTCAGCTCCGGCTCCGCCTGGACCGGTGAGCGCCGGCGGACCCTCTCCTCTCCCTCCTCCGACCCGGATCCAGTATCTCCGCCACCGGCGGCGACATCTCTGTCGGAAAAGGCGACATCTCTGTCGGAAAAGGCGACCTCCTCCTCCCCCCCTCCGACCCATATCCGGTCTCCTCCGAAGAACCCAAGAAACGGATCTTCGATCGCAGATCGAAGCCCCGAAGACCCGACGATCATCCCTCTTCAAATCCCATCTTCCCCATCGCAGAACCCGAAAACCCAGAGCCGAAGATCGCGAAATCGAATCAACCCAATGGCGGAAGCAGATCGGAGGTCGAGGAGGAGGGGGGTGAGGGGAGAGAAAGGGAGGAGGAGAGAGAAAACAATGGGGAGGGAGAGGAGAGGGTCCGCCGGCGCTCGCCGGTCCAGGCGGAGCCGGAGGTGAAGGGGAAGGTGGGGGGAGAGAAAGGGAGGAGGAAAGAGAGAAAACAGTGGGGGAGGGAGAGGGTGGAAGGGAGAGAGAGAAAAAACAGTGGGGAAGGAGAGGGAGAGAGAGAAGGGGAGGAGAGAGATTGCCGGCACCGATCTGGCCGGAGCTGGAGCCGGAGACGGAGGTGAAAGGGGATTTGGAGAGAGAGAAAAGAAGAGGGTGGGCAAAATGGTAACATCACATGTTTTTCTGGTTTTTTTTTTTTTTTCAAAAATATGTGTGGGTGAAAAGAAAATTCGTATGTGCCAATAGCAGGACTCATGCCAAATACCATGTGACCCAAATAGGGTAGATGGGGACTCGAATCCTCATTAATGGGGTTGGGTATGGGCTAGACCTAGGCGTTGGATTTGGAATTGCCACCCTTGTTGTGAATCCTAAAAGTGGCTAAGATGCGCAACAATCAAGGGGTCCAAATTGGATGACATTTGCCATTTGTATGATCCTAACCAATGGGCTCTAGCCATGGATCTTGGACAGTGAGAGATGCATAAATGATAGGAAAGTGGTTGGTGATGAGTTGAAGAGTAGACACAGCTCTGCTTTGTGGAAGACTAGTGTAGTGTAGGTGTGATCATGAATGAGGAGAACAGAGGGAGGAAGGACTTGCCAGGAGGCAGAGGGCAGCCGTAAGTCTGTAACATGTGTGCCCCTCCTTTTTTGGTACAATGGGACAGGCAGATACACCTGAGGAGCACCTGAAACTTTTGCTCCCAATGCAGCAGACGTCCTATGAGATCAGCATCAGCCAAGACCCAAAAGAGACTAGGCCCTAGATTTACACCAGTTTGCGGTTTGCCTAATTGCCTTGTTTGCACTTTGCACCCATGTAACTTCTAGCTTGGAACCAAGGTTCGGTGTGAATCTGATAGGATGGAGTCAGTAATGTCCAAGAATGAAAACAACTGAATGTGAGGCTGTGAGCAGCATTGAACAAGAAATTACCTTTAACCCAACTGTGGGGGGGAAATCTTTTCTTGGGGGCAATATGTAAAGAAAAAAACTTAAAGGCACATATATATATATTAAAATAATAAGACATTTACGGGGAAAATTTCCTTAAATTGGGTAACTATAGTTGAGAACCCTAAATTTTTATAATGAGAGATAAGGACCTCTAGCCCAAATTATCTCTTTTTTTTCCCGTTCTACCATTTCTTTGTTGATGTCAACATAACCCTAATCCCAAGATAAGGTTATATTATTTTGATGTCGACAAATCGTTTGTTGATGTGAACATAACTCGAATCCCAAGTTAATGTTATTTTATATTGATGTCGATAAATCTTCTGTCGACGTCAACAAATTTTATGTATAAATGTTTATTCTGTAGTGTGCATAGGGGTCCCTAGATTGTGCTAACTATGTGTTTTTGTCGACATCGACAAAAGTTTATAATGATGTCGATAAATCTTTTGTCGACGTCAACAAATTCTATGTATAAATGCTTAACCTGTACAAGGGTCACTTGATTGTGCTTACTTTCCGTTTTTATCGATGTTGACAAAAATTTATGTTGATGTCAACAAATATTACTCATGATAGAATATGAGACTTTAGTTTTTGTCAATTTGAGTGAAGAGACCGATTCTTGAAAATAGGGAATATGGTTTTTTTTTTTATTTTATAACATGAATAGGGAATATGTTTATGTTGACATCAGCAAAGAAAGGGCAAAACGGAAAAAAATAAAGATGATTTGGGTTGAAAGTCATGAGTCGTCATTATAAAAGTTTAGGGTCCTCAACTGTTGTTATCATATTTATGGGAATTTTTCAGGTAGATGTGCCTAAAAGAATTAAAGAATTTGGGAGGCTTATCTACTTCTTAGTCCCACCCTTGCCTTTAATTGGGGCGGATTCAAAAAAATTGAACTTGGAGGCTCTATGTAAAAAAAATATTAGAGGAAGGGACAAATGTTAAAAAAAATATAAAAGAATTTCAAGAATTTCAGGGAAACTCTTAAAAATTTTAAGTTTCTTTTAGCCTCCAGCCACTTATACCTGGTTTGCCCCTGGGCTTTAATAAGTGAATTTTTGCTTGGAGGAGAGATGATGGTAGGACCGTAGGAGCACGTCATCATGAGCAAACAAGATATGTCCTTTTCTTTTTCTCGTTCTCCTAAAATCATGATATGTTTGGAATCTATGTTTTTCAAGGGAAACTCCAATCAAATTCCTTGGGCACATTTTGTGTAGCATTGGCATGTAGAAAGATGGTCTTAGATTTTTTTTTTTTAAATGACTATTTGCGGACTCAAGAAAAATAGTTTAAGAGTCCTGCTATATGGACTAACTCATGGACAGAACCATGAACTAACTCCATGGTTCTCATCCAAATTCATCAGAACCATGGGGTTAGTCCATGGACTAAATCCATGAATTAGTCCATGTAGACTTTTTGATAGTTAAATTTTTTTTGCCATTCCAAATATAGAGGGCTTTATCAAAAAATAAATAAATTAAGTGGCCATTAGACCAAAACGGTCACTTTAGCCAACCTCACACCAAACCAACCGTTCCGCCCAAAAACCCTTATTTTTTTTTTATCTTCCTTTCGAGGGTCGACGTCAACCCTCATTTTCTGTGTTGAGGGTCGACGTGAACCCTCACTGTAACAAAATTAAACACCCAAACATGTAGCGTACTTTAGAAATTGAAAAAAAAAAAGAAATTGTAGTATGTGAACTCCTACGTAATTCAAAACTGTCAAGAAAGTATATGATAATTAATTTATAAATTATGAAATATGGAATCTACTCCCATCCAATCTGAAGACATCTGTATATGGGTTCCAAGTAATAAAAAAAATGCCGCATTGGGGCCTTGTTTGAAATGATTGTTGAGGATGTTGGAGTTCATCACCAAACCGCTGGAATTTTGGATTTAGAAAATCCAATATGTTTTCTCGGATTTGAAATTCTTGGTTTCAGCAATTTGAGAATGTTGAAAGTTTTTTATTCTCAAATCTTGCTAGTGAAACAAAGAATTTCTATCATAAGTCTGAGTAAAGAAATAGGTGTCAAATTTGGGATGGAATTGGGTGGGGGCGTTGTAATATGCAAAAGGCTTGGATTGGTCATATATAGGAGTGTGATGGGTCTTATGTACTTACACTATTCAAAATATAAGAAAGCTAGTTTATAATTGCTAACCTTGCGTACGAATATAAAGGAGGATTGTAGGGAGGTTGACTATCAACGTAAAACTTTTACCACAATACCAACAACATAAACAATATATATATAGTATTATTTATAAGTATATTATTAACATGTTATATAAAATAGGGGCATTCGGCGATAGGTCCTGAATATTTCACTTTATGGCCTTAGATCCACAAAAAAAAAAGTCATAGAGCCAAAAGTCCCTCACACACTTTCTCATACCTAAAATGTCTAGTTTACCCTTTCTTTAAATCATAACCCATGATTGGTGGGATATCCCATTAATAATGGCCAACTAACATTTAATTGCCCACGATTAATGGAATCCCCAGATTTTCAAATAAATTCTAAAAACACACAAATAAATTTCAAAATAACGAAAATAAATTTTAAAAAATGAAATAATCTCGAAAAATGCAATAAGTTTAAAAAAAAGCAATATATAATCAAATAACGCAAATAAATTTAAAAAGATGCAAATAAGTTTCAAAATATCCAAATAAATTTCAGAAAATATAAATAAATTTCAAAAGACTCAAATAAATCTCAAAAGATCCAAATAAATTTTAAAAAATGCAAATAAATTTAAAATAATGAAAATAAAATTTTAAAACTGCAATAATTTCAAAAAATATAATAAATTTGAAAAGATACAAATAAATTTCAAAAGACGCAAATAAACTTAAAAAATGCATATAGATTTCAAAAAACATAAATAAATTTGCTAAAAAACTCAGATAAATTTTGAAAAAAAACTCAGATAAATTTATCAAAAACATAAAGAAGTATGACAGAAAAGAGAATTTGAACAACACTCGGATAAATTTGACAAAAACTCAGATAAATTTGAACAAAACTCAGATAAATTTACCAAAAACTCAGATAAATTTTGAAAAAAAAAACTCAGATAGATCTACCAAAGACACAAATAAATATGAAAGAAAACAGATAAATTTGAACAACACTCAGATAAATATGACAGAAAACAGATAAATTTGAACAACACTCAAATAAATTTGACAGAAAACAGATAAGTTTGACAAAAGAGATAAACAACGCAAAAGCGATCACCGGGGGATGTCAGTCCTCCACGGAATGCAAACGGGTCAGGTCAACTCGACCCGGAACCCAACCTGGACCTGGGACAGAACCTGGCCCAGATCTCTTCTTCCTCTTCGTTCCTTCTGGTTCTGCAACAAGGAAACATCATTGTCTTCTCCTTCTCCGATGGAGCAAGACTGACGAAGATGGCGCAGTGACAGCGGCGATGCTCCTTCGCCGGCGACGCGTAGCGGCGGCGGCCCTCTTCTCAGGCGAAGATCTAGGCAGTAGCCTGTTGCCTCTCCAAGTCAGAAACCCAAGTGGATCCTTTCCATTTCACCAAAAAAACCCCAAAATATTTTCCTTTTTTTTTTCCATTTCCGAAGTAAAAGGTGTAAACAGTAAAGGGATGAATGGGTTCCGTTCCTTTTTTCCCTTTCTTCTTTTGTATTTTTAATCTTTTCCAAAGTGGAAAAAATCGAACAACAAGTGCCTGGTAAACATCCACCACGTGCTTCTCTTTCGCTGGAAAGAAAGAAAAAGAATGGGAAGTTTGCGCACGAAACCTGATGCAAATGAGAAGACAAGACAAGTGCTTTTGGAAAGAAAGAACACGTGAGTCTCCTTGCTTGGTTTTATTGACGCACGAATCCCGAGGCAACACAATTGCAACTTCATCCTTTTCTTCCCACTTGTTGCAGAAAACAAACGAAAGAGCCCTATGATGAAAGCCTTAGATCTATTCTGATATAAACCTTGGCTCGTTGTAGAAGAAGAGGGATAATATAAAATTTGAAATTTGAAATTTCAAAATTTTATGCCTAAAATGGTTGGAAGGGCAATTTAGTCGTGAAAAATGAAAACGTGTGGGCTTAGGGACCTATGGCTGCAAACAGTCTACCTGAGTGGACTATAGGCCTTAAAGAGTTTTTCCTTGGACCGGAGGCTGGACACATTCACTTATAGGGACCTTTCGCTAATTTTGCCTATAAAATATCATCACCATCAAAGTCTTATTACAATTATGTTGAAGTCAGTTACATGAATTATGTTTCTCCGTACTGATCTATTATGAGTCAAATCCTCAGGTAAGTCACATATATTATATAAAATAGATTATTTATATATTTGTGTGCGTTTTTATAGAAAATTGATCGCGTGGACTGTTTCCTCTTTCCCAGATCTGTCTTTGACCCATTGTCTAGAAATGCTTTTCTATGAAATCACGGAAGATCTTAGCTCATTTTTTTTATGATTTTCCTTTTAAAAAAAAAATCATCATGAACAAACATAAAAAATACTTCATCGAAAAAAAGCAGTTAGATTTGTCATCTCTGTTTTTGCGAAAACACGGTTGCACAAATAAGCCCACAGGAAAGAAAAGACTAAAATAAGTTAATCAAGGTCCATTGACTTTTGGGGTAAATCCACTGCCTCGTGATATAATTATTTGCATCGGACTTTTACTGCTAAATCTTTTACACAATCTATTTGAAGCTTCTCATCTTCCAAAACAGACTACTAAAAGGAATTGGCATGTTACCAAGGATTATGGTCTTGGTGCTGTCCCTGTGAAGGTAAGTGGAAGGACCATACCTTGTCACCTCTACTTTGGTTCTAACATGACCAAAATTAATGCCGGAGTCGCATAATTATCAAAATGGATATTGGTTTTTCCAAACAAATATTGATTCCACATAATTACAGTATAGTCTATAGTTTTTGCATGGGAACCCTATTTTTATCATTTTTGTATATTTTTTTTTATTTTATTAACATCTGTAACAACCTGCAAGTAAAAGAGAGATTCACAAACCTTTTACTTTTTCCTATTTTCTAAATTAATTCTTTTGGCAAATTGAAATATCAATTAAAAAAGGGACAATTACTGAGAAAAATCTGCAAATGTCTAAGGGCCTTGAGTTTAGTCCCAAAATACATGATACACCTCAGGAAGGCCTTGTAGATCGTAAATTTTTTTCTGTGACTAAACTACCATCCACACACATGCGAGCGAGCTAGTAACACGCCTAAGATGCATATGCGCGAGCCACGCACTAGAATAAGACATGTGGATGTGTTATTAACACACCTCATACGTGTATGCACAAGCCACCCACTATAGTCTTAAGGCCTTTAGCTATCAAACTTCACTGTAAGGTTGGTCATTTGTCGATCCATTATCTTGGGTTACCTATTGGGGCTGATCCAAGATCGAAAACAATATGGAACCTGTTATATAAAAAGTTGAAAAGAAGTTAAGCAGGTGGAAAATGTGCTACTTATCTTTAGGGGGAAGGACAACTCTCATCAAAGCTTCCTTGTCAAATATCCTCGTTATTCAAAATGCCAGCATTAGTAAGAAATAGATTGGATCGTGTAAGAAGAAACTTTCTTTGGGAAGGTAAAGGCGATAAAAAGAAGTTTAATCTCATGAAATAGAGCGAAGTAGTCAAACCTAAATCTTGTGGAGGTTTAGGCATTGGGGATCTGGAGCTTAAAAATTGGGCTTTGCTAGCTAAGTGGTGGTGGAGGTTTGGAGTAGAAAAAGATGCTTTTTGAAAAAAGATTATTATTTCTAAGTATGGTGAGGATGAGTAGGGGGGGTCCCTAAATGTGTCCCTAAGTATAAGATGTCAAGTTTATGGAGAGTTATTTCTTATTTTGGGGAGGTGTCCAATGTTAGGGGGGAAGTCTTCAATAAGAGTGTAGGCTTTAGAGTTGGGGAGGGAAAGAATGTTCGTTTTTGGTATGATGATTGGGTTGGGATAGGAAAGTTTTGGTCTCTTTTTCCTAGATTGTTTAGAGTTGTATGTAATAAAGAGTCATCTGTCAAAGATTGTTATTTTTGGGTTGGTTCAAAAGTGTCATGGTTTGTGTCTTTTAGGAGAGGGTTGCGCCAGTTTGAGGTTTCGGAGTATGAGTCATTGTTAAGCATTCTTGCTAACGTCTTTATTTGCAGGGGTGAGGAAGATATTCGCATTTGGAAGCCATGTCCTTCGGGGAGTTTCTCTGTTGGATCTTTTTATGATGTTTCTTCCATAGTCTTGGGAAGTCATTCTCATCTATCTCAAGTGTGGTGTGGTTTGGCCCCACCAAGGGTTGAGGTTTTCCTTTGGTTGGCAGTTGCAGGAAAGATTTCAACAGCGGACAATCTAAGGAAAAAAAGATAATGTCTGAAGCCATTTCAGACACTTGTGTCTTATGTGGTAAGGAAGAAGAATCTATCACTCACTTGTTCTTGCATTGTGAGTTTGCCTCTTGCATTTGACAATCTTTTTTTAAAAAATGTGGAATTTCATGGTGTTTGCATAGGGCTTTAAGTGATTTGATGGAGGCTTGGAGGTTGTGTCCTTTTAAAGGGGTGGGATTAATCCTATGGAGGTTAATTCCTTTCTCTATTCTTTGGTCGATTTGGAAGGAAAGAAACAATAGAATTTTCAATGGCAAGGCAAAGGACATGGAGGATATTGTTTTTATGATTATCCTCAAAATAGCTAAATGGGCAAGTATAAAAAAAGAGTTAGAGCACTTGACCTTGGATAATATCTTAAGCAATTGGAAAGCTTGTTTGGGAAGCAGATGTGTTAAGAAGAAATATTTAGTCACTTGGTCTCCCCCTTCTCCTAATGTTCTTAAATTTAATGTTGATGGTGCATGCGGCAAGAGGAAAACCAGGACCTGTAGGTATAGGTGGCATCTTGAGGAACTACAAGGGAGAGGTATTGTTTATGTTCTCAAAGTATATAGGCATCAAAGATTCTAATGAAGCGGAAGTGTTAGCTATATTGGAAGTTCTAAGGATCTGTGTCTCAAATAATTTTCATAGCATAGTGGTGGAAAGCGATTCCTTAAATGCGATTTCTTGGATGTCTTGTTTGGAGAAGGGTTCATGGAAATTCCAATTTCTTTTCAATGAAATCAAGACTTGGCCATCATCTTTGAATGTTGAGTTTTATCATGTGCATCGGTCGGGGAATGGCATGGCGGATGCTTTGGCTAAGTTGGGGGTAGAAAGAGAGGTAGCTTTGCTTACTCCTTTGTAATTTATTGTTTTGTGCTGGTATTTAGCTCTAATACCTTCGCATGTCTTTTCTTTCCATCTTCTTTAGTGTACATTTCTTAAAATCTTTAATATATTTTACCGTTACCGATAAAAAATAAATAAATAATAATATGACGTGCGCACATCAATCTTAAGTACAATAAAACCTTTTTACAACCCTTTTTCTGATTTCTTTATAAGAAGCTTGTCATTTTGCAATCATTCTCAACGTTTTCTAGGGTTCCCATTTTCAGAAGCTCTATCATTGGATCAAAACAAAGCCCATATGAATTGGTGGCCTACATATATGATATTCACAATTGGGTTAAAGTGATCATCAACTTAATATGGTGAGCTTTGATGTTATCTTTGGTTGAAGTTGATTAACCCAAATGTGAATATTGAGAAGGGTTATGGGCATCTCAAATTTATTTTTTATTTTTTTTGGACAGGGGTGTTGGAGGGGGGACACATTTCAGAGAAGCCTGTTTTTATCTAGTGGTCTACTTCACCAAGAAGTGAACCACATGTTCAAACTTGTTCACCCAATTGCAACTAGCCCCCTTTCTCTTGTAATTAAGGACAGTTTGGAAACCACTGCAGATTCCATGGTTGCGACTTACAATTTTTGTTTTATGTTCTAATTTGATATGTTTCAAATGCGAGACATGGCCCAACCCATTGTTTAAACTGGACCCAAATGCGCCATTTTGTGGATCTAGTCTTCTCAATTCTTGTGTGTTATCGGACCAATCTACAACCATGTTGTTTTGAAGAGATCGTTCTAAATGAATTACCATGCCGATCTTATACAACTCGAAACCCTACAAACAATTGAGAACTTCTGCAAAAAGGCAACTTAGTCGCCCTTAATGACTTACCATGACGAGCTTCTGCAAATGGTGGGGGCTCTAAAAATATTGGAGAAAGTTTGCAAAATGACAAGCTGTTGATAAAGTAAACGAAGAAAAGGCTTTATTAAAAGCTCTTTACTGTGCTTGCAATTGTAGTTGACGATTCACACGCTTATGTGTTACTCATGTGCACGAGCGTGGAGGGTAGTTTGGTCAAATAAAAAAAAAAGTTGACGAGGCCTTCTTGAGGTGTATCATGTGTTTCAAGACTAAATTCGTGGTTCCCGGATATTTGAAACTTTCTCATAATAGTCCCTTAAAAAACCAAGGGATTTTTTACTAAAAAATTAGTCCTAAATCTTGAGTAAATTAACTGATTAAGAAATACACTAAAACATCAAATTAAGTTTCCGTACACAACCAAAAGACCAGTTTGCCCCAAAATAAAATTGTTAGGGTTGTAAGGTAAAAAAGTCAAAAACATGACAGGCCTCGTAAAGTATGTCAGGCAGTAAGTGGTCTCTCGACACAAAATTGTGTCAGGCTCTCGCTATAAAGAGAATGGCGATAGTAGCCCAGTTGATTTCGAACTTTGTGTTAGAGTTTGAGACAGACTTCTTTTCTAAGTGTATTTTTTCTTAGGAGTCTTATGGTCGAATTAGGGGCTATAAATTGGGTGTTTCTCACAACCCAAAGAGACACAGATCATCTCTCAAGTTCTGAATTATTGATCTAATTGAGAGAAATATTCTCCAGAGATTTTTGAAGAGTTGTGCTGCCAAGTACTCTAGAGAGTTAGGTTCTTCTGCATCCCTTGTAGAAGATCATCTTCTTGCGTAGAAGATTTGAAGAGTCAAGCGCTGGATTGAGTTTGTTGCAATCAATGGTGTGAAGTCATTGAAGCGTGAAGTGACAAAAGGTAACTTCAGTATTTAGATATGGGATATCTGAGGAGGAAATCTGAGTTTCTTGTAATTACGAGAGTCATAGTGTTTGATTTGATCCAGTTTGGATCGGTGATTTTTCACCCGGTTAGGGTTTTCCACCTTAAATTTGGTGTCCTTGTGGTGTGTACTTGTGATTTTATTTCCACTGCGTAGATTATTATTTTTTGCACACTAAGAGGCTGATTTATTGAGTGGACCAATTTAGAGATCTCGTACCCTAAACCTTCAAGGGCTCGTTTTAAAAACCGTTATGTTTGTTCCTCGGACGATATCATTAGGGCGCTTTTCTCCTTTCTTTCATCTTCTTCTCCAGTTTTCTTTCCTATTCTTTCATCTTCTTCCTCGATTTTCTTCCCTGGACAATATCTTAATCGGATCTTTGTTTCCCGTGTAGAGGAAAAAAAAGAAGAAGCATGTCATCTTCTCCCACCTCTCCTTTGTTGCTCTTTGCGACTCGAAACCTCTCTCTTCCTACAATCTCTCCTTTCCAAAAACCTTTTTTCCCCAAAACATTATCATTAGGGCTTGTTCAAAAAATGAAAAAAAAATCCCATCTTTGTTACTTTTCCTCTCTTCTTCACTGTTCTCGGTTTCTCCCATTCTTCACAATTCCCAGTTCGATGGCTGATAGATGATAACGATCGTCCTCAGTGTTTTTTGTATTTGGTTGCCCATGCTAATTGTCCCATTTACAATATAATTTCTTTCTTCATTACTCGTGCTTCCCATTGTGGTCTCTGTCATTCTTCCTCACCACCACTCTCCAACCATTGCAAATGAAATGCATGATTGAGGTCACTTTTCTCACTATTTTCACCATGTTTTTGGAAATGAGAGATTATAGAAAAAGAGAGGCTTTGAGTCGCATAGAGCAAAAGAAAAGAGGTGAGAGAAGATGAATTTCTTTTTTTCTAGGCGGAAAACGAAGACTGACGATATCTGATATCGTCTAGGAAAGAAGAGGCAAAAAGAGGGAGAAAGTTCACAGGGTGCTAACGATATCTTACCGGAGAAGAAAGATAAGGATTTTTTAAAAGAGCCCTAATGATATCTTTCAGGGGTAAATTGGTCATTTGGCTTTGTACGACAAGCTAATTCGATATTTTAGTGTCTTAATTGATTTGTGTAATCAGGATTTAGGACTAATTTTTTTTATATAAATCCCAAAAACCAATGAATTATTCGATATTAAAACATTTCGGCATTTGCCATTTCTATATCTGAAACCATGTTCTAAAATCTAAACCCTTGGATATGATGTTTACCATATCAGCTGTTACCTTGAATTGGGCACCAAAACACTTTACTATATTTTCTCTCATTGTTTCTCACTGAAATAGTGATTTTAAAACACGATTTCCTATACTTTAATGGTCAATGTTAAAACCTTTACCTACCCGTATTTCAAAATTCAAAGCGCTTGCTTATACGGACACCCGTTGTAGTTATCCACATTTTAACATATTAAAGTTGAAGATTTTGAATTCAGTTTGACTGAATTTCTTTTAATTTTGACTTCTTTTATTAAACATTGGTAGAAAGCTAAACTAATGTATAAACTATGATATATATAATTTTTTTTTTATAAAACACTATGAGATTTGAACTCATGATATTTTATTTTTTTTAAATAAACAACCTAACCACTACACTACACAATAGTTATATATAAATATTTATTTAAAAAATGTCAAATGTAATTAGATAGAGCGGGTCATGCCCGTACTTTTTTTAAAATTTATAATGGAGGGTGTCCCAATCCTTTGAGCCAGACCCAGGAAAAGTTGGATAAATCCCCCGTCTAGCATAATAGCGCAGTTTTGAACCCTCAATCTCCGAAAAGAAACTGTTGTCTTAAGCCAATGAACCTACGTCTCGGGTTAAGTCATGCCCGTACTAACCATGGGATACTATGCTAGTATAAATTCTTACTAAGCAACATGGCCCATTGTTGGATTGAGCAAATCTTGAGCACGTGATCACTTCCGTGCGTCTTCCCTTACTTTCTGCCAACCAAAAATAAAATGTTAGAAGAGGAAAAGTCTCCCATGTGTAAAACCCACTAATCAATTTAATCGTTGGCCTGTTGAAATTAACTTTTGAGTATTTACGTGCAAAGAATACAATAGGTGTTCAGACTAATAAGCGATTTGGATTTTGAAAGGTGCACCGGACCATGTGTTTAATAAGGGTGTTGCACTTGCCTTATCAGATATCCTTCGACTCTTCAGTCCTTTCTAAGAAAAATACTTTAACAAGGGACAATCTCATTTGAACACTGGTGCTCACCTCTAGAACATGTAGTAGTTCCCATGTTTTGATCCATCCGAGTGAATCATAAAATAGGGACCCACTTAATAGTTATAGATCCCGGGGTTTGCTACCCATCTGAATTGTTGGATCATTTTATCGAGTGTGCACTTGTATTGGATGGTGAAAACTTTTTAGACATAAATTAAGTGTGGTCACGATGATTGGAACCTTCATAGCTGTAAATTAATACCTTTTGGGAGATGCTTCTATTAGAGATATCTCTCACCTTGTATAAGAGATATGGGTGAGGGCCCTTATATTTAAGTTGTTGGCATTAAATATAGAGACTCCCACTCAATCTCTCATTTAAGATGAAAAATATATATTTCTAATAAGAACATCTCGCAATATCTTTTATCATTACTTGTAGTTGTATTTACAGTGATAGTATCCATAAAAGTTCCTTTTCAAGTGTTTGAATAAATTTTCAATCCATGTACTGAATCTACAAAAGGCCAAAAATAAGTACCAAAACCTTTTCAGGTTTTGAGCCATACGGTTTGATATATTTCTTTCTTTCCAAAATCATCAACGATGAGTGTTTATTCACCTTGTGGCTTGTCGTTACGTGCTTTTTATATTTCTAAGAGACAAAAGATGCAACAGAAAAGAAAGATGGCACAATGTCAGCTGACTCAGCTCCAGTAATACGGATAGTGTCCAGGAGTTAGAAGAGGAGCATGAATGGAAAAACTGCTCACCTTCCAAACTGTACGAATGTCTGCACTCCACCGGTATTATCGTCTTATTGCTGGGGGGATGACTGATGACTATCCCATGAACTGGGGATGATGGCAAAGGAACTTGCCCCCTCTCTAATTTGTCTCATTGAAATTTGAAACCCCACCTGTCCTGTGTTGGATTATTGATGTGTGATATCAAATCCATCTATTTGAAAATATGATAAATGCATGTGAAAGAGTGTTATAGTTAGAGCCCACAACCTTATCTCCCCACATGTATGAATCTCAAGGCTACTTTGGTCGTGTTTAAAAAAAAAAAAAAAGAGAAAAAGAAAAAGAAAAAGAAAAAGAAGAAAACCACTCACCCAAAGGACCCTATTCTTTGTTTTTCCTAATACCAACACATGAAGGACTTTTTATTTCATCATCAAATGTGCATCATCGAGTATATTTTGTTTAATAAAATTAGGAATAGAAAACCACCAAACCTCTGTACTATCAGTAAATTGAGTATGCCTAGCTAATTTGCGAGCAACAACATTACCAGTACTTCTTCCCACATGAACTACTAGACAGCTGTTAAAAATATATCATCATTAGTGGCTGCCCATTCTTATTAAGAATATTGATTTTGGGGATATGAAATGTATTAAAAAGAAAGGGATAGGGGCCTATTTACAAATACTAAAACCTCATAGACCTATCCCGTTTGATAATTTTACTTGTGAAGTAAAGTCAAATAAAGTAAAGTTAAACATCAAATCAAAAGCACTTTAATTCAAAACTTCTCAATCTTTTTCAAAAAAAGTAAAAAAAATTACTACCTTTATTCACTAAATGACAAAAAAAAAACTCTATTTCTTGTATAAAAAGTTAAAAATATTTCATCCCAAACAACTAATAATAAAATACCATCATAACCCACTTATATATATATATATTTTATTTCATTTCACTCCACTTTAATTTAAAAGTAAAATGCCAAACGGCCGATATACAGGGTGTATACAAAAATCTCTTGTTTTAATAAGAGGCAAATGGTCTCTTGCCTTTTAATATGGGCATAGGTTACTTTGGTATTTGCCTGAGGCTCTGATTCAAATGTGGATCTTCAAAAGCACAATGCGCCTGTTGAAAACTGAAAAAGTCTTCCACCCATCATCTATCACATGGATTCCACCAGTTCCATTCCCCAATCTGCATATGTGGGTCCCACCTGACCTAAATCATATCCACTATGCTATAAGCCGTTGAGAAGATGCCAAATCAAATAAAAATAAAATACTCCAAATCTCCAATGGCCACACATATAAGATTAGATTAGATGATGTCTGAGGAAACTTGCTCTCTTGCTAAGGTTTTAAAATCTCGGACAGCCTGTACAAAAGCCCACTCTCAAAAACTTTTCTGCAAGTTCCAATAAAAGGCACCCACTCTAGTGATATTTCCGTCCCTGTGCTTGCAAGTTGAGCTAATTAAGTTGTATTTGTAAGACTTGTTTGAAAGGGCCTTCTTTGACATGTAAAGTGACAGCTTTTCATGTAATTGTGACATTTTGTGGAATCCCAAGTCAAACTATCCCTTGAATTACTTTCTCACCTTTTCTTTTGTCGACGCTGTGCAGCTTTTTATTGATACTTTTCAAGTAATTTTAATACTGCAAATTTAAATACTGGTATTGATTAAATTGATGAAAATCAATATATACTAGGTGTTTTGGAGATTCACATAGGTGTTAGGGCTGTCACTCGGGCCTAGGGGTGAGCAAAAACCGAACCGACCGATTTACCAAACCGAACCATAGCCGAAATTTAATTTCGGTTCGGTTATTTCGGGTAATTCGGTTCGGTTCGGGTAAATATCCCGGCAATTTCGGGTAATTCGGTTCGGTTCGGTTAATGAACTTAATTACCCGATTAACCGATTAACCGAATTATATACATATTTGTTTTGAATATTTTTATACTTACATATATACCCATTACCCAGCCCATACATACCCACAGCCCACTAAACAAACCCTAGCTCATTACTCAGTAGCTCTCAACTAAACTCCCAGCCCCTCTCCGTTTCTCACCTTTCTCTCGCCTCCCAACCCCTTCCGGCCTCTCGCTCTCGACTTCCAGCCCGGCCAGCCGCACGAAGCCACGGAGCCCGACGAAGGCACGAACGAAGAAGAAGAAGACGCCTCCCTCTCTCTAGCCTCATTCGCCAGATCCAGGTTTGTTTGTGTTCTTATCATAACTCTAGGTTTTTTTTTTTTTGGTTTATTTTGTTTAAGAAAGGCCAAAAGGCTGATGATTTTGGTTTTGAGATTTTGGATCTGCTCTGATCCGTGTAATGGCCCCGATCTGCTCTGATCTGCTCGTCAAAGTTGGCGTTTTGTGATTCTACGGTTGTATTTGTAGGCACTTTCACCACTTGGGTTGATGATGTATCTCATAGATTTGGGGCGCTGGGAACACATTCCTGCAAAGTTTCCAGTTTTCATGGTCTCTGTTGGATGGTTATCTTGTTGCTGGTGCTCAAAACTCAGAATCTCCAAGTTTTGGTTGGCATGACTTTACATTTTACAGCACACTTCAGAGCATGTGGCCCCTTTTTGCCTTTTTTTTCTTTCTGTCATTTCCACTCTCTGAGCTGTAGCCTGTAGGAACTTCCGAACTTGTGACTTGGAATGTAGGAGTTGGATTTTGCTAGGAATTTTTGTTTGATTCTTGTATTTGCTGGTTCATGAGAATTGAATTTGATGTTCTAGATTCATGAGAAGTGAGGTCCACTCTGATGATTTGGAAGCACGACCATTGAGAGTTTCCTTCTCACACAAGATTAAAGAGTATTATCGTACCTAATGAGAAATTACTAACGCTTGTTGCATTAATTTAAATGGAATCACTACAGATCAAGCCTGTCTTCATCAGATTAGAAAAATTAAATGCACAAAACCTGGGGCTTGGTGCTTTCCATGTTTTGGACATTATATTACAAAGAGAGTTAACAAAATGCATCACATTAACCGAACCGACCGAAAAACCGAACCTAAATAATTCGGTTCGGCTCGGTTCGGTTAAAAATTTTACCAAACAGCAAATCGGTTCGGTTCGGTTAATACATTAAAATGGTCAAAAAATCGGTTTGGTCAAAAAATCTTACAATAACCGACCGATTAACCGATTGCTCACCCCTACTCGGGCCCTTTTATGAGGGTACTTGATAGTTATCAATTTTCTCTCTAATCCGCTAAAATGATTGAAAATTTTTGTTTTGGCCATGAATCCGAAGCGAAATGTATGGCATAGCTTTTCGGTTTGGCTTTCGGCCAAAAGCATGGATTTCAACCGACCGAAATGTTGTGGGGAATGTCTCCAAACTTCACTTTTAAAGGTTGTAAACTATTATGCTTATGAAAATTATATTTAGACTTTATTATGGTAATGAACGTGCTTAAATTTTATACTTATGCGTTATATATAATGTTTTTTGAGGAATGTTACCTGGACATATTTTTTGGCATGAATCTTGGACAAACTCCTATGTTACCCCTTGAATATCACACATTGGGGTTTGTCTAAGATTCATGCCAAAAAGTATGTCCAAGTAGACTTTTTGATACTTTTTATCATAATGAATCAAATGCGCGTATAAATTGTATTCTTTATTTTTTCTAGCATATATTTATATTTTGGTTTTATTTGTTTCTTCGAAATGTAACTCCAAAATGTTTCACCAAAATCTTAAATCGGCTGAAACATTTCATTTTGGTGGCTAGACTGAAACGGGGTCTGAAATGAAATTAACAACTATGGTACTTGGCCTAGCCCAACCATCTCAAAAGCTCATTAAATGAGTTTTTCTTATTTTTCTTAAAAAAACTTGAATGAGCCACCGTCTAGAAAACATGGTATTACAAAATCTCTATGCCATGCTGTAGAGGTATTATGAGATAAATTTTTCAGTTTTTAATATAGGATCCATTTGTTTGTTTGGTATTTAATTGATGAGAATTCATTGCAAGGATTCAATCAAGTGCCTAAAATTGAAGAGCTAAGAGTCAGGTTCACCAATATCATCCAATGGTCTTCTCTTGAATGGCAAATGATGGCCAAGCTATAACCATAAATGAAATTATAGTAAAGTGAGTTTTCATTTACCGTCATATTGTCAAATACATTGCAATGATAGTCCCACGCTTGGAAAAAGGAGGATGATTAATGTTCGGTTCGCACACAGTGACCATTGACAATGGAGAATAAAATTAAAAACTAATTTTATCATCTTTAGACATTGGGGCATGGCCTTGGCCGGTGAGGGGTGGGTTAGGCCTTAGATAGTGTAGGTGCTCCAAGGGCTTTGGATTTTTGGCCCTCCCGAACTCACCCACATATGTTGAGGGTGTGACTTGTATAACCTTGAGCTCAGCCTATCTTGACCCAACCCTTTGACAGCCTTAAAAGGTATATATCAACCATAACATTTTGTTTTTAAAAAGAAATGAAAATCTTAAAAAAAGATTTAAAAAAAAAAAATCTAGAATCCATATTTTTAAGAGATCTCATCTACCCTGTTTTGATCGTGACGCCATTAAAAAAAAATCTAGCCCTTAAATTTAACAAGCTTTAAGTTTAATGGTGTCTTAAATATAATTTTTTTGAAACTCACTCCAACAGTGAATGAAGGTTCAAGCAGTATAAAATTTAACTACATACCAAACTATGGGATAACAAGGGTCAAAAAAAGGCTGCATTTGGCCCTATAGAGCTGTATTGTACATGCAATTTACTTCTGGGAGAATATTTTCCTCCTGTGCAAACAAACATGCATGCTTCTCCAAGGAATTAATATTCCACAGACGTGCCCTTGGATAATCTGCAGATAACTCTAGAATAAAACGAATGATGCATGTGTGACAAATAACAATGCTTTTCAAAGGAAGGCAACACCATCTCAAGATTTACCTTCCTCCTCTGCGTCGATTTCGATGGCCTTCCATTGCTTCTCCGACATTTCAGTTGTTAGAATCTTCATACACGCCATCCTTCTTTGTCTACTTCTTTGGCATCCCAAGATCTACTCTTACCAACTTCATAGACTGTTATAACTAATATATCATGCTCTCCGTGAAAAAGAATCTGGAGCCAAGTGATCTGATATTATATGTTTTTTGACAGGACATGTGCTTATATCTGGGGCTGTCTATCTGTAAAATAAAGATTTGTGGGTCACACCATGTGTACCCCTGTTTTTAGGATGTTAATTGGGTTTAACTTGGCCAATTGTGAGCCTTCGTGCATTGGGATGCATGAAAATGCAACTTGGGATGGTCTTGTTGGGATTTGAGCTCAAGCTAAAATTTTAGGGCCGAAGTGAAATCTGAACCCTGCTCCGGATTAGTCTTTCAACATCCAAGTTGGACTCGATGACTCCACTAACATATATGGGATAAGTTCTTTAGAATACACCCTTAATTAGCATTTCATTTTTCATTTTCAGACAGGGGCCCTGCCTTGGATCAATCCAAGACCTCCAATCTTCATTTTTAAAATATTGACTCGTGCGTACTTAATTACTTAAAAATAAATATTAATTATTTAAAATTAGATTTTCCTATCAAATGGTTCAGATATAAATGACTTACTAAACTAAGGCGACTCCGCTGAGTCTCTCCTATATTTGACTCGGTTCTTTATCGAAACGAGATGACTCGAAAGAGTCAAGAGTCAACCCGAAAGTTTTCCAATCATCTATGCAGGTAGTCTTCGTTGGGCTTTCTCACAATAAATTTGTACAACACAGTCATTAAAAGTTGAGGAGCTACATTATAAGCTTGGACATTATAAACACCATTTGAGGAGCTACATTATAAGCTTGGACATTATAAACACCCTATTCCACATACGGGTGGAAAAACATAATCCTGTCCGTTGACTTGACTTGAACCCAACCCAAGTTTGAGTAGCATAACCCAACATGCAATATATAGGGGGTCAGTCATGGGTTAGGAGACCTTGACCCGCAAAAACATGTCAGGTTAAAGGTTAACTTACTCAAACCTAATAATCTGCTAGTCCATTTGAAATGGTTGGTTTAGCCCCAACTTCATAAATAAACCAACTAAACAATTTGGTGTTTTAACATTTTGGCACTTAGAATTGTTTATTTTTTTAGGAAATGAGACAAGCTTGTTTTGTACATTTTCTTGGCTTGCAATCAAACTAAGATATAGGCTTAACATTTGAAATGGAGTAGTTTGGACCACACTTCTACAAGTTGGTTCTAGTTAAAAAGATGGACCAGATTGAATGCGGTGTCTAACAACCTTATAAATTTTACACCGCCCACCTCTATCCCCTATAGCTAAAACAGTTCTTAAAAAAGCAGCCCTCTAACTTCTTTTACTTTTTAGAGGGAAAAGCTCTAATTTATAGATGAGTTTTAAAAATAAAAATACAATTAGAGGCTTATCAACTACTCTTATATATAAATAAGCTCTAAATAATAAAATAAGAGTTTATTTCTAGGGTTACGAAATGCTCCTAAAAGAAGATTTTTATTCTATATATATACCTGAAGTAAAATATTCAAGTGCATCCATCCCTCACCATTTTGGTGAGGGACACTCCTCTTTTGGAAAGTGTCAAGTACAAAAAGGAGAGTTCTTTGAATACTCCCCATACATGAAACCCATTAAATCATTGCATCCCATATGACTGGTTTGAAACACTGAAAACCATAGTGCAAATAACTTGTTTGGATAATTATATGGGGTAGTTATTTCAGCGCGTTTTCAGATTTATTTTATTTTGGTTCAAAAGGTGAAATTTGAAAGCTTCATTTTCTACCATTTCAGCCTCTATTGCAGTAAAATACTTTCCACCATAGACCAAATTATGCAGTATATGAAAGTGTAAATCATGGAACTTGAATATTGTCTACAAGGCTGGAACCCCATTACCCCATATGGTAAATCTAGGGACTTTTGAGACCATTGGGTCTTCAGGGGATTGAAAGAATAGCCATCTTATATTCGCAGCTTTTGTTACATGACCGAATTCACTTATATAAGATTTCCTGCATATGTCCATTTGCATGGATATGGCATTGGATACGCATTCATCTTATTGTACAGTCCCACATGATGAGGGGTGAATTTCTGTTTGTCTGATTATCCAAATGACCCCCTTGGAAAGGAAAACTCAAACAATAATTGATGATGTGCCATGGTGGGCCCAACAAAAACTTGACCAAATGACATCCTGTGGAGAAATGTCCCCATCAAACATAATGGGTCTTCCTCTTTCATCATCTATTGTCCATCAAAAGGTAGCACCCAACGTCACTTGAAAGGTACATCACACTGTGGATATGGAGTAAAGTCGGTGCATGTTTGCTTTGTCCCGTGGGCAGTCGCCAGCTGCACCAGAGCCTGTTCTTTATTAGAAGAATTCATAATGTCAAGGAATTTCTACCAAAAGAAAAATGGGAAAGGAATTTTGACATTTTCATGACTGTGGCTGGCAAATGTCTGACATTCAATTATCTGAAAAGTTTCAAATGATATTTAGGAACGCTCGTAATTATGATCTGTTTGGCATTTTAATTTTTTTAATGAAGAGGAGAACTTAGGATTCCACCAAAGAGAGAGATTTTAGAGAATTTAAGAATTATTCAGTTAAAGATTCAATGAATTCTGCTGCAGAAACAAATGACTCCATATCATGGATCCTTCACTCTCTCTCTTTTTCTTACCTAGCCAAGGGGTCTAAGAACTACTATAAGACCTTAGCCAGAAGTCTGCTCTAGGAGTAAGAGAAGAAAGAAGTATGTTCTACTAAAAATAAAACCCAAGGACTAGACAATTAAGTGAGAACCTAGGCAATTAGATGAGAAGATAAATAACAAACCAAGTGGGGACAAACCAATGGATGAGCACTCAACCATGAGAAAAGAAACCTGCTCCTATAAGATCCTTCACCATTGAGACTTGGAATTGCAAGAAATTCATAAGACCCCACAATTGAGCTCATTTATTAAAAATCTAAACTATTGAAAATAAATACCCTTTAATTACTTGCTTCAGCATTGGACAAAATTCTTCGAAAATTTTTTTTACACAAAATTCATTCTAAAAAGTAAGTTGATCTCACTTTCAGATTAATTATGTTTTAGACTTTCATTTCTGAGATTTGATCCAACTTGTATTAAAGTGAAATTTGACCCAGGCCTGCTTTTATATAAACAGTTTAATTTCCATTTTTGAGTGAGAGTATTGTGAGGAGCCTTTAAAACTTCTTGTGAGTTTAAGCCCCCACTTTATTAATCCCCTTTGCTGTAAGTCAAAAACTGATATATCACCCTCATAGTGCAGAAATCATTCATGAGGAATGCAAGAGATGAAGTGTCAGCCTCGTCGATTTTTCTTTTTCAGTGAGTCAGCCTTGTCGATTCGAAGCACTGAATTGCTAGAAAGTTACAAGTGGGCCTAAGAAGGAAGTCGTTTAGTACACCTCTTTATATATTATTATCATTGGTGAATCATAAACAACTACCCTCTTAATTTAAAGCAACTTTAGGAGGTAGTCTAGATAGCAGTAGTCATTAGATATCTTTCTCAAGTAATTGTTGTTTAAACTAGTGTTTATATTTTTTGAATTTGACATTTTCCTCGAGATATTATTGAAAAATTGTCGAGGACAATAAGTCCATTTTTAAATAACTAAAATAGTAAGAATTGAAAATAATATAAATTACTGTTAAAAAAGTATAGTTCTCCTGTTTTGTTTTGATAATATCGTGATTTTTATTTGATGATTTTCTTTTGAAGTTTCTAATTTTGCAGGCATACTAAAATACTCAACACTATTTGAAAAAAAAAAAAGGGAAAATACCAGAAAGGTATAAGTGTTTGGCTCATTTTAAGAAATGTACATAAAGATTTGGATATTTCAAAAAAAATATAATAAATTTCCACAATTCTTTCAATCAAGTCCTCTAAAAAACAACTAGTGAGAGATGACAAAAACACCCTTACATCATTTCTCAGAACTTTCATTTTATAAATAAAAGAGAAGAGTCCAACCCAAATGACCTAGTGGGGCCTCTTCAACTAACTTTATGCATGGATGGTAAAATAACACGGGATTCCTAATGACTAAAAACCTCATTAAATGGTTGTGATCATTAAAATCAAAATGATTGATTTTAGAAAGGAAAGAAGTTAAGAAAAAATAAAAATCTGTCATAAGGGAAGGGTTTTCAATTTTATCATTTTTTTAAAAAAAATTATGAAGATGACTTGATTGAAAGAATTGTTAAAATTTTTTATAATTTTTTGAAATATTCAAATCTTCATGTACTTTTAAAAAATGGACCAAAAATTTTAAACTTTTTTGAAATTCTACCTAAAAAAATAATGTTCGAGAAGAATATTAATGACAATGAAATAACACCTTTTTTTTTGCGACACTGCTCGAGACGAGTAGTCGTCGCTCCTCAGGCACAAATTGGTCGGATTTGGACAACAATTGTTATTTTAGAAAATATAATAAGATGAAGCAATCTATCATCTAGAAATAAAATACTATAACTTAATTATTTATAACTTACAATGTGAGCTGTTTGGCAGTCCATGCTTAAAATAAACTTTGGCTTTGGCAACATCTGGGCTTATTTGGTTGACACTGAATCAAACATTATAACAAGAGAGTTGAGTTGAGACCAAAAGTCCAATGATTCGAATTTAATCACATTAGACAACAAGATTTTAAAGTTTGTGGTAGACTTGGAAGGTTCTTACATTGCATAAATGCCCGATAAGGTGAAAGAATCTTAATCATTTCATGTTTTTTTTGGTAAATAGAATTTCATTAAGAACAAAGGGTAAGGCAACAACAAAAAGGAATAAAATAAATCACTTACCCATCCCCTCCTAGGTACCCACCCCAATTCAAAATAAAATTCTGATTCAAGCAGTAATTCAGTTTAGCAAGTATATGAGCACCCTCATTCTTAGATTTTGAAAAGAATGTAAATTTGACATGGTCAAAATATGAGTTACCAAACGGGTCCTAAGTATTTGATATCTAAAATCAATGCATTGATAGCCCAATTATATCAGTCATTGAGAGCATCCACAACCTCTTTAACATCCGACAAAACACACACTTTGAAAGAGTCATGGCTTTAACAATCATAAGAGTGAAGAAGCCCTCGCTTCAGCCTCCTTGGAAGAGAAGATTTCTCTTGCTTAAATCATTTCATTGGTGGAATGAAACTTAATGTTTTTTTTTTTTTTTCAAAAATTCTTTTTTCTCTCTTAAGTGACATTTAGTTGCCCAGTTGGTTACTCTGCTTTTCACCTAACTATACTGAGTTTGATTTTGGGTTTTTCTTATTGCGAGAGCAGGAGTTTTCCCTAGGGTTGGGGCCAGGAGTAGGCTTCTTTTTTATGTAACTGGGTCTCATAGGTCCCTGCCCCCATACTTGAGCACAAAAAGGGAAAAAAAATGAATTGTTGAAAAGTATGCTTATCCTATTCGTTTATGATGCTTGAACACAAATCATAAAGTGGGGGGGGACTGTGGATCATGATTCTAAAGGTTGGTCAATATGAACAGTATCAACCTAATGGTTTTTGAGAAACCAGAATGTCACCATAACACCAAATTTACACCTATATGATCTAAATAGTATTAATGATACAATCTAATATAGCTAAAACAAATTTTTTTTTTCAGTTTTTTGGTGAAAAAAAGCCTATACAGTATGATATGGGCTATTAATTTACTTTGTAGGTGAAAATGAAACCGTGCCAATATGTACCAATTATCTTGAGTCTTTATTTTTGGGCTTGTTGGGCACCCCTATAGACCTAGTGAGTAACTGGGTATGTCCAAGTCCATTTGGATTCATGCCTACTTGTTCAAATACATAAATGAGTGTATGAATTCTATATGTAATCAGGTCCATTTTCTTAAACTAACAAGTTAAACCAAATTTAGGATGGAATTAAACCAAATTTAGGACGTATCCATGTGTATCCAATTATGTGGATACGGACTGTTGTTATAAAATATGGGCCATCACAATGGATCCATCAAAACAAGGTCATCATATTCAGGAGGAAAAAGGTGGCGTATTCAGAATTCAAATCTTGGACAGTCGGATGAGAACTGCCACCACTAAATGGCCATTCTCAATGCCAACAGTTGATTTTTGATTTGAGTGAGGTAAAAGGCCATTCTCAGTGCCAACAGTTGATATGAGTGACCATGGATGTCATCAACCACCTTTCTAGTGGTGGCACTTTCACTTTCTACAGGGCACATTGTAGTGCTCAACATTTCTTTTGGTTGGTTGGCTGTTTTCACAATCACTAATAATGCAATCTACTTACTCATGACTGAATGCAATGTACACATGGGAAACTCTCCTATCTAGGAGCACAATATTAACTTTTGGTACTTAGATGCACACATTATAAAGAGTCTGACCACTTTGTTGGAGTTGGATTTTAACTATAAACTCCTATGAATGATTGTACTTTATCAACCATTAACTGCTACAATTGTAACAAACCACTGTGCCCTAAATTCATTTTCTTTCTAGTCCGTATGACCATAGCAATAAGTGAACTATATGGGTTACCTTTGTCCAACTTATCATGAAGTGGAGTTAACACAGATCATTGATTTGGCAAAAATCTTCATCAAGAATATATATATATATATATTTGTAAAAATGAAATTACATTAGACACCAAACAAAGACAACAACAGGATCCGGTTAGAAAAGATTAAACATATCAGTCAGCCAAACTTGAAAGTCAGACTCTAAAACTAGTGCTTAGAGATTCTAAGTAACCGAAACCACTAAAAATCACTAATATGCCGCCTTGAGCTATCATTTTGTTAAGTTTTACTCAAATCAGAATTATGCCAACTGTGAGATTGATATATGAAAAACATGAGAGAAGTGAGTAAAGGAGTCAGATCACGTGTTCTCGAGTAATTTAATTTGATGGTGCAAGTAACTTTGATTGGTGTAAATATAAAATTAATGATAGTGCAAGGTGGGACAATGATTTATAGTGGTTTAAATTTCAAATGTAGGAACATACTGATTAGTTTATAACACTGTTCTTCGAGTTTCTAAGCGCCAGTTCAAAAAGTTCAGTCCCCTCAAGCCTTGAGTTTGTGCAATCGACAAAGTTGATGGGCCCCTTAAAAAATCCCCCGCATCCAATTATGTTCTAATCCACAACTTTAGCTGAGAATGAGAACAGGGAATTCATTAAAACCTCAGAAATGGAATATCTTTGATCTTCTAATCTTTGATATTTTCTCTTGCCATCCCACATCTATGAGTGGGCCAGTCATTTTACTGGACTTTTGGATCAGAGAAAGATGGGCTAATATGGACCCACACGTATAGGATTCACAGCTAAGTAAACTGCACATTCCCAGCCAGGTAGAACTTGAATATGTTGTTGTCATTGTAACGCATGGTGATAGGAACAATTAGGAAGTGGGGAATGCCAAAATCATAGGTTGAATTAAGGAAAACTGTAATGGAATCCTACTGATTGGGATACTGCAACTATGAAAATGGGCCCCACTGTGGTAGACATTTTCCTTTTTTAACTTGTGGTGGAATGACATCAAGTGGGCCTGCTCCATCAATTATCACTAACATTTTAGTGAAAGTTTGGTAGTGACCACAGAATGGACCAGCTCAAGTCCTTTCTCAGGATAAGGGTAAAAATCGCCATCAAATTGTGGGGTTCAGGCCAAACGAGTCAGACCGTACTGCTGGTCATTGACTAGAAGCTCTGGTATAAGGCATTGTAGTCCTAAAAATTTGCATACAATTATCGGTTGGGCCTAAAAGATGTGTCCATACCTGAAATTTCTGGGTCGTTACCGGAGGATAATCAGGTAATAGGAGATTAGGAGCTTCATTTACAAATTGAGAGAGAGAGAGAGAGAGAGAGAGAGAGAGAGAGAGAGAGAGATGTGTTTGAAAGGAAAGGAAAACCCTTAAAATTTAAGTTATGGCAATTGGGCCAAGCCTTTGGGCTTGCACTGTAGCTATATCTAGGTCCAATTAGTATATAAGCTTAGAAACAGGCTGGGCTCAATTCTGAATAAACCTAGCCAAAACTGGGAACAAGTTATTTCTAATCCAGCCCATGTACAGCTAATTGAGGTGACACGAACCATTCAAAAACAGTGCTCACTTGGTTGCCATGCGTTTGAACCTGGGTACGCTTCCTTTTCCCACTTGTGTTGGCTTCTTTCCCACTTGTGTGGGCTGTTTTTTCTTGTGTGTTTTGGGTCCAGCTCCCTTGGCTGGGTTAAAAAAAAAAAGGGTGGTTAGGATAGCTGGTGAGTGGTGAGTCCACTGTGAGTTTCACCTCTGGAATGGCTCATACTAGCCTCACTGATTAGACTCAATTGAAGGAGAATGAGTTCACCAGCTCAGTGTTGCAATAGTCCTAAGGCACAGTCCATTAAGGGAAAAAAGGTGGCACACCAAAAATAAAAATTAAAAAAAAAAATCCACCCTGCAAAAAGAAAATAAATAATTAAGTAAATAAATCAATTTCTATCATGCCTACATTTTAGTTTGATTCACTTTGAGCTCTCAGAGCATTAACTGGACATTGCCATATGAGTTTCCAATGTTTTGTAGTCCATATCTTATTCGGCTAGATTTGCGGCCTCTGAATGCTCAAATGAGCTAGCTCAAGTATCCGGGTTTATTTAAAATTTGTTGGGCATATACCTTGTTCATGGTTGGTAGGAGCCATAACTGGGCCTGAACTGCCTAATTTGGACTTTATTCATTTTGACCTCTCAGCTTACAGACTGGATATTGGCATATGAAATTCAGTGTTTAGCAGCCCACATCTATTTGGAACAACCTAGGTATTCGTGTCCTTTAAGAGTCCCAGAAGAGCTACCCTCAATCATCTTTCTTGAGTTGATTTTTGTTGGGCCTAAAATCTTTTTAATGGATGTGGACCTTATTTTCATGGATCTGTTTGAACTCTTAATGTTGTGAACCAGCTTGAATCTGGGATCCACCTCTACCCTTTGAAATGACTGGGGGCAGGGGCAATTGCTAGACCTTTTCATGGGATTGGCGGATGATCCATGTGGCCACCATCCTCTAATTGTGACCATCAAATTGAGGACCATGAAGTTCAACAGTTCTCTAATTGCATGTATAGCTATGAATCTTTGGGGCCCTTAATCTAATCGTTTTTATCCCTTGATTGTGTGTGCCCATATGAGGCCCGTAGTTTGAATCCAAGACAATACCAACTAATCCCCTCACCCTAGTGATTTGGATGCATCCAGATGGGGCCCAGATCAAAGGTTTGCAACTCAAGAAAATTTCTTCTTTTGGCTAAAACTGAAACTTAAGATTTATGAGTGACACAGCCAAAAATCTCTTTAATCTACAAGATTGGGCTGATTCATGGCTGTTGTTGGATGGAAGGAGGTAATATTAGGTTGGGGTTTTGATTCAGGTCAAGTCGATGGTGTACCTAGTTACAAGGACCTTTTTTTTTTTTTTTTTTAACCCAGCAAAGGGGATTGGGACCAGCTGAGAGCCTGTATATACACAGGAAGACAACCCACTCAAGCGGAAAAGGAGCCCGCACACACGGAAAGAAAGCCCACACACGTGGAAAGAGGTGGTATACCTAGGGTTCGAATCCTGGACAGCCAGATAAGAACCGCCACTCCTTACCACTCGAGTAAGGAGCTGTTCTCAGGTACAAGGACTTGATTTGGTTGGTACATTACTTGAGTTGGATCCAATGAACCAAATAGTACCTGGACCTGGATCATTTACCCAAATATTACTAAATAGGTTGTTAAATGCAACTATACATCTCATATTTTAGGTGCAAAAAATGGGGTTTTGTTTAGGGTTTGTTTGTTTTCATAGGTACATACGAGTTCATGGTCAAGTTAGCTCTAATGAAGTATTATTAAAGATGTGAGATGTGAAGGATATAAGGTGAGGGCATAGATGGGACCTTGACTTTCTTAGGATCTATTTCCAAGGATATAATGACTGGCTATTCATTTTTCATTCTTCCCTTATTCAATTTATATGAACGGTTATTTGATGGCCTTTTTTGGTTATTCACCTTTGATTAAATTCTCTAAACTGTTTATAAGAATACAAGGACATTGAATTCCTATGAATCCAATTACATGAAACAATCGACCAATTTCATATACTGTTGGTTATTTAGGTAGGTTGGACACATTGGCGGACCCAGGCTCTTCATTTGGGTGGTGCGGGCAATGGTTAAGTTAAGAAGTTAAATAATAAAATATATTTTTGGAAGGTATTATTTAAATTTTTTTTGAATCTGCACCCAAGTTGTAACACATAGGTCCTCCCTGATTGGACATACAACTAATTAAAAGGAAAAAATAGTCAAGAATCTAAGATGTTGCATTCCTCGATTGCCCAAGCCCAGTCTGTTGAGCAACTTTGTAATAATGGGGTCCCCCATGGTAGTTTGCCATCCCTAACATGAGGTTGGTAGACAACCACAACCACCACAGTAACAACAACCACTACCACCAGGTATTTATAAAGAGGAGACTGATTATAAAAACTCTAAACCGCACAAAATAAATGGTCATCTTGTTATGATTGTTGTCTAATTTCAGTCTAATAAATATTGGGTCAAATAAAAGACATAATCAATCTGATTAAAAGGCCCACTAGTGGGATTGTAAACGGGTCGGTACCGGTCTGGGTCCAGAGTGGACCCGGAACCGGAACCGTTTTCTAAAGGGGGGAACCGGAACCGGACTCGGACCCGGTTCGGAACGAGAAAACTGGTTTTGGAACCGGAACCGATAATATTAATGGGACCCGGAACCGGAACCGGAACCATATGTGAGGCGGGTCTGGACCCTAATACTTGTATTTTTTCATTAAAAAAAATAATCATGCTTTTCGTAATTCAATTGGATCACCTACAAAGCAAATGTAACATTTTGTTTATCAATAATATGTGGTTTGGGGACGGAAGATTATGTTAGAAACTTAGAATGATGGGTTCCCATGTAACATATAGATAATAAATTATTTAAGTTAGAGTATTGGGTCGGGTCTCGGGTCCACGGGTTTGAGCCACTGTGGATCCGGAACCGGACCCGTTTAAGTAATGGTTCAAAAAAAAAAAAAATTCAGAACCGCAACCATTTACTTATCGGGACCAAAATAAGAACCTAGACTCGAAACCTAACGGGTCGAAACCTTCGGATAAAAATCGGAGACCCATTTACAACCCAACCCACTGGGAAGTCTCCCGAGAATGTCCCAGAGGTTCAAGGTTAGACTCGCCCAATGGTCCCAGTGTGCAAACAGTGGGTACGTTTGATCAATGCATATGGGATGTCGTTGTACTGTCGTCACCTAAATATGTGGAGCTCACACGTTTAGGGGCCATGCCCTCTGTATGAATGATAACCTGTCATATGCGATTCTCATTTTATACCCCCCACTCCCACTCTAATAGTACATCTGCCATGTGCTCTTTACACTTTTTCAGACCTTTGTGGAACACGATGCATGAAAGATTGGGGCCTGAAGTAGAGGACAAGACTCCATTTCAGCTCCCATGCTGTTACCCTTGTTTCTCCCAACCAATGAGAGTGAGCCACCACACATCTCTCTCTTTTTCTCTTTCTGGGTGAAGGAGCCACCACACCTTAAATTCTTTGTAATTTATAATGGCTCAAATTTCCCTTTGATCAAAATGGATCGACTCCGAATCCGCCGTTTCTGTTTGATCCAATCAACAAATATCAATTGTGTAAAATTTATTTATTAATTTTTTTATTTTAAAAAAGTAATTAAAAAGGTGCATTAACTGACGTAAGATTTTACATAATTGACGATTGTGAATTGGATGAAACAGAATATTTCTTTTTCAATTCGGACTCAAATCGATCACACATTGACACTGCTAGATTGACCGGTGTAAAGCTTGTCATTTATTAATTTATTAATTTATTTTCTTTATCAGTAAAGGGTGTTTTACCATTAAAGACCTAATAGATTCAGAGTGAAACCAAACTAAATAGAGGGCCGCTACATGTGTAGGAAAGAGGGCATAGGGATCGAGCCCTCGGTAATTTGGTGAGAATGGGTTACCCAGCCATTAGGCTATCCATACATTATCTTATATGATTTTTAATTGATTGATGAGAGGTTAATGATGTTTTTTTACAAATAATCCATCCAACACAGAGCCTCACTTGAGTTAGTGCGAAACTTTGACCAATGAGAGTTTTTGAATAGTTTAAATTTAACTCAGAGCCTCACTTGAGTTAGTGCGAAACTTTGACCAATGAGAGTTTTTGAATAGTTTAAATTTAACTAATGCTGGTTTGTCCAAGTACAATTGAATTCATAGGATTTTACAAAGAAGGAATATTAAAGAGGCAATAGGTAAATAAGATAAAGGTGGAGTTGTTAGGACCCTTACTTTTATAGAATTTGATGTACAAAGTCATGACTAGTTATTCATTTTTAAAGAACAAGGGGTTTATTTCGGTCGCTAATACTATTTAGCGACCGCCAAGTACCGGTCGCGTAAACTTCGTCGCAAAAGGTTATGGCGGTCGCTAATAGTTTTTAGTATTAGAGGGCGGTCGCAAATAGTCAATACATATTTTTTTAAAAAAGTTCAATACCTTTAGCGATCGCCAATTAATACCTTTAGCGACCGCCAATGGCGGCCGCTAAAGGTATTAAATTTTTATAAAAAAAAAAAAAAACTTCTCAAGAGCCGTGAACCACTGAAAGGGACCAGAGATCCGGGTTCTTCTGCCAAAGCACAAATCCTCCAATGTCTCCATTGCCCTTCAAATGTACACTCTCATCACCCCCCTGGAATTCAGATGCACTCATTCTCACCTTCCCAATGGCATAGTAGCTGTTCACCGAGCTTAGTGCGGCCTGCCCACCAGTTGTTGCAATGTATGGTGAACAATGTACTTGGCTGTTGAGGCTTTCTATTACAATTACAAAACATCTATATTCTAACTGTCCATAAAACCATATGATGCGGGCTGGGACCCATTAATTGATTGATAAAGATCAAATGATCATAGACATCACAAATTGACCAAACCTAACCTATTTAAGTGGAGCCCCCAAGATGAATGGGTTCCACCAACTATATTCTAACCGTCCATAAAACCATATGATACGGGCTGAGACCCATGAATTGCTTGATAAATATCAAATGATCATAGAAATCACAAATTTACCAAACCTAACCTATTTAAGTGGAACCCCCCAGATGAATGGGGTCCACCATCTCTATTCTAACCGTCTATAAAACCATATTATGCAGGATGGGACCCATGAATTGATTTAAAAAGATCAAAGGATCAAATGGTCGAAGACCTAACAAATTGACCAAATATTTTTAAGTGGGACTCAGATAAATGGGGTCCACCATCTTTATTCTAACCGTCCATAAAATCAAATGATGCGGGCCGGGACCCATTAATTGATTGATAAAGATCAAATGATCAAATGATAGTAGACCTCTCAAATTGACCAAACCTAACCTATTTAAGTGAGACCCCCCAAGATGAATGGGGTCCACCATCTATATTCTAACCGTCCATGAAACAATATGATGCGGGCTGGGACCCATGAATTGCTTGATAAAGATCAAAGGATTAAATGATCATAGACCTTACAAATTGACCAAACATAACCTATTTAAGTGGAACCCCCCAGATGAATAGGGTCCACCATCTCTGTTCTAACCGTCCATAAAACCATATTATGCGGGATGAGACCCATGAATTGATTAAGAAAGATCAAATGATTAAATGATCGTAGACCTAAAAATTGACCAAATATTTTTAAGTGGGACTCAGATGAATGGGGTCCACAATCATTGAGAGATTTTAGGATAATTATTATTGGTAATAGGGATCTCATTGAGAGAGTTTAGGATAATTCAAATCTTAATAAAGCAATTTCTATTTTGGTTGGTAATAGGGATCTCATTGAGAGATTTTAGGATAATTATTATTGGTAATAGGGATCTCATTGAGAGAGTTTAGGATAATGCCAGGTGTCCTCCTCCAGAAATTCTCATGAAGTGTATACTTCCCTTTAGTAATATAGATGAACATTTGTGGAAAGGAATTTAATGGACTTCCCCTATTTTACCTCCTAGAAGTATTTCACGAGACACTGCAAAGAATTAATTGTTAATTTTTTACAAGTTTTTGGTTTTGAGAAAATGTGCCGACCAAAGTTAAAATGGACTATAGCGCTGAAAAAGTAATGCCGTTTTTGGCTTCGTTTCCTTTGAACTGTTTTATATAAATGTACCCTTTAGGGCCTCTTTGTTTAAAGATACAGCCCTGCTACAGGCACCGATGGGGAGTCCGGGCTGTGGCCCGGCTCCCCATGGGTGCCGTTGGATCCCAGGTGCTCCCGGGATCCAAAGGCACCCATGGGGAGCCGGGCCACATCCCGGGCTCCCCATCGGTGCAAGGAGACTTTCTCTTAAAGATATTTCTTATGGGAATCTCTCTTGTTGGAGATTCCCGACACAAGAGAGATTCCCGACAATAATACAGGTCTTGTTTTTGTGGAATTCTGAATTCTCTATTTAAATCAGGATAATTCAAAAGGCTGACATTTTAAATGTCACTTTTGCCATGCTAAGCTACAAACCCAAGATACTCTTAACCCCGAGAATTTGTGAATTTCACTTGGGGGATGGCATTTGGAGAATTCCAAATTCTCCAAGCAAAAAATCTCAAAAGCTTGCAAAAGAATCCATGTCCAGAGAACTTGTAATTCTTCAAAAGTTGTCCTATAGGGTGGAATTCCTAAATTCTCCTCATGCCTGTAGTAACTAGAAATGCTTAAGGGTACTAGAACTTGGCGTTTTAAGTGACTTTTCTGGTGGTTGGATGTCAGAATTCGAGTAAAGAAACATGAAATTTAAAAAATATATAAAGAAACATGAAATTTAAAAAATGGCAAGGCAACATACATTATATATTGTCCAAAAATTCTTAACATTACAAGTTCTTGTCAATAATTCTGGTAAAGAAACATAGCCTTCGGTTGAGACTCAAGCAATTCTTTGAGACTATTGTATAAACCAACTAATGAGATTCTTTTGCAAAAAAAAAAAAAAAAAAAAAAAAAATCCTAAATTATTCCAAGTTACCAAAAAAGAGTCATCTTTTAATTTTAAACTGCTCATAATCAATATAACTCATTATCAAAAGAAAAATTGCTCTCCAACATGCATTATGCACACCTCATCATGAAGATAGTGAAGAGCAGAAGAGGAAGCATAATGATTATTGACTCTTGTGGATCTCAAAGATGGGCCTCAGAAAATAAAATAATAGTGATGGTTTGGCAAAGCTTTCAGCCGAACCCCACACTTCCTGAATCCATGTGGGCATACCAATATCCCTAGGATTCCACATCTTTTGCTTCCTCCATGTGAGAAAATTTTCTAGTGCGGAGACAGGACACTTCACATGGTATGGACCATTGACCTTTCCAGGTGGAAGGAGGGCATATGTAAAAAATCAGCCCTACTGTCGCACCAGTCTATATGATCTAAAATTAATGGTCCAAACTAGGTGTGTTTGATGTTTTGCATCATGCAGGAAAATCCGTGGGGCCCACCTGATTGATATGGTCCAGCATCCAAAAACCTTTCTCCCCATATATGTCACGGATTCCATGGGTTTTAAACCGATCTTGATTGGAATTTGGATTGAAATTGACGTTTTGTAGATGTAATAATTGTTAAATTTTGGACCACAAATCAAAGCTCTTTAAAAAAGGGGTTGAAGATAATGGGATTGAGTTGAAATTTCATATTCCGGGCCACAAGAAAAGTTAAAAAGTTTCTAAACGGGGGGCTGCAAATTCTTCAAAATATTGTCACCAGCAGAATTTGGAAATGCTAAATATAACCCAATATTTTGAAAGCTGAGATTTAGATAATTGTAATGCCAAAACTGACAATTTATGAGATTGGATTTTTGAAGTTTTACTAATCAAATTAGATATTCCAAGAACAGCTATTGACATGCGATCAGAAACTCCCTACAGATGGATCTTTTGTGAGTAATTCCTCCAAACAAACGAATAGGCCCAAAGTGAGTCCACTAAAAGCATCATTTCCACTAATTTCAAGAATCGGATATTCCAGACTTGCAGAGGCAATCGGGCTCGTCCCTGTCAAAATTGAAACGTGCAAATTAAATTTCTTCTCATTCCCACCAACCAAAACATTTGTCTCAGGGCCCTGAGTGTTTCCCACTAGCTTCATAGAACTCCCTGTTGGGCCTTACTTTGATAATAGGCCATTCATTTTGAATGTCATCTCCTATTATGATATATTCTCTAATATTTACTTCAACGTACAATCATATACGTTATTATACGTTCAATCGTATGGTTGGACTAACTTCTATTGTAGTAGAGCTTGATATTATATAAAAAAACTAAAAATGTATATAGAGTGAGGATATTTGATCTCAAGATCTCTTATCTTTCTAAAGAAGTACTTATCTAAGCATTACACCACACAATATTTATTTGTAATTATTTGTCAAAACAGTGTAAAAAATAATTAAATTGAGCGGGACACTCGGTTGGTAGTCATGTCCGCGTTTGGCACGGGTTCTTGTGCTAGTGACACAATAAAGCTAGAAGGCCACAGAAAAAACACATCCATTGTAAGAGAATCTTGTCCTATCGACGAGAAGAAATACTGAAAGCAATGTTTTTGTATGAGAGTCTTTGTATTTATTTGACTTCCCTTTATACTCCCTCTTGGACTAGTAATGGTAGCTGTCGCCAAGTGGTATACTACAATCAACATTTCAATTAACCTCATGTAAATCGAGAGACCAAGTGTTTTTACAAGAGCCCAGTACATGACACCAACGGTGAGAAAAGCAGCCGTAGAATGCCCAGTTGGATTAAATGGGCGTGGCACACATGACTTCAAGCCTATTAAGAATCTCAAATCATATCTACTTGTCAGCACATTTAAGAGACCTACATATTTTATTAAATGGAGTTCACTTGCAAACAAACTAATAATAGGCTGAGATTAAAAGAGTTAGGTGGTCAAAGCCGGTTGCTCTATCTCCTACAAACCAAGTTGTTTGGTTACCTCCTATGAATTTGGATTTCAAATTAAGTTTCGATGCTGCGTATCGGTTAGATTCAGAAGCGGTGGGTGTAGGAGTCATTATCAGAGATGATAAGGGGCTTTTTGTTGGTGGGTGCACTAAACATTTTTCTCTTAGGGTGTGTGACGCTAGCCAAGCTGAAGCTTCAGCAGCTTGGGAGGCGGTGCTCTTTGCTAAAGAGTTGAATATTTTGCACTTTACTCTTGAGGGAGATAATCAAGCTCTTATGAAGGATCTAAATTCAGGCTATGTGGACCTTTCGGTTCGTGGCATGTTGGTGGAAGATATTCTTGCTGTAGTATTGACCTGTGTTTCTGTTTCTTTCTCTTGGGTGGGTAGAGATGGCAATAGATGTGCTCATGTTTTAGCTAATAAGGCTAATGATTTTAATTCCGGGACTCGGTGGCGTGATGAGCCTCTTTTATCTTGTTTGAACCGCTTTCTGCAGATCTTGCGTGTAATTCTTTTAGGTCTCTTGCTAATGGCAATGCCGAAGGTGAGAGTCCTTTAAGATCTTTTTTTGAATAGTTGTTTTGGCTTTCTCTCAAAAAAAAAAAAAAAAAGGGTTAGGTGGTAGTTGGGGGTTAATGGTTCATTGATGGGTAGGAATCTCCAATAAAAGGACCTCTAGGGTAACTCCTTTGGTTAATAGTTTCTTGCACTTCGAAGAGAAAGAGCTATGGAGTAAGGTAAGCCCCTCCCCATTCTCAGATTACTTATATATGTTTACTTCATTATGTCATTTAGATTAGACCTAAGGAGATCCTCCTGTGGACTGAGGGGTGTTAAGCTTACATGCTCCACATTGCTTGTATTTTTAAGATTTCCATGTATTTTTCAACCTCTGCTATGTTCTTAGGTTCTGGCCTTCTCATGTCATGGGTGCCGTTTGGTTTGGGCTTTCTCGTTGGGCTTTATAAGAGGTTGGAGTTTTCTTTTCTTTTTGGCCTGGCCAGGGCAGGGTGTTTTTGGCCTTGTCCCGGGTTGTGGGATTCCTAGGTCCTTGTTCCTTCTCTATCCGGTTGGCCGGTGTTTTTGGGCCACTTCCTTCTCTCATTCTTTTGTTATTGTACATTGTACACCATTTGGAATATATACACTTATCATTTCAAAAAAACGAAAAAAAAAGGACTACTCTTCTGCATTTGATGGCTTATAGGGCAGATTTTGTAACAAGTGGGAAATTAGCAAATTCGAGGATTTCTCATTGAGGATTTGTAGAGCTGATAATTTTGCATCCATATCGATATGTATTGTTGTGTATGGCTGAAAAAGATTAGTATCAATGCATGAATCCGCAAAACTGAGGATTTTCAATGGGAGGATAGGACATGAAAATTCTTAAAAATTGGCGATTTCCACTTGCCCAAACTGGTTTTGGTGGACTCTTTTTTTTCAAACTCCAGGAAAAGCTTTTCCATTCAAATGAGAAAACTTCAGCTCATCTTTTGGCTTTTTTATAAGGAAAAGTGATGACCACAACAAATATTAATTTTTTTTGCCGCGAAAAAGCATCTAGATTTTTCTTGCCTTTTTTTGCAGAAAAACACGGCCACACAAATGTTCCCTAAAAGAATGGTAAAGAGATTTCTGATTGAAAGGGAAGATTATATAATGGATTAAGAATGGTAAAGGGGATGTTTATGTTAATGACATTACAATAGCAAAATAGATTAGAGGAAAAAAGAGGTAATATCTATTCCTAAAAATTAATCAACATAGTTCATGAATCTAAATAACCAAGCACTAAGAATTGATGTGAGAAGAAAGTAGTAGCCAGTAAAAACCTAAAATATTATTCTACTCCTTCTTTTTCAACTCATATATATATATATATATGATATGCTCCTATGAGAGCATCCCTCACCTTACTATCAGAGATAAGGTGGGGGGGCTCACATTTAACTCGTTGGCATTGGATATGGATGTAAGGGCCCCCACCTTATCTCTCATATTAAGGTGAGAGATGCTCGATCACGTGAGCGTCTCCACATATATATACACACACACAGAAATATTCAGGTAAGAACTATTATATGAGAACTTTTTTGTGGGGCCCACTAAACAACCCATCCAAACCTAGCAACCAAATTTGAAACCCCCCTGATAGTCATCGATCCCAAGGATTGGCACACATCTGAATGGACCGAACCGTTGGATTGAGGGTTGAATATTTTTTTGAATATGAAGTCATTAAACTTGTGGGTCATGGATGAAGGGGTTAAGGGTATGGGGTTGGGGTCAAACTTGATATTTGTGGTGGTTTTACATAGATCTTTCCATCCTCCTGGTCCCATCTCCAAATGGGGCCCACAGTTGTGCCCTATAAAAAATTTCTCATATAATAGGTGAGAACTAGTTCTCATCTGAATATTTCTGATATATATATAAATTCTCAAAAACTTTCCTACCTCAAAAGGGGAGTTTTCACCCAGATCTAATAGATAATGGTTTGTTAGTATTTTAAGAGAATTATAAGTGATCCACCTTTGTATGAGAATGTATAGGAGAGATAATTGGATATGTGTATCACAGATGACATGCGTCGCGCTTTCATTGGCTAAAAAGGTTTTTTTTTTTTTTTTTTGTGTGAAAAATGACAGTGGAGTTTTGTAACATAAATGTAGAACAGAGGGGGATTCTACAAAGAGTCCAGGCGTTTTTTTGGGAAAAAGCACCCCTCCTAGCTCGGCTTAATGGGATGCATAATGATCATAGAAGTCTATTGGATGAAAAGATCCATATGAGGCCTACCTATACACAAAATCTTGAGCCCATAATATCATCCTATTTTTTGATCCATGACCCTAAAATTTAATTGTTTATAGGCATCATTTTATTATGATTTCAGTCCAATGGCAAGGAAAAGTTGGATGAGTGTCAAACTTGGACTTGTGGTTATCATGGGGGATATAGTGTGTGTGTGTGTGTGCGCGCGCGCGCGCGCGTGTGTGTTGAAAAGACTAGATTGACTCAACATGGGCCCCATGACAAAAAAAAAAAAAAAAGAAGAAGAAGAATGGCAAAAAAGGTGGCATTTTTAAAATGGGGTGTTTTTGATAATTTCCCTATAACAAATATGGATAAGAGATTGGAGAAGTGAAATTAGAAGAAAATATACTAAAGAAGTATGGTCAAAGGAAAGAGCATCCAATATCTCTCGCATGGTAGAATGAATTTTATTTTGGTACTTATTTATATATCATCTTTTTGTTTGTGCCATATCTCGACCCATGAGCTGATAATTCAATCATAGGTTTACACCATCAAACTAGGCTAAATATCATCATTTACATTATGACGTCATTTACTTCTAATCGAAGAATATTCACCTGTGTAGATCGTAATCGGACCATGTGCCATATACATATTCATTGTCGTCCGGGTCCTACCTCACCGTGCGCAGGAGAATATTGCCACTTTTAAGCATCTCCACCATTTTGATCGTATATAAATGACATGAAAAATGTCAAGCATCCTTAATAATTAATAAGGCATTTATTGGATAAAATACAAAATAATCTCTGCTCATATCCACCATATGATTCATCATATCAACCCAAGTTTAAATGTGAAATTAACTGTCGTGTCATTAAGTTTGCTTCAACCCAAGTTTAGGGAGGGTTTTTTTTTTTTTTTTTGGGTGCTCTTCCTCCTTTGTTGTTGTACTTGTTATCCTTTTTTCTCTTTTAATGAAATCTTATTTACCAAATATAAAAGTTCGCTTCAAGTTAAGTGTGAACATCATCACTGCAATTACACATAGACGTAATAGAATTTTTTCTATGTTAATAATGTAATTAATTAAGTGTGTCAAACACCCCTACTAAGAAACTTATTAAAGAAAACCTGCGATCGGTCTATTGTCTAACCACAAACTCACACAAGACACAGCATATCTCAAGATAAAATGTGAGATAATCATGCCATCAAGATCACCTCCATCTAACACTGAATATCACTATACAACCAGAGACACATTTGTGGCTTCTAATTTGGTCGACATTTCCATAGCTAAATATTTAGTATTATAACTTGGAGGAGTCACTTAATATAAACAACTTATACTGCTGCCCTTGTACCATCCTTATTGTTGGCTCTAACATTTTCTAACTGAACTTGTGCATGTGGCTTTGGTTTTTCAAAGAGAGTCTCCAACTCCTCTAGGGTCTTGCCTTGAGTCTCTGGCAAGAAGGTATAGAAGAAGATCCATGACACCATTGCCACTCCTGCGAATAGAAAAAATGCGCCCCCAATTGTAATTGACTTGTACAAAGATATGAATGTCATCCCAATGACACCACTTACAACGCGGTTAGCTGCCACACCCAAGCTTAGCCCCTGTGCTCGAAGCCTCAATGGGATGATCTCTGGGCTATAGACCCAAGCAATCGGTCCAAGTCCTATTGAGAAGGATCCAACGAAGCTTAAGACCGTCGTGATGCAAATGACTAGCGCCCAAATGAGCTTCTTATCTGGATTATGGTCGATGATTGTCAATCCAGATCCTAATAGCAATAGGGAGATAATCATGCCCATGGTGCTAGTTAGGAGCAGTGGTCGCCTTCCAAACCTATCAACTAGCATCGTCGCGACCAAGATGAAAATGGTTTTAGTGAACCCAACAGCCATGGTTGTGCCAAGGAGGCCGAGTTTGGACTTGATTCCAGCCTTCTGAAAGATACTTGGGCTATAGAGGACTACTGCGTCTATACCGGAAGCTTGTTGGAAGAAATGGATTCCAATTGAGGCAATGAGGATCCGGCGGACTGCTGGCGATGGCCTAATGAGAAGCTCCTTCCACACACCTTCCCCATGACTGCACTTTGGCACGTCGACGATGTCGCCGGTACAATGTTCAGGGATTCCAACAGCCTCTTTGATCTCTGAGAGCCTAAGTTCAGCTTCCTCCTTACTATCAGATGTTTTCTCAAGTACCATTTTTGCCTCTCCTAGCCGGCCTTGCATAACTAGCCACCGTGGCGATTCGGGCATGGCAAGAACACCGACCCCTAAGACCACCGCCGGTAAGCCTCCGGCTCCCAACATCAGTCGCCAATTCAGGTTATTTGGGAGGGGGGCGAAGGCGAAGTTTGAGATGTATCCAAGCAAGACTCCTCCATTGATGAACACTTCAGGGAAGGAGGTGAAGAAGCCTCGAGTTGAGGCGGGTACAACCTCTGCAGTGTAGACCGGTGCGATCATGAGGGCGAAGCCTACCCCAATTCCGGCAACAAACCTTCCGACCATGAGAAATGCATAATTGGGTGCCAATCCCATCATCAATGCTCCCAGGAAGAAGATCGCAGCTGCCACGACGATTGTGTATCGCCGTCCGATCCTATCAGAGACTCGCCCGGCAACGGTAGATCCGATTAAACAGTAGATGTTGATTATTCCCATTAAGATTTCTGATTGGGTGTCATTTATCTTAAGATAATCTTTGATGAACAGTATGGCTCCACTCATTATAGCTATATCTGAGAGAGAGAGAGAGAGAGAGAGAGAGAGAGAGAGAGAGAGAGAGAGAGAGAGAGAGAGAGAGAGAGAGAGAGAGAGAGAGAGAGAGAGAGAGAGAGAGAATGTTAGTCAAACCTAAACTAAATAATTAACCATTAACTTAGTAGGATTAATTAAAACTTTTCGACTATGCCTACATAACAAGACAATTGCTTTAGTTTTATGCATTGGTTGATTCAACACTTTTTTTACAAAGAAAAGGTGAAAGTATATTGACTAAACTTGGTTAATATAGAGAATTACAATTTTCTATAAGAAGGGTATGAATGCTGGATTTTTCTCTTTGATAGAAATGAATGTTTAGAAAGCATTGAATCCTTTTTTACACAACTACTCAAGCATTACAAATAGAATATTACAAATAGAATATAACCAAAAACACAAAAAAGAAACAAAAAAAAAAAAAAAATTTCCATTACAGCTGTTGTAGTCAAAATACATAAGAATAAGTTAGAATGATATTAATCTTCGTCTTCTATGACACCATAATAAGAACTACAAAACAAGCATTCTCTTGAGTGAATAGAGTTAAGGAACACATAATAATCTACTATCAACAAACTTGTTCAAGAAAAACAGTAGTTCCTAACCACTAACAAGAAAAGAGAAAGAACCCAATTTTTCTTCTTCTTTCCTGGAATTGAGATATGAAGAACCGAAAAACTCACCATAACCCAACAGAATTGAAGTCATGGATGCGAGCAAACTGCAAACAAACGCGTACTTGTTCCTTTTCTGCTTGCCTGTAGATGGCAGTGCCATTGTGTTTGCAAGATTAGAGGTAGTAGAAGCAACAGAATTGGAAGTTTTTTCTACTGTCTTCGCCGAATTAGAGGTAGAGGAAGAAACAGACTTTGAAGTTTTTTCTAGTGTATGTTCAGTCATTTTTGCAGAATTTCCTTTTAGGATACTAGTGATAGCTTACAAATTCTCTTAAAGTACAAGAACTTATACCAAACACTACACCTTCTCCTTCACAATCTGGTTTAAAGTCATCTCCTCTGGACTCAAGAGCTCTATTTATAAAATCCGAACTCCCATTTCCTGGTCATTATTTTTTGTGGTGGGCCCCACATGGTTGTTTGATCATGGGTGGTCATTTTCATCTTGTAGAAGATAAGAAACAATAAAGACACAAGGGATGATTCTAGATCCTATCAGTAGTAGCTTTGGCCAAAGGAAGTTCACTTGCATTTTGTAAAAGTGGACACGTGTCAAAACTTAGGAGGAGGGATTGTCTATCGTTTAAAAGAGTTTTCAAATAAATAAAAAAAAGATTCTGACCTGTTTGTTTACATAGATGGTAAAATAAGAGTAAAATAAATGTCTAAGTAAATAGTAAATGCGAGAGAAAGTAGGTAATGGAGTAACGTGTTTTTTTTTTTTTTTTTCCCGTATAATGTGACTTAAGTGAGCGTGAGTGGAAAAGTACGTAGTTGCCTTTTGTGTTGGATTTACTTTACGGCACTTTCCCTTAAATTTTATGAGGTAAAAACAGTGACTTGTAAATTTCAAGATAAAAAAAAGCAGCTGGTGATTGCTTTTTTAACTCTGATATTTCAACCATGAAATTAAAGCAAGGAAATGTGACCACTGCGTCAACCTTACCTTCACCTTAACTTCGAAACTTGTTAAACAAACATGCATGGGTTTTGTTTTTTTGGGGCCACCCGTACAAGAATAAGATAAGATACAAGATTTCCTTGTGTGTTTCTAGTTTGCTTGCTTCAAGGCCAGTAGAATGGATGATGGGTAGAGTTTCTATTGACTGGGGCACCATCCAACATTAGACCCCCAACCTACTCTTTCAGATCCTACAGTGTTACATACAGGGCTGTCAAAGGCTGGGCTGGGCCTGGGGTTGTCCTAGCCTTACTCTCAATATATGGATAGCCGGGTTTGAGCGGGCCAAAGCCTTTGGAGGGCCTGCACTATCTAAGCCCTTACCCTATCCTCGAGGGTCAGGGCCAAGCTAGGGCAGGGATCAGGGTCTTAAAACAATAAAACTATTTTTTTAATATTTTTACCAAAATCTGAATATGATCGAGAACTATCTTATTTAACCTTAATTGCAAAGGAACAATTAAGAAAACATCCATTATCTTGTCTAACTTCAATTGCAGATGAACCATTAAGAAAATATTGGGAGAATATAAGTTGTCTCTAAAAACTTTCTTTTATCAGATAAAGTGATACAATCTTTGGTGACTTGAGTTCTATGCATATGATTTTATTTATTTTGTCAAAAAAGAAAAATGGTTAAAGAGTATGATCTATTGCACACCTTTCATATGACTTTCAAATGAATCTCAACGTATGAAGTGATACACCTTTCAAGTCTTTGAGATTTTTAAACCATTTACACTCACAAACCTTTTATCAATTGGCAGTATTTTTAATAAAACATTAAATATCTGACTATTATGCATTTTTGGATTTCAGTCACAAAAATAAATGCACTTAAAAATAATATTAGTTTAGACTTTTAAAAACTGAGAGTTATAATTATCTAATTATAAGGATATTTGGAACACCCCATATCCTTACCCGTTTGGCATTTTACTTTTAAAATAAAGTGGAGTGAAGTGAAATAAAAAGAAGGAATAAAATATGTAGTAGGTTATGATTGTATTTTATTTTTAGTTGTTTGTGATGGAATATTTTTAACTTTTTGTATGGAAAATGAAGTTTTTTTTGTCTTTTAGTTAATAAAGGTAGTTGCTTTTTGTCTTTTTTTTTTTGGAAAAATGATGGAGGGAGTTTTGGTAAAAAGTGCTTTTGATGTGATATTTAACTTGACTTGACTTGACTTTACTTCACAAGTAAAATCACCAAATGGAAACATTAATAAGAATTTATGAATTGGTTGACATCCCAAGCAACTCTATAGAGGAAAAAGTATATCATTATTAATAGGAATGAGTACACAACCTTTGCACTAATAAGGATTTATGAAAATAATATAAAATGTCAAAATAAGAAGCAATAAAACTAAAAGAAAAGGATTAGAAGCAACCGTGCAACACTTATTGATTATGTATTAAGTACAATTCATAACTTAAATAATTAAATATAGATGAAACACTACACCATTTCAGGACATACCTAACGGTTTAAAACCGTTACTAAAAAAATTTGTAACGGTTTTTCTGGGTCACAGTTTGGGCGTTTCTAATATGTTATAAACATTCCTAACGGTTATAAACCGTTACAAACACATTAATTGTAATGCTTTATTTCCGTTACTGAAATTAGTTCGTAACGGTTTTAATACTCATTTGTGTTAAGAATTTTAAATAAAAAAGTAACGGTTTTGTTACGGTATTTTACACTTAAATTTTTGTAACGGTTTTGTAAAATTTGTAACGGTTTTCCGTGCCGAATTTGTGTTACTGATTTATAACATTCCTAATGGTTGTGAAATCTTTTGTAACGTTTTTTAAGTGTTGCTATTCGCACAAATTAGTAACGGTTTATAACCGTTACAAAACTGTTTCATATGTAAAAAAAATATCCAAAAGCCACCCCTAAATACCGAACCTGCTGCATATATAAAAATGCCCTTTTACATGGTTCAAACATTAACAAGAAGTCTCACACTTACATCTAATCAAATAATTTAAAAGCTTATAATTTAAAAAGAAAAAATATGGAGAGTTCACAGCAGAATAATAAACAAATCTGAGTAGTTTAGTCCAATAGGTCATATCATAGATTAATCCAAGGATAGACTTTGAAACAGAATAGTGTGACATCAAGTAGCATCTTTAACAATAACGACAAACAAAATAGTCACTACGTACTACTCAACAATTCATCATCCATAGAACTCCTATGCGTGTAATATTAAGTCATGTGTAATATTAAGTGGAGCAAATAGTATGTTTGTTAAACAGAAGCAAGAAAAGAGGTGCATATTCTAGTTAAAATCATGCACATCTTGATGGTGCAACTGATATTGCTCATAGTAAACAACATCATATGAAGTACTAAGTGGACATGATGTATACAAAAACTGATTTGGGAACACTGCTCTTGATACCTTAAATAGCACAGCAGTTCCAGTGCCTGATGCAGCAAGCAATCCTACAGCAAGTAACATATGTGACCAGTGAAATCTGGATTGCAGCAAGGTTGGGCCTGAGGTAGCAGAAGTACTGGTGAGAATTAATGGCTGTAGGCTGAGGAGCTTGAGGGGGAACCTGGGGCTATGAGCTAGTATGTGATCTCAATGGGCCATCTACAAGCAAAACAAGGACATGTTTTCCATGTCAATAAGCTGCATTTAAGAAAATATATAAATAAATCATCGAACAAACACAATGATGGGTGGAACAATGGAAACACATTATGGGTACCATAGTATATACTATATACAAATCAAAGAATATTGAATGTATTAATTTGAGGATATACACAACAAAAAAAAAATGATGGTATTTTACCAAAACGGGTTCTCTTTCCACATGCCAATTTTAGGACATCTACTAAGTGTCTTCTTCACAAGTTACAAGAGATTTTTTTTTCTTTTTTGAAAGGTAAGTTACAAGAGAATACCACCAAAAACAAGAACAAGCAAAAACTAAACTAAACAATACAAAAACGGGTTCTCTTCCCATAGGCTAGGGTTGTTACCTGAATTCGGGCTTGCTATTGGGGCACCTGTAATGTTTGGAGGAGGATCCTGTCATTTATGCAAAATATCAAACAAATGCATATGAGCTGATATAAGAGAAGACAATATGCATTATTAATGCAATCACTAAAAGAAATAAATAGCAATAAACATGAGGAAACTTGGAATGTGGAATGCAAAGACAGAATTATAGACTCTTCAGGCTCAGCAAGAGTATAGTTAGCTGAGTTACATTTCTGATCCCCTCTTCTTTAAATTGCTTTCCTTGTTGGGATCTTACTTGAAATATGCTAAATGTTTACTTCACTTTGGCAAGTAAAGGGGAAAGAAACAAACAAAAAAAAAAAAAAACAAAAAACAAAAGAAAAACCCGCTGCCCACCTGCTGCACCACCCAGCAGAGCCCACCTGCACAGCCCACGTGCACAGGCACAACCCCCCAGCACACCCACCTGCTGCCCACCTACTGCACCACCCAGCACAGCCCACCCAGCACACCCATCTGCACAGCCCACCTGCTGTCCATTGTTTATGCACACCTGCACACCCACCTGCACAGCCCACCTGCACATCCCACCCAGCACAGCCCCCCAGCACACCCACCTGCTGCACCACCAAACACAGCCCACCCTGCATAGCCCCCGGCACACCCACCTGCACAGCACACCTGCTGTCCATTGTTTATGCACACCTGCACACCCACCTGCACAGCCCTCCTGCACATCCCACCCAGCACAGCCCCCCAGCACACCCACCTGCTGCACCACCTGCACTGCCCCCCAGCACACCCACCTGCTGCACCACACAACACAGCCCACCCAGCACAACCCCCAGCACACCCACCTGCACATCCCACCCAGCACTGCCCCCCCAGCACACCCACCTACTGCACCACCTGCATAGCCCCCCTGCACACCCACCTGCTGCCCACCTGCTGCACCACCCAACACAGCCCACCCTGCACAGCCCCCGGCACACCCACCTGCACAGCACACCTGCACATCCCACCCAGCACAGCCCCCCAGCACACCCACCTGCACACCCACCTGCTGCACCACCTACACAGCCCACCTGCACAGCCCACCCATCACAACCCCCCAGCACACCCACCTGCACAGCCCATGGCCATCACAGAAATAGCCTGCGGAATGGACAAGTATAAACAAAATAAAGGAAGTATAAAATTTTGAGGAAAAATAACACTAGAAGAAGTGAGCATGTGTCTGCGTATGAAAATCCAAAACAATAATCCCAATCATAGATATAGATTTCCATTTTCATAAGAAAGTGGGTGGACAATGGATAGGTGTGCTCAAAATTCAAATTCATACAGGTCTCAACGAAGATGATGATGAATTCAAATGCAATTGACAACATTAATTACCAACTAGAAAAGGGGATAAAAAAATACAAAAATACAAGAAATATCAAAATCCCAGTTATGGTGTCCAATTCAATCACCACCAGAACTGATGGTATCACTAAAATCTTATAGGAATTAGGAAATGTCCTTGGCATATATCATACCAAGGTAACGACAGCAGTACTACGAGGAACTTAAAAAGAAAAATAAATGAAAAGAAAAAAAAAACCTAAGTAACAAGTTCTCATTTTTCCTGTGTAAAAATTATATACCTGAACACACCAAGAATGGGAAGTCCTTTATGTAATGCCAGGGATCTTCTCATTAGTAGAACAGCTCCAGCACCATCACTCACTTGGCTAGCATTACCTGACAAAATATGCAATAAAGAGCTCATTTTTAATGATCAGTTATATGCTTAGAAATACATTCCAAACAACACTAAACAACTTTTACTTAAAAACTATGAAATGAAATCAACCTATCAAAACTTACTGAATGCATTGCCTACTAACAAAATCAAATACCTGCTGTGGTAGTCCCATCCTTCTTAAATGCAGGTTTCAGCTGTGGTAAAACTGATAATGTTGTGTCTGGTCGAATTCCATCATCCACAGAAATTATGACACTTTTCTCCTCTCCAGATTTAGGATTTACAATCTATAGATAAAGCAAAAATAATAAAAAAAAGGTCGGCAAAATGTTAATTTAAAGCCCAAAAGAAATGAAGGAAACATTGAAATATAACATTTTATATTCACTAGGTTCCTAATGCAATATAATTCTCACCTTTGTGGCCACAGGGATTATTTCATCTTTGAATTTACCAGCAGCAGTAGCTGCAGCTGCCTTTCTATGAGACTCGACCTGAACAGTCAATAGGCCCCATCGAATGTGGCTGTTAACGTGCAGCTGTCACCTTATCCTGGTGTATGAGGAGATGCAAATCAACAACAGCTGGGACCAACATTTTAATAGTTTGTAGTGTAATAAATAGATGGATTCTGGAATTCTCTGAGCTGATGAATGAAATAAGCAGCTTCAATTCCATTTCCACCAAACAGTGAATGTGAGATAAAAACCAACTAGTTCTTCAAATCAAGCATTTTAACTGCATCAGAACCTAACCTCATTTAAATTTCTAATAAGTTAAAATGCAGGACATTGAAAGAACTAAAACTAATAGTGCCACAGATTTTGCTGCCACCATTTCAAGCACTTGCTGCATTGACTTAACATACAAGAATCCTGACCAAGTAACACTGGATGGAGAAGGGAAAGGAGAAGAGCTGATTGAGAACTGATTGAGAAAAGATAGGAGGACACAATGAGATGGAGAAGGGAAAGGAGAAGATGGGGAAGTAGAGGAAGAGAAGAAAGAATAAAAAAAAGGAGAGGTGCAGTGGGCGTGGGGGAGAGAAGAGAGGGAGCAGGGGAAGAGAGAAGAGGGCAGAATATGTTGGATGGGCTGGAGGGAAGAGTTTCCCGGATCTAGGACTCTCATTCCCATCTCAGTGTTGGGAGCGTTAATGATTTACGATTTTATCTTTAAGAACAAAGCCAACTCTAGAATGACCTAACATAGAATACAGCTACTTGCAAACAGCAGGATATAGTTCACTGATATACTTTCATTAATTCATGAATGCGTTTTTAGTAATTACTGAAAGAAATCACTTCTGCACCGAGGAGAGAAAGAAATTCAATACATTATAATAAGATTTGTTCATTGCAAATAGAAGTACCGAGTAAAGGAAACCCAAGACCCGTTTAAAAAAAAAGGAAACCTAAGACGATGACATGAAAAATCAATTAAAATATGGTACTACCTTTCTAGGAATTTCAAATATGAAAAGTTCATTCCACTTTACAGTGCCCTCACTCAACCCATTGGCCTTGGATACCAATGGGTTGACACATCTAGTCCTTGCACTCTGTGGTAAAAGCTTCTGCTGATATGATGGCTGACCATCAATTGCCAGTCGTAAAGCACAAAAGAAGTCATGGTTATTGCCATCATCCAGAATTGGTAGTCCCTAGATATAAGAAAAATGAAGTCAGGAACCCTGGAGGCCTGGACTCAAATACATACGGAGAGAGAGGGAGAGATAATAAAATTCAGAATAAAACCCTGGACTCAAATATACCCTGGACTCAAATATCTGCACAGCAACATAGAAGCGTGACTCCCTAGATCCAGTCCCAACATTCAGCCTGTCTGAAAACAGGGGAGGTGGTATCCATGCAGAAACATGGCCCTCATGCTGTAATAGCTCGATTGTTTCTAAATCTTGCTCAAACTTCTTTAGATAAATATCACACCCAAGTTTATTCTCTACACCACCTGCACTGCCCCCCAGCACACCCACCTGATGCACCACACAACACAGCCCACCCAGCACAGCCCCCCAGCACATCCCGTTGCACACCCACCTGCACAGCCCTCCTGCACACCCACCTGCACAGCCCTCCTGCACAGCCCACCCAGCACAGCCCCCCAGCACACCCACCTGCACACCCACATGCTGCACCACCTGCACTGCCCCCCAGCACACCCACCTGCACTTCCACCTGCTACACCACCTGCACATCCCCCTGCACACCCACCTGCTGCCCACCTGCTGCACCACCCAACACATCCCACCCTGCACAGCCACCTGCACACCCACCTGCACAGCACTCCTGCACAGCCCACCTAGCACACCCACCTGCACACCCACATGCTGCACCACCTGCACTGCCCCCCAGCACACCCACCTGATGCACCACACAACACAGCCCAACCCAGCACAGCCCCCCAGCACATCCCCCCAGCACACCCACCTGCTGCCCACCTGCTGCACCACCCAACACATCCCACCCTGCACAGCCACCTGCACACCCACCTGCACAGCACTCCTGCACAGCCCACCTAGCACACCCACCTGCACACCCACATGCTGCACCACCTGCACTGCCCCCCAGCACACCCACCAGATGCACCACACAACACAGCCCACCCAGCACAGCCCCCCAGCACATCCCCCCTGCACACCCACCTGCTGCCCACCTGCTGCACCACCCAACACATCCCACCCTGCACAGCCACCTGCACACCCACCTGCACAGCCCTCCTGCACAGCCCACCTAGCACACCCACCTGCACACCCACATGCTGCACCACCTGCACTGCCCCCCAGCACACCCACCTGATGCACCACACAACACAACCCACCCAACACAGCCCCCCAGCACACCCACCTGCACATCCCACCCAGCACAGCCCCCCACCCCAGCACACCCACCTGCACACCCACCTGCTGCACCACCTGCACAGTCCCCCTGCACACCCACCTGCTGCACCACACAACAAAAACCAGCTCCTACTTGTCAGTGAATTATTGAGGACAACAAAAAACTAAATCTATTTCTAGTGAGAACAATAGTAAATATCCTGTTCCAGCCTTTTGTCAGTGATTCTATACATATCACTAAGCAACTACGCATGCTAAGGATTCATGTAATAGATCTCTCAAGAGTTGCAATTGTAGATTGTGCACTGTCTTGCCAACTCTCAATGGGACTTCCTAGATTTGCCTTCAAAAACCATACCTGACTCATTACAGGGTCAGACAGAATATTCTGAATTTCTGGGTCCTGCATTGCCTTTGCCTGCAAAGAAGTTTTAGAACCTCATCTCATAGAACGCTTGAAAGAAGACATAAACAAAAGACCAAAATAGAGCACCAACCTGCTTTTCCTTCAGTTCATCTGGACTAATCTCACCCCTGTTAGTCTTGTTAATCTGTTCAATGCATCTGAAAAATGGGTTTGGAAGAAAAAGTCAGTTCCAGTATCAGCATGATTTCATGATACAGCTTCTTAGTAGGGACAGTTTTGATTTCAGAACCTTCGCACACCATCCAATGACTCCTGGTTGTTTAGATCATGTTTCAGGCCCTCCTGGTATGTCTCCAGTGCTTTGTCATATTCCTTCATAAGGAACTGGATCGCACCTTTCCTTGTACCTCCTTTGGAAAATGTAGCATCAAGTTCAATGCATTTCTCAGCATCCTTCAAACCCTCTGGCAATGCACCTAGTTTGGTGTAGCATGCTGCTCTGGTGCTGTATACCAATTGGTTGATGCATTAATGGGATTTTTGTCCTTCCTACTTGATGTAAATGCAGTGATTGCATTCATACAAACACCACTGTCTTGTGTGGCAACTGTTTCGTCATGCGACCTAGTAGAGAACACAAAACCATTAACACGGTACTTTTTATATGTTTTAGCTTTGAATAATGGTCCCACAACAAATCGCCATAAGTCACAGTCCGTGTCTTTTGCAGCCAACAACTGTGAAATGACAAAAACCACCATTTAGAAAGATATCACCAACTAGATTTAAATTCATATTAAGCATAATATATATAACAATACCTTGTCATATAACCAAGCAATGAACTCAGTCTGTATCTCCACTTCTGTCTTTGGTATTCCCTTTCTTTTACCACGAGTAGTTTCTTGCATGGCACGATACTCACTGCAAATTGTTCATACAGTTTGACACAAGTATTTACAACATTCTAGAGTAGTAAGTTTTTAAGCCAAATGTGTCAAGAAATTAAACCTGTAGTGTTCATCAAGCTTTTCAACGTCTAGTCGAAAAAGGACCCATCTACGTATTTGTATCCATTGTTCCTTGCCTAGGGTCACAGTTTTACCCTCAAGTATTGGCCCCTCATCACTATACTCGCCATCTTCATCTAGAAATGCCTCACGAGTAGCTTTGTGGTTTCCATCTCGTGAATTTGGCATGTACTCCATAGCATACCTAACGGATTCAGAAACAATATAGGACTCTGCAATGGAGCCTTCGACATATCGTTTATTGCTAGGAATATTTTTGCACTCCTTCATTGCCCTATTAAATTAAAAATAAAAAAATGGACTTCGTTGGTTCGTCATAGTTTGCAGCTAAAAATCAAATAAAAAATAAAGGAAATTATACATACCGTTCAAACGGAAACATCCACCTGGGATAAATAGGTCCACAAATTAACCCTTCATCAGCCAAATGAACCATGAGGTGGATGCTGATATCAAAAAAAGATGTTGGAAAATATTTTTCCAACACACACAATGCCTCTGCAACCATGTATTTTTGCAGCCTGAATTTCATGTCTGATGACGACTTTCGAACAAAGGAGGTTAAAGAATAAGCTAATCTGGTGAATAGCTCTTCGCAAGTCACGGTGTTTTGGATAAGCGTGCTGAAGCAAAACCGGGAGCAAATAACACATAATCACATGATAGTCATGTGATTTCATTGTAAGCAAACCAGGAGGACTCAAAGTGACAATGTTTTTTAGGTTCGAGGAAAACCCTGAAGGAAGCTTCAAGTCTTTCAAAATTTTGCAGAACTCTAACTTCTCATCTTTATTCAAGACAAATGGGGCCTTTGGTTTTACAGATCTCCCAGTAATTGGGTCTGTTTGCATCCACTGGCCACTATGAATCCCCATTTTCCTTAAATCCTCTCGCGCCTGTACTGTATCCTTTGTTCCTTTCTTGTCCAAATTGCATTTAATAGGTGTTCTGCGACATTCTTTTCAGTGTGCATCACATCAATAACATGTCGAATTGTATGTTTCGGCCAGTATTTCAAATAAAAAAGAATAGACCTTTTATACCATGCCTCAGTAACTTCATCATCTTCATCATCTTCATCATCTTCATCATCTCCATTATCAACCACATCCAAATTATCAGTACTCCGTTTGGTACCTTTTAAGACTTTACCAGGTACATAGTGGACACGGCTTAGCTTTTTCTCAATCACTTCTCCCTTTAACCTTGTTGGAGGGGGTTTTAACTCCTTTGTCTTCAGCCCTAAGTATTTGCCTTGCCTAAACGGGTGATCAGATTTAAGAAACATGCGGTAATTTGTGTAGACGATCTTCCTCGCATTCCCAAGGTGCATAGACGGAGTTTCATCACCACAAATAGGACAAGCTTTGTAACCATGTGTTACGCAGCCTGATAAGTTGCCATATGCCGGAAAATCATGAATGCCCCACACCAACATTGCCCTTAAAGTAAAATGCTCTCTTTTGTGCATGTCATAAGCTGCAACCCCTTCTTCCCATAACTGTTGTAACTCCTCAACTAGCGGTTGAAGGAATACATCGATGTTTTGACTCGGCGCTTTCGGCCCAGGTATTAACAATGACATCATATGGAACTCAGATTTCATGCACAAAGACGGTGGGAGATTAAAAGGCACCAAGTAAACAGGCCAACAACTGTAACCAGTGGATTGAACTCCACGTGGATTGAATCCATCAGTTGCAATTCCAAGCCAGACATTACGCCCTTCCTTAGCAAAATCTGGCCAATCATCTTTACATGTCTTCCACTGAAGCGAATCAATTGGATGCCGTATATAATTCCAAGAAGGTGTAGCTCTATCATGCCATGTCATTTCACGCGCTATCCATGGTATTGTGTACAGCCTTTTGAGTCTTGGGATCAATGGAAAATGTCTCAATACTTTTCTCGCCTCTTTTGTTTCTTTCTTCCCCATTTTCCCCTCCTTCACTTTGTATCTAGGTGTTTGACATTGACTACACACCGTTAAATCAGCTTTGGTCTTCCAATACAACATACAGTTATTTTCGCAGGCATCTATACATTCAGCTTTCATTCCCAGATCTTTTAACATTGCCTTCATTACAGGATACTTAGAAGGCAAAGTGTTTCCGTCTGGCAACCATATTTTTAACAGAGACAAAAGTGCAGTCACACTATTTCCCGACCACTTATACTGCTTCTTCAAGTTATGAAGGTCTACAATTGCAGAAAGAGTTGTTACAGGAGCCTCACATAAAGGATATAATTTTTCTTCTGCTTTTTTCTTATATTCATGGTACCTTTTACCCAAATCAGGCTCTAGAACAACAGGGTGTTCAACATCTTCAGCCTGACTTCCATCACCTTCATTCAAATCATCTGCTAACTCTTCATGCACGCCATAAGCAACATCAACAAAATTCTCCATCCCTAGTCCTTCTGCCTCACTATTTTCCTTTTCAACTTGGTTTACCATTCGATCCTTATATGGGTTCTCGCCATGTAAAGCCCATACACGATATGTTGATTCTATACCGTATAGAATCAAATGTTTTTTAACTATATCATATGCAAACCTTTTACCATTTCGGCATTTTTTACAAGGGCAAGGACATGTGGTCGATGTTTGGTCTCTGCCACTAGCAAATAGAATAAAATCCGAAACCCCCTGCCTGTACACACTCCCAAGTCTATCTGTTTCATTCATCCATTCTTTTAGAATGGGCTGAGACATTCTGTAGGTAACACATCAAGTAAACACAAATAAATAATTGTAACAGTCAATGTCTTTAAAAAGTTTCCTTTAAAATGAATCAAGATAAAACATATTGACAGAAAAAGTAGAATTCCCGATGAGAGGAAGCACAAAAGTAAAATATTCCATGTAGGAATTTGCATAACTTCAGGAACATCCTGTTTTAAGGCCACAAAAAAAGGTCCTAATCCACAAACTAGGAGGACTCATTGTGAGACCAACTCTTGGATTAATTAAGTCCATATAAGTAACCAATTTGTATAGCAATTTCAAGTTTATTATACTAGTAGTAATAGTCCAAACTACATCACATCACACAACCTATAAAAAAAGTCTTAAAACATCAAAACCACATAAAGACACCCGAACAGTAACCACTTATAACAAGGAATCATAGCTTACTAATGTTTTATGGAGTAGAGCGAACAGAGTGCATGACCAGCAACTTTCCAAGAAACCGCATTTTCCAATTCCGTTTCTCATAATTGTAACAGATCTGGTAGATGGCTAGGGCTTCATCTCTTACCACAACTCCATTCCATTCTCATTCCTCTTTCAAATAAAAGTAAAGAAAATTAAAGTGTACAATTGATACAGAACAAAATTCAATTGGGCCCCGTGGTTCTATATTTATAATGAGATGGGAAGCTACAACATACACAACAAAATCAAAGCAAATTAACAAAACTTCATTATGTAACAAAACATGCAAACCAATAACTAACTGGCGACTATTAGACAATGTAAACTTGAAGTTTCCTTCAAAATATGTTTCATAAAGTCTTACCTTGTAGTAAGTAACATAGAAACATGACTTTAACTCACTCTGTATAGCATTTAACTATGCAAAATTAATGAAAAGATTCATTACTCTCGTTGCAACCCAATAATAAGTTGTCGAGTTGAGCTATTGCATTTTGGGTTATCCTTAATGGGTATCTATTTTGGTCAAACAAGGACGAGAGTAAATTGCATAAATGAAATAAGTTGTACACATTAGTGCATCAGTTAAATGGTTTTTCTGTAAGAAAGCAAGTTGTACAGATTAGTGCCTTAGTGTTAAGATTTTATATGTATAGAAGTTTTCTGCTTGGCTTTCACTTTATATTCAAAGCTCAGGGTTAATTATAATAAGGGACTAGCGGAAAGCCACAAAAAGCTTTCATAAATCATTACTAATCATTACTTTGGAAAGCCACGAAGTAAATAACCATGGCTAATCTAATAATAATATAAATGTCAAGCACAAACATAGACCAACAAAAGCTTTCATAAATCATTACATTTCTACATCCAAATAATAGTAGACTCATGTCAAGATCCAAAGTATAGACTCATGGTCACATCCCTTGCACAAACCTAGGGCAACAAAAGCTTTCATAAATCATTACATTTCTCTATCCAAATTACATTGATCCTGTCTGTATACAGTCAAGAGCACTCTTGGAAACTAAATAAATAAATAAATGGAAACAAGAGAAATCAGATATTAGAACCTTGTAATACCTAAGATTGTGATATAATTTGCATGTTACGAAATTGGAATCATTAATATTATAGGAGGGAAATTGTTTTCAGTATGCTTGTCTATTTCCTAAGCATGATTCACCTATTTAAAATGGACAAAACTCTTATGAGACACAACACCTAAAGTGATGTGTATTACTAAAAGAATTGTGAAATACTTGAGCCCTGCATTATTCTAAACCATCTAAAGAAGGCTCCAAAGGACCATCGCCGTTGGAAACCTCATAAGAATTTCCATAAATCAAAACCATTTGACAATTAAATCTAAAACAATAATGAAATCATTTCAAAGCTACAGTTCCATAAAAACACATGCATATTCATAAAAATAAATACATATTCACTTGCCAAAAGAAAGGAGGTTCAAACCTATCCTTGATGGGAGGGGATGGGAAGGAGATATGCTTTACCAAGAGGCCATTCCTATATTTCCCTCATGAGATGAGTATGACCTTCGAAACCGAGTCAAGGAGTTGAGTTTTTTAAATAATGTTCCAATTTGGTCTAACAACCTACAGGCTAGTGGCCGTTCCCTTAAATTTTGAATTGGAAATAATGGGTCGATCATCCAATGGACCCTAATTCAAGAAGAGTTAGTACTAGCAATTTATGTTGGATACCGCGATCACTGAGAGGGGGGGGGGGGTGAATCAGTGATTTCTAAAAACAGGTCCAATTCAACAACAAAACAAGTCAAATCACACAATGACACCAGATTTAACGTGGTTCACCGAAAGGCTACGTCCACGGTTCAAAGACTGTCCGAACACCAATCCGGGACAGATCTGAATCTTATTTAGTCGCTACAACGACAAAGAGCACCAACCCTTATTTTCAGATAGCACCAACTATCTAGGAAGCACCGACTCCCTTAGTTTCAGATAGCACCAACTATCTAGGAAGCACCGACTCCCTTTACAATTTATCTGCACCCACAGATAGGATCACCAAACCCCAAACACCAAGCACCAACTTGATGTTTTACAGAACAAGAAGATTAAACTCTGTCTACAGCCCTTCCCCTCTACAATTCTCTCTCTCTCAATCCCTTACAAATTGAAATCTAAAGCATAAAAGAGAGACACTTAACTCATGGACGAATCACCATCTTCTAGAGCATAATCTCGTCCACAATTGCTGTAGAAAACGTCACCACATCAGCACAACAGCAACACAGCAGCAGCTTCTGCTTTCTCTCAAGAACTCTCTCTCTTTTCTCTTCTCTTCTTCTCTCTTTGGTGGTGTGTATATGAACGACCCATACATGCCTTTATATAGGTTTTAGTAACCCCTAATTGTGTTTAAAACGGGCTACAATTCGTTTAGAAAGAGTCCCAAACAAATTAGATAAGTATGCTGAATTTTCGTGCTCAACTTCTAATTCTGCGCAACTCTGGTTCCCGTGCTCGGTCGACATCCTAGCTTGCCCGGTCGACCGAAGACACTGACTGGAAAACAGACAATTTCGAGCTCGGTCGACATCCTGAGGGCTCGGTCGACCGAAGACACACTGTGTCACAAAAATAACTGAGAGGTGCCTTTTTCTGTTTTCTGCAGGTTTCTTCTTGCTCGGTCGACCGCATGAACAGCCCGGTCGACCGCGTGCTCTGCATCAGGAATTCTTAATTCCAGACTGTTTCAATTCTGTTTCTCCTTTTCAAGCTCTATCAACACCAGCTTATTATCATCATGTTTGTGACAATGTGTTGACAAGAATTCCAACTCAAACTAATACTTGAGATGCTAACTTCTTCAATTCATCAAAAGACTTTCAAGTCATCTCAAATTCATCTCAAGTTCCAACAATCTCCCCCTTTGGAATTGTTGGCAACACTATTGGAACTTCAACACTTTCAACTCCAGCTTGCAGCTCTTCCAAGTTCTTTTCAACACTCACTTGGAACCAATTCTGAAATTCGGAAATATCAACCATGCACTGTCACAATCTCCCCCTAGCTTTCATAGTATAACATCTCTCCTTGCTAACATAGCATAACATCTCTCCTTGCTATCGTAGCATAACATCTCTCCCCCTTTGACAACAAATCCAAAGGGACCAAACCGAGGAGCGAATAGGATATTCAATGAATGCATTGCTCCCCCTTTCAAGCACAACTCCTACGGTTTAGGAGAGTGAGTAACTCCTAACTTTTTCCGGAGATACTCGAAGACTTCCTTTGGCAGAGGTTTCGTGAAAATCATCTCAAATTCTTTCGTCATCTCTTCAGCAAAATTCCTGCACATTTCCTCATGCATAGCTTTCAACCAACTTTCATCGAGACTGGCTTCAGCCACAGTCTTGGGTTCAATGGTGGACACAAGTGAGTAATTGCTAACTACACTTTGTCTAGTTTGAACGCCTGCCGTAGGATCTCCAATGATTTGATCCTTAGGGTGTTGCTCTACCCAAGTGCTGTGCTTCTTAGGTGAAGTATCTTCTGAGTCATCTTTTGATTTCTCAGCCATCTCATCATCAATCTCACTCGAGTCCTCATAAACTGGACTGTCATTATGAGTTCCACTCTTTGCTTCATAGTTTTCATCAATTCTAACATCAGCACTTTCTATGATTTTTCTGGTTCTTTTGTTAAGACACCTATATGCCTTGCTAGTAGAGGAGTAACCCAGAAATATACCTTCGTCAGCTCTTTCTTCAAATTTGCCCGGATTTTGTTCGAGCCGCTTGATGTAACACTTGCTGCCGAAGACTTTGAAGTGCTTGATTGTTGCTTTTCTTCCAAACCATAGCTCATAGGGAGTTTTGACTTCATGTGGCCTGATCAAGCATCGATTTTGAATGTATACAGCCGTATGAATTGCCTCTTTCCAATACTTGTCAGCCATCTTGCTTTCACTTAGCATCGTACGAGCCATCTCTTGTACGGTGCGATTCTTCCGTTCCACAACTCCATTTTGCTGTGGAGTTCTAGGGGCTGAGTACTGTCTTTGAATGCCATGATGTTCACAATATTTAGTGAACTCTTCAGATGTGAACTCGCCTCCACGATCAGACCTTAAAATCTTGATACGTTTTTCCAATTGATTTTCAACCTGTGCTTTAAACACTTTAAAACGATCAAGTGCTTGATGCTTATGCTTAAGAAACAATACCCATGTCATACGAGTATAATCATCAATGCATAACATGAAATACTTATCTCCATTGGTGCTTTGAGTTCGCATCGGTCCACAGAGATTAGTGTGCACTAGCTCAAGAGGTTTCTTTGAATGATGCTCCTTTGACTTGAACATAACCCTCGTTTGCTTTCCCTTTTGGCAAGAGTCGCAAATGGGATTGGAAGGCTTTTCAACTTTAGACATGCCTCTCACAGCCTTTGAATTGCAAATCTTTGACATGTTGTCAAAGCTTAGATGCCCAAGGCGTTTGTGCCACAACCAACTTTCCTCTGTCCGACTCATCAAGCAGGTCTTTTCAGCTCCATCTGACAATGTATAGAGATTTCCAGCAGTTCTTGATCCAGTTGCCACTGTTTTCCCGTTGCTACTCTTCTTGATGGCAAACCCATTCTTTGTGAAGATAACTTCATGACCCTTGTCACAGATCTGGCTCACACTAAGCAGGTTGTGTCTCAATCCAGACACATATAAGACTTCTTCAGATCTGATCTTGTTTGCCATAAGCTGAATAACACCTTTTCCGCAGATTTTGGCACCATCATTGTTGCCAAACTTCACTGAACCGCCTTCATAGTGCTGTAATTTGACAAATTTCTCTTTATCACCAGTCATATGGCTTGAACAACCACTATCAAGGACCCATGGTGCTGTCTTCTTTTGTGCATTGAATGCCGTTTGCACAATGAGAGATTCTTTGGGATTACCTTCCCTTTTCTTTGCCCTCCATGCCTTAACTAACTTGGGTTTCTTTTCAACCTGAAATTGGTTAGCAATAGGCAACCTACAATCCCTAGCCAAGTGTCCATAATTATGACATATATAACACTCAATTTTGTGGCTACTTAGGATTGAAAAAGGATTCCTAGTCACAAATGGACTGTTTCTTACATAGAATTTGCAATCAGCTCTTTTATGTCCAAACATATTACAATGAAAGCAATAACCATAGAATTTGTATCTTCTTTGTGGCTGGTTAGTCTTCATTACCTTTCTAACAGGAATGGACTCCTTTCTAGGTTGAGTGGGCTTCATGGAGTTAGAGGGTGCAGTGACTTGCTTCACAAACTCTTTCCTTTTAGGAGGTGCAATCTTAGAGGATTCACCTTTCTCAAATCCTAGACCAAATCTGAAGTGGGCTGGTCTTTGAACTTTCAGTAGTTCATTGAGTTTCATAGTCCCTTCAATCGCTTGGAGCGCTTTGAGTTTTTTACTATTTTCCAAATTTTCAGCCTTTGCTCTAGCGATCTTAGTTTCAAGTTTCATAGCCTCTTCCTTTTTGATACTTATTTAGTTTTCAAGGACTTCTACCATTCTTTTATATTCTTCTACTTGAGTTTTCAAAGCAATAATGGAACTTTCAGATTCATGGAGAAGTTTCAGATTTTTCTTACTTGATTTGCGTTCCATGCTAAGCTCCTCAAGTGCGGCTATGAGTTCCTCTTCAAGATTGACTTCAGCCTCCTCATCCTCTTCCGGATCTAGCTCTTCTTCTTCTTCTTCAACAGTGACCATGAAGAGAGCTTCGGTTGATTCATCATCGTCTGAAGTTTCAGACGTGCTGTCATCTTGTTGACATAGAAAGTTTTTAGCTTTGCCCCTTTTTCTGAAATTTCTCTTTCCTTTACTCTTTTCAGCATAAGAGTCACTTTCATTGTCTTCTTTTAGGGGACACTTCGCAGCAAAGTGACCAATACCTCCACAATTGAAGCATTTAAAGGGTAGCTTCCCTTTGTACTTGCCATTGCTTCCTTTCTTCAACTTTCTAACAAATTGAGCCTCAAGCTCATCATCATCAGAATCAATATCATGACCAGCAGTCTCTTTTGCCTTTTTCTGAACTTTGAAGGCGGCTTCTTTATCAGATGAAGACGTCTTTCCTATGCGCATCTCATAGGCAGTTAGAGAACCATGTAATTCATCCATGGAAAATGCATTCAGATCTTTGGCTTCTTCAATGGCTGAGACTTTTGAATCAAACCGAGGAAGAAGAGATCTTAGAACCTTTTTGACGATGACCGGCTCTTTAATCTCCTCCCCTAGTCCACGAATGTCATTCGTGACTTCATTCACTCGTTGCAAATATGAGTCAACATTCTCGCTTTCCTCCATGCGAAGAGATTCAAATTGAGAGCGATGAGTTTGCAATTTGGCTTCTTTAATCTTCTCATCACCTTCATGTATGCTTTGCAACTTGTCCCAAATTTCCTTGGCTGTTTTGCATGCAATTACTTTGACAAGCTCGCTGTCCACAAGGCCACTAAAGAGTGCATTCTGCGCCTTGGAGTCGTTGTCTGCCAACTTCTTCGATGCAGTATCATTGGGTACGTTGGCAGCATTGTAACCGACTCTGACAGCCTCCCAAACATCATAGCCAAGTGATTTGATGAAGGCTTGCATCCTAATCTTCCAGAAAGAGTAATTAGAACCATCAAACAGAGGTGCTTTCATATTCCCTGTATTGACTGCCATGTGATTTGACAAGAGATCACCCTTAGCGTATTAAACTGATCAAGGGAACCTCGCTCTGATACCAATTGTTGGATACCGCGATCACTGAGAGGGGGGGGGGGTGAATCAGTGATTTCTAAAAACAGGTCCAATTCAACAACAAAACAAGTCAAATCACACAATGACACCAGATTTAACGTGGTTCACCGAAAGGCTACGTCCACGGTTCAAAGACTGTCCGAACACCAATCCGGGACAGATCTGAATCTTATTTAGTCGCTACAACGACAAAGAGCACCAACCCTTATTTTCAGATAGCACCAACTATCTAGGAAGCACCGACTCCCTTAGTTTCAGATAGCACCAACTATCTAGGAAGCACCGACTCCCTTTACAATTTATCTGCACCCACAGATAGGATCACCAAACCCCAAACACCAAGCACCAACTTGATGTTTTACAGAACAAGAAGATTAAACTCTGTCTACAGCCCTTCCCCTCTACAATTCTCTCTCTCTCAATCCCTTACAAATTGAAATCTAAAGCATAAAAGAGAGACACTTAACTCATGGACGAATCACCATCTTCTAGAGCATAATCTCGTCCACAATTGCTGTAGAAAACGTCACCACATCAGCACAACAGCAACACAGCAGCAGCTTCTGCTTTCTCTCAAGAACTCTCTCTCTTTTCTCTTCTCTTCTTCTCTCTTTGGTGGTGTGTATATGAACGACCCAAACATGCCTTTATATAGGTTTTAGTAACCCCTAATTGTGTTTAAAACGGGCTACAATTCGTTTAGAAAGAGTCCCAAACAAATTAGATAAGTATGCTGAATTTTCGTGCTCAACTTCTAATTCTGCGCAACTCTGGTTCCCGTGCTCGGTCGACATCCTAGCTTGCCCGGTCGACCGAAGACACTGACTGGAAAACAGACAATTTCGAGCTCGGTCGACATCCTGAGGGCTCGGTCGACCGAAGACACACTGTGTCACAAAAATAACTGAGAGGTGCCTTTTTCTGTTTTCTGCAGGTTTCTTCTTGCTCGGTCGACCGCATGAACAGCCCGGTCGACCGCGTGCTCTGCATCAGGAATTCTTAATTCCAGACTGTTTCAATTCTGTTTCTCCTTTTCAAGCTCTATCAACACCAGCTTATTATCATCATGTTTGTGACAATGTGTTGACAAGAATTCCAACTCAAACTAATACTTGAGATGCTAACTTCTTCAATTCATCAAAAGACTTTCAAGTCATCTCAAATTCATCTCAAGTTCCAACAATTTATTATAGATTTTATTTTGAAAACTGGGAGTTGATCAATCGCCTGGTCCCATGGTCTAGTGGCCAGGACATGGGACCTTGGAATCATTCTAATGATAATGATAGTTCAGTTGAAAAACAGAGATCCTCTAGTGCCCAAAACCTATGAATTAGAAACAAACCACGGTCAAACCCAGATGGCATTGTGGTGTCATTCGGGTGTGTCGATCCTGCTACACTTGTGCATACTGAGATCAAGGAACTTGATGGGAGGAACTGGGAAAAGTCCTACAATGAATCCTCCATAGCATCTTGTTCTAAACTGGAGAGCGAAATGCAAAGTTAACTGCTCAGTTTTTAAAACTATCAAATTGTGACACATTATCTTTTCATATGGGCAGAGAGATGCAGGGAGATTTGGCCTACTTTTGCCAAGTTTACTATATATAAATATTGAGCTAAAACAGTAATATTGTAACATTGCAAAACTTGTTAGACTAGAAGGCGAAGACATTAAAATGGCCTTTTATTTTTCATTTGCTCCGCAATGCAGTAGATGATGATGGCATGTGTGCTACCCATATGGTGTCTGAGAGCTACATTACTTGTGTGTTCTATCAATGATCAATGGATTCCTCAAAATGGTTGGGATTGCTGGACCATGGACACCAAATATATGGAATTGTGACTATTGGTGATGTAGTCATGTGTATTTTGAGAAGTAAATTTAATGTGTAAGAGTTCGTTTTATCATTAAATTTATGTGGAACTTGGCAACATATACATGTAATGAGTTTAACATGCTAAAAAACTCATCTAACACTAATTAATGGAAAATCTCCAATTAACAAAACCTAATCAAGCTTGAAATTAGGGATGATGAAGATTGTGGGGCCCACTTGACCGATGGCCCACTAGAATAGTGGTGGTGATGCTGCTCGGTGGTCGGGCAAAGAAGGGGAGGAAAGGAATCAGAAAGAATGAATGAAAGAAATAGAGAGGGAGTGGTGTGCAGGTACGCAGGCGAGGGGAGACAGTGGAAGAAGAAAAAGAGAGGAAGGGAGGGAGGAGATCAGACAGAGAGGAAACAGAGAGTTGGGGAACAAGGGAGAGAGAGAGAACATTGAAGAAAGGGAGGATTTTACCTGGCGCAGGGGAGGCGTCCAGCGGCGGAGAAGGAAGATGAAGGCTCTGTTGGGGCTCCTTCGTGAGCTTGACAGTGCTGGCGATGAGAGGAGATGGGTTCTGGTTGTGCGCCTGGGAGAGGTCTGGAGAGGGAGGGAGAGATAGAAAGGGATGAGCGGAGATGGGTTCTGGAGATGAGGTTGGCGATGGCGATGGCGATGGCGATGAGAGGAGAGGAGAGGAGATGAGAGGCGGGAAAGAAAGAAATGACTGAGGGAGGGAAATGAGGGAGGGAAATGAGGGAGAGAAGAAAAAAATGGTGGGAACGAGTTCAACGAAAATGATTTTCGTGCGCCAGTTCATCAAAAATAAGCACACAGTAACGCTTTCTTAGGCTTTCTTAACGCTTAATGGTGTAGCAAAATAATTATTAAATTAAGTAACACTTTAAAACCAATGCTAACGCCCATAAAATGTTAGGAAACTAGTTACACTTAAGAACCGTTACTTACCAAAAATCTTGAGCGTTACTAATATCCTATTTTGGTGTAGTGAATGAACCAACTATGTATGTATATATGGATTCTTAGGATATTTTGTAATGTGTATGTGGGTATGAAATTGCCTTCATATCTCCCTATGATAAGTGCATTTTAGTGTATATTTACATATATATATTTATATATTATATAAAATAAATAAAAGTAGGTGGGCCAGAGCTGGGGCCAGGCTAGTACTGTCCAAGCCCGCCCTGCCCTAGGGCTTTTCGTTTGAAACAAAAGCCCTCATTTTAAGGGCCTTTTTTCAGGGCCGGGCCACTTGTCTCAGGGCGAAATTGACAGGCCTAATTATACATGGTAGGCTGTCATGCATTCTATTTCATATCCATTGGACATTGTTTCTAATGTTGGGTTTTCAATTCGAAGTCTGAGAAGGTCAGGACTACATGAAGGTAGGGAAACAGTAAAGATTTGGATATGAATTAAGCATGCATGTGATAGTAAGATGATCAAATGATTTTAGTGTTTAGTCTTAGGTCCTCAAATTCTACTAAGCTACAAATACTCCAAACTTATTGTAATAAAATTTAATGGTGACACTTTGGGCACATTTGTGTATAGTGTATGTAGAAAATCTGTTCTGTGAACTTTCACTTTTCTTCAGGAAAAAAGAAAAGAGTTTTCCTATTGAAAATGATTTTTTTTCACTCAAGAACAATTGAACTCATTTTTGTGCTATTCTTCGTAGAAAAAACGATCAGACCATGGGCGGCGCCTTGAAGAAATATTTAAAAAGAAGAATTTTTATGTCATGAATTCAAATTTTGAGTTTAACCCCACATAAACTTTTGAGTTTGGCCCCACTCAATTTAAGAGTTTCACCCTCACATTAGCTAATTTTACACCTTTTCTTTGTTGCTGTGATAGTGAACAAAGTCACCATAAAATACCCATCGCCTAAATTAAGTGGCCAACTGTCTACCAAAATATATAAAAAATTAATGTACCCACATTGCTGATATGCGTTCTAGCAACGAGTTTTTAGAACTTAAGGAACTGGTGACATTGCTAGAAAATTAGTGGAGACAAAGAAGAATCTCGTATACCAATTGGTTTATTTGCTTCTAAATTTGGTGTTGATTTTATTAGTAGCGACTGCAATGGTAGAAAGAGCTTTTTCAGCAATAAAGTATATAAATAACAGATTGTGTAGCGAAATAGGAGATCAATAGATGAATGACTGTTTGGTCACATATATTAAAAAGAATGTGGTTGCTAGTGTTGATAATGAAGTTATTATGCAACGATTTCAACACATGAAAACCTACTGAGGGCAGCTGTAGCAGTTTATGTATTTGGATTTTCTTTTTGGATTAAGAACTATTAGTAATAATGTATTAAAATTTATATATTTTTTGAGAATTCAATACTATCTTTGTCGGATTATCGGAAATAGATTGTTTGATAATTTTATATTACATTGGTCGAATTATCAAAATTAGATGGCAGATGTTGATAAATGGGAAAATAAATTTATTCGATTTGCAGAAGATAAGTCTTTTATTAACCCCTGATTTGAATTTCTGAAGCCGCCACTTATCACACCAAACAATGAAAAATTCTTGCCACAGAAAAGCGTCTCATTCTTTCCTTGCAGTGACCGCACAAACCTTTTTTAAAAGGACATAAGGTTTTTGTATGAAGGAATTGGAGATAAACTGCCATGCCCCTTCTCAGAATAAATGTCCCAATTGTGTAGATCTTACCAAACTTATCTCAGAATAAAATCCGAACTGACCTTAGAGGAAAAAAATCCTTACTGATCTCCCTCTTTTCAGTAAAACTGAACTCAAGAGTGTCGGATCATGGTTTCAAATTTTGGTGGGGTCTTCTTCCTGATCGGGAATATGACAAGTCCATGTCGGTCCTGAAAAGTTTCAATTAAAAAAAACACATTTTAAAAATAATAATAAAGCGTGAAAATTAAGTTATTTAAGTAGTATCCTATCTCATATATTGATGAATTATGCCCAAATGACCCAACCCATGAGAAGTCCAGGTCCAAATCCATCCACTGAAGCTCAGGTCCAAGCCTAAGAAGAGACCAAGTCAGGGCAGCCATGTTGCTTCGGAAGCAGTCCCGCTCCTACCAGGTCCTGCGGAGAAATATCTCACCTGCCTCGTCCAGCGCGAAGGCAGTTCGAGGGCTCCAAGGGCGAACGTTGTAGAGGAGCGTCCCCGTCTATTAGGGTAGACTATAAATCGAGGAGCCCCACCAGCACTTGAAAGAAACGGAGATCTTCCTATTTCCTTCTACTCTTGTATTCCTGTAGCTTGTAATCCCAACTCATTGAGGAAGTAAAACACTACAGGCAACCTCTGCCTTTCTGAAGTGGACGTAGGTCATTTTGACTGAACCACTATAATCCCTTCTCTCTCTTCTTTAATTATTGCATTGTTGCATTTAGCATTTATTACTTGACCGGTGTTGTCGGAAACCTATTTTGGCATCATCATATATAATAATGTCTATATTGTTTAGCAGTGAGTCGATGAAAGTGTAAGATATAGCTACTAGTCTATATGAGTTAATAATGCAATTCTACTAATACAGGTTACTTTTAGTGGGATCCAAGTAGATGCTGGAAGATGAAGGGAGCATGATGAATAAAAGGCTTGGATGTGGATTTGAAAATTATATAAAGTAAAACAACACCTTTTTCGTGGGGGAGCGACACGTGGTGGAAGGGGCTTTTCAGGAGGACGAAACTTGGCGGAACCTCATACTTTTTGCAAACCACATTCCGGAATTGCCCTTCTCTCTTATTTATCAAGTGCAATGAGATTCCTATTTTATCCTAAAGTCTCTCAATCCATAAGATCCCCGTTAATAGTCTTTCTTATCTTTATCTATGTAGAAACGAAACCCTTCCATCTCTTTAAATAAAATTTTGAATTTTAAAATTCTAACTTTCTAATCTCATTCCAGCTCTCTCGCTCATTGTATTTCTTTATTCCCTTCCTTACATACACCCCCATCTCCCTCTCTGCCATCTCCCTCTCCGCTCCGCCCACTCCATCTCCTCTGCCATCTCTCTCTCCGCTCCACCCACTCCATCTCCTCTCTCTCTCTCTCCTTCATTTCTCCCCCCCTCTCTCTTCTCCTCCCTCTCTGTCCCTGCTTCACCCTCTATCTCCTTCCATCTCCTTCGTTCCCCTCCGACCTCTTCCCTGCGCTCACCCTCTCTTCTCCACCCTGCTCTCTCCACCCTCTTCCCTCTCTCTCCCTTCCTCTCCACCTCTCTGCCTTCTGTTACCCTCCTCTCTCTCGCTCCCTCTCCCTCTCCGCGCTCTCTCCCTCGGCTCCCTTTCTCTCCTCTCTGCTTCTTCCTCTGCTCTTCTCTCCCCTGTTTTCTCTCCTCTTTTTTCTCCCTCTCTCCCCTAGCTTGCGCACCCACACCAGCCTGCGGCCCCCGCTCCTCCTCCTTCTCCCTCTCTGTCCTTCCTCCTTTCCTCTTCTCCCTCCTCTGCTCTCCCTCCTCCCTTTCTCTCCCACGCCCTGCTCAGCCCACTGCGCAGTCGCCCATCACCTCCTCACTTTCCACTCTCCCTGCACACACCTTCCCTGCACTCTCCCTGAACACCTTCCCTGCACAACCCAAACGTTCCATCACCTGCACACATGCCATCTTCTCCATCTCCTTCTTTCTCCCTCATTCTTTTTCTTTCTTTTCTTATATCCTTTCTCTCCTTTCTTCTTTCCTGTCACAACTTCACCTCCCTGCTTGCACATTGTCACCACCATCACTGCACTCTCCCTGCACAGCGCAGACCCGGGCACCCACCTGTACACCAGCACCTCCCTCATCCTCTCTTTTCTTCTCTCACTCACCCTCACCTGCACCTACACCCACCTGCTACACCCTGCACTTCAACCTCACCTGCACCATCGTTTTCCACCACAACCAGCCAACCAAACAGACCTTCACCACCTCTCCATCATATCCTGTCAGCCAACCAAAGCCACAACCGAACTTACCCAAACAATATCTCATCGCCTATACTTAGAGACCACCGAACTTTATAATATATGTTAGTTGTGGGCTACAACTCATGACCAAATGACGTTCTTTGAGTATTAATGTTTTCTGTGTATGAGTAATAGAGGAAGTTGCAGACCAATGAGGTTGGGCTGCTAAGCGTTTACCAGAAGTGAATTTTTCTGGTAAGAGGAGGCATGGATTATACCTGAATTACATACTAACAGTATGAGCATTGCTTTTGGGCGGCTGCTAAGTATGTCCTGCCTATCTTTAATCCCTCTTTCCTCTATCATGCTATATATTTTGAACCAATAGTGACGTGAAAGATTTTCTTGTAGCATAATCATCAACTGGTGAGGATTGAACCCACTTTGTGATGATGGGCCCTACCATCTTGTGAACCCACCCCTCTTCCATGAAATTGAATGGCATTATTGAATTGATTATTTACTAAAAATGAATTTAATTTTCTGGTAAGAGAAGGCATTGTATGTGTTATGCAGATTGGAATTTTAAGAGGGGTTTGATCAGCTTGGAATTTTAAGAGGGGTTTGATCACGGAGGACATGGCTTGGTCATTGGGGGAAAGATTAGGGGTCTATTGTTGATGAGGTGGCTGTTGTGATCGTGTGTGTGCGGAAGCGTGCGATCAACAAGCAATCAAACAAGCCACAAACAAGGAGAACACAGTTTTACGTGGTTCGGTGATTTCACACCTACGTCCACGAACAAAGCTCTCGTCTTCTTCTTAGTTTTCACTAATCAGAGTTTTCTCCCATCCTACTAGGGTTACAACCACAAGGATAATATATAGGAAACTCAAATACTAAACTACCCTTGAACCCTAATTACATTGGGCCTACAAAACGAGCCAAAACCCAAAACCCATAAACCTAACAAATCTCCACCTTGGCGAGATTTGCAGGCCACAACATTTTCCACCTTGGCATGCAATCACACGCCTCCAAATGCACCCGTAGGCGCCAGCACCTGAAAGTGCTCAAACTCGCAGGATGTTGATCAAGTCTAAGCAATGCTTAAACTTGACCCCAGTCACAACCTTAGTCAGCATATCTGCGGGGTTATCAGCAGTCGCAATCTTCTTAAGGAGTATATCTCCCTCATCAACAATCTCCCGCACAAAATGATACCGTACGTCGATGTGTTTCGTACGTGAATGATGAACCTGATCCTTTGCCAAACAAATTGCACTCTGACTATCACAATGGACATCAATGTGCTCCTGAAAGATCCCCATGTCATCAAGCAAACCTTGAAGCCAAATAGCCTCCTTAATGGCCTCTGTCACCGCCATGTATTCTGCCTCAGTAGTCGACAAAGCAACTGTAGACTGTAACGTTGACCTCCAACTCACTGGTCCCCTTGCAAGAGTGTACACATAACCTGTAGTAGACCGACGCTTATCCAAATCACCAGCGTAATCGGAATCCACATATCCAACCACATGCTGACCAATACTATCATCCCGCTGAAACGACAAACCAACATCCACGGTACCCAGAATATACCGTAGGATCCATTTCATCGCTTGCCAGTGCCCTTTTCCTGGATCATGCATATATCTGCTTACTATACTGACAGCTTGTGAAATGTCGGGCCTAGTACACACCATCACATACATCAAACTACCAACAGCACTCTGATAAGGAACCTGAGCCATGTACTGACGCTCATCATCTGTGCTAGGAGACATAGCAGCGCTAAGCATGAAGTGAGAAGCAAGTGGTGTACTCACAGGTTTTGTTTTTGCATCCATACCAAAACGCTGTAGTACCTTCTTCAAATATTGTTTCTGTGATAGACAAACCTTGCCTTGCACCCTGTCTCTCTGAATTTCCATACCAAGTATCTTCTTGGCTTCGCCCAAATCCTTCATTTCAAATTCATTACTCATCTGAGTCTTCAATTTTTCAATCTCCACCTTGCTCTTAGAAGCTATAAGCATATCATCGACATATAAGAGCAAATAAATGAAGGTTCCATTTCGTAGTTTGCGATAGTAGACACAATGATGAAAAGAACTCCGTGTGTACTTCTGTCCAATCATAAACTTATCAAATCGTTTGTACCACTGTCTCGGAGATTGTTTCAAACCATACAACGATTTTTTCAGTTTACAAGCCAAATGTTCTTTACCAGCAGCCTTATACCCATCTGGTTGGGTCATGTAGATCTCCTCATTCAAATCACCATGCAAAAATGCAGTTTTAACATCGAGTTGCACTAACTCAAGATCAAATTGTGCCACCAAGGCTAACAAAATACGAATCGAAGAATGCTTCACAACGGGAGAGAATACCTCATTGTAGTCAATGCCTTCCTTCTGTGCGTAGCCTTTAGCCACCAATCTAGCCTTGTACCTGACACTGTCCTTTCCTGGAGATCCTTCCTTCATGGTGTAGACCCATTTGCACCCAATTGCTTTCTTCCCCTTAGGTAACTGTACTAGCTCCCAAGTGTCATTCTTATGAAGAGATTTCATTTCCTCATCCATTGCATTCTGCCACTCTACACTTTCTGAATGCCTATTTGCTTCTTTGTAGGTAGTAGGAACACATTCTTCAACCATTGGAAGTGCATATGCCACCATGTCAGTGAACCGTTGAGGTTTTCGAATATTCCTTTTTGGTCTACTGGCTGCAATAGAATCTTCTTCTTCTTGCTCTTGTAGAGGCTTTTGAGCTGGAGTCTCCTCCTCATCTGTATCATCACCCTCTAACTCAACTGGGACGATATCAAACTCCACCTGCTTCGATTTACCATTGGTCTTGCTTTCCTCCTGAGAGTCGTTTTGCTTGTTCTGTTTACACATAGTAGCTTCATCAAAAGTCACATCCCTGCTAAGAACAAGTTTCTTTGAATCTGGACACCATAGCCGGTATCCTTTCACACCACTGCTTAAACCCAAGAATATAGCTTTCTTGGCCCTTGGATCCAACTTACTCTCTGTGACATGGAAATAAGCAGGACAACCAAATATATGCAATTTATCATAATCAGTAGCGGGTTTTCCAGACCATACCTCAATGGGTGTTTTACCCTCGATCGCAGCAGAAGGCAACCTATTGATGAGATGACAAGCATAAGCAACTGCCTCACCCCAAAACGCTTTGCCTAATCCAGAATTAGACAACATACACCGAACTTTCTCTAATATAGTGCGGTTCATGCGTTCTGCCACCCCATTCTGTTGCGGAGTCCCACTAACTGTGAAATGCCTCACGATCCCCTCATCCTGACATACTTTCAAGAATGGATCAGACTTGTACTCTCCACCGTTATCTGACCTAAGCCTTTTGATCTTTCTGCCAGTCTGTGTTTCAATCATTTTCTTCCACTTCAAGAACACATTCAAAACTTCATCCTTGTGCTTCATGATGTACACCCATACTCTTCTGGAGAAGTCATCAACGAATGTAACAAAGTAGTGCATACCTCCCAAAGATGCCACTTTGGTAGGACCCCATACATCCGAATGAACATAGTCTAGTATGCCTTGAGTGCGATAGATCGCGGTGCCAAACTTCACTTTTGTCTGCTTGCCAAAAACACAATGTTCACAAAATCCCAACTTGCAGGTCTTTGCACCTTGCAACAAGCCTTGCTTAACCAAACCCTGCAATGCTCTCTCCCCAGCATGCCCTAGACGCATGTGCCACAATCTGGTAGTGTCTGTAATATTCTCATTTGAGCTATGAGACACTGTTGCTGCTCCACCTACAACTGTACTCCCTTGCAATAAATATAGATTACCTCTTCGGACACCCTTCATTAACACAAGTGCACCATAAACAACTTTTAGAACTCCACCTTCCATGGTAATCTTGAAGTCTTTGGAGTCTAAAGCACCCAATGAGATAAGATTCTTCTTCAAATCCGGTACATACCGAACATCTGTCAAAACTCTAACTGCTCCATCATGCATCTTCAAACGGATTTTTCCTATCCTTTTATTTTGCAAGCACTATCATTGCCCATCAAAACTGTTCCACCATCCAACTCTTGAAAGCTGGAAAACCATTCCCTGTTGGGACACATATGATAGGTACAACCCGAGTCTAAAATCCATTCGTCAGAATGGCATACCAATGAAGAAACAGTCAAATTAAAATCAGAATCATCATCTCCATCGTGTCCAATGTTTGCATCAGATTTATCTTTGTCCTTGTTTTTCAACTTTGGACAATCCTTCTTCCAATGCCCCTTTTTGCGACAAAACGCACATTCATCTTTTGCAGGTGGTTTTGATTTTCCTCTCGATTTAGAACGAGATTTACTACCAGATGTCCTAACATCTGATCTGCCTCTTATTGTCAATGCATCAGATGATGAATCCCTGTGGGCCTGTTTGTCCTTCTTCCGATATTCATTATTCATCAAAGCAGCAGACACAACATCATATTTAAGAATGTCTTGTTAGGACAGTGGACCACCACAAACTCCACATTGATATGATATTGTCCACTTTGGGCTTAAGCCCTCATGAATTTGTTCTTGGGCTATACCCAAAAGGCCTCATACCAATGGAGTACTTAGTCCAACTTATATGCCCATGATCTTTCCCAATTCTAGCCGATGTGGGACTTTGGTTGCACATCCCCAACAATCCTCCCCTCAAACAAAGGACCATATCTCTTTGGATATTTTTTACCGGGCCTCCCCTCAAACGATCATTCATCCGTCCGCTCTATCGAGAAGAGCAACTCGAGAGCCTTACCACGGATCCACCAATCGTGAGTACTGCGCTTTTCCTGCGCATCAGTAGGCCCACCACCTTTTGTTTGGCAATCTGAGGATTCTCCGAGCTAAGTCTGGGCCTGGGCTCTGATACCACTTGTTAGGACAGTGGACCACCACAAACTCCACATTGATATGATATTGTCCACTTTGGGCTTAAGCCCTCATGAATTTGTTCTTGGGTTATACCCAAAAGGCCTCATACCAATGGAGTACTTAGTCCAACTTATATGCCCATGATCTTTCCCAATTCTAGCCGATGTGGGACTTTGGTTGCACATCCCCAACATCCTCATGTTGGGGATGTGCAACCAAAGTCCCACATCGGCTAGAATTGGGAAAGATCATGGGCATATAAGTTGGACTAAGTACTCCATTGGTATGAGGCCTTTTGGGTATAACCTCAGTCTTCCCGTTGATCAAAGTGTGAGTAAAATGATCATAACTATCGGGAAGCGAATTCAGAAGAAGTAATGCTTTATCCTCATCATCAACTTTCACATCAATGTTCATCAAATCAGCAATAATCTTATTAAAATCATCGAGATGTTCAGTCATAGAAATACCTTGACGATACTCGAAGCGGAAAAGTTTCTTCTTCAAATAGATCCGATTCTCCAAGCTCTTGGTCATATACTTTTCCTCCAATTTCTGCCACAACTCTTTTGCAGAAGTTTCTCTCATCACCGAGTATTTCTGATCCTTCGCGAGACATAATATGATGGTGCTACATGCCTGACGATTGATCTTCTGCCATTCCTTATCTTCCATCTCTTTGGGCTTATCCTCTAGAGCAATTTCCAACTCTTGTTGGCTTAGAACATCTCTAACCTCACATTGCCACATACCAAAGTTATTGGTACCATCAAATTTCTCGACTTCGAATTTTGCATTCGAGATGGTTGTCTTTGCTGATGATGAGCTTGCCATTTTATTTCTGACTGTCAAACTAACAATCCACTTCGTTCAGATCGTAGATCTAGTCGATACGAATCCAACAAAAACAACGGAGCTCAAATATGAGTCCGGATGCCTCCGAAACTCCCAAAACAAATCTGGCCGTCCAATTTGGTCAAATTTGTCTTGACCGTACTGCTGACGTCAGGATGACGTCAGCGCCTTCTGAGTTCTGTTGAACTGGGCTTCTACGAAGTGGGTCGGGTTGAACCTGACCCAAACCTGACCTGGAACCTTAAACTTGCACTGCGGGCTGGGCCTCTGGAGCGAGCGGGTCGGACCTGACCCGAACTGAAACTTGACCCACAAACGGACCCAATCTTTCTTCTTCTTCGTTGAGTGACTGGTTCTGGTTTCTGTAACCAGAACCTGCGCTCAAAGAACAAATGCTGCTACTTGGTTTTTCTTCTCTTGGTTCCGGCGATGATCTCCGGTCACGTCCCGGCGAAGATGGCGATGGGGGCAGCTGCTACAATCTGATAGCGTGGCTATCTTCTTCGTCAAAGCACAGCAGAGCAGAACGGCAGCCGAAAGCGACCAGTGATGCTAATGACGGGCGGCGGCGGCGGTCCTCTTCTCCGGCGAAGATCTGCGCGCGGTCTGCTGCGACTTCTTCTCTGCAAATCCGGCGAAGACGGCGATCTTCTCTGTCTCTGGTTTCTGCAAGACGACGAGAGCAGCCCTCTGTTCTTGATTTCGGATGCAAGAACCCAGAACTCTTCTGTCTCTGATCGTGTGGCCCAGCAGAGATCTGAACTGATCTCTGCCTGTTTCTGCAACGTACGAATGGCACAGGCGACTGACGATGAATCCACGAACTGAGATCCACTGGTTACTAATCTCAGCGAGTCCAAAACGAGAACTCCTCCTCTGCGCAGCGACAGCCAAGAAACCACACGATCTGTGCGGCCCACCTTGATCTCACCGATCTGGCGAGATCCACTTCTGCGAGAGGTTCTTGAGATCGACTTCACTGTCTGGTAAAACCAACCCGATCTCCGTCGTTGATCGCGTACCACAACAAAGCTCTGATACCAATTTGTTGTGATCGTGTGTGTGCGGAAGCGTGCGATCAACAAGCAATCAAACAAGCCACAAAGAAGGAGAACACAGTTTTACGTGGTTCGGTGATTTCACACCTACGTCCACGAACAAAGCTCGTCTTCTTCTTAGTTTTCACTAATCAGAGTTTTCTCCCATCCTACTAGGGTTACAACCACAAGGATAATATATAGGAAACTCAAATACTAAACTACCTTTGAACCCTAATTACATCGGGCCTATAAAACGAGCCAAAACCCAAAACCCAAAACCCATAAACCTAACAGTGGCAACACTCTTTTATTATTATAATTTTTTGAACAGGTCAAGGCAAGTCATTTGGGGGAAGGAACAAAGATTCAGATCACTTGGGGTTGGATCTGGATAAGATGAGATATTAACAGAATAGGTTTTTTAGGTATGTAATTTGGTAAATAGAGATCGAATCAAACAGATTATGTTTCAAACATGAATAGGATTTGATGAGTGTTAGGTAAATCATGGTCAGGAGCTTAATTTTAAAATTATCATATTCGGTCTTGTGTCTTGTAGATAACTTATTATTACGTGCTATTCTCCTGATGATCTTTATGTTGCCTCTTAGTACTTATGGAGTGAATAAAAATTAATAGATAAATAAATGTCTCAACATGGACGTGCCTTTGTCATTCTCACCACTTCTCTTCCTTTTGAGAGGTTCTCTATAGGTTTGTTGTTCCAGCATGCTTCTGGTGCAAACTCCATATACATGCACAAAATTTACTACACAAGTAATGGAATGAGACGCTTAATTTTAAAAAGGACATAGTGATCGGTAATAGAATTCTTGAGGCTGACCATATTTAATTAGGAAAAGTGGTGATGGTGGTGATGATGTTATTGTATGATAAGAAAGCAATTTGCTGGTTATATATCCTTTATCGTAACTTTGATAATTTTACACTCACTAAGTTCATAGCCATACTCAGTACTAGGATTCATTTAACATTGTGAACAACAGAACTCCGATCCCCCATTAGAATACTTACTTGGATACCCAATCATAGCCATAAAATCTAAAAGTTTTCACTTAATTTTAAGTTTCAAATAAAACCAATTTCTTTTTCCAAATTTCCTCTCATGATCCCATTAGTGTGAGCTTAGTAATTTTATTTTCTACTTCTAACATCAAAAAAAGTGACAATTATTAAAAAAGTAGAAATTTGAAATTTAGTGCATTTTTTTTTACATTGGACCGAATGTGAGCTTATCTTTTCATTGATACAGTATAATTGATGCATCGATATTATATATTTTAAATTAAATAGTCATATACATTTCATTTAAATGAAATGAATACTACTATTTAAAATTTTAATAACTCTTTAAACAAGGCTCGCGTTGGGCGTGGGCCCTCAAGCTCTAGTTATATAATAAAAGATAGCAGGCGAGTTCGTAGGAGGAGGACACGTGGCGGAACCTCAAGCTTTTTGCAATGCCATATTTCGAAATTCCCTTCTCTTCTGTTATTTCCCTTTAAATCCCTATCCCTATCCCTATCCAACCACTAAAATCTCTCATTCTCTATCTAAAATCTCTCCATCTCTCCCTCTACACACACGTCCCTTCTCCTCCCCAGCGTGCAACGCCCATCTCTCAAATTAATTAATGAGTAAATTAGGAGAGATCCCTCAGTACCATGTTATAAAGTCTCTAGTACATAGACTTAATGTTTAAGGGCCTAGAGTCCCTTGCGCATGATATTAATTTCAGGCGGTGGTCCCTAAGCATGTGACATCAGATTTTTTATGACTCATTTGTCCTTCTAACCATTTAAATGGGTGTGTGGTCCCTAAGCATGTGATGTGACATCATATTTTTTATAACTCATTTGCTCTTCTAACCATTTAAATGTGTGTGTGGTCCCTAAGCATGTGACATCATATTTTTTACGGCTCATTTGCCCTTCTAACCATTTAAATGGGTGTCATGCAGTTTAAATCTGGATTTTAGCTCCAACTCACTGTCTTTTCACAATTATTTTCCAATTTAAATATAGTAAGATGAGTTTTCGATCAAATTTTAAGTTGTAAATTGGAGGGAACGACAATTGATGAGATTTTGCCTAGCGTGGCTTGCTTGGTGCTGCTTTTTTGTGTCCTCTTCACTCATTTGGGTGCTTTTGGCCATCTACATACATATACAACTCAGATAAATTGATATCAAACTCATCCCAGTCCAAAGCAAAGTCAAATAAAATCATAACAAATATATTTAAATTCACTTCAAACACAGATAATTTCATATTAGATTCAGATAAACTTTTATCAAAGCTAAATTCAAGCTAAATCTAGTCAAACCAAACTAAATTTAGTTAGATAATCTCATATCAAAGTGGCATAACTTATTTTCAAACTGGTTATGATTTCAAACATAGATAAATTCATGTAAACTCACGCCAAAGTCAGATAAGTTGACATCAAAGTTAAATAAATTCACAGCAAACTCAGATAAATTCACTTAATTCTTATCAAACTCAGATTATATCAAAGCAAACACAAATAAATTCATATCAAACTTAGATAAATTCATACCAAACACAAATAGCATCATACCAAAGTCAAATAACATTATGCCAAAGTCAGATAACGCATACAAAACTCAGATAACACATACATCAAAGTTAGATATATTCACAGCAAACTCAAATAAATTCACTTAATTCGTATTAAACTCAGATTAATTCAAAGCAAAAATAAATAAATTTATACCAAATTTAAATAAATTCATACCAAACACAGATAACATCATGCCAAAGTCAAATAACATTATACCAAAGTCAGATAACACATAAGACCAAACACAGATAACATCATGCCAAAGTCAAATAACATTATACCAAAGTCAGATAACACATACAAAACTAAGATAACACATACATCAAAGTCAGATAAATTTACAGCAAACTCAGATAAATTCACTTAATTCATATCAAACTCAGATTAATTCAAAGCAAATACAAATAAATTCTTTTCAAACTTAGATAAATTCATACCAAACACAGATAACATCATCCCAAAGTCAAATAATATTATGCCAAAGTCAGATAACACATATATCAGAGTGAGATAAATTCACAGCAAATTCAGATAAATTCACTTAATTCGTATAAAATTCAGATTAATTCAAAGCAAACACAGATAAATTCATATCAAACTTAGATAAATTCATATCAAACACAGATAACGTCATGCCAAAGTCAAATAACATTATGCCAAAGTCAGATAACACATACAGAACTTAGATAAATTCACAACAAACTAAAAAAAAAACATTTTAAACCAAGCTGAATATATTCTAAAGTCAAATAAAATCATATGAAATTCAGTTAATTTCGTACCAAACTCATTATTTCATAAGAAACTCAGATAAACTCAGTAAAAACTCAGAGAAAATCATTTCAAAGTCACATAAATTCATTTGAAACCTTTTTTAATTAATAACAAATGAAGTTAAATTGGAATCAAAATTAGAAAAATCATGTAATATACAGATAAATTCATTTAAAGTCTTGTTTAATTGATCATAGACTAAGATAACTTTACATAAAGCTTAGATAAATACATGTCAAAGTCAAATAATTTCATATCAAGCTCAAATAAATTCAAATCAAAACTTAGATAAACTTATGTCAAACTCAATTAAGTTTAAGTCAAGATGATTCGGTTGCTTGAGGTCACTGATGAGTTGATTTTATTTTTTTCTACAGTTTTCTTCATCATTGATTTCAGAATCTTTATTTTGTTTAGATTTCGGAGTGTATGACGGAATATTTTAAAGCAATGTATGTTTGGTGACGTATAGAGTATATAAAGAGAGGGCATTTTTATCTTTTTAACTCATTAAATGTTAAAAAGGGACCGCTGCCACTATGAGAAAATGACCTGGACAACAGGCTATAAAACGTACTATTGAGGGACATTCCTCTAAATGCCCCTTAATTAATTTTCCTTCAGTTGGCGAGGATTGAACCCACTTTGTTATGATGGGCCCTACCATCTTGTGAACCCACCCCTCTTCCATGAAATTGAATGGCATTGTTGAATTGATTATTTACTAAAACTGAGTTTAATTTACATGTACTGAATCCTATGCCATATTATATGTGACTTCCATCTAGCCGATAGTAATAGATTGTTAATATGATTGGTCCATGATAGAACCCAATCAACCCATTATTGGGTCCTTATTTCTATTAAATCATCAATATAATTTATCTCATGAATTATCTTTAGTGGTTTGGATTTAATAGATACATACTTTAGTGATCAATATACTTTCTTCAATGGGAATGAGATAGAAGTATACATTTTTTTATTTGATTTATTTGGGTTTAATAGATGGGTCCCACCAATCAAATGTGAAAAAAACCCCCATAAATTATTAAACCAACAAAAAGGGTCAACCCTATATCATACATGATTAATCCTTAATTAAGCATAATTAAGGTTGAGGGTTAAAAGAAATTAAGAAAAAAAAATTAAAAAGCATAACAAACCCCACACATTTGACCATTGACCATACTTAATTATAAAATTAGGCATATAGACGTGAGTACAATTATTATTATTATTATTATTATTATTATTATAATAGCTTGGGCTAGAGCACTATATCATTATGGGCCCACCTAATCAATCCAACTATTTATCTTTCCCTTACTCCTTTCCTTATATTGCTTCCTTTACATATCTTTTCTTATCCATATTTCAGTATTTTTGTTTACATTTTTATTTGATATATATACATAAATATTACTTTTATAATGGAATATATATATTTTTCTTTTATGGACTGTGTTGGTCACGGGCCTGTCATTCACAAAAGTTGATTCTTGGTTGATCTTTTTTGGGCATAGACAATGTTCTTCGTTGTGAAAGTTGAAATTTCTTCTTTTCATAGATTTTTGGTGTAATTAAATTTTTTTCGCTTTTTATAGAATTTTGTTTGTGGTTCATCTTTAATGCATTATATAAGAAGAAGAAGAACTGAAGAAGACATTAATGGTTTTTTTTTTTTTTGGGCTTTTCGGCCGGGTCCGGTGTTGGACCGGGTTGTGACTTGGAATAGAGGGTCATCTAGATCGGTTTAATGCACGGTTATAACACTATCATCAATAAAAAAAAATCATATAAAATAAGAGGGGAATCGAGTTCCACCAAAATTCAAGATCTCTATAGCCTAGGGAATTAGGATTGTATTTTACCAATTTTTATTGCAAAATAGAATGTAGCCTTCATATGATTGGGTCATGAGTCCAAGTAGAAATTAGAGCTTTTTTTTCAAACAAAATGCCCACTCCTTGTGAGTTTATTTTTAATTATGAAAGAGGAGAAGTTGTCATGCTTACTTCTCTACACCTCTATGGGGTCCACCTAAGATGCATGTTTGCCTTGTCATGCTTATAAAATACGTGGGGCCTCACTTAAGATGCATGTTGTCTTGTCATGCTTGAAAAAAAGAACCAGTGTTAGATGTGATATCCCTCGACTCTTCATATCTCGTCTCCTTGTCTCTCCCTCCTTTCCTTCCGCCTTTCTCCTTCGAGGTTAGATTCGATGCCTCTCTCTTTTCTTCCTCCTTACAAATTTTTTGTTAGGTTTTGTAGTGTATTCTTTCTGATAGAATCATATTCTAATACTGATGTCATCTGATATTTTTAGGTTTCTAGTATTCATAATAAAATTACCAGATGAAGAACTAAAAGCCTCAGCTCACCAGTCACCAGGACCCAAAAGAATCGTAGTCACTGAGGCCAACAAGTTACAAGGCAATGCATTCTTCTTCGATCTTCTCCTTTTTTAATCTTGCATGATACCTTTATTGTGTTCACCTGATCAGAGGTCAAAGCAGGGGTGGGCCCAGGAAATCTTCCGTGGGGAGCTATTATGTAAAAAGAAATCCTTAGGGGCCATATATGTAAAGAATGCATGAAGTTTTCAAAATACTTCTTTTGAAAATTTGAGGGGCCATATATAAAATCGTATAGAATTCTTCTCAATTCTATTGTCATGACCATAACCTTCAATTTTGGCTCTTATTGGAGCCACATCAACCTATATTATATATTATAGTGGAAAGCTTTTAATTTAATTTTTACCACAATCTTTTAATTTTGACTCTCACTGGACCACATCATCCTATTATCATATATAGCACAAGGCTTTCTATTCAAATTTGACCACTTTCTTTCAAACTAGGCTCTCGTGATCTTATCAGACCTCCCACCAACCTATTGACAGAAATTATAGAGGAAACTTCTCATTTCAATTTTGACTATCATTAGATCCCAAATCAACCTATCATTGTGAAAGTTCGGGTTCGATCTCTAGATTGATCAACTCAACAGCCCAAAGTATGCAAGAAACAATAAACTATGAAACGGAAATAAAATCACAAGTACACACCATAAGGGACACCAAATATAACGTGGAAAACCCTAAACGGGTGAAAAACCATAGATCCGAGCTGGACCAACAATCAACCACTATGAATCTCGCAATCACAAGACACTCACAGATTCCTCCCTAAATATCCCCTACTTAAGGACTACAGTTATATGTGAAGCCTTAAGGACTTTACACCTGTTAATTGCAACAGATCCAAATACGCGCTTGATTCCTCATACCTTCTACAAAAGAAGATAATCTTCTACTAAGGAAGTAGAAGAAGTTTCTCTTTAGATCAACTCTTTCACACTAGTCTTCAAATAACTCTCTAGAGAATTCTCTCAATTTGATCTTCCAACTCAAAATAATGAGAAACGTGTCAATATCATAGCCCATGAGTCTTTTATATAATCTTGAGGACGTCCTTAATGTTTCCTAATATGATTAGGACTAAAGCAAGCAGCTTAGGCAAAATTAGAATTAGAACTTCTAATTTCCGTAGGTCAATGCAGCCGCGCTCGAGTGGGCTAACGTTCTGTCTGGCGTCTGGCTGCATACTGACTACATCCGCTCGAGCGGTCAAAGGGGCGCTCGAGCTGGCCCTTACTATAGTTGATCGGAAAATTCAACACTTCTATTTCTTCACAACTTTCTTCTTCTAAAACCTTTGAACTTCTTTTTTAGCATACTTCTAATTATGTCTGACTTCCCACTTCTATTCTGCTAGACTTTCTTCTTTGAGTCAATCAAGTATTCTATTTTCAGAGCATAAACACAGTCCTTTTCGAAAAAATAACAAAATACAATTTAAATGGACCAGAGTTTTGTCAAACTCATGAATCAGCCAATACTAAAATCCTAACACATTGTGTTATTGCATAAGATTTCTCAATTCAATTTTGAACACTGTCTTTTAATTTTGACTCTTGCCAACTCCATCCTATTATTATATATTTCAACAGATTGAATACATTTTCCTACCAAAAAAAAAAGATCACTTTTAATTCAGACTTGATTGCTACCTTTCAACTTTGACCCTCACCGGACCATACGTCATCCTCTAATTATATATTATTGAATTTTATTATTTTTTATGTTTTCTTATATACTTAGTTTTTATAGAGATTCTAATTTTATTTTTGCGATTCTCGATCTTGGGTCATGGTAGGATGTCCTAGTTTCCTTTTTTTCAGTAAATGAAGATGCCCTAATCCCTAATACGGTCATTGCCGTTTCTGATTCCTAATTTCCTATCATGCTGATAAGGAATCAAATCTTCATAAGATCTTCAACAACTATAGCTAAGAAGAAAAAGGAAACCCCACTGTAGAAAACGGATGCATATAGAGTAAATAGCCACTAAAGACTGCATTAAAATATATGACAAAACTTCTCAAATATTGCAAATATCATTATTGGGATAATTGATATTAGTGAGAGATAATATTTGAAAAGTTTTAAATTTTATTTCTATCAAAAAATATTATCAAACTTAATAAAACACAAAGACGGCATTTGGTAACTCTAAAAATAAGCTCTTATTTTACGATTTAGAGCTTATTTGGATATTAGAGCATTTGGTAAACCTCTAATAATATTTTTTGTTTTTAGATCTTATTTACAAAATAGAGCTTTTGCCTCTAAAAATAATATGCTAAGGGGGACAGCTTAGTTTTCAGGATTTTTTTTCTAGCTAATGCGAATGGAGGTGGATAGTGCAAATTTATGTGGTTCGGATGAAATAACCTCATAAATTTTTTGAAATAACGTAAATGGTGGGTTCTACATTGTAAAATCTATAAAAGATGGCCTTGAATTACCACAATTCATAGAGGCGAGCCCAATTATCTCTTGACTTGAAATAAGAGCCTTTTTTTTAATTATACCAAACACACTAATAGTAAATTAGAACTAAAAAGTCAGAGCTTTTATTTTAGACCTTAATATAATTAGCTCTTGTTAACTCTATTATAATTTCCAAATAGCTCCTAAACTAAAAATTAAAAAATAGCAAAATATTGTATAATCCCATGCTTTAGAAGAATTTTTTATTTTTATTTTTATGAGGGCTTTAGAAGAAGTTGAAAAAAGAGCCTTTTGTAAATACCACCTAAGGTTTCTATTATTTGTAAATAGCCCCTATAGTTTTAGTATTTGTAAATAGGCTCCTACTTTTTCATTTCAATACCTTTCGAGTCCCCACAATCAATATTCCTAATGAGAATGGGTAACCACCATGAGATTTATATTGAATTTTTATAAAAATGACATCTTTGCCTTATATCCATTAAATAAAAATGGGTATGTTGTTATTTACAAAAATACCGTTATTTTATCACAAGTTCCAATGGTTTCTCTCAATAACTTGTTAATGTACATGAAGCACTAATCATGTATTTTCAAGCTTATATCAATCTAACGGTAGGTCGTACATAGATTGGATTAATTATAACCAATTATAAACATAGGCGATGATTGTTATTATGATCAATTTGAATTTAATGAAATAGGCCCTTTATTGACAGCAATAGATTTACATATGATAATTCTCTTACACTAAATGTGATTATTAATGTTACATGCTTTAGAGAAAAATAAGTTCAAGCTTTTGAATTTTTGCATATAGAGATGAAGAGATGGCCAAAAATATCATTTCACTCTAAAAACTTTTGGTGATTAGAAGACTACTAATTTTGGGTTGACCAAAGGCATTAAAATGAATAGGCAGGAGCCTATTTACAAATACAAAGACCATAAGAGCCTATTGACAAATCCTAAAAACCTTAGGGGCTATATGCAAAAGGCTCTTAAAAAAAATGAGGCTGTACCAGTTTGCAAATTTTTAGTGCGATCTCCTCGTAAAGATAAGACTTTATCCTCCCAACAATCAAATGGATAAAACGATAGATCTTCCCAACAATCAGGTGTTAACAGCTGGAATTGGTGTCTTCAATGTGTATTGTATAGGTGTTCGCATTCAGTATGTTAGAAAGGTGTTTACAGTCAGTGTAAAGATGTCAATCTTTCTTGACAATTATATATAAGAAAAACTAAAGAGAGCTTTAACTTTTGGGTTTTATTATTTTTCTTGATGGTCTTTGAATAGCTAACATGTATTGGTGCAAAGATGTAAATGTTTACTTGGAAATGACGTGACAGAAGAAATTCTTAGTTTAAACAGTCAATCCAACGTGGGAAAAACTTAGATTGGCCAAAAGTTTAGAGATAGCCCATATATATGGACAACGTTCTTGTTGAACGATTCGGATTTTAATAATTGGGCTCCACTGTGGAGTTTCGGAATTTCACACCAAGAAGTAGAATCATTCTGTTTTTAAAATGGAGAAAATATACACAACAAAGGGGGTAGAGCATTCTTGCGGAAAATCAACTCCATTGAGGTGGAAATTTTATCATGGATTAGGAGTATGTAAGGGAAAGTTTTTGTTTAGATATTTTGTATGCTATTATACTATGTACCAATTCTGTGCAGTACAATAATACTTTCCAGAGAAAAGAGAAAAGATTGGCTCCATCTATTCCTAAATATTAATCTTACTCACCCATGGAACTCAATAGCCTAAGAATGGGGAAGGAATCTCATAGAAATATTCATTTTCAAGAATTGTACAATCATTTAATTACAAGTATAAATATGTCATCTCTTTATAAGATCATCAAGTTTCATCATCATTTACACCATTAGCCATACTAAACAAAGAGTTTTCTTTTGCCTTTCACCCATGTCTAACATGTTAAATTTCATATGTAAACACCATGAAGATTTCAAACAACCACCCCGGGCTAGTTTGGTATTTCTACTTGTAAAGTCAAGTAGAGTAATGTAAAAAAATCATTTATATTTTATTCTCTCACAAACTTTTCCAACAAAAAGTCTAAAAACAACAACAATTACTCACTAAAAGACAAAAAAAAAACTCAATTTCTCGTACCAAAAGTCAACAATATTCTATCCCCCAACAACTAAAAATAAAATACCATCATAACCCATTACATTTTTTATTTCACTTCACTCCACTTGATTTTAAAAGTAAAGTGCCAAACTTAACGAAGAAATATATAATTAATCAATTCTTTACCAAGAAAACACATAAAATAGAAAGTATATCAAACATTAGATTCATAATACCATTGCAAGATAAAATGTGAAACAATCATGTCATTGAGATGGCTTCAAGCAAAGCATGAATAATCTCTACATAATCACTACAATACATGGACATATTTTTCTTGATAGGTAACGTGACTTCAACCTGGAACCTCAGGTTGCCAGGTGAGCTCCTTCAATTGTGCTACGAGCTCGTCACACAATACAGAGCCATATGACACAGTTTATTCTATGAAAAAAATTTATAAATGACAAACAGACCTAGCAAGAGATTTACTGAAGAAAATCTACTGTGGGCCTCTTCCCTAACTACACTCACAAAAGACATAGCATATCCGCAAATCTCAGATAAAATGTGAGACAATCATGCCGCCAAGATCACCTCAATAGAACAATGAATATCACTACAATGTGAGGTCTTATTTGCTCAACATCACCACAACCTATTGTCATAATTTGTAGACACTTAGTATGAAGCTGAAGCAGCTGCGCACAGACCATCATTGACTATAATTTTCTGAGAGTCGTTTTCCTCATGGGGCTTTGGTTTCTCAAACAGGGCCTCCAACTCATCAAGGGTTTTGCCCTGAGTCTTTGGTTTCTCAAAGAGGGTCTCCAACTCTTCCAGGGTTTTGCCCTGAGTCTCTGGCAAGTAGAGATAAAAAAAGATCCATGACAACGCCGTGACTCCAGAAAACAGAAAAAAGACGCCCCCAATTGTAATTGCCTTGTACAAGGAGATGAAGGTCATCCCAATGATGCCGCTTACAACTCGGTTGGTTGCCACACCAAAGCTCAATCCCTGCGCACGAAGCCTCGATGGGAGGATCTCTGAGCTGTAGACCCAGGTGATTGGGCCAAGCCCCGATGAGAAAAATGCGACCAAGGTTAAGACCATGATGATGCAGACCGCGAGCACCCCTGCTAGATTCTTATCAGGGTTATTGTCTATGACTGTCAATCCAGTAGCTAATAGCAACTGGCAGAAAATCATGCCCATGGTGCTAGTTAGTAGCAGTGGCCGCCTTCCGAAACTATCCACTAGATAGGTCGATACCAAGACAAAAATGGTCTTTGAGAATCCGACTGCCATAGTCGTGCCCAGAAGGCTGAGTCTGGACTTGATTCCAGCCATCCTGAAGATACTTGGACTGTAAAGCACAACTGCATCTATACCAGAAGCTTGTTGGAAAAAGAAGATCCCAACTGAGGCGATGAGCATCTTGCGGACCTCTGGTATTGGACGAATCAGCAGCTCCTTCCACACACCTGAACCGTTGCTCTGCCCCTTGGGCACATAGACGATATCATCAGTCAAATGTTCAGAGATTCCACTAGCCTCCTTGATCTCCGCAAGCCGAATTTCGGCCTCTTCACTACTATCTGAGGTTTTTTCAAGTACCCTTCTGGCGTCCCCAAGCCGGCCTTGCATGACTAGCCACCGCGGCGATTCAGGCATGAAAAGAATAGCAATGCCTAAGACTGCAGCTGGTATGGCTCCTGCTCCCAGCATCAATCGCCAATTGAGATAAGATGGTAGCGGAGAGAGGGCGAAGTCTGCGATGTATCCAAGCAGGACACCAGCATTGACAAAAATCTCAGGGAAGGAGGTGAAGAATCCTCTGGTGGAGGCAGGGGCGACCTCTGCGGTGTATACTGGTGCAATCATAAAGGCAAAGCCTACACCAATGCCTGCAACAAACCTTCCGGCCATGAGAAAGGCATAATTGGGTGCCATTGCCATCATCAATGCACCCACAAAGAAGATCATAGCTGCAAGGACGATTGTGTATCGCCTGCCAATCCAATCGGAGATTCGCCCGGCAACAGTCGACCCTATTAGACAGTAGATGTTGATACTTCCCATTAGGATCTCTGATTCAGTGTCATTTATCTTCATATAATCTTGGATGTACAATATGGCTCCACTCAGTACAGCAGTATCTGATAGACAGAGAGATGTACGTAGAGGGCATGTTAATCAGAAGCAGAATTTAATAATAAACCACTATGCATTTAATACCACTATGCATTTTAATAAGAAGAAAATTTAATAATAAACCACTATCATACTAGGATTTTGAAATGCTCAGTGATAGAGAGGAAACATGTTATACATCTCTGATAGGTTCACTTACTCGAAAATCAATGAAACTAATATTAAAGCCAAGGGTTTTTAAGTTGATCAAGACTGCAACTGCTGATTTACCCATGTCCTACAACTCACTCACTTTCTCCTCCCACTTTCTATTGTGTAATTCTATTGTAACCACTGAAGTTTTCTTTCCGCTTTCCCCCTCTCTGCAACAACTTCATTTTCATCCCAAATCGAATTCTCCTCTTTTCTTTCTACTCCATTTCTCACAGCCCATTTCTACTCAATGGATTGGGTTGAAAAAAAAAGGGTACTCTCATAATCTTCTCTCATTTTATTCTCTTTATAAAATTTTATCCTCTATCTAAACCAAATCGCTGTTAAGTGTTTGAGGATGACTTTGCATGATCTAAATTTTTTCTAATGGATGGATCCTAGAATATATTTTTCATGTGTTGGTGAAATGGTAACGCACGTATTGTGAACCACCCACAAGATCAGAATTTTCTTAATTTCTTCTAAAAGTTTCGATCGATCAAGATGGAGATCATAAGCCTTGGGTATTTTAAGTGATGAGAGAGAATGTTTAATCTATTCAGAGAACAAAATGGTGAGCAGCATGAACGACAGGACTGTATCCAGCTTGATCGCAAGATCACTATCAGGCCACAGATCTAGTAACATCTAACAAATCAATAATCAATACATTGCCTTACTTTCACCCTATATTTTGTTCAATAATCAATACATTGCCTTAATTTCACCCTATATTTTGTTTAATAATCAATACATTTCCTTAATTCCATCCTATTGAGACATTTTTCTCTTTTTCTAGAAGAGAGAACATAAATCAAATTCAGACAAAACTTATCTGTAACCAACCTAACTAATGTCCATCTCTCTCTAACCAACCAATTGCGCCCAAAACCGAATGTGTAATCATCAAAGAAGAGGTAAAAAGAACCCTTCTCCCAACAATGTAGAAGTAAATAAACAGAAACATAAATTAGTAGCATATTAATCAAAATTCGTCTTGTACAAAACCATAGTAGGAAGAACTCAAAAAATTATAGATCAAGAAGATCTATTAGATCTATTGAGTGAAGCCCAAAAAAAATTTAAAGCAGTAGTTCCTCACCCCAAATAACAAAAACACAAAAAAAAAAAAATCCTAATCCCAAATGAGAAAAGAAAAGAAACCCAAAAAAAAAAAGGAAAAAAATATAAAAAATAGCATTTCCTAACCCCCAAATGAGAAAAGAAGAACAAAAAGAAATAGAAAAATGTAGTTTTTAACCCAAATAAGAAAAGAAAAGGAACCCAATTCCTTCTTCTTCTTCTTCTTTGTAGAATACTGATGAAAAACTCAAGATTTTCTTTTTCCAAATAATTACAGACTATCTACATATATTTTTTTTCTTTTTAAAAAAAAAGTTCCCAACCCCCCAAATAAGAAAAGAATAAAAAACTCCAAAAGAAAAACAGTAGTTCCTAACCCCACATAAGAAAATAAAAAAGAACCCAACTTTCTTCTTAGTAGAAGTGATAGATGAAAAGAACAAACAAAAAAGAAAAAGAAAAACTCACCATAACCCGAGAGAATAGAATTCATGGAGGCCACCAAACTACAAGCGAACACATACTTGTTCATCTTCTTCTTCTCCACACTTGGAAGATCCATTTCATTTGCAGGGTGGATTAGAGGTAGAAAAACAAACAAATGTTGAAGTTTATCCTGGCTTCTGCTCAGCTATTTTTGTACAATCAGCTAAATATGTTGGGATTTCTTGTGTCTAATAGCTATTCCTCCTCATAAGAAAAAAATTTAATCTTCTGTCTCTTCAACTGTATTCATAAAAACCCAAAAATCTCTCTTATCAAACTCTTTAAGATGAACTTGTCTCTTTGTTGCAGAGAAGGTTGGAAGAGATGGTAGAAAAAGTTGTGTGTGACCAAACGCGTTGAAAAAAGAGTTGAAACGAGACCATAAAGATCTCATGAGATATAAGTTGGGAAGGAGGATCGTACGATTTTTGACAGGTCAGGAAGGAGATGTGTGGGTAGATCAAATGCGAGACCTAAATGCAATTATATATCTTGAAACTTTCAAGGAAAGAAAGAAATGAGAGGAAAAGAGCTGCGAGAAACACATGGAACGGAAAAGAGGACCTGTGGGATTGCAATTTTACATATTTTCTGTGCATCTGGGGTGCATACCTGCTGATGAGGATTGAGGCCCACCTAGGGGCATCACAGATCATTGGATATTGGAGATGAAAAGATCTAATTATGATGTACTTATATATAAAAAATGGGTCAATTTTATGCTTGTAATTCCATCATTTATATCTACAAATTTAATCTCTTTTTATCAAAAAAAAAAAAAAAAAAATTCACTCTCCATCGAATGGTCTAGTCCATAATCAGGGCAACCTTACTTTACAGTTGAGTAATTATCGCGGTGTGTCTACAATTTTGGATAGATCATAAAATTGGTTTTGCGCTGTTGTCCTCCATGCATGTACTACAATGAGAAGAGTTTTCACAATAAGATTTATGTTTGTCGGGAGCTACCATGGTACCATTAATTTAATCAGGATTGGTCAAAATTAAATTAATTTATCAATCTCAGCCATTCGTAAGAAGAGGCCCATATATTGCTTTTTACAATAAAGAGCAGGCTTAATGTACCCACATTTGAGTATTGGTAGCTCCAGTTGAGCAAGTTTATTATTGTGTAAATGGACTAAAGAGAATTTGTCCAGCAGTAAAAATGAATTAGGTTTGGGTCAACCCATGTACCCTTCTAACCTATTTAAATGGGATGGTTTAAGTCTGACATGCATGCATAAACCCATTTAAGAATTTGATGCTTTAATATTTTGATACATAGAATAGTTTATATTTTGTATGGAATGAGCAGAGCTTATGTTGGACTTTTTTTCATGCAATTTCATATCCATTGGATTTTCAATATGGGCTCACCTTTATAGAAATTATAATATGGGGCCACCTTTTTGTTAATGTGAATATAAGACCATTTTTAAAAATTACAACATGTATACACCTTTAAATATTAAAATATAGGGCATACATTCATAGGATTTACAATGTGGATCTACCTTTTGTAATTGTGAGCATGCGACTCACATTTAGGAATTAAAAAGTGAAACCACATTTTTCGTGATTGTGGTGGGCACATGACCAACGTTTCAAAATTACAATGTCGTGCCCTATTTTAGAAATTAGATCATGGGGGCACATTCATACAATTTACAATGTGGGCCCACCTTTATAGGAATTATAATGTGTGACTATTTTTTTTATTTACTATGAACAAGGGACCCACCTTTAAAACTTACAATATGGTGCCTACATTTAGAAATTAGAACATTGGGCTACATTCATAAGATTCATAATGTGGGCTCACATTTATAGGATTTACAATGTGGGCTCACCTTTGTGATTGTGACCATATCACCCACCTTTGACAATCATAAAGTAGAGCCACCTTTTTTGTGATTATGGATATAGGACCCACTTTTAGAAACCACAAGGTGATGCCTACTTTTAAAAATTATAACAAGGAGCCCACAAAGGGTTGCAAACGGGACGGTTTCAGATCGGAACCATAGTGGACCCGGACCCATTTCTAAATAATGGTTTCGGTTTCGGATCCAGTTTTGACTCAGAACCTGTTTTGTTGGTTCTAGACCCGGTTCCGGTATGAAAATCCGGAACCGGTTCCCAAACCGGGTCCACCTAGAGAGGACTAGAATCTTGGTCCAAAATTTATTATAATTTCTCTTTATTCTTCATTTTTCTTAAAACAAACATATCATTCAACTTATAATAGCGCATCAAGTTTACTACCTCCAGTATATACAAAGAAGTGTCAAAAAACAAGTTGATTTTGAGGTGTAATTTGCAATATCAAAGGCTCATATGCCGGGACCCGGAACCTATATGGACCCGGAACCATACCTGTTTGTCAATTGGAAACTAAAATAGAGTTTCGGACCTGTACCCGAACCCGTTTATGAATTGGAACCTAAAATAGGTTCCAAACCTAGTTTTTTGCGAGTTGGAATTTCCGGGTAATCGGAGAATCGGATACTCGTTTACAACCCTAAGCCCACATCCATAGGATTTATAATATGGGCCCACCTTTAGGAATTACAAAGTGATGGGGCCACCTTATTTGAGATTGTGAATACGAGGCCTACTTTTAGGATAATTGAGAGGGTTTGAAGTCTTTAAATGACATTCTTTAAATGAAAATTCTCAAAAACTCCCCTATCTCAAAAGGGGAGTTTCTGCCCTTATCTAATAGCCAATGATTTGTTAGTATTTTAAGAGATCCACCTTTGTATGAGAATATTTAAGAAAGAGAATTGGATATGTGTATCACTGATGACACGTGTCACACTTTTATTGGCTGAAAGAGAGGTATTTTTCGGGGAGTTTTGTAGCGTAACTTTTCTTTTAAAAAGGCAAGAGATAAGTATGAATCAACTGTTAGCAAATTATTTACTAAAAAAAACTTATGTCAGTGGGTTAAGATCTTAGGATTCCTTCTAGTGGGATCAAAATTCAGAACAATTATTTATACATAACAAATATATTTTTTACAACCTTATTTTGTGGGACCATGGGAACATCCGAATGGCACGATATCAAATGCACCCTAAATCCATTCAGAAACTTTGGTGGTGTGGATTTTCTTTTCTTTCTTTTCCTACCCCAGCTAAGTGGCCCGGAACCCATTAGAGAGCTCACACATGTGAGAAGAGAGCCTGGACATCTAGGAAAAAGGTTTTATACATACGTGAGAAGAGAGCCCACACACGTGGGAAGAGGGTATCTACAACATATTATATTTTTTGCGACGCTTAAAAGCGTAGCAATAGATAACAGAACCGTTGCAAATAGTTTTCAGTAACGGTTTTCAAAGCGTCGATGTGACGTTGCAGTTGATGCCGACGCAAAAGATAAAAAGCGATGCTCAAAAGCGTAGCAAAAGGTATACCCATCAACTACGGATTTAAGCATTGTTAATGATATTAATAGCGTCGCTGGATATATATATATTTTTTCCATTTAAAATTTTTACCGACGCTTTAAAGAGTTGCAAAAGGTTTACTAACTGCAACGTTTTTAATTTTTGTAGCAGATAGTCAGTTTTTGCTATGGTTTGTAAGCGTTGCTAAAGGTCTATTTGTTGCAACGCTTATATGGGTTGTAAATGAACCATTTTTAAGTATAATACAACACGTATTTGCAACGCTTGTAAGGGTTGTAAAAGAACCATTTGCAAGTATAATACAACATATTTGCAACACTTATAAGGGTTGTAAAAGAACCATGTGCAAGTATAATACAGCACGTATTTGCAACGCTTTCAAAAACGTAGCAATAACTCTTTTACATTTGCAACCTTTTGAATATGTTGCAGAAGATCTTTTCCTTTTTCCATTCTGAATTGGATTTTTTTATACATTGATTTAACATTAACATTGACCTAAAGAAACTTTGCACACTCAAAAACATTTAACTAACAAAATATTTAATTTCATAAGTTCTAAATGTAGAAAAGTACAATTAATTATCACAGTATCCAAAAAAATTCCACATAGCCTTCCAAGTTGTCATCCTTCCTAATCTTACAAAACATCATTCAAAATTCAATCGATCGATCCATTGCGTTTACGATCATCTTCCATCATTTTCATCCCCAAGAGTCTATCTTTGCAAAGTACTCATGATGTTGAACCATTCTGTAATTCCAAAAAAAAAGTTGGTTAAGCCTTCATTTATTCTATAACTAACTGAGATATTAGTTACAACCTTAACTTAAAGATCAAGAAGGTAGATAAAAAAAATGGTTTGATTGTGTTCATGATCACGTGGATGGTGTTGGCATCAGTTACATTAATAAGCAGGAACTAAGATCTAGTATTTTAGAATGTATGCAGATATGTCATGCCTATGATTAATGCATAAAAAGATTTCATTATGGCTTTAAGGCAAAATGCAAATTGGGATTTTTAAGAAAAGATTTATGCCAAATATGGGTTAGACGGGTTTATTAACAAATACATAAAAACCACTTATTGGTGGTTTGTACTTTTTTTGGGACTAATTTGCCCACTAACAATATTGTTAGTCTCATGTTAAAACCCCGTGATCCCTCTTTTCTCTCTTATTTCTTCTTCTCCTCTTTGCGTCCGTTGCTATGGATGTCGCCATTCCGACCACAGAAGAAATCAAGCTTGAATAATAGTATAACGGAGGACTCTTCTTTATAGGCTTGAACTTCTAGTTAAAAGTGATTGAAAATATCAGAGTTAGGACTAATATGTATTATATGGTAATTGTGTAAACTACATTCTCTGTTAGACACCTACCTTAGAGAAGAGGTGGCAACGATGTTGTTCAGTGGAAGGTCGTAGTCGAGAATGTAGCACGGTGAGAGATGAGGCCCTTGCCCTAACGATTTCACACGAGAAGATGTATCACAGAGGAGGCGATGCCCTAACGATGGCGCACATAAGGAATGAGGAAATGCCCTAACGGTTTCGCAAGAAAATAATACGGAAGGACAATGAAGAAATAAGGATGTCACACGGAGGAGGAGAGGTGTTATGTATTCTTAATGAGGGGCAACATTATCTTTTTACTGTGTTCAAACCCCTAATTCTATTTTCTACAAATATTTCTCAATAAATCCATCTAATCCATGTTTAGCATAATTTTTTTTCGTAAAATCCCCTTGTAAATTCCTATTAGAAAATTCTGTTAGCCAAATAATCCTGTAAACATGACATCATATCCAAAAAACCCCAACGTGGTGAACTCCCGAGATTGAGTTGTAGAAAACTCTTGGTAGGTCTGCCCATGCAAAGGATCAAACCAAGTGGTAGTTAGGTGAAAGACGAGGTTGCTAACAAACTAGGGATGTTACCGGGTCGGTTCCGGTCCGGGTCTATGGTGGACCTGGACCCGGAATAGTTAAGCAAAAGATGGACCTGGACCCGAAACCGGAACCGGAATCGTTTCGGGGTCAGTTTCTTGGTTATGGATCCGGAACCGTTAAGGAGAAGGTGGAACCAAACCTGGAACCAGAACCATATATGGGGCGGGTCTGGGTCTGGGTCTGGGTTCGGGTAGAGAATGGCATGAGAAAAAAAATCTAATTTTAAAGAGAGATTCTCGAAAATTGAGGTAGTGTGTCGGGTCCCGGGATCACATGTCAGAACAAATGTGGGACCGAAACCAGACCCATTTAGGTCACGAGTCCAAAAAGAAGACTCGGACCCAGACCCATTTACTTAGCAGGGCCTCAATTAAAATCGAAACCCGATTTTTAAAAGATCAGGATAATCAGAGAATCGGGACCCGACGACGACAAGCACATGCCTCGTTTTCTTGTGCAGTCGGTTGTTTAGGATCATATAGACGAATAAGATAAGATGCAAGGCGCTGTTACAAAATAAATTTCTTCTATTGCTTCTAAAGTTCTTACAAGTTCATGATAAATCAAATTGAATTCGAGAGAGGGTCACCATAACAAAGTTAATAGCCACTTACATTATAGAGTAAATCTCTTCGACCATTACAAAGTTTTTACTAAATAAAATACAATAAAATAATAGAGGAGTTTACGGGGTAGAGCCTTGTAGGACCCTATACCACTTCAGAAGTGTCGTATTCACAATGTATACGGATAAGGCTCCCGGGTGCCTTTTTGTATTTTTTTGTTATTTATATCGACCATACCTCTACATATACCATTCGCGCAAAGGGTCATTTTCCCTTTCGTTTTCTTCTCCAATTTTTCCCCTTTCGCTTTCTTCTCTACGCGGTCGAGGCCCCCCTTCTCAATGGTCCCTGGTAGATAGTCCCAAGTTGCTTGGCGCCATTTTTCGAAATTGGTTCACATGGAGGTGCGTTCATTACTTCCTCTTTTCTTTTTCCTATTTTGTGCCCTAGATTTTGAATGGAATGTTTGTTTTGATGGGTCTTAATTGTGGTCTGAGTTGTTCTTCTCCTCCACACCTATCCAAACGGATCATTGCTCATGGAACTAAAGCATCTTCTTCTTAAATGTTTTGAATGTTTTGGCTGTGAATGGGGTTTGTCTGAACAATGCCATTTGCCATGAAAAGGGCATAAAAACGACAATGGGGTTTGTCTAAACAATGGCTGCTCCTTTCAATGTTGTACAAACAAGTTGGGAATCATTGTTAATCACTCAAGTCCTAGAAACTAGAGAGAGTAATTCCATGCCAAACATCTGACCAAGGGTTATAGTTTGCCTTCTGTTCAAAGGGTTTGAAGTAGTCTATTAAAATAGATTTAGAAAGAAGTTCAAAATCTATCTTCTTAGCTTTGACTAGTAGCAATATTTTGTAAAGCTGACTCTGTACAGATTAATAGTGCACTTGTGAACATCTTGCATGTCACTTGATTAACACTTAGGGCCTGTTTGTTTGTATGGAAGACATATGAATTCCTGTCATCTGGGCTAAATTGTTTGGGGTATTAAAGAGGTGAGGATTGAAGGACAGGATGTGGGGGTTGAAGGATTTTCGGGAGCAATGCAGAAGGGTCATTGACTTTCCAAGATTTGAATTGTTTGAGTAAGGACAATTTTTTTTTAATATTCAACTCTCTTTCTTCATTTTTAACCACTTGAAGAAATATAATGGATGAATTCAATTCACAAGTATGCAACAAGCCAACAATTTGTTTGTTGGGAACATAAAAGATGGATTGGATGATGCTTCTGTTCCTCGTTGCATTGGATGCCCCTAATTTTGAAGGTTTCTTTTTTCCTTTTGTGTGAGTGAGAATGTAATTGAAAAATGTTTTCTTGTGTATGCATATGTGCTCTACTGTTGGACAATGCCATCTTAGTCATTTGATCTACAAGAACTATATGTGGTTGCGACCAATTAATTGATGTCATTGAAGGAAATGGTTCAAACAATTATGCACAACAAGTAAATTACAATAATAAGTAGAGACAATCACGCACACTAATGAGTTGATTTAATAATACTTAGATTTTCTACATTGTATTTTTGAAAGCGATCAAACCTCAAGATACCAGATGCAATCATCAGTGCAAAGTCACTTTTAAAAACCAAAATCTTCTCATTGTTTAGGAGCATGGGGCAGCTTCCATGTCTAGAACCATGGGTATCTCCCTGCCAATGGGTTGAATACATCAATTCTACTAATTATCAACCATAGCGTAATTAATGCATTGCAAATTGATTAGCAATCTCACCATTTGCCCGTAGACTTATCCAAAACTCGGATGCAAATAGACACAGCTCTGTCATCTATTCCTCCAAACGGATTCTGTAAAAAATCATGACAATTGAGTTGGGTATGTGAACTTTCATACTTGTCTAATTGACAGCAAATCAACAAAGATGAAGAAGAATAGAATGTATACATACTATGAATGTGAAAAGAGCCAAAAGAGCGAATTTTGTTTAGTTAATAATGGGAGCACAGTTTGAAGGTGCCTAGTGTTGCAACCACAAGGTTGCAAGTTCACGTCACATTATCATTCAAATATGTGTGTGTGTGTGTGTGTGTGTGAATAGAAGCTAAAAATCACACAAGCTTTTTGTTAAAGATTCACTAACAAAATTAAACTTGCACCTCAGCATATGCCTCAGCCTCAAGCTCCAATAGGGCTTAGTGCCTAGCTTGCGTCTTGCAACTTGACTACAATGGGTTATAGAGTATACCTCCAAACTTCTAGTTAAAACCTCATCTTCTTTTAATGCAACTAACCCTATAAACCTTGAACTTAACATAAATAACGGAAAAGTCTGCTTCAGTCTAACAAAGCTAGGTAAGGCCTTTGGCTTCAATGAGGTGGTTGGCAGGTCCATGGTTAATAGTTCTGATCTGATTAGAATTGGGGTGTTGTCTGGGCTTGTAGATCCCTGAAGCTAGTCCAATTTGGATTATTGAGCAGTTTGGGCACCCTTGTTGATCCCAACTGAAAGCCCCTTGCAAGGCCAGTGGGCCAACAATTACCGGGCTGGGCTGAGTGGGGCCTGGCAGGCCTAGTCTTGTTTGGATGGGCCTGGGGGGCCTAGTTTGGCCGGTTCTGCTAGGTCAAGGCTCAACTCACAGGCCTACCCTGAACAACCACATGGACTGAAATGACTGCATTTGTTTCCCAGGAGGCTGGAGTGGACCACATTTATGTGAAAGAAGTGTGTAGTGCTCAAGGTTTCCTCAGTAGAAAATATAAAGATATATAAGATTAGACAGGAGGGTGAATTCCACAATAAGCTTAGTAGATTTGCACAAGCTATTAAGTAAGGAAAAACTCTGCGAAGTTGAATATTCAAATGAGGTTCACAAAATAAAGAGAATGCATGTGAGAGAAGGCCAAGGGTAAGGACCCTCTAGTTCAAGCTCTTGTTACTTGAAATCACTCTATCCTTCTCCAATCAGGCCTTCTTTCTCATGCCCTGCAACACCACCTCTAAATTGTCTATCTTTTTCTAGCCCCCCACCTCTCTCTCTCTCTCTTTTCTTTTTGTTTTTGTTTTTTTTTGCATCAACATCTTTTCTTTAATGTTTCTGATTATATTTCCTGCCAAAGTGTATACTGATGGATTAATATTGCTTTTATTATATGTGCAGACGAATGAAGAACAAGCACCCGAATCTCCAAAAGCTCCGAACACTCTCCTATACAACCAACACTGGCATGTATCCAAAGGAATCCGCCGTGGAGATGTATATGCCCACAACTATTTAATTCCTATAAGTGACAGCATCAATATACATTGTCTTTTTATGACATGTGGGCATGCTAATAAAGTTTGTTGTTTTGTGTACACACTAGGAATTCGGGAGGCTAAGGTGCATACCTACAAATCCGGACAAGAAAACATGGTCACTTACAAAGCAACAAAAGGACTATGTGAGAAAGACCGGCCTCCACCATCTGGCAGAAATAGATCATATTCAGATAGATCATGCGCTTATCACGGCTATAGTAGAGCGGTGGCGCCCGGAGACTAACTCATTCCACTTTCCATCGGGCGAAGCAACTGTTATGCTAGAAGATGTTGCATACATATACGGTCTTCCAATAGATGGCCCCTTTGTTGCTGGACGTACTTTCCCGAGGAAGTTTGTAGTTGAAGTGTGTGAGGAGGTCCTGGGCTTACCCCACAGAAGAAGGTTGACTACGTGGGCATAACTGTGAAGTTTAAGTGGCTTGAAGACAACTTTAAGGCTACAGAACTGGAAAAGAAGAAGAAGGACAAGGATTACAAAGATTTTGAGTTCTGTGCAAAACGTGCCTACCTATTCTTCTTGGTCTCCGGTCAAATTGTTACGCAGACATCTGGTGCCCGTGGACCGGTTTACCGACTCGAGCTTTTCAAAGATTTTAAACCTTATGCATGGGGGTCGGCCTGTCTTACCAATCTCTACAGGATGTTGACCAATGCCTCCTTTTGGAATGCGGAGAAGAAGATCGACGGAGATGAGAATGATGATCATAATGGAGAGATAGAGGGTCACCAATTGAGGCCACCAACCGGGCCTCTACAGCTACTACAGGTGATTGTTTTCAAGACTACTTTAATTTTCTTAGTTATTTATATTGTACGTAACTCGTTATCTTGTATGCTGTGGTGCAGCTATGAGCTTACACTAGGATGTCTATAGGAAAGTGTCCTAAACCAAAAGACAGTTGGAAGGGAGACATTCAGTTCCCACTCTTTAAAACATGGTGAAGGACCCATTCACTTGTTACCGCGGATGCGCAAGATACCAGTGAAGTTTGAAGACTACGCTCATTCACTTGTTCAAGATGACTACGTATTGTCCGAGTGTGACAAGTTCTTTTTCAAAGGGTTCAAAGAATATTATGTGGCCAGGTATGAATTAAAATTTATTTTTGTTATGTACATTTGGAAATCAACCAATTGTAAGATTGCTGCTTTGTTTAATTAACATCTCCTGTATTGTATGAAAGATGAACTGGAAAAGATTTGTACGTTGGTAAAGGTGGATGATCTGAAGAAGATCCTTGACGAGGGAACATGGATGGACACGAACATCATATACTTTTACTTCGAGATCTTGAGAGATGGGTGTGACAGCTGTTTCATTGCCGACCCTAGTGTTTATGTAAGTAACATGATTAAGAATGAGTTTTTTGTAAGTAGTGTTGTAAAAATACAAAGAGATCACCCAAAACTTGAAATTTCGACATACTGCATGCAGATTTGGTGGTGCGATGGGAGTGAATCCGCGGTGGAAGCCGTATTCGGGAAGTAAGGGCACAGAGTGTTCGATGCGAAGGAATCGCACACGCTAGTATTCATCGTTTACCACAGGTCTCATTTCACCCTACTGGTCGGGTACGTTGATGAGCAAAGGTGGGAGTTCTACAACAACATGGATAAAGATTGTCGGTCAATGAAGCATGCTGAAAAATTTGTAAGTCATTCGTCTCATTTTCCCACTCTTGTGATTCGCTTTGTTTATTTCGGGAGCGCAAGAATGGGTTTCTCTTGTCTTTACATTCATGAAAGGTATGTTGGAATGTTGATTTTCTTTTTAATTTTGGCAGATGGGATGGTTGAACGCATGGTACAATCACTTCGGTTGGAACGACCCATTTATGTGGTCATGGATCGAAAGGACGGACATCCCTTATAAGGAAAATTCCAATGATTGGGGAGTATTTGCAATGGCCTTCGCTACTCATTGTGTGCACCGACTGCCCTTTAAATTCAGTCAGTCTAATATCCCATACTTTCGAAGCAAAATCGTTGTAGAGATCTTTAAGAGGAGTTGACAGTTGAATGCCAACTGGTTGAGCTTGACTGAATTGACGTCTGAGTCGCCATCAAGATGAGCTTGTTGATTGCTGGACAGACATATCTGAAGACTCCAATTTGATTGAAATGTATATATTTTGAGTAATGTCCTCGTCTTCTTTTTTGTCCTGGATGCATGACACAATCCAAATAGTATGGACATGATGGAAACCTTTTGGATGTTGTCTTGGGTACATATTGTGTATATTTTTTCGGTTTAATGGATATTTATTTTTGTAACAGAATGGACCTGTGTAGAGTTACTTCTGGTGTTATGGAGCAGGTTAATTTACAGGTTTTGTATCTCGAAATGGGGCATTGATCTCTGCCATCATCCTTTTTTTTTCTTTTGTTTGAAAGTGGTCGATAGCGACAATAAAAGTGGTCGATGCTGATAATAACTGTATTTTTTGTGTTTCAGTTAAGTTGTCGATATTGATAATAAAAGTGGTCGATACTGATAATGAATATGTTTTAAGTGTTTCAGTTAAGTTGTCAATATCGACAATAATAATAGTCGATAACGACTATCACTGTATTTTTTGTGTTTCAGTTATGTTGTCGATATCAACAATAAAAGTAGTCGATACTGACAATGACTGTATTTTTGGTGTTTCAGTTATGTTGTCATATCGATAATAAAAGTATTCGATAATGACTATTACAGTGGATTAGCTAGAAAGTGCCTTTCATTTGTGTGGAATGAAGCTATCTGAAATCTAAGTAACAAACTCAACCCGCTATAAAAATGACGTCCTAAATCTACCATTATTGTTGAAAATCTTTTTAGAACTCAAAAAATCATGAAACTTCCAAAATCTAAAATGTATGTAACAACTTAGCCCCACATGAAACTGTTAGCAAGCACAAAGTGGTTAAAAACCAAGATTGAACCTGAAATAGACTGTTCTTACTATAAATATGCATGCATATAAGTAGTGACCAGCATGAATAAGTTTACTTTTAGCAACTTCATGATGTAATAAGACAGTTATAACATCAACTTCAAATTTATTGACCAGAGTAGGATTGGTCCATTTTATGTCCCAGGGCTCCATTTTATCCTCAAGATCAACAGCCGGAGTTTCATTACAACGAAATGACTCATTGATTGGATTGACTCCTACGACTTCAGCCAGAGTTCCATCACAATCTATTGCCTCTATGATTGGATTGGCTCCTTCAACTTTACTTTCGGCCTTCAACATTGGAATCGAATGGATTTGGCCTATGGAGGGAGGACCATCAAGATGGATATCATCACCATGGTTTGTCCCAAATACCAAATCATCATCGACAGTGTCTTATCCGTCCGTCTGACGTGGACTGCAATCGACCCTCACAATAGGAAAATACATGTCATTGTCTTCACGGATGTCAATGGTAGGTACGTATCCAGCACTAGTTGAGTTTAACCCTTGTTTTTTATGGAAGTTCTTGATGAATTCTTTGATTTTTCCGGACAAGAGCGATGAACAGAGCTCTTTTGAAACCTATAATGAATCATGACATAAATAAGCAACTAGGAAGAAAAATCTAGTATTTGGTGATGTAAAATCTACTAATGCAATCTATAAGTGTACATCCAATTATCTCCTCCTACGCACTGTTCCTTGTTTTGACCGTTGAATACGTATAAATATATCACATTCGACTCATCACCCGATGCTTTGAACATGCTCCTAACATCAATATCATCATCAATGCTGGTCATGGAGAATGCTCGTCCGTTGTGATGTAGGATTGCATGCTTATATTCTGGATGGATGATGAGTCCCCATTAGATGATTCGATTGCTTCTTTAACCAGAGATTCATATGTTATGTCTGTAGCTAAATATCTCATCTTCTGCTTTCCTCCATTGTATACAGGACGACTTATATCGAATTCAAAGTCACCACCATAGTGGAAGATGAACAACACCTCTCTATCTGACATGCTGTCATTATATCAAAAGAAATTAATAAAGACATCGGTGAAATTAGGTACATTCAGAATGACAGTTAATACAGATCTATATTAACAGCATTTGTAATATAATGAGTAGAGAAAATGTCTTCACATTGATAAAACTCCGCACACCATGCAAAATAAAAGGATTAGCAGCTGTTCTCAAACGTTTACAACTGACTAAACATTTAGGACAATAGTTCTATCAGCAGAAAGAAAAGGCATTTTGATCAGTAGTCTATTTATTATAGAGCTTGGAACAATGCTTTCAAACCATGCTATTAAGTGCTATTCCTCACACATTATTCCACCCATTCTTAAGTTTTTCAGAAATCATCAAGATAACCAACTATAATTATATTAATTATATGAAATACAGCTTTAAAGTCTAAAACTTTGTAAGATTAGTCCAAAAAAAAAAAAAATGCAGATTCACTTTCACCCACAACATCTGATCAAATTGATTAAAATTGTAGATGATTTTCTTCTAAAAGTGACAAGTGCATGAAAAGAGGGACAACTCCAAAACAAACACATCAAACCCCATAAACCGCAGCTGCCTGGGGCATAGGAAGTAGATTTCCCACGATTTCTAGGGCCAACAGTTAAATATTGCGAAGAATCTAGGTGATGGTGCTTTAGGGTACATAAATCAGTCTAAGGTGGTAGATAATATGTGTACCTTTGTCTTAATGGAGTTCAATCACCATGGAGATGGCGTTTTATGGTGGTTTCTAGAAGAAAATAACTCCAGAGCAGTGTTGAAGACGAACCCAAATGGAGAAATGCGAAAAGTGAAATCGGGGCGACAAATTATATATTCTCGCATAATGGTCAATATCGACCATATCGTAAAAAGACAAAAAAAAGGAAAGAAAGCCCATACGAGGATCTCTCCCGTATCGAATACTAATCTGGGTCTTGCTTGGACGTATGCGGTCCTACAGGAATTTTACGGGTAAATTCCTCAAAATAATATTTGTTAAAAAGTTCTTAACAAAATAAATCGAATGAGAGCCACTGTTGCTATCAGAATGGTGGAAATCAGCACCCAAATAATCAATATTATATAAAAAAAGATGCCTCGTAAGATCTCGGCTTGTTTTTTAGTGTTGGATCATGTTATTCACTTGTTTCTAATTGGGTAATCCAATAATGATTTATTTTAGTTCTAAAGAGCTAAATGTGATTAATTCCTATTCACATGAGTTTGATCATGTAAAAATGGATACTATAAAGACCGGATCTATGCACGGGCCCTAGGCCCTAGCATATGTATGGATCAGTTGGGCCTGAAGCAGGCCCTTGGGCTAGACTTGGGTCTACTTTTATGATGCAATGGCTTGACATCATAATCGGAGCCTTTGCATGCTCAAAGGCCCAATTTGGCTGAGATATTTTTAACACAAAAAAGGATAGATATTTTCACATGGGCTGGGTCTGAGGGTAGTTTCAGGTCCATGGTTTGGGTGAGGATCTATTGAATAATAAGCCAACATGACCATGAACAATGGACCTGTTGACGGGTGCTTTTTATGTGCATGTGGTTGTTAGCCAGCCATGTGTTTTATGAAATGAGATGTCAATGTCATGGTTAGGATGGCACTGTCACTCTGATCTGCCTTTGGAATGACCTGATGGCGGCAATGGTGGGGCCCACTTCGAAATGACCTGATGGCATCCATGGTGGGGCCCACCAATTCCTATAAGGATCCGTGGGAATATGAAATTATTATCTCCATTTGTTCTGTATCTATAAAACACAAGAAGAAGCCATGGCAGGAGTGGGAGGCCTGTTTGGGTTGAGACATTTTTAAGACCATGGTGAGTTGAGACATTTAGTAGACCCAGGAACACAAACACACACCACTAGCTCTGGTTTTCAATTAGAAGTTGTTATATTTGCATATGCATGTCCATTTATCCGATTATCCGGCAGTTATAACTCAATAAAAAATAAATTTAAAATTACTTTTAATTCTAATATAATAAAATGGAATACAAAGGAGAACAATCAGACAAGACTGTCCAATGGTAAAGGGCTTCTCATCTCACGAATCACCATATCTCATCTTCCTCTAGTGTACAATCGAAAAGATGGAACGCAAATGGCATTTGGCATTTTACTGTACTAGTAAAAGTTAAATACAGCTTTTATTTTTTAAACAAGGGTTCACAAAAATAGAATTTTAATTCAAAATACAACCTCCTTTTTTTCAACGAAAGACAAAAAAAACTCTTATTTTTTTATATAAAAAGTCAAAAAAATTTCATACCAAATAACTAAAAATAAAATATCATCATAACTCCGTTATATTTTATTCTCTATTAATTTGATGCATTAGTATACTCTATTTTATATGTAAAATTATCAAACAGGTGGGATCTGTTTGTGCAGCGCTGCAGAAGGGGAAACTTGCATTTCTTCTTTTGCGGCAGTTTGTTCTCATCAATTTTTGGTCAAGAAATCGGATCGCCCATTCGTGGAAAAGGGCTTCTCATCTATGCGTCAGAAAATTCGGAAGAGTAGTGCTACATGGACAAACTTTTTTGTCAGAATTTTGGACAATTCAAGGAAAACCATAGGGGTTGTCCAAAATTCTGGCAAAAAAAATTATCCATATAGATTTTTTGAATTTGAAAATAGGTTCACATTGATGCCCCCAATCCGACCCCCCTGTCCCCATCGATTCCTTTATTGTACAAATAAACCCTTATGATTGAGTGGAGTTGGTAACTCAAAATTACAAATGTGCATAAGACATCGATCTCTATGTCTTCAAATATGAAGTAGCATGCTTACCGATAGTCGGAAAAAAAAACAAAAAAGGAACCTATGTTGGGTAAAACATCCTGATCCATAAAGTTTCCGACCCGAATACCCGAACCCAACTACAATAAAGAGCTGCCATAAACTTCATCAAGTCACGTTTCTCCCGTTTGAAAATCATCACATGGATTCCTGTGCGGAAACCTGCTAGATCAGACTTTTCTGCATAGCCTTGTCTCTCTGCATTATACCAGTGAAAGCAACCCCTGGACAAATCAAGGTGAAGAGGACTCTGGCCATCTCTTTTTCAAATGTGAGCAAGCATTAGTTCTCTGGCCAAAATAGCAGTCCCATGCTCCCTCTCAGCTTTCTCTATCTGGAAAGCTCTTATTAGAGAGAATGATTCGGCTGGCAGGACTCACATGGCAATTATCATCATCTACGTTCTATATTTATTATGGAAGGCGAGAAACATAGCTACCTTTGAAGTCAGGAAGATGCCTCTCTCCTCCATTCAGCAGCAACTAGGGGTGTTCACGGGTCGAAATCCGCGGGTTTCGGGTCAAACCCGACCCGACTAATTTTTTGTGGGTAAAAACCCACCCGAACCCGACCCGTTTGTGTCACGGGTCAACGGGTCACGGGTCGGGTTCGGGTCAGTTTTTTTTTTTTTTTTTTTTTTTTTTTTTTTTTTTTTTTTTTTTTTTTTATGTAGAAGACCAAGGATAAAAATTTAGGGTATTTGGTTGTTGGTTGATTAAGGAGGAAGACATTTTCTAGATTAGTTACCTAAACTTAAGGAGAAGGTTAAGGCATCTTGTCCTTCTAGAATATATAAGTCAGTGTTCTCACCCCCTCTTAGGTACTCAATTTTGCATGAAAATATTATTCTCTCTCTTTCTCTATTTGGTGATGAATGTGGTGTGAGAACTAGACAAGTGAATCCTTAAGGTAGCGTTTGGTTCGCTGTAATGAAGGTCGGAATGGAATGGTCATTATAGCGTTTGGTTCGCAAAAAAGTGGCGTAATGACCATTACCTCCGGAATCCCATTCCCTTATGTAGAGGAATGGCCATTCCATCCGGGATGGGAAGGAATGGCCATTCCATTCCTTTCTACTTTTTGTTGAGACCAAAATACCCTTTTTCACATCGATATCATATTATTATAACAATAAGATTATAAAAGAGAAAGAACTTATGTGGGCCCCATCATATAATAATATAATATAATATATACATTATTATTATAATTATAATTATTATTATAAGATTATAAAAGAGAAGAACTTGTGTGGGCCCCACCTATATGATAATAATATAATCTATACATTATTATTATTATAATAATAATAAGATTATAAAAGAGAAGAACTTGTGTGGGCCCCACCTATATAATAATAATATAATATATACATTATTATTATTATTATTATTATTATAAGATTATAAAAGAGAAGAACTTGTGTGGGCCCCACCTATATAATAATAATATAATATATACATTATTATTATTATTATAATAAGATTATAAAAGAGAAGAACATGTGTGGGCCCCACCTATATAATAATAATATAATCTATACATTATTATTATTATTATTATAAAATAGAAGAACTTGTGTGGGTCCCCTATATAATATAATATAATCTATACATTATATTATTATTATTATTATTATAAGATTATAAAATAGAAGAACTTGTGTGGGCCTCACCTATATAATAATAATATAATCTATACATTATTATTATTAAAAGATTATAAAATAGAAGAGCTTGTGTGGGCCCCACCTATTTAATAATAATATAATCTATACATTGACTGAGCCAAAGATAAAAATCTAAAAATAGTATTTTGGTCAGTCTTATGTAAATTTTATTCCATTCAAGGACTCATTCAGCATACCAAACGCAGGAACATGAATAAACTGGGTTGATTCCTCAGCGTACCAAACGCTGGAATGGAAATGCCTATTCCTGCCTCATTCTATTCCAAACTCATTCCGGTTTCCATTCCATTCCCGCCTACAACCATTCCAGTGAACCAAACGCTACCTAAGTTTCAGCCTGGAGTGTAATTACTCATTACTCTTCCCCTTTTGTAAGATCCCGACCCCAATCCTTTTGTTTAGCATTGTTTTAATCGTGGTTTAGCTTTTTAAGCGAGATTTGATTTAGTTTGACCGCGTATTTGAGTTTGACCGGATTTTTCCTTGCCTTGGAGATTTTGTAGACCGTTGACTTTAGTTTGACCCGGTCCTTATGATTTGTATTTTTATGGGAAATTACTTCGGATTCCTAAAATCCTGGATTTGGTGTATTTCGACTTATTTATGAAGTTTAACAACTTTCATATTTTGATCATTTTGGTTTGATACTCAGAAATCACGTTTTTCGAGGAAAAGGGCAAAACTGACCTTTCACATGAAATCTGTCCATGAATTTCGAAAATTTCAGAAATTGGGGAAATTATACTTTTTGGAAAGTAGATATTTCGCCGATCGTTTTTGTCTTCTTCGTCGTTTCCATTCGGGGCCCGCATATACCATTTTTAGCTTGATGAAGACCGGGGCCCACAAGACCCATTCTATAAGAGGGGAACCCCTCTCTTCTTCTCCTTCATTCGTTCCAGCAAGGGTTGAGCTAGGGCTCTTTCCCTCTCTTCCCACTCTTTCTCTCTCATCTGAAACACCTCTCTCTTGGAGCTTTCATGGAGATTTGATCTCACCTCCTTCTTCCCAACTCTCAAGCATTCCAAAGACCCCATTTTCAAGAACATTGGGCTAGGACAACCCTCCTCTTCAAGCCCTTCTTCTTATTTGGGACACCCAAAGGTTTGCAATGTCATTTCTTTCTTGAGATTCTTGTTTTCCTCTCCATTTGGAGTGTTTTAAACCCGTTTGTTAGGGTTTTCATGGAGGTTTTCAATGGATTGGATTTTAGGGTTCTCTTGAGCTATTTGGGGATTTTGAAATTTTGGGAGCTTGAGGCCATGAGAGGACCTTCATGGAGTGTTTTTTTACATCTTCTCTTGACCAAGGCAAGTAGATTTCCAATTAATTATGATGTTTTCTCTCATTTGATTCTATTTGATGATTTTTCTTCTTATGGGTTAATCTTCTTTGATTTATGGATCTACTTTGATAGAATGGACCATTGTTACATTGATTTCAAAATATGTTATTGTTTACCATGCAAGGGAGGTTTGCTTTCATTATGGTTTTCTTTAAAAATTTGGACTTCTTGTGTTAAAGGTAAGTGTTCATGAGAATGGAGGAAACTTTGATTTAGGTGTTGTGTTTGGCTAATTAGGATGATTAGGAATGGTGATTAATGAGTTTGGAAGGTCAAGGAAGGGCCCAAAGGATCTATGAAATTTGTATGAAAGGTTGGAAATGGAAAATGATCAGAAAAATCAGAAAAAAAATGCAAAGAGATGGGAAATTCTGCACTCGGGCCGGACTGGGCAGGCCCAGTCCGCTCGAGCGACCCACTGGGTCGCTCGAGCGACCCAGCTTCTGTCTGGGTCCGCTCGAGCGGACCTGGGTCCGCTCGAGCGAGCCCAGTTCAGTCTGGGCTCGGGTTTGGGCCCGAGTTTGGATTGTTTGTGGGGCAGATCGTTTGGGGCTTTCTTGGGCCTGATTCAGGCTAATCTTTGGGCCATTTCAAGACCTGGTGTTGGGTCAGTTTAGGGCCTGTTAGTGGACTGTTTTAGAATGTGTTGGTGGGCCTGTTTATGGTTAGTTTGGGTCGGTTTTAAAACTTGTTCCTTAGACCATTTAAGGACTAGTTGTGGACTGTTTTTAAATTTGTTTTGTGGGCCTGTTGGAAGTTAGTTTGGGCTGTTTTTAAGAATCGTTTTATAGGCCATTTAAGAAGTTGTTTTGGACTGTTTTAAATTCTGTTTGTGGGCCTGGTTCAGGTCTAGTTTTGGGTTGTTTTAAAAATCTGTTTGTGGGCCTGGTTCAGGTTTAGTTTTGGGTTTGTTTTAAAAAAACTTGTTTCTTGCCCATTAAAGGATTTGTTTTGGGCTGTTTTAAGGTTTGTACTGTGGGCCATCTCAAGATTAGTTTGGGCTGTTTTTAAGATGTGTTTTGTGGGCCATCCAAGGTTTAACTATGAACTAATTTCAAGGTCTGTTTAGGCCGGATTTAAAGGACTGTTTTGGGGGTTTGGTTCAAGGCCAGTTATGGCCTGTTTTTAAGAGTTTTGTCACTACTTTGATACTTGGAAATTTGGTGAAATGGGAATGATGTGAGAATGTACATATGTGGAATTATCCGGGAACCTTTCGTGTCTCAATGCGCACTTTATCATTTAAACATTATGGATTTTCATTGGCATCAAACACATTCTTTATTTATCAATGTTTAAAGGTTAAATGTGCATTGTGATGGTTCCTTGGTAAGTCATTAGGTCATTCTCCACTGTCCATTCCATTTCAAGTCAGAAAAATGTATTTGTATTTGTATTTGTATTGGTAATTGTATTTGTATTCTTGGGTAAGCTATTTTGAATATCATCGGTGATTTGCTATAAAATCATGTGTCTTCCCATGTGCGAAAGGGTTGATCGTATGATTTTATACAAATCACCTTGATGCGTATTTGAACGGTTTACCAGAGATATTCGTATGTTTTCTCCGATTCGATTTGAAAAGAGATTGAGTATGTTCGTTACATTCGGGGTTTCTTCGATAAGACTATTGTTTTGACAACACTAGTATTTTGAAAATAAAACCCTCGAGGCAAGACGGGGCCAGAGCTATGTGGTGCGAGCCCATGAGCCAAAGAGGCTATGATTCCGAAAATAAAACCCCGAGGCAAGACGGGGCCAGAGCTATGTGGTGCGAGCCCCTGAGCCAAAGGGATTAGTATTATGTTAGATTTGTATCAGTTTGAGTTTTGAAAACTAAAGGCACCACTAGGCTTAGGTCACCTTGTCGGGCTGATCACCCGGCTTGGGATCTTTACTCTGTCCGCCAGCTGCAGCTTGGATTCCGTCTGTACCGACCATGGCAACGGTAATTATCTGCCGGTCCCATTTGTATGGCTACGGTTCTGATACTTTTGATCTGCCGGTCCCATTTGTATGGCTACGGTTCCGATCCTCTGTTTAGTACCACGTTCAGTGGCTACGCTCTGTCTGCTCTTATTACTTCGGTAATAGGAGGATTTAGCTATTTGTGGTCGCCTAGGTTTTATCTGCATATTACTTTAGTTTATGATTCTTGTCGGTTATGCTTTTTATGCTTTGATTTGTTTAATGTTACGATATCGACCTTTATCGTATTGTTTCTACTGTTCAGTTTTAAATGTACTCCCGATTATTAAATGCTTCGCTTAAGTGGTTATCTTTTTGAGATAATTATGCTTTAGAGCCTGTCCGTTTATTTGTCTCGATATTTATGTTCGGACTTTCGATTGTTTAGCATGTTTTATTGTCATTATTGTTTAGACTGTTTATCCGGTTTTACGATGATTTCATCAGGCTTTATTTATGTTCTTTTGTTCATATTATTTGTTTATTTACTTGCCAGACCGTCGTGTCTGACCCTTTTTGTTTGGTGCCAGTTCCTTCTCTTTCTGTTTGTAGGTGTTTGATCAGAGGAGGCGGTGGGACCGCCGGTCTGACGTGAGAGGCTGCCCGTTGATATCATCTAGATGTCAAGTTTGGCACCCGAGTTCGTATATCAAATGTTGGGGTAGTATTTTCTGTTTAGTGGATATTGTTGTATGGCTTTATCAGCCTTTTTCTTTGGGGTTTGTAATTAAGACAATTGTTAATTGTAACTTGAATATGTGGAAAATAATAGTTTGTTACTACCAGCTCAGTGTGTTATGATTTATGATTTATGCCAGTCTGTTTATGATGGCTTTATGACATTGGTTGCGTACGACACGGAACCCGATGGCCACGGATTCCGAGTCGTAACACCTTGGTTAGCTTCCGCGAAAAATATACTCTGATCGTGATGAGATTTGATTATCCTCATTCACGCGGATCTTGGGAAACATATCAAAAAGTTTCAAATTATTCCAAAATTTCGCACCCCGAGATCGGTTCGCTGCAGGTCCCGGTTTCGGGGCGTGACAGGTTTGGTATCAGAGCTGGTCAGTTTCTAGGAAATAAAATACTCTAGAGACATTAAGACGTGTGGTGAGGACTCGTTAGATTGTGTCGATTTGTTTTCTCGTGTCTTTGTTTCGTTGGATTTGAGTCGGCTTTTCTTTCAGTTCGGGAGATTTTGCTTGTCTTTTCTTTTAGTTCGTGTTGTTAGGAGATTTGGATGGCCAAATTTCCTCCTTAGTGGTGGAGAATTTAAAGTCTCCATGCTTTGTTCGGTGTCTTTTGTCTGTATTTGTGTCGGAGACTGAGAACCTCGTGGATTTAGTAAGTTGTTTTCGGAGAACATCAGCAGACTTTCAGCCTTCAGCATCTTCATTGTGGTTAATGAGAGAAGACATGTGCATTTGCCAGCCAAAGTAGGACTTGAGCAGTATTCGAAGATCCCCGCACAGCTAATTGGAGATCATCATGCAGCGTACCAAGGTAAGTGAATGTGGATTTTGGGCGAACTCAGACTATCCTTCCGAGATGAAGGACTGCAAAAGGATGGTTTTGGTTGAGAATTTTGGTGACTGGTAGCGTAGCCAGTGTAGTTGGCTTAGCAGGGATACCAAGGGGATGGTTCGTTGTGGTCAGGAAAATTTTCGGCAGCAAAGGAAACGTTGTGGGCTTTACCGACTTTCAGGGTATTGGACAACATGCAGATGCAAGGGAATACCTCAGTTGTTTGGATGTCCCTTTTCTTGGTGGGAATGATTTTCGTGATGTTTTCATCTTTTGTTATATTTTTCATTTATGTCCATAATTTATCCTTGTAGTGTTTAAACAATGGATTTATGTTTCTTCTTTGAGGCTTATTTTGAAATAAAACTATATTATTATACTCTTTTCATGAGTCGCATGATTTGGTTTTCATAAGGACTTGTGTTTCGAATTTTTATTTAATCTTCTTAAGACATTGTTACACAATGATCATGAAAATTTTGCTCTTGTATTAATTTTCTTAAATATTGACACTTACATTTCAAAACCTTGATGATTTTGAGATTTTGTACATGTTTGGTTGGAAATGGATTTCAATAAAACTTAAGGTATGGTTATACTAATATGAATTTGAATTATTTTTGAAATCCTAATTTGAAATGTTGAGTATTTCAATGATTTGTTGAGTTATAAAAATAGGAATTTCAAAACGAATAATGTTGTTTCATATTCAAACTTTGATAAACTTTATTTATTAAGTTCTACTTGATAATTTGAAGGTTCGGTTTCTACTATGTTTTAAAGTAATGAGATTTAGCTAAGTAATAGTTTTAGTCCCTATGTTTAAAATTTTAAGATTTGTTTCGCATTGAATGGATGAGTTGTAGTAGCCTTTGGTTGGAGTTCGGAGGTGTATGAAGTGAAGGGATGATGAATGTCCGGATGTGTACTAGTTCAGTTGAGGACAAAGTTGGATCTACGAGAGAATCAACATCATTCAAGACAGGGATTGAAAGTTTCAGTTCTTCGGGGATTGACATCAGATTTGGCAGATATATTTTTGTTGATAACACTGTATCAGGTAAGAGATCAAGCGCAGCAAATAGATAGAATCGGATGTGGACAAGAATTCTGAGTACAGCACAGAAAGATTAGAATTTGGAGTTGTGATTTCGGAATGAAGAAGGATTGACGGTATTCTTAGAAGCCGGAGTCGGAATGGTACAGTGTAAGTAGGCATTTGGAATTCCAGGAATTTTTGAAGAGGGAGATATTTCAGAGAAAACATGTCTACGATCACATCTTTGTTCAAGCATCAAGAGCACCGTGTACAGCTTTGTAGAATTTAAGGCACAGAATTCCAAGTGATAGAAAGAGGCAGAATTAGCAGTTCTTGAACCGACAGTGACTGATGAGATAAATAAAAGGATTGATCCAGTACAGGAATGACAGATGACACCAAGGATGCTTAGAAAAATTATTGAATTCTAGTTTGGGCAGAGGAATATGTTTTGAGCAGATATGTGGATTAGTGTGAAGCCTCAACCGAGTCGGAATGTGGTCGACCGTGCATCTCACCGTCAGCTGTGTTAAGAAGAGGTCTCTCAGTTGCCGAGGTCTAGCATAGGGTGTCAGTGCTTTCGTTTGTCTTTTTGGGTTTTCGATTTCGATTTGGTTTAAGCCATTTGGAGGACCAAATGGATTCTAAGGGGGGGAGGATGTAAGATCCCGACCCCAATCCTTTTGTTTAGCATTGTTTTTAATCGTGGTTTAGCTTTTTAAGCGAGATTTGATTTAGTTTGACCGCGTATTTGAGTTTGACCGGATTTTTCCTTGCCTTGGAGATTTTGTAGACCGTTGACTTTAGTTTGACCCGGTCCTTATGATTTGTATTTTTATGGGAAATTACTTCGGATTCCTAAAAATCCTGGATTTGGTGTATTTCGACTTATTTTATGAAGTTTAACAACTTTCATATTTTGATCATTTTGGTTTGATACTCAGAAATCACGTTTTTCGAGGAAAAGGGCAAAACTGACCTTTCACATGAAATCTGTCCATGAATTTCGAAAATTTCAGAAATTGGGGAAATTATACTTTTTGGAAAGTAGATATTTCGCCGATCGTTTTTGTCTTCTTCGTCGTTTTCATTCGGGGCCCGCATATACCATTTTTAGCTTGATGAAGACCGGGGCCCACAAGACCCATTCTATAAGAGGGGAACCCCTCTCTTCTTCTCCTTCATTCGTTTCCAGCAAGGGTTGAGCTAGGGCTCTTTCCCTCTCTTCCCACTCTTTCTCTCTCATCTGAAACACCTCTCTCTTGGAGCTTTCATGGAGATTTGATCTCACCTCCTTCTTCCCCAACTCTCAAGCATTCCAAAGACCCCATTTTCAAGAACATTGGGCTAGGACAACCCTCCTCTTCAAGCCCTTCTTCTTATTTGGGACACCCAAAGGTTTGCAATGTCATTTCTTTCTTGAGATTCTTGTTTTCCTCTCCATTTGGAGTGTTTTAAACCCGTTTGTTAGGGTTTTCATGGAGGTTTTCAATGGATTGGATTTTTAGGGTTCTCTTGAGCTATTTGGGGATTTTGAAATTTTGGGAGCTTGAGGCCATGAGAGGACCTTCATGGAGTGTTTTTTTACATCTTCTCTTGACCAAGGCAAGTAGATTTCCAATTAATTATGATGTTTTCTCTCATTTGATTCTATTTGATGATTTTTCTTCTTATGGGTTAATCTTCTTTGATTTATGGATCTACTTTGATAGAATGGACCATTGTTACATTGATTTCAAAATATGTTATTGTTTACCATGCATGGGAGGTTTGCTTTCATTATGGTTGTCTTTAAAAATTTGGACTTCTTGTGTTAAAGGTAAGTGTTCATGAGAATGGAGGAAACTTTGATTTAGGTGTTGTGTTTGGCTAATTAGGATGATTAGGAATGGTGATTAATGAGTTTGGAAGGTCAAGGAAGGGCCCAAAGGATCTATGAAATTTGTATGAAAGGTTGGAAATGGAAAATGATCAGAAAAATCAGAAAAAAATGCAAAGAGATGACTCGGGCCGGACTGGGCAGGCCCAGTCCGCTCGAGCGACCCACTGGGTCGCTCGAGCGACCCAGCTTCTGTCTGGGTCCGCTCGAGCGGGCCTGGGTCCGCTCGAGCGAGCCCAGTTCAGTCTGGGCTCGGGTTTGGGCCCGAGTTTGGATTGTTTGTGGGGCAGATCGTTTGGGGCTTTCTTGGGCCTGATTCAGGCTAATCTTTGGGCCATTTCAAGACCTGGTGTTGGGTCAGTTTAGGGCCTGTTAGTGGACTGTTTTAGAATGTGTTGGTGGGCCTGTTTTATGGTTAGTTTGAGTTGGTTTTAAAACTTGTTCCTTAGACCATTTAAGGACTAGTTGTGGACTGTTTTTAAATTTGTTTCGTGGGCCTGTTGGAAGTTAGTTTGGGCTGTTTTTAAGAATCGTTTTATAGGCCATTTAAGAAGTTGTTTTGGACTGTTTTAAATTCTGTTTGTGGGCCTGGTTCAGGTCTAGTTTTGGGTTGTTTTAAAAATCTGTTTGTGGGCCTGGTTCAGGTTTAGTTTTGGGTTTGTTTTAAAAAAACTTGTTTCTTGCCCATTAAAGGATTTGTTTTGGGCTGTTTTAAGGTTTGTACCGTGGGCCATCTCAAGATTAGTTTGGGCTGTTTTTAAGATGTGTTTTGTGGGCCATCCAAGGTTTAACTATGAACTAATTTCAAGGTCTGTTTAGGCCGGATTTAAAGGACTGTTTTGGGGGTTTGGTTCAAGGCCAGTTATGGCCTGTTTTTAAGAGTTTTGTCACTACTTTGATACTTGGAAATTTGGTGAAATGGGAATGATGTGAGAATGTACATATGTGGAATTATCCGGGAACCTTTCGTGTCTCAATGCGCACTTTATCATTTAAACATTATGGATTTTCATTGGCATCAAACACATTCTTTATTTATCAATGTTTAAAGGTTAAATGTGCATTGTGATGGTTCCTTGGTAAGTCATTAGGTCATTCTCCACTGTCCATTCCATTTCAAGTCAGAAAAATGTATTTGTATTTGTATTTGTATTGGTAATTGTATTTGTATTCTTGGGTAAGCTATTTTGAATATCATCGGTGATTTGCTATAAAATCATGTGTCTTCCCATGTGCGAAAGGGTTGATCGTATGATTTTATACAAATCACCTTGATGCGTATTTGAACGGTTTACCAGAGATATTCGTTTGTTTTCTCCGATTCGATTTGAAAAGAGATTGAGTATGTTCGTTACATTCGGGGTTTCTTCGATAAGACTATTGTTTTGACAACACTAGTATTTTGAAAATAAAAACCCTCGAGGCAAGACGGGGCCAGAGCTATGTGGTGCGAGCCCATGAGCCAAAGAGGCTATGATTCCGAAAATAAAACCCCGAGGCAAGACGGGGCCAGAGCTATGTGGTGCGAGCCCCTGAGCCAAAGGGATTAGTATTATGTTAGATTTGTATCAGTTTGAGTTTTGAAAACTAAAGGCACCACTAGGCTTAGGTCACCTTGTCGGGCTAATCACCCGGCTTGGGATCTTTACTCTGTCCGCCAGCTGCAGCTTGGATTCCGTCTGTACCGACCATGGCAACGGTAATTATCTGCCGGTCCCATTTGTATGGCTACGGTTCTGATACTTTTGATCTGCCGGTCCCATTTGTATGGCTACGGTTCCGATCCTCTGTTTAGTACCACGTTCAGTGGCTACGCTCTGTCTGCTCTTATTACTTCGGTAATAGGAGGATTTAGCTATTCGTGGTCGCCTAGGTTTTATCTGCATATTACTTTAGTTTATGATTCTTGTCGGTTATGCTTTTTATGCTTTGATTTGTTTAATGTTACGATATCGACCTTTATCGTATTGTTTCTACTGTTCAGTTTTAAATGTACTCCCGATTATTAAATGCTTCGCTTAAGTGGTTATCTTTTTGAGATAATTATGCTTTAGAGCCTGTCCGTTTATTTGTCTCGATATTTATGTTCGGACTTTCGATTGTTTTAGCATGTTTTATTGTCATTATTGTTTAGACTGTTTATCCGGTTTTACGATGATTTCATCAGGTTTTATTTATGTTCTTTTGTTCATATTATTTGTTTATTTACTTGCCAGACCGTCGTGTCTGACCCTTTTTGTTTGGTGCCAGTTCCTTCTCTTTCTGTTTGTAGGTGTTTGATCAGAGGAGGCGGTGGGACCGCCGGTCTGACGTGAGGCTGCCCGTTGATATCATCTAGATGTCAAGTTTGGCACCCGAGTTCGTATATCAAATGTTGGGGTAGTATTTCTGTTTAGTGGATATTGTTGTATGGCTTTATCAGCCTTTTTCTTTGGGGTTTGTAATTAAGACAATTGTTAATTGTAACTTGAATATGTGGAAAATAATAGTTTGTTACTACCAGCTCAGTGTGTTATGATTTATGATTTATGCCAGTCTGTTTATGATGGCTTTATGACATTGGTTGCGTACGACACGGAACCCGATGGCCACGGATTCCGAGTCGTAACACCTTGGTTAGCTTCCGCGAAAAATATACTCTGATCGTGATGAGATTTGATTATCCTCATTCACGCGGATCTTGGGAAACATATCAAAAAGTTTCAAATTATTCCAAAATTTCGCACCCCGAGATCGGTTCGCTGCAGGTCCCGGTTTCGGGGCGTGACACCTTTGTTGCTGTGTCAATTTGTATCAGAGCAACAAAAGGTATCTTCTTATTTCTTTTTCATAGAAAAAAAAGTCCTTTTTTAGATTCTATTATTAACTTTTGCAATTTTCAAATTAATGCTAGTTCATGTACAGCCCCCACTAGCTGAATCCTATTCCCTCACAACTCCATCCCACAACCCATAAAGTTAAGTTCCTTATCTGATCTCCTAAGCTGCTATTCACCTTTGCAGTCTCTTTAACAGAGCCACGTACAACAGCTATCCTTCCTGTTGCTGATAGTTGGTCATTGATCAAGGTAAAATCAGGAAGCTTCAGAAGTTCCATATTTTTATGGAAAGAGAGACCCGAACATCTTAAATTGGGTTAAATTACTGGAAGAGTGTTTTACGTGGCATAAATTGAAAGGTACTCCATGTAAAGATTATACAAGAGGAAAACTTCAAGGAGATCGATGAATGAGTGTGGTGAGAAGAAATATAATATCAATTGTATTAACCTCCACAACCATTTATACCAACACGGTCTTCTACATGAAAAAAAAGGGTTCACGGGTCACCTAGTAACCCGACCCGTGAGACCCGTTACCCGTACCAATGGTCACGGGTCGGGTCGGGTCGGGTTACCGGGTCATTTTGTACACCTCTAGCAGCAACTCCAGGTTATTCTCTGTTTTTCCTTGGGAAAAATCTCTAAGCCTTTCTGCAGCAATCAACTGAGATCTATCCTCATCTTCCTCAAAATTCCACCCCTGGAATCTTCAGTGGTCATACGGCAGAAATTTTGATCAAATCAGGTTCTCTTGACCTGGCTTCTCTCTTTGATAAGATCAGCTCCCAGAATCTTCAGAGGTCCCTTGTCAGTCGTTCCTGCAGCTCTGGCTTCTCTTCTTTGATCTGGCGCCTGCCGTCCCCCACTTTCAGCTCTTCTCTTGGCTTGTTCAGTGAAGGGGAGTCTACCTATGCAGATTGCATGGGATTTTTGTACGTTCTGTTCTGGCTTCAGCACTTTGTTTTCTCAGAATCCCTCTCGCTCCTTCTCTTTTGATTTCTTTCTTAGCTCTTGTGTTCTGTTTGGGGGTCTCCATTAGACCCATGACCCATGTAAATCCTTTTGTCCCAGCTTCTGGGTTCTTTTTTCTTTCAATACAATTATCCTTAAAGCAAAAAAAAAAAAAATCCAAGACCTTTTACATTTTCTTTTATAATGTATAAAAAATCTATTTATGGATTAGTAAGTTTTTCACTCAAATCAAAGTTGACAATGAATTTTTGAAAAGGTAAAATGCTTCCCTATTTGCTATCAAGATGCCAACCAGCCAAATTTTTTTCTTTAAAGCTGAATATTTATTGTAAATAAAAACCTTAAAAAAATCTTAATTTTGGTCTTAGAAAAAGTCACATCAGTTTTTTGGAGTCCATCTGTAGATGTGTCCTTTTAAAAACACATAACATGTGCATTTTCAATAAAACATGTCTTTTGGGCTACATATGTGTCTTTTCAATAAAATGTCTCTTCCACCCATTTGTGTGGATGTAATCCAATTCAAAGGGATGCCTTCCAACTCTATAAAGTAATGTTCTTTTCGAAGTTTTTCTAAAATATTAAAAAATGAGCAGACCTGGATTAAGGGAAGAAAGGTTTGGCTTTCATAATTTTTTTGTTGATTTGAGTTTTTTAAGTATTTTATTATAAATTATTTTTTTATGAAAGGGATATTAATTTTAATATATTATTCAAGTCGTACAAGACTTAACCTGTGGATTTACTTACATCAAATGTCACATAATTTGCCAATTGCTCAAATCCTTAGTAGGGCCCACTCATAAAATATTTAAAAGGGGCATTCGGCGACGGGTCCTGAACATTTCACTTTATGGCCTTAGATCCATAAAAAAAGTCATGCAACCAAAGGTCCCACTCACATTTTTTCATATCTGAAATGTCTAGTTTACACTTTCTTTAAATCACATCCCATGATTGGTGGGATATCCCATTAATAATGGCCAACTAACATTTAATTGCCCACGATTAATGGAATCCCCTGATTTTCAAATAAATTCTAAAAAAACACAAATAAATTTTAAAATAATGAAAATAAATTTAAAAAATAAAATAATTTCAAAAAATACAATAAATTTTAAAAAAAGCAATATATAATCAAATAAAGCAAATAAATTTAAAACGATGCAAATAAGTTTCAGAATATATAAATAAATTTAAAAAGACTGAAATAAATCTCAAAAGATCCAAAAAAATTTTTAAAAAATGAAAAATAAATTGAAAATAATGAAAATAAATTTTAAAAAATGCAATAAATTTGAAAAGACACAAATAAATTTGAAAAGAAACAAATAAATTTCAAAAGACGCAAATAAATTTAAAAAACGCATATAGATTTCAAAAAACGTAAATAAATTTGCTAAAAAATTCAGATAAAATTTGAAAATTACTTAGATAAATTTACCAAAAATACAAAAAAAAAATATGGCAAAAAATAGATAAATTTGAACAACACTCAGATAAAATTGACAAAAACTTGGATAAATTTGAACAAAACTCAGATAAATTTACCAAAAACTCAAATAAATTAAAAAAAAAACTTAGATAAATTTACCAAAAACACGGAAATATGATAGAAAACAGATAAATTTGAGCAACACTCAGATAAAATTGACAAAAACTTAGATAAATTTGCACAAAACTCAAATAAATTTACCAAAAACTCAGATAAATTTTGAAAAAAACTCAGATAAATCTACCAAAAACTCAGATAAATTTCATAAAGACTCATAAATATTTGTCAAAAATGATATAACAGCCCTGTTGCCTTCGGTCGATGCGAGTCTGTAGGGAGAAACGGAGTGCAAATCAGAGTCCGGATGACCCCTGACTGTGGTTGCTGGGCTTCCTGCTGCAAACGGGTCAGAACTGACCCGAACTTGGACCTGGCCTGGTGCCTGACCCAACTGGGTCGTCTTCCTAGTTGAGTTTCTGCAACAGAAACTCGTTCTGTTTTGTAAACAGAACCTGGGATGCTTTTGGACTCCTTCTCCGGTTAGGCCAACAACAGCGGATCTCCTGTATCCACACCGGTGATGGTGTGCGTAATTCCGGCGAGGAAAATAAGGAGGACGGATTGCGGACCTTCTCGTTCTCCTCGGCGATGGCTGGGTAGAACCTGCCCTCTGTAACTCCGATCTTGGTGGCGGAAAACGGCGGCGTGTACATCTCTCATCCTGTTTCGGTGGCGATGACTGCGGACGGTGACGGGCAGCGGAAGGCAAGCTGCAGTCGTCTTCTTCCTGCAACGACTAGACCAGGATTTCTAGCGTGGCCCACCTGATTGATAGAACACCTCTGATCGTTTTTTCTTCCTAGGCGATGGCAGGATCACCTTCGTTTTTTGCTTTTCCTGCTTCCGGCGATGGTCGATCCTCATAATAGCAAGTCCGGATCCTCGTGCTTCTTCTTCTTCTCCAGCAACTATCAGTCCAAGTGATCAAATCCGATCCAGAGAAAACCAACAGAGATCTCTCTGTTTTCTTTGCAACATGAACAAGGCGCTGCCCTTCTCCTTTTTGTGGCCCACCGAGATCAGAACTGATCTCCTTCTGCAACTACAGATGGCGTAGCACACATGCGAGGATCGACGATCTTCTTCCGAAGGGGGTTCTCCGGGATAAAGAATGAGAGAGAAGAACGACGAGGGATAATGGAAGATTTGAAAATTTAAATTTAAAAAATTTATGCCTAAAATGGTTGAAAGGGCAATTTAGTCCTATAAAATGAGAACATGTGGATGCAGGGACCTATGGCTGCAAACAGTCTAGCTGAGTGGACCATAGGCTTTAATAAGTTTTTCCGTGGACTGGAGGCTGGATACATTCACTTATAGGGACCTTTCGCTAATTTTGCCTATTTAAAATGCTGTACACAAATGCCCCTTATTGTGTCTACCCTAGTGAGATTTGGGTCCACCAGCAAACTAATCAATTATACAAAAAAAAAAAAAAAAAACAAAGACATCAACACTTACCAATCATCATCATCATCATATTTTGATGAAGATTGAATCATAAATATTGGCTTGATTGGTGTGAAACTCCTAGATATCCCAAGTAGGGTTTGGTAAAAGATCCGGATCCATAAAGTCTCCAACTGATCGAATACCCGAACCCATTAGCCAGAAAGAACTTTGGAATTCATCACATACATTCCTGTGAGGAATCCTGCAAGATTAGACTTTCTACAAAGACTTGTCTCTGAATTATTACCAGTGAAGCAAACCAGCCACTACTGGACAAATCCAGACTCTCTCATGTTTCATTTTACTTTGACAGGTGTTTACACTTACAAGGACAGATGGACAAAATGGCTTCACCTCCTACACGTTCATCCAAAGCCCACTCTAGAAAATCCCATCACTAAAACACTTCCATGTTCCTCTCTTTTTTTCCTGTGATGATTCTAACCACTTCTTTTGATTTCTTTCATTCTTCAATCTCTACACCTGCCTGCAGTTGCATGAAGAGAAGATTTTAAAACTCTGGAATGAGTTGGATGTTTTGAGCTCTTTCATTCTTCAATCTCTACCCTTCCATGTTTCAAGGCAATTTGAAGGTATGTCGGATCTTCCCTTTGTATCTTTATTTTGTTCATGGATTCACTGTTCTCTTTATTAAGGTGCGTTGTCTCAGCTCTGAATCTGTTTGTTTATCTTAGAGAGAAGCTTGAGATTAAAAACAATGTTTCCCTGAAAAATAGTTGAGATGACCAGGTGATGTAGTGGGATCCATAACCAACCGGATCCGGATCCATTTGGCAGGTTCTGGCTGGATCCGGATCCGAATACTACATGGTTCTCCCCACCTTAATCCGTTTGCAACTGACCCACATCATGACAGTTGATTTTTTTTTTTTGATTGAAGACTTGGATATCGATGAGGTATTTAACCCAATAGGACTGACAAACATACACTAGGTAAATTTGGGGTGGTTTCCTGCCATTGTTATCTATGGCGTAAAAAGATTGCTCTCTTCACAGCATTAGGTGTTATAGTTCCTAATCCTTCCACAGCTATCTATGGTGTAAAAAGATTGCTATCTTCACAACATGTTACACCCCGTCCTGGATTAATTGAGATTAACACTCACTGCAACAAAATACAGTTTTGCCAACGCAGTCACCGCGTCTGGGAATGTAGGTTTTGCTTTGCCAAAGGATTTCCCAACGCATTTCAGTGCGTCGGCCGAGCGTCGGCTACCTAATGCTTAGAAAATCATTCCTGTTTAGCGTCGGCTAAAAAGGGCCATTCACCGACGCAATGGTGCGTCGTCCCAAACGTCGGCAATGTCAACAGCGTCGGCAAAAAATCGAACTTAATGGTCAACCCCACCTCACAGCCGACATATAACAACGTCGGTTATACATTTGCCAACACACATACTAGAGTCGGAATTCATATTTGACGATGCATACACAACGTCGGTAATACATATCCCGACGTGTTGAAGCGTCAGAAAATGTCTTCAACGACACAGGAAAATTACTTTTCGCGACGCAGTGAGTGCGTCTGGAAATAGATTTACCTCACTGCTGGCGTATAACAACGTCGGTTATACATTTGCCAACACACATACTAGAGTCGGAATTCATATTTGACGACGCATACACAATACCGGTAATACATATCCCAATGTGTTGAAGTGTCGGGAAATGTCTTCAACGACGCAGGAAAATTACTTTTGGTGACGCAGAGATTGTGTCGAGAAATAGATTTACGTCACTGCCGACGCATAATAACGTCGGTTACACATTTGTCAACGCACATACTTGCGTCGGAATACATATTTGACGACGCATACACAACGCCGGTAATACATATCCCGACGTGCTCATATGTCGTGAAATGTCTTCAATGATGCAAGAAAATTACTTTTGGCAACGCAGAGAGTGCGTCGGAAAATAGATTTATCTCACTGCCGACGCATAATAACGTCGATTATACATTTGCCAACGCACATACTATCGTCGGAATACATATTTGACGATGCATACATAGCGCTGGTAATACATATTCCGACGTGTTGACGTGTCGAGAAATGTCTCCAACAAGGGCAGGAAATTTACTTTTAGCGATGCAGAGATTGCGTTGGAAAATAGCTTTTCTTATCAATTAAGAAATAATTGAAAAAATCAGAAAAAAAACTTCCGTACAATATTTTCCTATTTAAATCTACATTTTCAACATTGCACAAGCATAAGCATTGATAAACAATAAATAATCCCACATTCATCATGAAACAATAAAAAATAATGAGTCACCAATAAACTAAAACCAATCATAAGACTTGTCCGTGCCACATAAAATGTAACTCCCACGTCAAAAAAAGTCAAATATCTCAATAAAGTAAATCCTAAGTAAAATCTAATTATCATCAAATATCCAAAGTACACCATGAAACACAGTCAGTTAGGAGCAAAATGAACTTGGTAGAGGGATGACCCATGCCAATTCATAAAACCATCAAATCCTTATCTTTCAGAGGAGCCCGAACCATCCATACCGACCCGGGAAAGCAGCAACTGAATCTGACTCTGCATGTGAACCTGCATAGCTGCCTGATCTTGCATTTGCTTCTGCGAGTCCTCATACTGTCGCCGCAACTTTTCTTGTGCTTTCAACGAGTTAGCTAGTTGCTGCTGTAGGCTGCTTATCTCAGAAGACATCAAAATACCAATAGAAGATGATGATGGGCCCCTCGAGCGGTACCCTTGCCTCCTCGCTACCCTCTTCCTTAGCAGATTCTCAATCACTTGTTGCTCAGCCACTGGAGAGTTAATTTCAGGCTGCGACAATGCCTCTTCCATTCTTCGCTACATTATCAAAGCATTCAAATATGTCATGTAATTAATATATGCTAGGAAACTGAAATAAACAATGATCTACAATATTGTTAATGAAACAACTCACATGTGTCTCCTCAGCATGATCTGTGATCCATTTGTTCTTCTTCTTGCTATAGTGTCGCTGTCGATATAAATCAGGTTGAGAGGGGGGAGCCTGTTGCTCATCTGCCGCATTATCGAGAACTGGGCTGCAAATGATCGAAATCCAGATGTATGAAGTGTCTTCACTTTGCTCCGACTCTCTGAATTCCTCTGTGACTTGCGCTGAAAATTACAAGTAATAGACAATGTAGTTAGCTTATTTAAAAGAAACTTGAGGGAACATAACCATTTAAAAGAAACTTGAGGGAACAAAAACTCTTGTACAGGGATGCTAAATGATACAAGTTCATGGAGCTAAAAAAAAATGTGTGCTTCTACTTTATCATTCATCACGAAGAACAACAATAAAATATACCAATGCACTCATAAAATATAACATTCCTCACTAATGATATTCACCGTGAGATTTAACCTGTTGCACAAACAACAAGGATTTTTTCATAGATGTATTTCTGCCCAGAGCCTAAAGAACGGGTCCTCAAATGCCCAAATAGGTATTTCTGCTATTTTTTTCCCAAAAAAATAGGCTGGGGTCCATGGATTTCACACACGAGGATAGAAGGGCCAAATCATTAATTTAGCTAAAACAACAACAATAGTTAAAACAACAGTAATATATAGTGTAGAGACTAATTAAAATCATGCACCGAAAGTAAATCAAGAAATATAATTTAGCTACCTTCCACTCTGGTGTCTCCCATTTGTTCTCTATCAGCCAGACCCACTGGGCCGCCCTCTGCGTATCATATGGGCACTGCTTCGGATCGTGGCCATTTTTCAACAACTTCTTATATGCTTTGTGTAGCTCCGCCCTAAACTCTCTATAAGTATGCATCGCTAGTTTCCAACCGCATTTGCCACACGTGCATCGGTCTTCCAGTCGCCAAAATCATACTTTTGTTGTCATTTCAAACCCAGAAGTGTAAAAAGTAAACAGTAAGGCCTATGAATATAGATTTGGAAGTAAAAGATTGTTTTATTACCGCAGCTGCAGTAAAGATTGCCTCCTTGCACCCATCATCAATTGCTCCCCATGTTTCTTTGTTCAAAAGTACAAGCCTACGAATATGACTCTCCAGCTCGATTACAAATGTAGAGGCATTTATACCCTCAAAGGCCCCCGATTGTGCACCTAGCGGAACAGAAATCCTACTACCCAGAATCCTCATCCTCTTCTCTGACTCATGGCCCACCACCCTACCACGTACACGCCGAGAGGATGATGCTACAACCAGCACAAACAAATCCAAATTATTAATCATAAAAAAAATGAAATCAGGCTAATAAGCTTGAAAAGATAATAGGGACAAATATTTCTTACCTTCTCTGTTGTCCGTAGTAGGCTGGCTAGATACATTGGGCCGGGTTATACCGATCTCACTGCGGACTGGCAGTATGATCTGGGACCGATACCTGAGTGCCTTCTGATTGACATTGTCTATGTCTCCCTAGGGCCATGTGTGCAAATTGAATAACACAATAAGTTATGATAAATTGAATCTGGAACCAAATTGCCGTCTGGCAAGAATGCCTTCTGTATCTACATCACATTGTTGAACGATTTGTTGCTCCACTTTCCCTCCACCTTTCGCTCCATCATCTTAATGACAAAATCTAGCAGAGTGTTGTTTGGAGAGCAACCCGGGTATAGAGGGCGCTGAGAAGCATCCAGCATCCTTTCAAAGTGACGCATTGCGTTACTATGGATGGCCTCAGCGTTGGTGTAAGGTCCCATGTAATGGTCTTCCATCATTTCTTGATATTCATCCCGATCCTCATAATCACTATCACCCCCATGTTCCGATTCGATAACGTCATCCACAGGTAGGTGTTATCTCTGCGTGGTAAATCCAGGTCTTGTAGGATGCTTGCATACCCCAACGGTAAATATGAAAGTTCATAGTGTCGCAGTCATACCGGCGATTATTCCTGCAAACACTACACGAGCACCAAATCTCAGTAGCATCCCCAGCATTCGCCTTTGCAAATTCAGTAAATGACTTCACCCCGTCACGATACTCCCGACCCATTCTCACCATGCGATCTTGACTATCTAGTGTCGTCCAAGTCTTGTTCATATCTTAAAAATGGATAATCAATAAGCTAATCAAATTATTAAAGGGAGAACACACAAACATATGTGCATATGATTATGAATACAATCAATCACATGATGACCTTGAATGCTTTGAGCTGGAATACAATCAATCACATGATGACTATGATAATATGTTCCACTACCCATGATCTTATGTTTTGCATGCATCTAGTTTGTTTGGAACCTACATCCAAGTTTCATCATAAAAAGAAATAAAAAAAGGAATGGGAAGCACAGTGGGAATGGGTTTTGGCAACCCAAAAAAATTCGGTTTAGGACTGCACTAATTGATGAGTGGTAGTCATACACTTAAAACTTTGATAGAAGGAGTCCATAATGTTTATGATCTGGGCAAAATGTAATTCTATATAATTTAATCGAGTTTGTGTTGTGCCCAACCATGCATAGATTGGATATAGTATCAAGAAATGATGAATTAATTTTGCTCTTTAATTTAGGTAAGCAATTCAATTAAGTGCCCAGAATTTAGAAATAAAAGATTTGACACTATAACTCCCAAGCGCTTAAAATGTATAATGAAAAAATGGGTATATATTGGTACCAATGGACTCTGCCACATGAAACTTGAATGACTCTGCCACATGAAACTTGAATTGGGACCATATAAATACAGACCTTAGCACAGTCCAGTGAAAGCTAAACGAAGACCAGTACAGTTGTGTTTGAACCTAGTCAGACAAAAATCAAATTGTTTATCTACCTTTATTTCCCTCTAACAATTTGATTAAATGAAATGCTTATAAGAAAATCAATGTTAATTGTTCATCTCTCTCCATCTGTTCCTTGTATTCCCTTCATGGTATTGGTTTCCCAGGCTGTTCTTTTTTAAGGATTAGGGAAATTATCTGTCAAGATCTCAGCCACATATACTTACATTGTTTTCTATTTACTTGTAAGGGTATACTTACAAGTAACATGGAGTGTAAGAGATGAATAATATACTCACATTGTTTTCTATTTACTTGTAAGGGTAATTATGCCCTTTGTCTTGTGCCCTAATAACATACTGTAGACACATTATAAATAAATAAATATAGTGTAGATACCTCTCTTGGATTATAGAATAACTGAATATACAGTTCTTCTTTCTCTCTAATACATTCTCTACTTTAAACTTTACATCATATATAGAACTAAACCATGAAACTTTTTTATGCCCCCAGAGATCAGAATACCAGACATTTGAGCAATTAAATGTGAACTTTGTATTCAGTAAAACATAACTAATTTCGTTATTAAGCACAGTATGAAAGAGATAATTAAGAAACAACTATGAACCTCATCATGACATCAATGAGGTGAACATAAAAGGATAGACCAAATTGCATAACCAGTAGAAAATGAGAATATTAGCAATAACTCTGACTGCTATTTATGTATTGTGAAATTAACAAAAAATAAGGATGCATAACCACATTTATGTATTGTCAATGTGGGTGCAATTTACATAGACTTAATGGCCACAGGCAAAGGAGCTGCATGTAATAATACGAATCTATATCTTAACTTCCCCTTGTCGATGATATTAGATAGCATAAATAACTTCCTCTGAGCCTCATTCCTTCTATCTTAGTTGCCTACAATCATAAAATGGATTCACCTACAATGTACATGTCACTTAATTTTTCACTTGGAAATGGTTACCTATATTATAATTAATAGACAAAAGAATCTACAGTCGGTATAAATTATCTAATTCATTCTCAGAGAACTAGACCACCTTGTATTCATTAATTCAACAAATTTCAGCTAAGTACCTACCCTGTTTATTAAGTAGTATGACAGTAAGGCCTTAGAATTAACACCACATTCATCTCTGTAATCATCATCGCAACCTTATCTAATCTATTTCCATCAGCTTTTTAAGTTCTACTATTCTGCTCAACCCTACTAGAAGCAAAATGGAAACCCAGCTGTGTAAGAATTCACGCAAATGTGTGCAGACATTGGGATCAGCTAGCTCTTATGAAACATCAGTTCCCTCCTAATGTGGACGTGACATGTTCACTATGTGAAATGAAACAAAGCTATATGAATTTCTAATGGCCCTTCTTTATGACTTTGAGTCTGTTAGCCCTCTACCAATTATCAAGCTTTATTAAGACCATAACAAGTTATTACCTTAATCCTATCTTAACACATATCCTAATGATCACAATCACATGAGCTAAATAAATGCATAACTCATTCTCTCAACGGTCCCTCCTCACTACTCAATGAAGGTTTGCTGGAGGGAGATTATATCTTCAGATATCTCTGCATATGAATTACAAACTTCCTAATAAGCAGTTATGTAACCTTTGATGTGACACATCTGTTCAACACTACTAGGTCCAATCAAAACAAGTGCCACACCAGCAACATCCATTATATATATCATGTAAATAGTTGAGCATAAGACTGCCACTCATAAGAAGAACAAAGAAGAAAAAGATAAAGCGCAACACACATTAGCTATCTAATAGAGACAAAATAAAATTAGAGAACACAGTTGCATTTATTTGGTCACAGTGCTTGCACTTTGGGCTGGGTGTATTTATAGAACATTGGGACCTCCTCGTTTATCATCACTTTGCTAGATGGCTAGTTGGATAGGATCCTTACTCTGAATAATCTTCCCAAGAAAAAAATATAAGGAGTTCTTGGTGAATGTCTGTCAGTTGTGTTATCACTTATCAGGCTATTGAAGATGTTAATTCCTCATATATTCCTTCATTGCCCATTAGCTAGGCAAGTGTGGGATTATTTCTCCCTTCTTTAAAATGAGTTTGCTGTGGAATATGTCATTTGAGTTATAGTTTGACCCAAAAGTAGCAATCATATTCATACTTGTCATAATAAGTTGAAGAGAAAAACCCAAACAACATTAGCTACAGATGGATGCAGCATTGGTCCAGTCATTCCATAAATAGGTTTAGTCATGAGGTCCATATTCAATGAAGTGTTGCCTTTTGCAAGCTTAAATATGCTCGTGAAAATCACTAGCAACTAACACAGATCCTTGCAATTCCGATTGTTTTTTTCTTAGATACAAAAAAAAATTGAGACATGCATATAACTACTATTCAAGTTTAAAAATGTATTCTTCAACACAAATCATGAGACACTTATTAAAAAGGATTCCTATTTTATTTATTATTATTATTATTTCGGATGCACCAGTCTCCATATTCATCTGAAAGACACAATATGAGATCAGTTTGAATATCTAGACATTCTCCTTCCTTTTTTTTTTCTCCTTCGTTTTCCTCTTGAAGAGTTACCTAGAAGAACCCATATGGGTGCAACTCAAAGATAAGCTTTTCTCTACCCAAATTACATTCATGGCATGCAGTGTAAGCATTGGATTGGTTTGGGAAGGAATTCAAGTAACCATGTTAGTATCAACCACAGTCAGTTTTCTGCGCATGAGAATTATAGGTTTCAATCACAGAGCAATTTGGATGTAGTTAACATGACGAATGATGTTATTGTTAGGTTTATGGGTCGGGGAAAAATCTAAGAAGAAGATGAGCTTTGTCCGTGGACGTAGGTGTGAAATCACCGAACCACGTAAATATGTGTTCTCTTTCTGTGTGGTTTGCATTGTTTGTTTATTGATCGCACGCTTCTGCACACTCGATCACAACAAATTGGTATCAGAGCAAGGTTGTGATATGCGATCGACAAACAATATCGGGTTAGATCTCGGTTTTGGTTTTTGCAGCACCCATCGCAGAAGTGGTTCTAGACAAGGATCTAGATTTTCTGAGAAATCTGATCAGGCCAGCGTTAGTTTTCGAAAATTGTCTGGATCGGGATCGTTGAGAAAATGGCAGTTTTGATAATTGATCAGTGGGCCCCACATGCTCAGTTGCAGATCGTCGGAGACGCTGGGAAAACGAGTTGCAGAGGAGAACTCGTCATTGAAGACGATCTGAAGGAAGAAGAAAGGATCTCAATTTGTAGAGGATCATCGTCTGCACGCCGGATTTGCAGAGAAGATCGCCGTCTTCGCCGTGAGACCGCTAGCGAACGAGAAGATCCTCGTCGTCACGCTACTCTCGCCGGAAAGGAGCAAGAGCCCATCTCTGCATGATCGCAGTCCTCGTCGTCTGGTTACCATCGTCGCCACCGTAGCCGTCGCCGGAGATCCTCTCCGTCGTCGACGTCGTCTCGCCAGTCCGGCCGCTCTCTATCGTCGCCAACGGACAAGAAGAAGCAGGGCAGCAACCTGCCCTCTGGTTCTGTCTCAGAACCGAAGAAGGAGAAGAAGACCCAGGTCTTGGGTCAGTTCGGGTCAAGTCCGACCTGCTCGCTCCAGAGGCCCAGCCTGCAGTGCAAGTCCAGTCCAGGTCAGGTCTGACCTAGCCCTAGTCCGCGCAGGAGAAGCCCAGCAGCCAGAGGCTGACGTCATCCTGACGCCAGCAGTACAGTCAACAGCTGAGTTTGACCGAATTTAAGGGCCATAATTGTTTCTTGATTTCTGAAGCCATCTGGACTCAGAATTGAGCTCCGTTTTTTTATTGGATTCGTATTGACTAGATCTACGATCTGAACGAAGTTGATTGTTAGTTTGACAGACAGAAACAAAATGGAAAGCTCATCATCGGCAAAGACCACCATCTAGAGTGCAAAATTCGAAGTTGAGAAATTTGATGGTACCAATAACTTTGGTATGTGGCAATGTGAGGTTAGAGATGTTCTAAGCCAACAAGAGTTGAAAATTGCTCTAGAGGATAAATCCAAAGAGATGGAAGATAAGGAATGGCAGAAGATCAATCGTCAGGCATGTCGCACCATCAGATTATGTCTCGCGAAGATAAAAAATACTCAGTGATGAGAGAAACTTCTGCAAAAGAGTTGTGGCAGAAATTGGAGGAAAAGTATATGACCAAGAGCTTGGAGAATCGGATCTATTTGAAGAAGAAACTTTTACGCTTCGAGTATCGTCAAGGTATTTCTATGACTGAACATCTCGATGATTTTAATAAGATTATTGCTGATTTGATGAACATTGATGTGAAAGTTGATGATGAGGATAAGGCATTACTTCTTCTGAATTCGCTTCCCAATAGTTATGATCATTTTACTCACACTTTGATCAACGGGAAGACTGAGGTTAAATATGATGTTGTGTCTGCTGCTTTGATGAATAATGAATATCGGAAGAAGGACAAACAGGCCCACAGGGATTCATCATCTGATGCATTGACAATAAGAGGCAGATCAGATGATAGGACATCTGGTAGTAAATCTCGTTCTAAATCGAGAGGAAAATCAAAACCACCTGCAAAAGATGAATGTGCGTTTTGTCGCAAAAAGGGACATTGAAAAAGGATTATCCAAAGTTGAAAAACAAGGACAAAGATAAATCTGATGCAAACATTGGACACGATGGAGATGATGATTTTGAATTTAATTTGACTGATTTCTTCATTGGTATGCCATTCTGACGAATGGACTTTAGACTCGGGTTGTACCTATCATATGTGTCCCAACAGGGAATGGTTTTTCAGCTTTCAAGAGTTGGATGGTGGAACAGTTTTGATGGGCAATGATAGTGCTTGCAAAACAAAAGGGATAAGAAAAATCCATTTGAAGATGCATGATGGAGCAGTTAGAGTTTTGATAGATGTTCGGTATGTACCGGATTTGAAGAAGAATCTTATCTCATTGGGTGCTTTAGACTCCAAAGACTTTAAGATTACCATGGAAGGTGGAGTTCTAAAAGTTGTTTACAGTGCACTTGTATTGATGAAGGGTGTCCGAAGATGGAAATCTATATTTCTTGCAAGGGAATACAGTTGTAGGTGGAGCAGCAACAGTATCCGATAGCTCAAATGAGACTATTACAGACACTACCAGATTGTGGCACATGCGTCTAGGGCATGCTGGGAGAGAGAGCATTGCAGGGTTGGTTAAGCAAGGCTTGTTGCAAGGTACAAAGACTTGTAAGTTGGGATTTTGTGAACATTGTGTTTTTGGCAAGCAGACAAAAGTGAAGTTTGGCAACGCGATCCATCGCACTCAAGGCACACTAGACTATGTTCATTCGGATGTATGGGGTCCTACCAAAGTGGCATCTTTGGGAGGTATGCACTACTTTGTTTCATTCGTTGATGACTTCTCTAGAAGAGTATGGGTGTACATTATGAAGCACAAGGATGAAATCTTAAATGTGTTCTTGAAGTGGAAGAGAATGATTGAAACACAGACTAGGCAGAAAGATCAAAAGACTTAGGTTAGATAACGGTGGAGAGTACAAGTCTGATCCGTTCTTGAAAGTATGTCAGGATGAGGGGAATCAGTGAGGCATTTCACAGTTAGTGGGACTCCGCAACAGAATGGGGTGGCAGAACGCATGATCCGCACTATATTGGAGAAAGTTCGGTGTATGTTGTCTAATTCTGGATTAGGCAAGGCTTTTTGGGGTGAGGCAGTTGCTTATGCTTGTCATCTCATCAATAGGTTGCCTTCTGCTGCGATCGAGGGTAAAACACCCATTGAGGTATGGTCTGGAAAACCCGCTATTGATTATGATAAATTACATATATTTGGTTGTCCTGCTTATTACCATGTCACAGAGAGTAAGTTGGGTCCAAGGGCCAAGAAAGCTATATTCTTGGGTTTCAGCAGTGGTGTGAAAGCATACCGGCTATGGTGTCCAAATTCAAAGAAACTTGTTCTTAGCAGGGATGTGACTTTTGATGAAGCTGCTATGTGTAAACAGAACAAGCAAAATGGCTCTCAGGAGGAGAGCAAGACCAATGGTACATCGAAGCAGGTGGAGTTTGATGTTGGTGATGATACATATAAGGAGGAGACTCCAGCTCAAGAGCCTCTACAAGAGCAAGAAGAAGAAGATTCTATTGCAGCCAGTAGACCAAAAATGAATATTCGAAAACCTCAACGGTTCACTGACATGGTGGCATATGCACTTCCAATGGTTGAAGAATGTGTTCCTACTACCTACAAAGAAGCAAAGAGGCATTCAGAAAGTGTAGAGTGGCAGAATGCAATGGATGAGGAAATGAAATCTCTTCATAAGAATGACACTTGGGAGCTGGTACAGTTACCTAAGGGGAAGAAAGCAATTGGGTGCAAATGGGTATCTCCAGGAAAGGACAGTGTCAGGTACAAGGCTAGATTGGTGGCTAAAGGCTACGCACAGAAGGAAGGCATTGACTACAATGAGGTATTCTCTCCCGTTGTGAAGCATTCTTCGATTCGTAGTTTGTTAGCCTTGGTGGCACAATTTGATCTTGAGTTAGTGCAACTCGATGTTAAAACTGCATTTTTGCATGGTGATTTGAATGAGGAGATCTACATGACCCAACCAGATGGGTATAAGGCTGCTGGTAAAGAACATTTGGCTTGTAAACTGAAAAAATCATTGTATGGTTTGAAACAATCTCCGAGACAGTGGTACAAACGATTTGATAAGTTTATGATTGGCCAGAAGTACACACGGAGTTCTTTTGATCATTGTGTCTACTATCGCAAACTACGAAATGGAACCTTCATTTATTTGCTCTTATATGTCGATGATATGCTTATAGCTTCTAAGAGCAAGGTGGAGATTGAAAAATTGAAGACTCAGATGAGTAATGAATTTGAAATGAAGGATTTGGGCGAAGCCAAGAAGATACTTGGTATGGAAATTCAGAGAGACGGTGCAAGGCAAGGTTTGTCTATCCCAGAAACAGTATTTGAAGAAGATACTACAGTGTTTTGGTATGGATGCAAAAACAAAACCTGTGAGTACACCACTTGCCTCTCACTTCATGCTTAGCGCTGCTATGTCTCCTAGCACAGATGACGAGCGTCAGTACATGACTCAGGTTCCTTATCGGAGTGCTGTTGGTAGTTTGATGTATGCGATGGTGTGTACTAGGCCCGACATTTCACAAGCTGTCAGTATAGTAAGCAGATATATGCATGATCTAGGAAAAGGGCACTGGCAAGCGGTGAAATGGATCCTACGGTATATTCTGGGTACCGTGGATGTTGGTTTGTCGTTTCAGCGGGATGATAGTATTGGTCAGCATGTGGTTGGATATGTGGATTCCGATTACGCTGGTGATCTGGATAAGCGTCGGTCTACTACAGGTTATGTGTTCACTCTTGCAAGGGGACCGGTGAGTTGGAGGTCAACGTTACAGTCTACAGTTGCTTTGTCGACTACTAAGGCAGAATACATGGCGGTGACAGAGGCCATTAAGGAGGCTATTTGGCTTCAAGGTTTGCTTGATGACATGGGGATCTTTCAGGAGCACATGGATGTCCATTGTGATAGTCAGAGTGCAATTTGTTTGGCAAAGGATCAGGTTCATCATTCACGTACGAAACACATCGACGTACGGTATCATTTTGTGCGGGAGATTGTTGATGAGGGAGATATACTCCTTAAGAAGATTGCGACTGCTGATAACCCCGCAGATATGCTGACAAGGTTGTGACTGGGGTCAAGTTTAAGCATTGCTTAGACTTGATCAACATCTTGCGAGTTTGAGCACTTTTAGGTGCATGGCGCCTACGGGCGCATTTGGAGGCGTGTGATTGCATGCCAAGGTGGAAAATGTTGTGGCCTGCAAATCTCGCCAAGGTGGAGATTTGTTAGGTTTATGGGTTTTGGGTTTTGGCTCATTTTGTAGGCCCAATGCATTGGTATTAGGGTTGAGGTGTAATTTAGTATTTATCTAAAAACTATATATTATCTCTTTTGGTTGTAACCATAGTGGGGGAAAAATCTAAGAAGAAGACGAGCTTTGTCCGTGGACGTAGGTGTGAAATCACCGAACCACGTAAATATGTGTTCTCTTTCTGTGTGGTTTGCATTGTTTGTTTGTTGATTGCACGCTTCCGCACGCTCGATCACAACAGTTATAACTCTTGTACAGATATCCATTTCAACAGATTCATCATCTGCTTCAATGATTCTTAGTGAATATTGTTCCATCTGATTCAGAAAGAAGTTCCAGCCTGAATGCCCCTTCCTGTTGAATTTTGGTATCACGCACAAATTCTTGTAGATTCTACCTAATGTGAGAAAACATAATCCCTATTAAGCAATTCTAAACGGTTCAGCAGGAAGGGGCATAATATCAAATATCATATTACAATTAACCACACCTAAAACCAATGAAATCAAAATCCAATTATCCAATAACACAAGTTCCATATCAAACCCATTAAAGAGAAAAACCCAAACAACTGTAAATCCCCAAGTAAGAAAACCTCCAAAAAACCAACCCGAAACCCTTCGAAATAGAACAAGAAAGATGTTACAATTTTTGAACCAGATCCTCAATTCTTTTTTGTTGATGTTGGAGAGAATCCAAATTCAAATAGAAAGGGAGAGAGGGTTAATGAGATAGTGATGGGTTTACAAAAACAAGAAAAGAGTTATACAAGGAGGGTTACCGAGATAGAGAAAGGGGTCGGTTCTGCTGGGGAGGATACCTGCGCACTGGAATTTTAATCAAACTAAAATTGGGCCTATCAAATTTATCACTTTTATGCCATGTGAATAAAAAATATATATGATGGTGGGACCAAGTCCTTGGAGAATCCCCCTCTTTTATCTAATGGGCCCAAGTTGTTTTTTTAATTGAAAGACTTTATAGTGAGCCTACTTTTAAAAATATAAGCCATTAAAAACAAATGCCTGCTCTTTATCTAGTCCTCAACAAATTTTAATCGAACTAAAATCGGGCCCATGGATTTGTCACTTATTAAGTTACCTGAATTTAAAATATAAAATATAAAATTCAAATGCTTTATAGTAGTCAATCTAATGATAATTCCATCGGGTATCAAAATTTTTTCTTAACTTACACTCCCGTAATAGAACCCCACTTATAAAAAAACTAATTAAATCACTCATAACAAATGCCTCCCTAATAAGCCCTCAAATAGATTTTATTCATATAAGAGTTGGGTTCAATGTCATATTTATTATTTTTAAAAATATCAATAAATTATTAAGAAAAAGCTCAAGTAGTGTTATTGTAGTCAATGTGGGCTACATAATTGATCCGTAAATTAAAAAGATGACCAGAAAAATTTTTTGTAGTGAAAATTATACCGCGGCTAAAAAAGTCGCCACTAAAAGCCAACTTTCTTGTAGTGAAAGTAACAATTCTCTGTGACTTTTGCCAATGTAGTCCAAATATGCATCGGAAATAAGACTTTTGCCAACGCCAATTTTCACTACGTCGGCAAATAATATCGGGAAAGTTTTTTCACGGCTTTTGCCAACGTGGTCTTACTTGCGTCGGTAAAAGCAGCAATTCTCTGTGACTTTTGACAACGTAAATTTTCACTGCGTCGGAAAATAGTGTTGGGAAAGGTAAGTTTGTCAAAGATGGGGCTTTGCAGACACAACTCATGCGTCGGCAATGGTGTGAATAAAAACTCAGACCTTTCCCAACGCACACCTATGCGTCGCCAGTAGGCAAGATAATTGCCAACGCATTATTACATCGCCATTAGAAAAAAACACGCGTTGGCAAAACTTTCCCTCTCTTTTGGGTTTTTTTTTGTTGGCGCCAATGTAGTTTCCATAACTTTTGCCAACGCGGTCTTACTTGCGTCGGTAAAAATAGCATTTTTTGTGAATTTTGCCAACGCAGTCCAAATATACGTTGGAAATAAGACCTTTACCAACGCAAATTTTCACCATGTTTGCAAATAGTGTCGGGAAAGGTTCAGTTTGTTGTAGTGACTAATTAATTGAGATTAGTATAGATTAATCATGTTTAATTGAGTTGATGATGATTAGTGACTAAAATGGATCAAATTAGTCTCAAGTGATTAGATTGAACTTAATACAATGAGTTTAGAAGAGATTGAGTTGAATTTAGACTCAAATTGATGAAATTAAGGACTTTTGCGTAAATACAGATTTTCGTGTATTTTGTCAAATATGGTGAAACTCGGTACCATCATGTGTATCTCGACGAGTGCATCAATTTTCATAATATACTCATTTTTATTTGACTTGAAATGAGTTAAATGAGTCTTGAATTGACTCAAACTAGAAATAAGGTAAATGAAGGGGATTAAGTTGCAAAAGTACATTGTATAAGTTCTAAAAGAACCCGGTTTTCAGTTCATTCGTAAGATTCCAGAACAGCTGAGACTAGTCTAGGTTTCATTCTCCTTGCTTTCTTCTTCTTCGATTGTTGAAGATAGGAGCTTTACAAGTGAATTAAGAGAGGGAGATCGATTTCTTGGTCTTCCTCATCATCTTCTTTATCTTCTTGTTGATTTTCTTTGGAGTTGAAGCTACAGAGAAGCTGTGATTTCTCTTTGTTGAGTTTCAAGTGAGTAATCAAGTTCTTTATAGAACTTTAAGATTCTTATTAGTGAGTTTGAAGTGTTTCTAGCACAAACAACTCATGTTTTGTTGTTTGGATGTGTTATGTTTAGAAAGAGGGTTTCAATTGGTGGAATTGTGTTAAATTGAACTCAAAGGAAAGGGGTTTTTGTTTTAGACTTTAAGTAAAAGGCAAGTATAAATAGTTGTTTATGTTTATACGCTAATGGATATGGTTTTCTTGAGTCTTATTATAATTATAGTTTCAGCCCTATTCTTTAATTTGATTTGTATATGTGATTGATTGATTGGAGAAGAAAATCGGATATAGAAGTGGTGTTTGAAATGTTTGAGAAGGGAGTAGGAGGTTCCAAAGTATGTTTATGCAGGTTGTTAATGAGTTGGAGATTGTGAAAGTGTTGATGAACTCTTGGTGTTCAAAGTAAGAATTTGTTTCAGAATTCTAAAGAATTTTCTAGGTAGTTCGGTTAACCGACAGATGACTGAACTGGGAACCGAACTCATTCTGGAGAATTTGAGTGAGAAATATGCTTCTGGTTTGCCAACCGACAGGTAACCAAACTTATGTTCGGTTAACTAATAATGGGTGCTCGGTTGACCGACAAGGTGACCGAGTATACTTGTAAGTTTTAGAAGATTTGAAGGCTTCTTGAAAACGAACCGAGGGTTAACCGAGTAAGGTTGGCCGGTTAACTGAGTAAGGTGTTCGGTTAACCGAGGGTTAACCGAGAGGTTGACCGGATTAAAAGTAGGAATTTAGGAAGAAAGTGTTAGCTTTTGGAAAGCTAACCGTAAATAATCGAGACGAATTCGATTAGCCGAGTTGTATTGTTCGGTTAACCGACAGGTGACCGAACAGTTAATTGAAATTGTAAATCTTTAGATTTAAATTATGAATTTATGGAAAAAGAGCCTATTGATTATATCCAGACTATTAATATTACTTATACCTCCGTAGGTGTTAATTAAAAGGGACTTTAATGTATAAATTTATAAAAATTATGGTGTCTATCGATAATAACACGTACATTAAATAACCGATGATTATACCTGAATGGTTGGATGGTACTGAGAAAGAAATGATTGGGATTGGTAGAGCTTATTCCTTATATTGTCTTAAATTACATTATAAATTGTGTATTGAAATGAATTAAAACGGATTAAATGTGTTAATTGTAAATGATAATTGTGTTTACTTTTGAGTCTGACACTACATAGCTATTTGATTATTGCTCATTACGAGCTGTTCCTGCTGCAACAGATGTTTTGGGAGTGTTTCGGAACTCCGTAGTGATGTCAGTGGCCCGGGCACTGATAAATCCCACAATAATGTTATTATATTCCATCCTTCAGGGCAGATGATTCCTTCCATATGAAAGATGTGATTTTTTCTTTTTTTTAGGAAGATGTGATTTGAAATGCTGTTGTAGGTTGCCAACCTTGTAAATGATTCTTATTGAATCTAAATTGTGTCTACAATTATCTGATATTTAGTTTTTGCAGATTAAATGTGATTAATGGGTATTTAACGTATGAAATCATGTATCTGTTTATATATTGCTGAATCGTCATATTCAGAGTGTTATTGATGGCATTACATGCCCAGTTGCCCATGCCAGTCCTACCGAGGCTGTAGCGCCAATGGAGGAGACTGCTCCGGTTCCTCCAGGAGGACTAGTCAAATGGAGATGATACGATATCATATGAGTATGATATTGGAGAACAAAAACAGAATGAAAATTTTGGAAAAGAATTGTCTTGGAACGTTTCATACTTATCATCCTTGCATTGTATTTAAATATGCAATTGGATATGTTTCATAGTGTAAATGGAATTTTGTTTTGCATAGAGAACGTTGTACAGTTTTGTATAAAGCATTGTAAATATTTCCGCATAAATGTGTATATTTGATATCCCTTGTGAATTCCGTTTGATTTGAAGTTCATGGGAGTAAGTATGGATGCGACTCGGGGGTAATTTGGATTTAATCTTAATTTCGAGCTCGGGTCGTTTCATACTTATTGTAAGGTATCAGAGCAAGTAAAAGAGTTGAAAAAAAATTTAAGTCCTTAGAAATTTAAGGACACAGCGAGGAAACGTTGAGTTGCGAGTCAAATCCTAAATTTGGATTTGTGATTTAATGCTTTCACTGTGTATGTGATTTGCTTTCACTAGATGTGATGTATGTGTAATGGAAAGTAAAAGATGTGTATCTTAACTTTCTGTGTTATTTCACAAGGGCATCTGGTTCAGGAAGCGGAGGAAACGAGAATGATAACCCTGACTATATAGTGAGTGGGAACGAAGGTCCTACACCTACACCTCTTACTCCAAATAACGATGCTAAATTCACTGCCATCTTAGAGCAGTTAGCTAAGAGCCATGAAGCTCAGTTGAATATGCAAACACAACAAATGAATATGCAAGCGCAGATTGCTGTAATGCTACAAGTGCAGAGTCAAGTGCAGGGTCAAATGTAGACTCCATCTGTACCATCTGCACCACTGATTCAATAATAGCATAACGTTGAGACACAGGTTGTAGTACAGTCGAAATAAAAGGATCCCAATGTTCTATTTGAACAGTTTAGGAAATGAGGAGCCACTGAGTTCCAGGGTACAACATACCGAGGATGTGTTTGACACCATGGTATGTACCCAGAAGCAGCAGGTGTTGCTTACTTCCTCGATGCTGAGGGGAGTAGAACATGTTTGGTGGAGAAGTATCAAAGATGGAGTTATTGCAAGGCCTGCATCCACAATTTGGGAAAATTTTAAGAAGCAATTTGAGAGAAAATTTGTACCTGCACATGTACGGTAGAAGAAGGAATCAGAATTCCTGAATTTGAAACAAGGTAAAATGACTGTAGCAGCACACATTTCTGCAGCTGTCTAAATATGCCACTAACTTGGTGGAGACAGAAGAAATGAAAATTAAGCGGTTCATTAACGGTTTGAACCTAGCTTATAAGAAAATGGTAATCGCATGTCAAAAGCCTACACTGTTTGATGATGCAGTGGACAAGGCTTATATAGCTGAGGAAGTGCACGGAGAAGAGATGGCCATAAACAGTGCTAAGAGGAGTGGAAGTTCTTAGTCCAAGAAAGGAGGACAGTTCAAAAATAAGAAACAAAAAAAATGTTTCTCGAGCTGATAATAAACCAGTTTGTGAGACTTGTGGGAAAGCTCACAAGACTGAAGCTTGTTGGAGAACTACTAGGGCATGCCTAGTTTATGGATCTATGGAACACAAGATGACTCAGTGTCCTAGAATGAGAAGAGATAATGGAGTTCCGCAGCAACAGCCTCCTAGAAGACAAGCTGCAGTTCTTGCTCCTACACAGCAGCAACAACAACGTCAATGGCAGCAACGCTAAAGACAACAGCAGCCACGACAACAACAGCAACAGGATATGCCTCAAGTAGCAGGACAAACCTATGCTGTGAATAGTTAACAATTTGAAGCTGCAGCCAATGTTGTGGAAGGTACAATACTTGTAGATAATAGACTAGCGGTTGCTTTATTTGACCCTGGATATACTCATTCATTTATAGCACCTCCATTTGTATGTGACATGCAAAAACAAATTATGCAGTTGTCATATGATTTTACAGTAACTACTCCATTGGGAAGGAAAGTAGTTTGTGAATTATATATTCCCCAATGTAGTGTTAAAATCGGTGAGGTGTCATTGCTAGTGGATCAAGTAGTGTTGGTCATGAATGATTTTGATGTAATTTTTGGTATGGATTGGCTTAAGACGTACAGGGCCTGTTTGGACTGTTTCCGCAAAATCATTACTTTTAAAGTGGGTGAAGTCAATATCAGTGTATTGTTTGAAGGAGTCCAGAAGGAGTATGATACAATGCTTATTTCATCACTTAAGACTGAAAGAATGATGCGAAGTGGTTGTGAAGGCTACATCGCATTTATCACTAAAAAGAAGCCAAGAAAGGAGTTAGAAATATTCCAGTAGTCTGTGAATTTCCAGACGTATTTAAGTAGACTTCACTATAGAGCTTGCGCCGGGTACTGCACCTATATCCTGTGCACCATCTAGAATGGCACCATTAGAATTGCATGAACTGAAGAAGTCAAAACAGGATTTGCTCGACAAGGGTTTTATTAAACCTAGTGTTTCACCATGGGGAGCACCTGTATTATTTGTAAAAAAAGAAAGATGGCACCCTACATATGTGTATCAATTATAGGCAACTAAATCAGATGACAATCAAGAACAAATATTCGTTGCCTAGAATTGATGAGTTGTTTGATCAACTCTAGGGTGCAGCATATTTATCGAAAATTGATCTCCGATCTGGATATCAGCAGATTCATGTTAGAAATCAAGATGTGAAAAAGACTGCATTTAGGACCTGATATGGGCATTACGAATTTTTAGTGATGCCATTTGGTTTAACAAATGCACCTACAGTTTTTATGGCTTTGATGAATAGGATTTTTGTTGCTTATTTAGACCAGTTTGTTGACGTCGTTGTTGATGCTGTGGAGGAGCAGGAACTGCGGCTTGTCCTCTAGGAGGCTGTTGCTGCGGAGTCTATTATCTCTTCTCATTTTGGGACACTGAGCCATCTTGTATTCCATAGATCCAAAAACTAGGCATGCCCCAGTAGTTCTCCAACAAGCTTCAGTCTTGTGAGCTTTCCTACAAGTCTCACAAGCTGGTTTATTATCAGCTAGAGCAACATTTATTTGTTTCTTATTTTTGAACTGGCCTCCTTTCTTGAACCAAGAACTTCCACTGCTCTTAGCACTGTTTGTGGCCATCTCTTCTCGGTGCACTTCCTCAGCTGTATAAGCCTTGTCCACTGCATCATCAGACAGTGTAGGCTTTTGACATGCGATTACCATTTTCTTATAAGCTAGGTTCAAACCGTTAATGAACCGCTTAATCTTATTTTCTTATGTATCTACCAAGTCGGTGGCATATTTAGACAGCTGCAGAAATGTGTGCACATGCACTGCTACAGTCATTTGACCTTGTTTCAAATTCAGGAATTCTGATTCCCAAATTATGGCTGCAGGCTTTGCAATAATTCAATCTTTAATATTTTCCACCAAACCTGTGCTACATCCCTCAGCATCGAGGAAGTAAGCAACACCTGCTGCTTCTAGGTATATACCTTGGTGTCAAACACATCCTCGGTATGTTGTATCCTTTCATCAGCTTTAATTACATCTTCTGTACCCTGGAACTCAGTGGCTCATCGTTTCCTAAACTGTTCAAATCAAACAGTAGGATCCTTTTTTTCGACTGTACTACCACCTGTGGCTTCATGGCTCTTAGCTAACTGCTCTAAGATGGCAGTGAATTTAGCATCGTTATTTGGAGTCGGAGGTGTAGGTGTAGGACCCTCGTTCTCACTCACTACATAGTCAGGGTTATCATTCCCGTGTCCTTCGCTTCCTGAACTAGATGCCATTTTGAAATAATACATAAAGTTAAGATACACATCTTTTACTTTCCATTATACATACATCACATATAGTGAAAGCAAATAACATACACAGTGAAAGCATTAAATCACAAATCCAAATTTAGGAATTGACTCGCAACTCAACGTTTCCTCACTGTGACTTTACATTTCTAAGGATTAATTTTTCTTTAACTCTTTCACTTGCTTTGATACCATACAATAAGTATGACACGACCCGAGCCCAAGATTAAGATTAAATCCGAGTTAACCCTGAGTTGCATCCATACTTACTCTCGTGAACTTCGAATCAAACGGAATTCACAAGGGATATCAAATATACACATTTATGAGGAAATATATACAATGCTTTATACAAAACTTTACAATATTCTCTATACAAAACAAAATTCCATTTACACTATGAAACACATCCAATTGCATATTTAAATACAATGCAAGGATGATAAGTATGAAACGTTCCAAAACAATTCTTTTTCAAAATTTTCATCATGTTTTCGTTCTCCAAAATCATACTTATATGATATCGTATCATCTCCATTCGACTAGTCCTCCTGGAGGAGCCAGAGCGGTCTCCTCCACTGGCGCTGCGGCCTCGGCAAGACTGACATGTGCAACTGGGCATGTAATGCCATCAATAACATTATGAATACGACGATTCAACAATGCATAAATAAATACATAATTTCATACGCTAAATACCAATCACATTTAATCTACAAAAACTGAATATCAGATAATTGCATACACAATTTAGAATCAATAAGAATCATTTACAAGGTTGGTAACCTACAATAGCATTTCAAATCACGTCTTCCTAAAAAAGGAAGAAATCGCATCTTCCATACGGAAGGAATCATCTTCCCTGAATGATGAAATATAATAACATTATTATGGGATTTATCAGTGCCCGGGCCAGGGACCATTGACATCACTACGGGGTTCCGGAACACTCCCAAAACATCTACTGCCACAGGAACAGCTCCTAATGAGCAATAATCAAATAGCTATGTAGTGCCAGACTCAAAAGTAAATACAATTAATACTTTTACAATTAACACGGTTAATCCCTTTTAATTCAATTCAATACACATTTTATAATCCTATTTAAGACAATATAAGGAACAAACTCTAACAATCACAATCATTTCTTTCTCAATACCAATCAACCATTCATGTGTAATCATCGGTTATTTAATGTATGTGTTATTCTCGATTGACACCACAATTTTTATAAATTTATACATTAAAGTCCATTTTAATTAACGCCTATAGTGGTATAAGCAATATTAATAGTCTTGATATAATCAATAGGCTCTTTTTCCATAAATTAAAAAATTAATTCTGAAAATTAACAATTTCGGTTACCTGTCGATTAACCGAACAGTACAACTCGGCTAACCGTATTAATCTCGGCTACTTATGGTCAGCTTTCCATAAGCTAACACTTTCTACCTAAATTCCTATTTTTAATGCGGTCAACCTCTCGGTTAACCCTCGGTTAACTGAACTTACTCGGTTAACCTTTCAATTAACCCTCAGTTCGTAGTTCAGAAGCATTAAAATCTTCTGAAACTTACAAGTATACTCGGTTACTGTCACGTCCCCCGAACCCGATTAAAGAAATAACTGGATCCGGAGAGTGAATTTTAGGACTAATTGAAATTTTTTCCTTTGGGCTCACGGATCGTAAGTCCGCGGTGAGGATATAATATTTCAAGCCTCATATAGTATAATATATGTAGAGTTCATACAACTCTGAGCAAATGGAACATCAACAGTGAATAATAATTCTCATTAAATATTAAAGTTGCATGAAAGATAGATAAAACTAAAGAGTTAATTTAATTTATTACATTGGCCAACCCAATAAACAAGGCCAATAAAAGAAAGTAAAGTCAATGAAGTAAGGTTCAACGAGAGAAATAAATGAAAGAATATAATCTAGTGGAATCCCATGTAATCTCTCTCTAGTGCCAGGTATGATGACGCTACTCTACATCATCGGCACGCCACTCTCGTTCCTCCTCGACAGGTTGGAGATCCTCTGGGATCTCCTCACCGGTCTGCTCCTCGTAGTAGAACTCACCTGATGTGTCTGCACACCAAGGAACAGAGTCAACAACATGTTGAGCAATAGATAAACAAAGCATAATAACATGACAAGCATCAAGTATAGAGTAATGACAAGTAATAATTATGTGAGTACAAGGAAAGTGAAACTAGGCATAAAGCGAGAATATTATTCGATAGAATCAATAACAGGAATCCTAGCAATCATCTAGCAATAATCACTATCCATGCAATGCAAGACAAGAACAAGAGGGAGACTCTGAGGATGTCCAAGCCACCTCTCGAGGTACCAGTAACAATCCAATCCGGACTACTGATACCAAAGTCCGGCTCCAGTAGGATCCTAGCTCCCGGTCCTGGGAATAGCAGCACGGTCCTAGCCCGCTCCGATCTATTCAAAGCCATGGACATCGTCCTATGCCGACTGCCCACCCAGACAACCAAGTAATCGGTTCGTCATTAAAACCACAAACTGCAGATGGCCATGCTATGTAAACAATAATAGAGTGGTTCCGACACAAGGACAAATAAGACAAGTAAGTCTGGCTAGTTCCATGTACAAGACAAGATCATAAGGATAATCTCATTCAAGACAATATGAGACAAGCAAACCACGTGATAATCCCTTTTATTGTTAGCCAGTCATGTTTATTAATACATGACACAGGTTCCTAAGTACACTCTAAGTCAGGTCCAAGTCCTAAATTCTATAAGAATTTATGTTTGATATATAATTAAGTGTTTTATGCCAAGAGAGTGTACAAGGAATAAAAACGATGGATACAAGTTACAAGTCAATAAGGAATTACAATCCAAACCTAGGCAAATGGTGTCATCCCTGTACCCCACATGTTCTATGGAGTAAGTGTGGAAATTGGATCAACGATGCTTCGAGGGAAATCCCTTGGTGTAAAATCATGTTAAGCATCTATTGGTTCAGTTCTATACGCATTCGGTTATAGCATATATAATACACGAATACCTAGACAACCCATCGAATTCACGCCAAGCCACGTGTTTCGATTTCAATCCCCCATTAATGGTCAAGTGAGAGTAAGTTTATGGTTTTCAACATCTAAGGCCCAAACCTAAGTTAAACAGTCTCTTTCCCAAATAAACAAGAGTTGAATCATAATTTGAGTAATAACATCACTTCCCGATCTTCGATCTTAGTGAAAGTAGAACCATTGGATTCTACGTCTCGAGGGCTTTCGAACGGTATACTATACGTAGAAATCCAACGGGCGGATTAAAAGTTAAAAGTCTCCGAAGTTTCAGTGACCATGCACCCTCCGATCGATCGTACCGGCACTGAACACCTCTCAGTTAGTGCACAGGGCGATCGATCGGACAGAGTGACCGATCGATCGGCACTGGTCACCTCCCAGTTAGCTGCGAGCTTTCACAGAGCGATCGATCGGACTGTAAACGCTCACAGTTATTTGGGGACTGTTCACTATCCGATCGATCTCACAAGGCGACCGATCGATCGGACAGCGAAGCTGTAGCTCGAAAATGGGTTTTCGCCCTCTTCCTCCTCAGGCTATTTCAAGACCAATCCTGTAGAAAATGAGCCTCCATGCTCCCCATTCATACATTCATCCATTCCATTCCATTGAATCAAATTAAACAAGTTCTAAGCAACCCAATATCATCAATTTATCCAAAAACTTAACCTAACATATAATTTCCAATTAAAATCAGAACATGGTTGGAGTTAATGGGAAATCTACCAAGAATCATAGCCAGATCAATAAGAATAATACAGACATATATATTATGAAATGCATATCTACTTGCCTCAACCAAGAAGAAGATAGAAATTGGGTCAAACTCGAGGAGAAGCCTTTCTACCGCAAGATCCACAATCTAATCCGATAAAACGAAATCTACGAAGCCAAGAAGAAGAAAGGGAGAAAAAGAATCAAGATCAGACATAATCTAACTAAAAGAGAAGATGATTGAAAGATGAGCGTGAGGGAAATCTTACCAAACTAGAACCGACGGAAAGAGAAGATCGCGAGGAAGAAGATGTGAGGTTCGGATCTTCGAGATGATCTCTCCCAAAAACTCTGGGCTTGAGAAGATGAAGAGGAAGAAGAAAGGGGGCCGCTGCTCTCGTTCAGTTGCAGAGGTAATGAATGAAATTAGGGTTAAACTTGTTTAAGAAGAAAAGAGAGAGGAAAAGACTAATTTGCCCCTTTAGTGGGTCCGGTGAAGAATGAACCACTTGAAGGGTTCTGATCATCGGATCGCGACAAGTCAAGAGAAAAAAAATGATCAGCACGATGAGACCTTTCTAACGAACCCAAAAATCACGGCGTTTGGAATATTTCAGAAAAACTACTCAATTTTTCCTAAATTACAAACTACCCCCCTCTATGATCAAACGAGCTCGGAATCAACCGAAACTTCGCAGATACTATTCTAATGCTAAAAGAAACTCGCTCTTAATCTAAATCCACTTAATTATCTATAATACAATTAATTATAATAATGACAACTTAAACAGGTCAGGGCCTGATATTGGGCCCAACTGACCCAATAAGGTCACGGACCTTACAGTTACCTTGTCGGTCGACCGAGCACCCATTGTCAGTTAACCGAACATATGTTTGGTTACCTGTCGGTTGGCAAACCAGAGGCTTATTTTTCACTCAAATTCTCCAGAATGAGTTCGGTTCCCAGTTCGGTCATCTGTCGGTTAACCGAACTACCTAGGAAATTCTTCAGAATTCTGAAACAAATTCTTAGTTTGAACTCCAAGAGTTCATCAACATTTTTACAATCTCCAACTCATTAACAACCTACATAAACATACTTTGGAACCTCCTACTCCATTCTCAAACATTTCAAACACCACTTCTATATCCTGATGTTCTTCTCCAATCAATCAATCACATATACAAATCACATTAAAAAATAGGGCTGAACTATATTTATAATAAGACTCAAGAAAACCATATCCATTAGCGTATAAACATAAACAACTATTTATACTTGCCTTTTACTTAAAGTCTAAAACAAAAACCCCTTTCCTTTGAGTTTAATTTAGCATAATTCCACCAATTGAAACCCTCTTTCTAAACATAACACCACCCAACCAACAAAACATGAGTTGTTTGTGCTAGAAACACTTCAAACTCACTAATAAGAATCTGAAAGTTCTATAAAGAACTTGAGTACTCACTTGAAACTCAACAAAGAGAAATCACAGCTTCTCTTTAGCTTCAACTCCAAAGAAAACCAACAAGAAGATAAAGAAGATGATGAGGAAGAACAAGAAATCAATTTCCCTCTCTTAATTCACTTGTAAGGTAGTGTTTGGGAAGGAGGGAAAATGGGGGAAGGAAAAAAGAGGGAGGGATATGGAGGGAATGTGTTAATGGGTGTTTGGGAAGGGGGAGGGAAAGTGGGGGAGGGTAAAATGGGAGGAAAATTTTCGTACAACCCAATGAAAAATTTTTCCCTCAAAACTGAGGGGAAAATGAGAAGAAAGAGGGGAAAATGGAAGCAATTACTAAATTGCTCTGGGATGTGATGTGCTGATGGGATGTAGAACTTGGCCCAAGGCTAAAATGGTAATTTATCTCTACCTCATAAACAAACAAAACGCTACTTTTTCACTTTTCTTTCTCCTACTTGTTTACTATCCAAACAAGGGGAGGTAAAATTAATTTTCCTTTCCCTCCCCTCCCCTTCATTTTCCTTCCCCCTCCCCTCCCCTCCCCTCCCCCTTCCCAAACATAGAATAAATCTCCTATTTTGAACAATCGATGAAGAAGAAAGCAAGGAGAAAGAAACCTAGGCTAGTCTCGGCTGTTCTGGAATGATCTCACGAATGAACTGAAAACTGGGGTTCTTTTAGAACTTATACAATGTACTTTTGCAACTTAACCCCATTCATTTACCTTATTTCTAGTTTGAGTCAATTCAAGACTCATTTAACTCATTTCAAGTCAAATAAAAATGAGTACATTATGAAAATTGATGCACTTGTCGAAATACACATGATGGTAACGAGTTTCACCATATTCGACAAAATACACGAAAATCCGTATTTACGGAAAAGTCCTTAATTTTATCAATTTGAGTCTAAATTCAACTCAATCAACTCTAAACTCATTGTATTAAGTTCAATCTAATCATTTGAGACTAATTTGATCCATTTTAGTCACTAATCATCATCAACTCAATTAAACATAATTAATCCACACTAATCTCAATTAATTAGTGTTAATCTCAATTAATCCGGGACGGGGTCTAACATTCTCCTAAACTTTTAGAATCATTCGGTCTTCCTAATGAAACATAAACAAAATAAACTATAATAAATAAAATTATCTGAACAAATAGCTCTGGATATTTTTGAGCCATTTGTTCTTTAAGTTCCCAGGTGGCTTCAGTGGGTTCATGATGAGCCCAAAAGGACTTTGACATTTGATCGTCTGAGTGCGTAGAACTTTCTCCTTGGTATCAATAATCCTAACTGGCTTCACAACATATGTGGTGTTTGGCAATACTTGAATCTTATCATAATTGATGATGTGTGAAGAATCTGCCATATTTTTGTGAAGCATTGACACATGAAATACATTGTGGGTACCAGAGAATTCTGTTTGAAGTTCTAGACGATAAGCCATGTCGCCAATTCTGCTCTTGATCTTGAAAGGTCCAATATATCCTGGTGAAAGTTTACCTTTCTGCCCAAACCGGATAGTACCTTTCATAGGAGAAGTCTTCAAAAATACCCAATCAATAATGGCAAACTCAAGATCACGCCAACGATTGTTAGCGTAACTTTTCTGCCCTGATCAGGCAACTTTCAGCCTGTGCTATACTTTCTAGACTTTCTCTGTTGTTTCTGCAATCATTGTAGAACCATGGAAAGTTCTTGTTATATCTTCGACCATATAATGCTTTAAATGGTGCCATTTAAATTTTGGAATGAAAACTGTTGTTGTACGCAAATTCGCACAATGCTAGATATTCATCCCAATCATTTCCAAAGTTCATAACACTGGCACGAAACAAATCCTCTAAAGTCTGAATTGTCCGTTCAGATTGTTCGTCGGTCTGTGGATGATATGCAGTACTAAATCGAAGTCTAGTACCCATTGAATTCTGGAATGACTTCCAAAATGTGGAAACAAACCGACTATCTTCATCTGACACAATCGAGACCGGTGTTCCATGCAATCGAGTCACTCCCCTCACAAACAACTTGGACATATCACTGAATCCCATATCTTTTCTAAATGGAAGAAAATGTGCTGACTTTGTAAGACGATCCACAATCACCCATACAGTGTCATGTTGTCTTCTGGTCATTGGTATACCAGATACAAAGTCCATAGTGAGATGTTCCCACTTCCATCTAGGTATATGTAGAGGATGAAGCTTTCTATCCTCAAACTTCACTCGCTGACAAGTCAAGCATGAAGATACATATCCTGCTATCTCCCGCTTCATATTATTCCATCAAAACCTATCCTTGAGATTTCTATATATTTTAGTACTTCCTGGATGCATAGAATATCGGGTGTGATGAGCTTTAAACATTACTGCCTGTTTCAAGTCTTCTTATGCTGGTATATACAACCTGTCTATAAAGTAGAGAATTCCTTCCACCAACAAAAAATCTAGTCTTGCTGCAATGTTATCACTGATTCTTACTAATTCAGGGTCTTCAAATTGTCTCTCCTTGATTTGTTGGATAAGAATCGATTCAAATACAGATATTGCTGCAACCATTACTCTATTGTCCACCATTTCAATGGACACATCCAAATCTTTGAATTCTTCAATCAAATGCCATCCACCCACTAGTGATGCCAAGTCAGCAGATTTCCGACTCAAAGCATCAGCTACTACATTACCTTTTGCAGGTACATAAGTGAATGGAAAATCAAAATCTTTAATTAGCTCTATCCAATGGCGTTGCCTCAGATTAATATCCTTCTGAGTAAATAAATATTGAAGGCTTCTATGATCACTATGGACTTCAAAAGTCTCTCCATATAGATAATGCATCAATTGCTTCAAAGCAAACACAACTGCCATGAGCTCTAAATCATGAGTAGCATAATTCTTCTCATGTTCTTTCAACTGACGCAAACCATAGGCAATAATCTTGCCATTCTGCATCAACACACATCTCAATCCTATACCTGAAGCATCAGAATATCACAAATCCTCCTCTTCAGGCAGGTAATGCCAAGATTGGGGCTGAAATCAATCTTTGTTTCAAAATCTGGAAACTAGACTTACATTTATCATCCCATATAAATGTAATGTTCTTCTAAGTCAGTTTCATCAACGGAGCTGCAATCTTAGAGAAATCTTTATCAAATCTTCTGTAATATCCAGCCAACCCTAAGAAACTCCAGATTTATGAAACATTTTCCGACTTTGCCACTTGGTAATGGCTTCAATTTTAGCTGAATCAACAGCCAATCCTTCTCTAGTAATTATGTGACACAGAAATGCCACCTGCTGTAGCAAAAAATTACACTTCTCCAGCTTTGCAAACAACTGATTTTCTCTTAACAATTGCAATGCTGTTCTTAGATGGTGTGAATGCACTTGTTCTGACTTTGAATACACCAGATGTCATCGATGAATAATACAACAAACTGGTCTAAATAAGTAGCAAAAATTCTATTCATCGAAGCCATAAAAATTGCATGTGCATTTGTTAAACCAAATGGCATCACTAAAAATTCATAATGCAATATAATAAGTATGTCACGACCCGGGCCCGAGATCTGATTACTCTGGACAAACCCCGAGTCTCGAAGCCATGCTTTCTCCCGTAAACTCCGAATTTACTGAAGTTAAACGAAATCCACAAGGGATATTGAACATACGAACCTGTCAAATATACATTTTTGCAGAATATATACATTGACAAAACATTTAACTATATAAGTTCTTTACATTAAAAGTAAAGTTCGTATACAGATTTCAATTCAATAACTATGTCAACCACTACATATTCAAATACAATGCAGGCAATAACTATTTACATCTCAAAATGAATATACAAAAGTGTTTCTCAAAACAATTTCCAAAATATTGTATTCATTCGCACTCCGATCACGTATATTCGATTTAACCTCCTGGAGGTATCAGATCTGTCTCCTCCGCTGGCGGCATAACCTTTGGATGACCAGCATGGGAAACTGGGCTTGTAATGTCATCAATAATACTGTGAACATAACGGTTCAACAATGTATATACAGTTCTATGATAGTACATGCTATCAATCACAACAAATCTATTCAAATTATCCATTAATAGTTCTATACAATTCAATATCAATTTTAGACAATTCAATAACAGTACCTATGCATATGAGTAAGTAATAACGATTACTAGATCAACAACTACAATAGCATTCGTTTACTTTCAGTTCAGTTCTTCCAACGGAAGCAATCATTGTATTTGTAAACACAAGTACTAGTTATTCATATTTATTCATTTTCAGTTAGTCATTTCAGTGAGTACTCTTTATTAAGTGACTTATCAATTGGTGGGATTTACTAGTGTCTGGATCATAAATCACTGGCATCGCCACGGAGCTCCGAAATACCCCTTAGTCCATATACTGCAGTAGGATTGTTCATTAATTCATTGTTACATTTCATAACTGTTCATTCATTCGTTCATTTCATTATTCATTTCATCAATTCATTTTGATTGTATAACGAGCTTAAGAAACTACTATGTAGTGACAGACTCGGGAATCAAATCAAATCAATCAAATAAATTCTATTAAGACTTCTAAACCAAACAAATGGGTGAAATGCTCGTTATTGAATATACGTGTTATTCTCGATGAACATCACTTTAATAGTAATTTATTTATTATGATAACCTTAGCTAACACCTATGCAGGTTTAGATACTACGAATACTAGCCTACGACAATAGGCTTTCATTAAGAAACATCATACCTCAATATGCGATTTTCCTTAAGTTCAGTCACCTTATCGGTTACTTGTCAATTAACCGAGTTCTGTAATGTGGCTAACCGAATCACATTTCGGTCATCTTTCCAGGACCTTACAATTTCTGATACATCTACTCAATTCGGGCACCTCGTCGGTCACCTACTCGGCTGGCCGAACTCTCGAATTCGGCTAGCCGAACGTATTTCGGTTAGCTTTTTAGAAGCTTAACTTCTGGTGAGAAATCCTGACAAGGAATTTCAGTCACCTTTCGGTCACCATTCGGCTGACCAAAGTCACGACTTCGGTTAGCTGAGCTCACTTGGTCAGTTATCTAGAAGTTGAACTCTGTACAATTCAAACCCAGGTGGGTTCGATCAGGTGTCGGTCAAATATCGATCAGCTTCCCAGAAGCTAACTTCCACTGAGAAAGCAACCGAGATGGGTTCGGTCCGCAAGTTCGGCTCCCAGAACTTCAGATTTTCTGAGTTTGGAAGTTCAGAATTTCTAAAGTGTAATCCTCCATTTGAACTCCATGAGTTTTAATAACTCTTATAACATCATAAATCAATAGACATACATATACTTGCTTTGTTTGAAAATTAATTAACAAGAAACCCTTTGTTTAGTTCAATTCTTGAGATGAAATCTCTTCAATCCAAGCCTAATTTCATGCAAACGTACAAAAGAGTGTTCCAGAATCTATTTGAGCTAGAAACTCACTACAAACACTCACTAGAACTTGTAAGTTCTGTAATACATCAAAGACTCTTGTAGTTCTTGTGAAGGAAATCTTGAGTTCTTTCTCAAGAACTATCACTCCAAAAATGGAAAACAAGTTGAGGAAAAAGATGAAGAAGAGGAATTCTCTTCAAAACCACATGCAAAGCTTCAATGTGCTTGATGGAGAGAAAATGGAAGGAGGAAGAAGAAAGGGAGTCTAGGGTTCTCTCTACTTCACTTGGATAAGATTGAGATGAATGAACTCATTTGAGTTCATCTTATCTCATATAAGTTCCATTTTTATAATTAAGCCCTCCAACTCCTTACTCATTTGCAATTTAAGTCAAATGAAGGGTCATTTGATCCAATTCTCTTCGAACGAGTTCCAGTCTTGTATGAAAGTTAACGTACTCTTCGAGATACATGCGTTGGTATCAAGAGTTTCCGTATTCGACAAAGTACGTGAAAATTCATATTTACGGAAAGTCCTTGTTTTCTCTGTTTGAGTATAAACTCCATTCAATTTATTTAATTTCCTTCATTATCATTTTATTAAGCCTAAATAATTCATTTTAGGCCAATTCAATTCCATTTGGTCATTAACCATTATTATCTTAATTAAACATAGTTAATTAGCCTAAAATCCAATCAATGAGATTAACTCGGGACGGGGTCTAACATTCCCTTAAACTATTAGAACCATTCGGTCCTCCGAATGCAATATAAATCAATGCAAATAATAAAAGTTAATAAGCTATTCGAAATCAATTTACCTGGATGAATAGCTCAGGATACTTCTGAGCCATTTGCTCTTCAAGCTCCCATGTCGCTTCATAGGGTTCATGATGAGCCTATAAAACCTTGACCCATCTTATCGTTATTCTTGTACGGAGAACCGCCTCATTGGTATCAATAATCGAGATTGCTTTCTTAACGTACGTGGTGTACGGTAACACTTGGATCTCTTCGTGATGAATAACATGTAAAGGATCAGCCATATACTTGCAAAGTATTGACACGTGAAACGCATTGTGGATACCGGAGAGTTCTGCTGGAAGGTCTAGGCGATGAGCCACATTTCCAATTCTGCTTTTGACCTTGAAAGGTCTAATGAATCTCAGGGAAAGCTTTTCTTTCTATCCGAATCGGATAGTGCCTTTCATTGGATAAGTCTTCAAAAAGACTAAATCATCAACGACGAATTCCAGATCACGCCGACGGTTGTCAGAATTGATTTTTTGCCTTGATCTAACAATGCAATTGTAGGTCTATTATCTACCAATATTGTAATGTCCACCTATTCCCTGTCGACGGCACATTAGATGCAACGTCCACCTGTTCCTTATTGACGGCACAAGCCATCTCAGCCATCTATGGTCTGTTGGGCTGTTGCTGCTGTCTTAGCTGTTGCCTCTGCCATTGACACTGTTGGCCATAAAGTTGAGGCTGTTGTTGCTATTGCCTAGGAGGAGCTGGCAAAGCCAACCGCTGTGGAGGAGCAGGAAGTGCTGCTTGTCCTCGAGCAAGTTGCTGATATGGAGCTCTATCATCTCTCCTAGCACTCGGACATTGTGCCATTCTGTGTTCCAAAGAACCACAGACTATGCAGGCTCCGGTAGTCCTCCAGCAGAACTCAGTTCTGTGAGGTTTTCCACAAGTCTCACAAACTGGCTTGTTCTCGTTCCTCTCATTCCTAGGAACAAACCTCTACTTCTGTCTCTTATTCTTGGATCGTGCTCCCTTTTTAATTACCATGAATCACCACTCCTTTTGGTGCTCACCGCCTCTTTCTCTCTATGTACTTCCTCAGCTGTATTTGCCCTATCCACGGCTTCATCAAACGTAGTAGGCTTATGAGCAGCCACTATGATTGCCTTGTATTCTAGATTTAATCCATTGATAAATTGTTTAACCTTTTTGGCCTCCGTATCTACCAAGTCGGTAGCATATTTGGATAGCTGCAGGAAAGTGTGAACATAAGCAGACACGGTCAGATGACCTTGTTTCAATGTTGTCCTTGATCCTTACAAATTTTGGATCTTCGAACTATCTATCCTTGATTTGCTGGATAAGAACTGGTGCGAATACAGACATTGCTGCAACCATCACTCTATCGTCCACCATTTCGATGGGCACATCTAAATCCCTGAATTCTTCGATCAGGTTTAATTCACCAACCAATGATGCCAAGTCAGTGGATTTCTGACTCAAAGCATCAGCTACGACATTACCGTTTCCAGGTACATACGTGAATGGAAAGTCATAGTCCTTGATCAGCTCTAACCAACGGCGTCGCCTCAGATTGATATCATTCTGTGTGAACAAGTGCTGAAGGCTTCTGTGATCGCAGTAGACTTCAAAAGTCTCTCCATACAAATAATGCCTCCATTACTTCAAAGCGAATACAACAACTGCGAGCTCTAAATCATGAGTAGCATAGTTCTTCTCATGTTCCTTTAACTGACGCGAACCGTAGGCAATGACCCTATCGTTCTTCATCAACAGACATCCCAGTCCAATACCTGAGGCATCTGAGTAAATATCAAATCCTTCCATTCCATCAGGTAAAGCCAGGATTGGGGTTGAAATCAGTTTCTGCTTCAGACTCTGGAAACTAGACTCACATGTGTCTTCCTATTGGAACGGAACGTTCTTCCGAGTAAGTTTTGTTAACGGGGCTGCTATCTTTGAGAAGTCCTTGACGAACCTCCTGTAATAGCCTGCCAATCCCAAGAAGCTTTGAACTTCCAGTACATTTTTCAGACTCTGCCAATTGATAACCGCTTCAATCTTAGCTGAATCAGCAGCTAATCCATCTCCGGTAATTATATGACCTAGAAATGCAACTTGCTGCAACCAAAAGTCGCATTATTCTAGTTTTGCATACAACTGATTTTCTCTCAGTATATGCAAGGCCGTTCTCAAATGATGTGAATGCTCCAATTCTGACTTTGAATATTACTAGGATGTCATAAATTAAAAATCACGACAAACTGATCCAGATACGAAGCAAACACTCTGTTCATTAAAGTCATAAACAATGCAGGTGGATTTGTTAGACCAAAAGGCATCACTAAGAATTCATAGTGACCGTAACGAGTCCTGAATGCAGTCTTCTGTACATCTTGATCTTTAACTCGAATATGATGATATCCATATCGAAGATCAATCTTGGAAAAGTATGCTGCTCCCTGGAGTTGATCAAACAACTCATCGATCCTAGGCAATTGATATTTGTTCTTGATTGTCATTTGATTTATTTGCCTATAATTGATACACATTCTGAGGGTGCCATCCTTCCCTTTCACGAACAGTACAGGTGCTCCCTATAGTGAGACACTAGGTCTGATAAAGTCTTTATCAAGCAAATCATGTATTTGCCTTTTCAATTCAAACAACTCTAATGGTGCCATTCTATACGGTGCCTTGGATATCGGTGCAGTACCGGGCACAAGTTCGATAGTAAAGTTTACTTCCCTTGTTGGAGGTAGACCTGACACTTCATCTGGAAATACGTCTCGAAATTCATAGACTATAGGAATGTTTTTGAACTCCTGTACAGGCTTCTTTTATGAAATGAATGCGATGTAGCCTTCATAACCACTACGTATCATTCGTTCAGCCTTGAGTGCTGATACAAGCCTGGTATCATATTTCTTTTGGACTCCTTCAAAGAGTACACTGGCATTGGCCTCATCAACCCTAAAGGTGAAGATTTTAAGGAAATAGTCTAAACAAGCCCTGTACTTCGCAAGCCAATCCATGCCAAAGACTACATCAAAATCGTTCATTGCTAGTACTACCGTATCAACTGGCATTGACATCTCCCCTATTCTAGCATTGCATCAGGGGATATACAATTCACAAACTACTCTTTTTCCTAAGGGAGCTGATATAGTAAAATCATAAGACAATTGCATTATCCGATTTTGCATATCACAAGCGGAGGAGGGCGCTACAAATGAATGCGTAGATGATAAGTATGAAACGTTCCAAAACAATTCTTTTCCAAAATTTTCATTCTGTTTTCGTTCTCCAATATCATATTCATATGATATCTTATTATCTCCATTCGACTAGTCCTCCGGGAGGAACCGGAGCGGTCTCCTCCGCTGGCGCTGCGGCCTCAGTAGGACCGGCATTGGCAGCTGGGCCTGTAATTCCATCAATAACACTGTGAATACGATAATTCAATAATGTATAAACAGATACATGATTTCATACGCTAAATACCCATTAATCTGCAGAAACTGAATATCAGATAATTGCAGACACAATTTAGAATCAATAAGAATCATTTACAAGGTTGGCAACCTACAATAGCATTTCAAATCACATCTTCCTAAAAAGAGAAGAAATCACATCTTCCATATGGAAGGAATCATCTTCCGTGAAGGAAGGAATATAATAATATTATTGTGAGATTTATCAGTGCCCGGGCCAGGAACTACTGACATCACCATGTAGTTCCGGAACACTCCCAAAATTGCAAAAAGACCAGATTGTGTTGGTGGAAGGAATTCTTTACTTTAGAGATAGATTGTGTATACCAGCACAAAAAGACTTGAAACAGGTAGTAATATTTGAAGCTCATCACACCCGATATTTTATGCATCCAGGAAGTACTAAAATGTATAGAAATATCAAGGACAAGTTTTGGTGGAATAATATGAAGTGGGAGATAACAGGATATGTATCTTCATACTTGACCTGTCAGCGTGTGAAGTTTGAGCATAGAAAGCCGCCTGACTTACTTCATCCTCTGCATGTACCTAGACGGAAGTGGGAACATCTCACTATGGACTTTGTATCTGGTTTACCAAATACCAGAAGACAACATGACACCGTATGGGTGATTGTGGATCGTCTTACGAAGTCAGCACATTTTCTTCCATTTAGAAAAGATATGAGATTCAGTGAAATGTCCAAGTTGTTTGTGAGGGAAGTGACTCGATTGCATGGAACACTGGTCTCGATTGTGTCAGATCGAGATAGTCGGTTTGTTTCCACATTTTGGCAGTCATTCCAGAATTCAATGGATACTAGACTTCGATTTAGTACTGCATATCATCCATAGATAGACGGACAATCTAAGCCAACAGGTGAATGAACAGTTAACTGAAATTGTAAATTTTCAGATTTAATTTATAAATTTATGGAAAAAGAGCCTATTGATTATATCAAGACTATTAATACTACTTATACCTCCATAGGTGTTAATTAAAGGGACTTTAATATACAAATTTATAAAAATTATGGTGTCCATCGAGAATAACACATACATTAATAACCGATGATTACACTTGAATGATTGGTTGGTAATGAGAAAGAAATGATTGGGATTGTTAGAGCTTATTCCTTATTGTCTTAAATTGGATTATAAATTGTGTATTGAATTGAATTAAAACGGATTAAATGTGTTAATTGTAAATGTTAATTATTTTCACTTTTGAGTCTGGCACTACATAGCTATTTGATTGTTGCTCATTATGAGTTGCTCCTGCTGCAGCAGATGTTTTTGGAGTGTTTCGGAACTCCGTAGTGATGTCAGAGGCTCGAGCACTGATAAATCCCACAATAATGTTATTATATTCCATCATTCAGGGAAGATGATTCCTTCCATATGGAAGATGCGATTTCTTCTCTTTTTAGGAAGATGTGATTTGAATGCAATTGTAGGTTGCCAACCTTGTAAATGATTCTTATTGATTCTAAATTGTGTCGGCAATTATCTGATTTTCAGTTTCTGCAGATTAAATGTGATTAATGAGTATTTAGCGTATGAAATTATGTATTTGTTTATACATTATTGAATTATCGTATTCACAGTGTTATTGATGGCATTACAGGCCCAGCTGTCCATGCCGGTCCTACCGAGGCCGCAACGCTAGCGGAGGAGACCGCTCCGGTTCTTCCAGGAGGACTAGTCGAATGGAGATGATACGATATCATATGAGTATGATATTGGAGAACGAAAACATAATTAATTTTTTGGAAAAGAATTGTTTTGGAACGTTTCATACTTATCATCCTTGCATTGTATTTAAATATGCAATTGGATGTGTTTCATAGTGTAAATGGAATTTTATTTTGTATAGAGAATGTTGTACATTTTTGTATAAAGCATTGTATATATTTCCGCATAAATGTGTATATTTGATATCCCTTGTGAATTCCGTTTGTTTCGAAGTTCACGGGAGTAAGTATGGATGCAACTCGGGTTAATTTGGATTTAATCTTAATCTTGGGCTCTGATCGTGTCACAACATCTTCCCCAAAAAGATATAGCACCAGAAGAAAAAGGAAAGCCCGCTATAGGAAACAAGGGTTTTCCCCCATAGCGAGGATTTTCTCCTAGGTGAAAATCCTTTATGCAAACTATCACAGGCCAAAACTCGGCTTGAAAACAAATCCATTTAAGCTGCCACAGTGATAATATTTTTATAGAAAAACATTATATATTCAACTAAATTTAACATTAAAATAAAAATAAAATATTGAAAAAATGTAAAAGTAACAATTGTATGTTGACATTTCTAGACTTCTATTGAGATCTCCTCAGATACAGAATTCACGCTTTATATCCTGCCTACAATTAAGGGATAAAGATTTATATCCTTCCAACAATTAAAAGGATGATAATGCATATCTTCATTCAGTGATAGTATTTGTTCCTGGATTCGGTCTGTATTGTATTGGTCAAAATTTGACAAGTATTTGTACTGTACTCAATGTATCATCTTATAAAACTCTAGAAATACATTACTTTTTTTTATAACATAAATACAATACTTTTTTCTTGATAGTTATTTAGAAGAAAATGAATAAATAAGAGGGTTTTAATCATTTAGAGCTTTATTATTTTTCATGACTGTATTTTGAGTAGATATCAATAGATCTACTAACACTATGTCTTGATTCAAAGATGTAAATGTTCACTCTGTTTTAAAAATGGATAAAAACACAATAGCCATCAAATAGCCTCTCTGTTCATCTAAATGGAAGAGAATACCCAGCCATCACCTACTAATTCAAATCCATGGAAAGTCAAAGTCCAAATCCTTGGAAACTCAAAGTCCATCTACATTGCTTCATTATATCATTCAACTCTCACTTCAATTCCTTCCATCCTCACCTCTTTAGTAATCCTTCCGTGAAGCTCATTTGACCATGAATTCTTATTTATTCAAATCCCATGTATTATAAGCAAACAAACAATACCTGAAACTAGAGAAAGAGGGGTTATATCTATCTTACTTTCTTTTTGCTAAATGGAAAAAAGTATCTATTCCTAAATATTAATCTAAATCGCCCATGAAATTCAGTAGCCAAGAATTGCGAAGAAATCTCAAGGAAAAATTCATTTTAAGAATTGCATATTCAATTGATTACAAATATGATGATGCATCTTTATGATATATCTTTGCAAGAGCAATCAATAGAGCAGGGGTTATAGTTGAAGCAGCCAGTCAAAGTGAAGACCATAAAATTTTCTCATATCCAGTAGAATTTATACTATTAGCCACTACCCAATTGGGTGTTATCTTTTGCCATTTAGTCATCCCTAACAACTTCACTTTCATATGTAAATTACATGAAAGTACCAAACACCCCCGTAAGGAATTTGTTGAAGAAACTATACAATTAAACAAACACAATCGATAGCATTTCCGCCATCAGATTCATCACACATAATCGAAGACAAAATATAAAATAAGCACACCATTAAGATCGATTCAAGTGAAGCGTCAATATCACTACATCATCACAATAGATCGACAAGTTTTTGATTGATAAATACGACTTGAACCCACACCATAAGGCTGCGGCTGTGAGCACCTGCTATTGTGCCATGAGCTTTTGTCACAATAGGGGATTTATTCTAGGTAAATAATATAAAATGCAGAACATCCCTACTTACTAAAGAAAATCCACAGTTGGACTCTTCTCTAGCAACAAACGCACATAAGACAAACCATATCCACTGTTAGACAGAAATATGAGAGAAAATGTGAGATAATCATGTCCTCAAGATCACCTCAATCGAACAGTGAATATCGCTACAATCTGTGGGTTTGATTTGCTCAACATTTCTACAACTAACTTAGAATCATAATTAATCGGGCCCTCATACGGCTGAGGGCTTTTAGTTTTCTGAGTGAGGTGGTGCATGAGGCTTTGGTTTTTCGAAGAGGGTCTCCAACTCTTCTAGGGTTTTGCCTCGAGTCTCTGGCAAGAAAATATAGAAGAAGACTGCTGACACCGTTGTGATTCCAGCGAATAGATAGAAGGCTCCGCCAATTGTAATTGCCTTGTACAAAGAGATGAATGTCATTCCAATGATGCCGCTTATAACACGGTTGGTTGCTACACCCAAGCTTAATCCCTGCGCACGAAGCCTCAATGGGATGATCTCTGAGCTGTACACCCATGCGATCGGTCCAAGCCCAGATGAGAAGAATGCAACCAAGGTTAGCAACATGGCGATACAGAGTGCGAGCACCCCAGTCAGCGTCTTATCGGGGTTACGATCGATGATTGTCAATCCAGTTGCTAATAACACATGTGAGAAAATCATGCCCATGGTGCTAATTAGGAGCAGTGGACGCCTTCCGAACCTGTCGACTAGATAGGTCGACACTAGCACAAATATAGTTTTTGAGAATCCGACCGCCATGGTTGCGCCAAGAAGGTTACTTCTCGACTTGATTCCTGCCTTCTTGAAGATACTTGGGCTGTAGAGGACAACTGCATCTATGCCAGAAGCTTGCTGGAAAAAGAAGATCCCAATTGAGGCAATGAGTATCCGGCGGACAACTGGAGTTGGCCTAATTAGTTCCTTCCATACACCTTGACCACTACTCCGTCCTTTGGGCACTTGGATGACATCATCATTGCAGTGTTCAGGGATCCCAGTGGCCTCTTTGATATCAGCTAGCCGCATTTCCGCCTCTTCACTGCTATCTGAGGTTTTTTCAAGTACCTTTCTGGCCTCCCCAAGCTGGCCTTGCATAACTAGCCACCGCGGCGATTCAGGCATGAAAAGAATAGCGATGCCTAAGAATACTGCCGGTAGCGCTCCAAGCCCCAGCATAAGTCTCCAATTGATATGTGTGGGGAGAGGAGCTAAGGCGAAGTTCGAGATGTATCCTAGCAGGACTCCTAGATTCACGAAAATCTCAGGGAAGGAGGTGAAGAATCCTCGGGTGGTGGCGGGTGCGACCTCTGCCGTGTAGACCGAGGCAATCATAAAGGCAAAGCCTACGGCAATCCCTGCAATGAACCTTCCAGCCATGAGAATCCAGTAATTGGATGCCACTGCCATCAGCAATGCACCCACAAAGAAGATTACAGCAGCAATAAAGATTGTGCGTCGCCGACCAACCCAATCGGATATTCTCCCGGCGACTGTCGCCCCGATTAAGCAGTAGATGTTGATACTTCCCATGAGGATTTCTGACATTGTATCACTGATCTTCATGTAATCTTGGATGTATAGTATAGCTCCACTCATTACAGCAGTATCTGATCCATATAGAGAAATGTATATAGAGAGTTTTAATAAAAAAAATTAAATAACAAACTGCAACTTTGTTGAAATATAATTCAAGGCTCTAAATGTCCACGCATTAAGCTAAGAATAAGTCAGCATTTGTTAGCTGAATTGTAGGAAGATTTGGTCAAGTTTGTTGCAAGTCTTTAGCTAGTTTATTTTTTTGTGTGAACGTGTGCTTCTGTTTGAGTCAGTTTTGTATGCCACTTTCTCAGGTGATGTTAGTCGTGGGAAGTGAAGTTTGTTTTGCCAAGTAGTTTGAGTCTATTTAAGCATTGTCATGTACGGAAGTTTATAGAGTGAGAAGAACATTTATATTTCTTCATTGTTTTTTGTCTCTCAGAATTTGGTATTGTTCTTTCTCTAAAACTAACATTTGGTATCAGAGCCAGAGAGCAATTCTTGGGCTGGTTTGAGTGTTTTTCGTGTGAGAGATTAAACACAAAGGGAAAACACAACTTCTTGAGTGAAATCATTCATCATGCAGAACATCAATGTGAATGGAAATTCACTACATCAGTTGCCTGTCTTCAAAGGTGTCAGTTATCATTTTTGGAGTCTAAAAATGAAAACTCTCTTCAAATCACAAGAGTTGTGGAGCAGTGTTGAGAGTGGATTTGAAGACGATGGAACTGAGGAGCCAGATCAAGCCTTGAAGGAGAAAAGGAAGAAAGATGCAAAAGCACTCTTCATCATTCAACAAGCTCTGGATGATGAGGTGTTTCCTCGCATAGCAGCAGCTTCTACAGCAAAAGAAGCATGGGGTATTCTTAAACAAGAATACGTGGGAGACAAGAAGGTGATCAATGTAAGGTTGCAATCTCTAAGAAGAGAATTTGAAACTTTTCAAATGAAGGAAAAGGAGACAGTGCAAGAATATTTGTCAAGGATGTCTAGCACAGTTCAACAGATAAGAACCTTGGGTGAAGAGATCAAGAACAGCCAGGTTGTAAGCAAAGTGTTAAGAAGCCTCACAAAGAAATATGATCACGTTGTGACAGCAATTGAGGAATCAAAGGATATGGAAACATATACCTTAATTGAAGGGCTCTCTTCAAGCACATGAAGAAAGAACGTGCAAAGGAGATGATAAGAAAGAAGAGAAGGCTTTTCAAGCAAAAGGAGAGTCTTCGAACAAGGAGAGAGCTCAGCAAAGTTCAGGCAGAGGTAGAGGTAGAGGAGGCTCCAGAGGGAGAGGCTGTGGAAGAAGACAGAGTAATGAGGAAAGAGACCAATCTTCTCAAAATTACAAGGGAAGGCAGAGTAATGAGGGAAGAGACCAATCTTCTCAAAATTACAAGGGCTCTTTCAAATGCTACTACTGCAAGAAACCTGGACACAAAGAGGAAGATGAAAAGAAAGGAGGTGATCAAAAGTCCAACTTTGTGGAGCAAGAAGAGAAGCTGTTCTTAGCTCAACATGGATCAAACAATGATGCTGAAGGTGGCGTGTGGTATGTTGACAGTGGATGCTCCAATCACATGTCAAGTGCCAAGTCAATGTTCAGAGGTTTGGATGAATCAGCAAAGAGCAAGGTGAGACTTGGAGATGGAAAGCAACTTGAAGTAGAAGGAAGAGGCACGATTGCAATCACAACTGAGCAAGGCAACACCAAGCTCTTGTATGATGTGCAGTATGTGCCAAAGTTGGCTCACAACTTGTTAAGTATTGGCCAGCTACTCAACTCTGGCTATTCTGTGTTATTTGAGAATGGAGCTTGCTTGATTCAAGACAGAAACTCTAAAGAGACAGTAGTGAAAATTGTCATGGGAAAGAACAAGATGTTTCCTCTGGATTTGTCAAGACATGTGAACCAAGTCTTGATAGTCAAAGGGGATGAAGATGCCAAGCTATGGCACCTGAGATATGGCCATCTGCATACACAAGGGCTGAAACTGCTGCAGTCCAAAGAGATGGTCCTAGGGCTGCCCAAAACTGGAGAACTTGAGTTGTGTGAGGGATGCATCTATGGGAAGCAATCAAGAGGATCCTTTCCAAGTGGAAAAGCCTGGCGCGCAAGTGAAAGTCTTGAGCTTCTTCATGCAGATTTGTGTGGGCCAATGAAGACAGTTTCTCTCGGCGGAAGTAAGTATTTTTTGCTCATAACAGATGACTTTAGTAGAATGAGTTGGGTTTATTTTCTTAAAGCTAAGTCTGAAGCATTTGAAAGCTTTAAGATTTTCAAGGCTATGGTTGAAAAACAGTCTGGATTATATGTAAGAGCATTGAGAACAGATAGAGGTGGTGAGTTCTTGTCAAATGAGTTCATCACATTTTGTGAAGAGCATGGAATAAGAAGGGAATTGACTGCACCATACACTCCTGAGCAAAACGGAGTTGCTGAAAGAAAGAATAGGACAGTGGTTGAAATGGCAAGGAGTATGCTCAAAGCCAGGGGAGTGCCAAACAGATTCTGGTGTGAAGCTGTAGCAACTGCAGTGTACATTCTCAACGTTTCTCCTACCAAAGTTGTCATGAACATGACACCACTTGAAGCTTGGAGAGGAAAGAAACCTTATGTAAGTCACTTGAGAATTTTTGGTTGTATAGCATATGCATTAGTTGATTTAAGAACTAAACTAGATGATAAATCTGTCAAATGTGTATTTATTGGCTATGCTGCTCAATCTAAGGCATATAGACTATATAACCCACTCACTGGCAAGATTATTGTTAGTAGAAACGTGGTATTTGATGAAGAAGCAGGCTGGAGTTGGGAGAGAAGAGTAGTCAACAACAATGTTCAGCAAACAATTGGCTTTGATAGTTCAGAGGAGGAGTCAAATGTGCAAGTGAATGCTCATACACCAAGCACTCCTCCAACTCCATCCAGTCAAAATTCATGGTCCTCTTCAAGTCCATCACCATCATCATCATCATCAAGCTCATCAAGTAATTCGGGTCCAAGAAGATACAGGTCTCTGACAGATGTGTATGAAGCCTGTGATTTTGCATTGCTAGTCACTGATCCAACTAAGTTTGAGGAAGCAGAAAAAAAAGTGGAGTGGAAGAGTGCAATGAAAGAAGAGATCAGGTCCATTGAGAAGAATGAAACGTGGAGATTGGTGAATCTTCCTGAAGGGAAGAATGTTATTGGACTGAAATGGGTGTTCAGAACAAAGTTCAACACAGATAGGAGTATCCAAAAGCACAAAGCAAGACTGGTGGCTAAGGGGTATGCACAACAAGAAGGAATTGATTTTGAGGAAACATTTTCACCAGTGGCAAGGTTTGAGACAGTGAGATTGGTGTTAGCATTGGCTGCTCAATGGAAGTTGAAGGTGTTTCAGTTGGATGTTAAGTCAGCATTTCTCAATGGAGACTTGCAAGAAGAAGTCTTTGTTGAGCAACCACTCGGGTTTGTCAAAACTGGTGAAGAAGGCAAGGTATATAAGCTGCAAAAGGCTTTGTATGGGCTGAAACAGGCACCACGAGCCTGGTACAGCAAGATTGATTCATTCTTTCTTCAAAATGAATTTGAAAGAAGTGAGAATGAACCAACTCTTTATGTGAAGAAAGGTACAAATGAATTTATAGTTGTCTGTCTTTATGTAGATGATATAATCTATTTCAGCTCATCTCAAAAAATGTTAGAAGAGTTCAAAGCTGTCATGATGAATCAGTTTGAGATGTCTGACCTTGGACTACTTCAGTATTTTCTTGGTTTAGAAGTGAAGCAAGGAGAAGATGGAATTTTTCTTTGTCAAAGAAAATATGCAGAGGATCTACTTAAGAAGTTTCATATGAAGAAATGTGAAGCAATGAGAACACCTATGAACACAAATGAGAAGCTGCAACGTGATGATGGCACTGAGAAGGCAGATGAGAAGCTTTTCAGAAGCTTAGTTGGTGGCTTGAATTACCTTACACACACGAGGCCTGACATAGCTCACAGTGTAAGTGTAGTTTCAAGATATATGCATTCTCCAACTAAGCAACACTTAGGTGCAGCAAGAAGGATCCTTAAGTATGTTGCAGGTTCAATCAAACTTGGAATGCTTTATGAGAGTGTGGACAATTTCAAGTTAATTGGCTATAGTGACAGTGACTGGGCAGGTTGCTTAGATGATAGAAAAAGTACATCAGGTTCTGTGTTTAGTCTTGGCTCTGGAGCCATCACTTGGAGTTCCAAAAAGCAAGACATAGTTGCTTTATCATCATCTGAAGCTGAATATGTGGCTGCTGGTGCAGCAGCAAGGCAAGCAATTTGGTTGAGGAAATTGCTAAAGGATTTGTGCTGTGAGCAAGAAGGTGCAATCGAGCTGTGGTGTGATAACAGGTCTGCTATAGCTATGACAAAGAATCCAGCATTCCATGCTAGAACCAAGCATATTGAAGTTCATCATCATTTCATAAGGCAGCTTGTGGCAGAAGAGAAGTTAATGCTAAAGTTCTGTGGCACGAATGAACAGAATGCTGATCTGTTTACAAAAGCTTTAGCACAAGTGAAGCATCAGTTCTTTCTGGAGAAAATAGGCATGCACGAGCTTGAATTAAGAGGAGGTGTTGAAATATAATTCAAGGCTCTAAATGTCCACGTATTAAGCTAAGAATAAGTCAGCATTTGTTAGCTGAATTGTAGGAAGATTTGGTCAAGTTTGTTGCAAGTCTTTAGCTAGTTTATTTTTTTTGTGTGAACGTGTGCTTCTGTTTGAGTCAGTTTTGTATGCCACTTTCTCAGGTGATGTTAGTCGTGGGAAGTGAAGTTTGTTTTGCCAAGTAGTTTCAGTCTATTTAAGCATTGTCATGTACTGAAGTTTATAGAGTGAGAAGAACATTTATATTTCTTCATTGTTTTTTGTCTCTCAGAATTTGGTATTGTTCTTTCTCTAAAACTAACATACTTTACTAAGATTTATTAAAATGGTTAGGGTATGCTGGCATAACAAGAAATTCTGCTAGAGAGGAAAATTCTTCTATCTTTCCCTCGTCCCACTTTTCTGTATATATCAATTAACTTTCCTCTTTAGAGAGGTTTTCGCATAGAAACAAAACTCTGGACAGTGAAGAATCCTCTTATTACACAAGAGGGACATTAAAATTACAAGCATAAGAGAAGAAAGATAGATAGAAAGAAAGAAAATACTACTCACTACAATTGCAGAAGTCAATATGCAGAAAAATAAATTATTAGAATATGAAACAAACAAAGAGCTTCACATTGTACAAAACCATAGTAAGAAGAACTGAAAAAGAACAGATCAGAAAAGAAAAAAAGCAAAAAGATCTTAAAAAGAAGCATTTCTATGAAGGAGCAGAGTTGAGGAACACAAATAATTATTGACTGTCCACAGATTTTTTTTTTTTTTTTTTGAAATAAAAATAAAACAGTAGTTCTTATCCACAAATAAGAAAAAAAAAGCAAAAAAGAAAAAAAAATAAAAAAAAAAGAATTCTCATGAGTGATAGAGTTAACAAAAATAATTTTAGACTCTCAACAGTTCCTGAAAAAAGTCTGAAAAATAGATTTTTTTTAACACAAATAACTGTTGACTATCCACATATATATATTTTTTTTCCTAAAAAGGAGAAAAAGTAGTTCCTAAGGCAAATGAGAAAAGAACAAAAAAAAAAAAAAATCAGAACTCCAAAAAAGAGCCATTGGGCAGTGTGTGTTGGTGAGTGTGTACCTACACAGCAAAAACATTAAAAAAAAAAAAACCCAAATAATGAAAGGAAAAAGAACTCAGTTTCTTCTACTTCTTCTGTGTGGAAATGATAAGATGAAGAACCGAAAAACTCACCATAACCCGAGAGAATAGAATTCATGGAGGCCACCAAACTACAAGCAAACACGTACTTGTTCATCTTCTTCTTCTCTGCACTTGGAAGATCCATTTCATTTGCAGGTTTAATGGTAGAAGAGGAAGCTGCCTTGGGCGGATGGGAGGGAGAAGTAGTAACAGATTTATAAGTATTTTCTGGTCTCTTCTCAGCCATTTTGCCAGAATCTCCCAAGTAGTTCTGATGGGTTGGACTGAAGCTAGAAGAAGAATGCACGTTGAATTTTTTATTTTTTTTATATTGGTTTCTGCCTAATCAATTGTTGTGGATTTTCCTGAAGGATAGTTCTTATAGGCATATAATCTCTCTCTCTCTCTCTATTTCCTTTCTTTTATTTTCTAGTTTTTCCAAATCTGAGCAGATTTGATTCCAATTAATTCATCACTCAAATCTTCCTCTTTTGGTTCATCCTTTCTTTCTTTTTCCATCCTCTCTCTCTCACATCTTCCTTTCTTAGGTTTATTTTTTTTCTTGAAAAGATTTTGAAAAGGGATTTTTACCAAAAAAAAAAAAAAATGTCCCTATACCGCCAAAAACATCCTCACATAACTATAAAAACATTCACTTAATTTTTTTGGGGACCAAATTGCCATTCAGTTTTCTTTCTCCACTTACATGATACCCATGAGCTCCAAATATAACTCGAAAGTTCAACACATAACACTCGCAAGCTTAAAATTTAGGGGGTACTTTAGAAATCATATAATTTTAAAAATTTTGCTATATTATCTTCTACTTTTGAATATAATCTACACACACCAAAAAAGGGATAGCTTTTGAAAAGTATCATACAATATCTTACCTTTCTATAAAAACCTTTATATTATAATATTCAATCATATATTGTATAAAATAATTTTTTTGAAGGTCAAGAATATTCACATTTATGAAAAGCTACTACCATAGCGGCCCACTATATTTTTTAATATTGATGATTTCATAAAAATCCTACTCTGAGTACTCTTCCTCCCGGCCCCACAACATGCAGGTAAACTCTTCCTCCATCCCTTTTTTGGATCCGGATCCCATGATACAGGCATCTTGTAAACATCCTGACTAAACTTATATTATATATATAATGAATACAACAGCATATTATATAATGAATGCAAAATGACCTATTATAATATATAATAATAAATTGATGTGACGTCTGATGAGAGTAAAAACTGAAAGGTTAATGTTTAAAAAGTAATTGAAAACCATCCCCTATGATATATAATGACTCGTTTGACCACATGCATAGAAAAGGATATAAACTCGTCCTAATAGTAATGTTATAGGGCGGGGTCAAAATTCTTAAAATATAATTAGAAAATAAAATAAGTTAAAGATTTAATATAATTAATACAAAGTTTACCTTAGCTTTTACGTGAATAAGATTTTAATATAAATTTAAAATGGAAGTGGACAAAATCAAAAGAAAAGATATTCTTTATACATTTAAGAATAGGTACGAAAATCGAAAAGGGCTTTTTTTCCAATGCCTAGTATAATAGATTTCCAAAATATAGAAGTAAAAATAAAAAAAGGATACATGTGATATAATTAAAATAGATGTTTGTGATTATTAACATTTGCCTAAAACTTAAAAGACCAACACACAATTATGTTCTGTTTAATTTCATTTCCGGTTGAGCCCACTATTAGAATGGTTTTTTGTAACTTAAAATGAAATACATAAAATGAGAGAAAACAATAAATATTAAAATATAATTATACTAAAATAAAGATAAATTAAGAAAAAAAATGGACTAATCTAAAGCCAACTTCCGAGTCGAAAAGCAATGTTAGGATCAAAATGAAATCAAAGTCTTGTTAAAATTTTCTATTACTATTTTCAATCATTGGAATCATTATATTTTATAGACAGAGAAAAAAAATCCAAAGAGGCTGTGAGTTTAAATACTTACAATTAGTGCCAAATCCGACCAGTTGTTAACTTCATAGTCGGCTCTAATGTAAGTTAAATTCATGTGGGCTCCATGTAGAGTCAAAATTAATTAGGGTGGTCAAAGTCAAAATTGAAGGAGTCAATTAAGGCTGGGATGGTAAAAAATCAGTTATTTTAATATTTAATAATAGGTTGATGTTTTGTCCGATGAGATTCAAGATTGATTGAAAGGCAGTGGTCAGCGTTGAAATGAAAGTTTTCGTTCGTCATCATCATCGTGATTAATAAAGCCTTTTCACAACTATGTTGCTTCAAGCACATGAATTCTATTATACAATTTGGCCCAGGGACGTTTATCTTAGATGAGAAAGTGGTTTGGAGCATCTTGAAGAAAGGCCTAGTGATGAATGTACAACAACAGGGAATTCTTGAGGCTCCAATTATCCAAATAACAATTATTATTCTTATTATTATTTAGTGATGGTGGTGGTGTTGTTGTTGTTGTTTGGACGAAGGTCAAACGATAAATTCTTGCCGGATGAGTACCAAACTCCTAGAGTTGTCACTCCTCCCCTGTAGGATGCAGCTTCCTACTTTATTTTAATTTAGTTGAAAACTCATAACATTAACTTGGTAAAAGATGGGACCCAAAGACTGCCCCCAACTAAGGGTTTCAACTCAGTCAGAAGTAAGTTTGTGACATTTTGGTGATGGTAGGGAAGGTTGTAGAAGACTTGGTTGAGAAGAGAGCTAAATCGGTGGAAGCAACTATGTAACATTATTAGCTTGGATGTCTTTATTCCTAGTTTTGGCCTTGCTTTCTGTGTGTAAGAATACTGCTATCATCATGGCATCTTTGGGAAAAAGCTACAGCAAATAGAAAAGGAAAACCCACTAAAACAGATGCATTGCACATTAAAAAGAAAAGCAGGGTCACAGGGTCAAAGTACAATACACTAAACGTGGGTGATAATATTGGATTCATTTAAAATTTATCTTCTTAGAAACTATTGTCAAAAAAAAAAAAAATTTAAAAATAGTAAAACACTGTATAAGTTTTTAGTCTAATTACTTAGAAGAAGCTTTTTTTTTTTTTTTTTTTTGTGTGTGTGTGTGTGTGTGTGTGGGGGGGGGGGGGGGGGGAACTCCATTAAGGGTCTGCATGTGTTAATAAAAGTAAGGATTGCATGTGTTGGCTTATCTAGATAATCATCTCAGTATCTCACTCTTATCTACTTTTTTTTTTTTTTCTTGGTACGAATCTCACTCTTATCTTAGAATCCTCCCAGCTATGATTGGATAAAGTAGCAGCTAGAATTGGCATCTTCATTCATTAGTTGTATATTCACTTTACTGGGTGGTGTACACTTTATTGTATTTGTGCTTGCATTTAGTGTAATGTGTCTGGATACAGTATAATATACAGGGATTCTCTATCAAATGTATGATCTTGGAAACTTCTAAAAGTATGCTACTCTCTAAAGAAAAGAAGATGAAGGGAGTTTAAGAATCTTGGGTTTTTATATTTTTTCAAGACTGTCTTTGAGATTTGGATAGGTATAAATTTAAATAAAAAGAAAGCATTAATCATCTTTCTATCTCCACTAGATCTGCTAAGTATGCATTGATGGAAAGGTGTAAATGTTTATTGGGGTGAAGAAATAAAATGAGAGTTATGAATCTAAAGAGATCTTTGTGGCAAAGAAAGAAATCCGCGAAAGACCTCGGAGGGAACTATGACACTGCAGGTATCCCGGGAAGATCATCTTTTTAATTACTTTTTTCATGTAAGATTACTAAATTACCCTTATTTAGTCAAAATTGGTCAACATTGAACTTATTCATCAATCTGAGCATTCCATGTGATAAGGGACCACATTATATTGCGTATTATGACAAAGAGCCGGTTCTAGATACCCACATTTTCAGTATTTGTAGCCCCATGTCAGAATCTGGTGGCCACACTGAAATACCTTTCTTGCTGTTTATGGACGGATTTCTTTGTTTTTCCTTAATCAGACACTTTACTACCACTGTTTGTTATTACAAGAAAAAGTAGGCCTCACAGATTTAGATTTTAGATCAGAGGAGAATATGAGAGTTTTGTTTGATGGACATAAATGTGAGGGTGCATTGTACTCTGGTCTCTGGATGCCTACATATAACTGTAGTCACGCATGCATTCACTACCATGTGGGCACTAGTGTAGTTTAATGCAGACCATCCAAAAGTGGGGCACAAAGAGACACAGGGGATGCACTTCTTCTTTATTTAATAGTTGCAGGTTGTATCAAAACGGAATGAAATTTCCAAGCTATCATGGCCGGCCATCTGATTTTTCAGGTTGAATAGGAACCAAAGAAAATTTTCCAGGCTTAAGGACCAGTTGATGATCAGTGATCAGGTTATAATTAATGAAGTCCATCTGATGGGATCTTCTAGTGGGCATCCTAGTTGATGTACATGACATATACTCCACCATTTGATATGGGGAAGATATATGGATCATCAAATGGAAAAGCACCCACTGACCACATCATGAAGTTGGCATGGGAGTTTCCATGTGGATAAGTTGTTTTTACCCATGGGGTCTCCACATTTACTTGATGTAAACCATTTAATACTAAGTTACAATATCACTCAGTCAAGTTTCACTTCAGTAGCAGTTGGATCTATTATGCTAAATAATTGATCTTATAACTATTAATTTCACAATTTGATGTATTTAGCTGTGGATATTATTACTTTGTTAAAATGTAACTTGGCTGCTGTCTATTTTATAAATCAAACTTCCAGGTCTATATTGTATCACACATATACACATATAGAGGTTGATTTCTTAACTTTTAGAAGGAGGCTTTAATGTGGTACCTGTTGCTGAATCCAAACCCTTGCATAGACGTATGATTCATGTGCTTTTACTTACCCCAAATTTGATCACAAAAAATGTATTTCATCTAAGGGTTATAAATTACAACTTTAAGGTATCCTAACAAGGATTATAAAATTTGATCACAAAAAATGTAATGCAGAAACCATATCCACTAAAATCAATCAATTAAAATGTAAACAGAAAGCATGGAAAAGAGCAGCAAATAAAAAAAAAAAAAAACTTACCTGCAAGTCAAAAAATCCCAGAAGTGGATTTCTCCTTCTGACAAGTAGCAAGAGGCGATGGTCGGTTTGGAAAGGGAGGCAGCACAGCAAATCGGCCGATTCACGCGAATCCGGTCTAGAATCCGACAAACACAGGATCTTGGGGCGGGAGGGCAAAGTGCAGAGCGAGAGGGAGAGGGAGGGAGGGAGGGAGGGAGAGAGAGAGAGAGAGATAGAGAAAGAGAGAGGGAGAGAGAGAGAAATAGAGAGAGGGAGAGAGGCAGAGCGAGAGGGAGTGAGGGAGAGAGAGGGAGGGAGGGGGGAGAGAGAGACCGAGGGGCGGCACCGGCACAGGGAGCGAGAGAGAAATTTCCGGTGGCGGCTCCGGCGCGCGGGAGGGTAGAGTGCAGAGTGACAGGGAGAGAGAGTGAGGGAGATAGAGAGAGAAATAGAGAGAGGGAGGGAGAGGGAGACGGATAGGGAGGGAGGGAGAGAACCAGTGGCGGCTCCGGCGCAGGCGGGCTCCGGTGGCTGGTGCGGCGGGACTGCAGATCGTTGGAGCAGGGGAATGCAGAGCGCGGGCGGGATGGGAAAAGGGGAAAAAAAGTGGGAAGGAAAAGTGGTTCGCGCGGGGGGTGTATATAAAGCTTCAGCGACCGCCATAAGCGGTCGCTAATGGTCCTACTGGCGGTCGCTAATAGTTCTATTTGCGACCGCCCCAAGCGGCCGCCCGCTTTCTCAACCGCCAATGCCCAAGTTTCTAGTATTGTAGCTACCACATGAGTACCAAAAAAAAATCAGAAAAATAGGATTTAACTTCATACCTTTGGGTTAATTTATTAGTTTTATCAAAATGTTGAAGAGATCGGATTACAAATTAGGGGGCCACAAGATTATAAAAAGAAAATAAAAAGGGGTAAATATGTGCATTTTTAAGATGTGAAAAAATGTGGTTGGCGAGTTTGAACCTCATACCTTTTTGAGCTATTCTTGGGATTAGGTCTGTCAATTTAGTCTGTTCAAATGGGTACCTGGCCCGGCCCGTTCAAAGCTCGAAAACACAAGGCTTTTAAAAAAATTTGAGCCCAGCGGGCTGGGTTTGGAAATTTTTTTGAAAGCCCGACCAAAATGTGACTAGGAATGGGCAGAACCTGCCCAGCCTGTCTAGGCCAGGCCCGGCCGGTCTGCCCGCAAGTTATTTTTCTAATCTTTAGTTTAAAAAATCGTGTTTTATAATTTTACAATATTTAACTTTAGAATACTTTAGAAAATTACAACAACCAAGGTGCTTGAGAAAGCAAACAAAGACCCAAGTCCTAGATTTATATCTCTGTGACACTAGTCCAAACAAGTGAGACATGAAGCTCTCAATTCTCAACTCATACATTTTTGCATTACTTATTGCGAGCATGCGACTCACGGATGTGATCAGTGAGCTAGCAATAAAAAAATTAAGAAGAAAGTTGATGCGAGACCTGCTAAGTACATCTTCCAAAATAAAAATTACTACCCCCCACAAAGGCCCGCTCAATTTAGGGCCGGGCTTGGACAACTCCCAATAGGCCTGTCCAATATTCGGGACTGGATTGGACAACCCACGCCAGGCCCATCCCGTTCCATTGACAGGCCTACTTCGGACCCATTTGCCAACCACAAGAGCATTAACTTCATGAGAGCTATTATTCTTGGGACTCACACTGACTCTAAAATGTGCGTTTTTAAGATGTAATAAAATGTAGTTGGGTCATCCATTAAAACAGTCAAATGTAGTTCAACCTATCCGATTTATATACATGTAAAATGAATGATAAAAAAATTATTTTTTAATCCATCCAAGGGGCCTAGGATGCAAGAGAGAGGCCATGCACACGGAGAGACGGCGCGCACAAATAGAAAGAAGGTTCACACAAGTGTGAAAGAAGCCCGCACAAGCGGGAAGAAATCCCACACTGATGGGAAGAGGTGAAGTATGGGGATGTCAAAGGGTTGGGCCCAGGCCGAGCTGAGGTAAGCCCTTATCCTATCCTCACATGCATGGGTGGGGCGTAAGCGAGCAAAAGCCCTCGACTTTTATAGCAGGCCTATAATTTTTAGGCCCTTACCCTACCCACAAGGGTCAGGGCCGGGACAGGGGCCAAAAGCAAGGACGATTCTTTTTTGGTAAAAAAATTAAATATTTTTCATGCTACCACCGACTTCCGACTTAATGCTAACTCTCCTTCATTGTCTAGGCTGGGGACTGACAATGCAATGCAAAAGGCAGTATGGCGGTGTACAATGTTGTTTTTTATTGGAAGGCTAGTGGTTGATGGACTGCTCATTTTCGCTCTCGGCGCTATCGAGGTAGATGGACGTGGGAGTCCGTGGGATCCGACTCTTTCGCGCCCGGGGGGCGAACGCGGGTATCAATATTTTTTTTGGGTGGGTGTGCCAGATTTTCTATTTTACTTAGAATTGTAAGTAGTGATCCGGAGATCGACCTTTGCAAGTAAAAATGAAATCAACTTCTTTCAAGTTTCCATTGCACATACACTACTAGAAAAATGACTTTTAGTGGCCGCCAGTAGCCGTCGCTAAAAGTCCCCTGGCGGTCGCTAATACTTTTTAGCGACCGCCTAGCGACCGCCGCGAAAAAGTCGTCACAAAAGGTTATTAGCGACCGCCATTGGCGGTCGCTAATACTCAATAAAAAAAAATCAAAAAAATTAGCGACCGCCATTCTCGACAAAATTTTTTAAAAAAGTACTAGTTTTTACTTTAAAAAAAAAAAAATTGTATCGGTTTCCTTTTTTTTTTTTCGGCCCCCGCCGGGGGATACCCCCGGACCCCCTTCGTAAAGCGCATGTATTAACACCATCAAAAACTCTTTCAAACATTTGAATAAATCCTAACCATCCATTTGCTAACCAAAATCAGCAATTCATAAATAAAGAAAAAAAACAGTACCTTATAGGCAAGGCAACAAATGACAAATTGAACAAAGTACCTTTAAGAATGCAGATAAACAGTCAAGAATTTCTCTTCTCCACTGGTAGTAGGAAATCTTCAATAAACAATCAAGAAACCGAATCCACAACATCTTTCACGTTGGACCTTGGTTCAGATGTTCTTGAAAACAAATGATGCAAGATAGGGAATAAAGGATGCCTCTTACTGTTGCAGTTTTACAATGAGCTTCACAAGTTGTGTTCCACAGTCAGAAAAATTCCTAAAGCTTATTACATTTCCATCCAAATCATCTAAAACTCACAGTAGAACAAGAATGAAATTTGAAAAAAATGCAACTGCGCGAACTCCACTGATGAATAATTGAAATAAGGAAAGGAAGGAAGAGACACAATTGATTGCAATTCTTTCATGGAGCTTTTGTGTAAGCATATAAAATAGTTCATATAAATACCAACACTATCATTTCATAAAAAAAAAAACCCAACAAGCACAATAGAGAACCCAGATCAGTTAATATTAGCACAAATCCAAAACAACCCAAAAGAAAAAAAAAATCAACAGACAAGCAGACCTATTAATGGATACAAAGAGTGGATTAAAACTACCCCTAGATACTAGAAAACAGATACCTTATACATACTACAAAGAGAACCGCCATTGAAGAAGACCTATTAATGGATACAAAGAATGGATTAAAACTACCCCTAGATATTAATGGATTAAAAAGTAAAAACTACCCCTACATACTCAAGAAGTCCACATAGTTGGTGAAGCTATCATTACTTTATTTTGATTTCTCTGAACACATAGCCAGTACATCATCTCCACATTATATGAATTGTGAAGAAGATTCTTTGGGCTGTGTGCTCTCTGTTTTAATTAGAAATTACATGCTCTCTGTTTTAGTGTGAACTCCAATCTCTGGAGAAGTGCTTGTAATCATGAACAGAACCAACCCACCCCCCCCCCCCCCCCCCCCCCAAAAAAAAAGAAAAAAAAAAAAAAACATCAAACACTCAAACAAACAAATTCGGTCCTTTCACACACACACACAAAAACACAAATGCAGTTCTCTATAGTTTGAGCTGTCCCATACATAGCAATGCTAAGATAATTGAGAGCATAAAGCAGGATTATTCCCGACAAAACAGAAATAGGAAGCTAAAAGGTAAAAATGGTGAATTACTGTGTAGTTTTTCATTCTCTGAAAAATTGCACAACTTGTCAAAACGGCACTAATGATCACACTCAATCCAGGCTCTGTTAGAACTATATCAGAAGCACTTCGAGCAGCATCTGTTGAATCCGCCACCGCAATTCCAATGTCAGTCCTCTTTGGTGCAGGTGCATCATTGACCCCATCACCAGTCATCCCATAGATGTGCTTTCTATCTTGCAATCTTTGTACAATTTCATACTTATGCTCTGCAAATAAAGACAGTCAGAATGTGCAGGTGATGAATCCTTACAATTGACCTTTTTTATATAGTGAGAAAAATTCATAGCATTTTCAACATAAAAAGATGAATTACCAGGAAAGACCCCAGCAAAACCATCAGCTTTCTCAATAAGTTCATCAATTGGTAGAGCTGAAACCGACGCATCCCTGTTTTCACCCAACAAAGATGAAGATGGGTACATGTTTGTTGTACCCATTCCCAGCCGATGCCCAGTTTCCTTGGCAATTGCCAAGTGATCAGCTGTAATGATTGTCATGAGTATACAGCGAAATGAAACGAATTTGGGTTACACAAAAATCTAAACAAGAACAACTCATATATAATTTAATCCCAATGACGGTTGATGGTATTGACCGTTGCAGATCCGCTATAGAAAACAATATAAGCTCTTTGCTGAAATTGAAATGAATTGTCATAGGAATATGTTTCCACCTTTCCAAATTCAAACTATTGTCTCTTACAGGTCTCAATGCATAATCATTCATCATGGATCCACATAAATTACAGAAAGCTAGTACCCAGATGTGAACATTAGTTTAAGTACCTAGATCCACTAATCATTCTTCTTACTTATTGGTTTGCACAAGATTATGCTCAACATGAATTTGCATTAAGTCAGTAGTTCGGTTAACACGCACCTTCACAGCTGGTGTTACAAATTCCACTAAGAAAGATGGAACTTTGAGAAGAGATGGCCAAAATGTATGGAACAAATTTATCAATAGTCCCTTGATGTGGGATCCGTCATGATCCTGCATGAACAAAAAATTTTGTAACACAACGGGTTAAAACAAGACATTTATAGCAAGGCCAATACACATATAGTGCAGAAAGGAAATAAGGAATACATGGAAAAGGAAGAAGAGATGTTGGAAGCTAAACCTGATCAGTCATAATCATTAAATGGCTGTATCTCAGACCCTTGACACTGTCATACTGTTTTCCCTGTTGCAACCCAAGAATTCTCTTGATATGTTGAATTTCGGCATTATCCCTTGACTTGCCGAGTTGTCAAGGTCTCTTTTGTTTGTGAATCGAATGCTGGGTTGTCAATGAGAGCATTGACGAAAACCCACAAATGGTAACCCTGGTGAGTGAATCACCAAGACAGAGAAATCAGTTTCATACAACCTAAGAGGATGAGAAAAAAATAGATACAGGATAATGGATTAAGTCACAACTGACTCACAATGGATTAAGTCACAACTAAGACATCTTGAAAAAAAAAATGCTTTGTACTTGAAAGGGAGCAATTGAATGACAGAGCAAAATGGATTAAGTCACAACTAAGACATCTTCTTCAAAACTTAAAACCAATTTTTCAAAAAGGCTTTATCTGTCCATCCATAAAAGAAAGTACACACATTGCACAGCAAGCTATAATGCCTTTTTTCTTACCATAAAAGAAAGAACACACATTGTTACATTCTGCTTGTAACAGTTGATTAGGTAGTCCAATTATGTAAACTAGGTTCCGCTGGAGCACTCGGACACTGCTAAGAGGCTTCCTTCCTTCTGATGCTTTTGACTTTGCTTTTTATGACTTGAGTCTTCTATCGGAATTGATTTCAGCCACCATCCTGTACCAAGTGTTTTACATGAAGAGCCTTCCTATATCACAGTAGAACACCAGATGGTACAACAAACAAGTAACAAATGAATTATAACATGTGAAGTGGACCTTTCACAGTTGGCAGCCATTCCTCAATTTTTTCCTTGTCATAAGGCATGCGGCACGCTGGACACCGACCCTCTGTGTCATCTTTCTCAGCCATGTCCATTATATGATGCCAACACCAAACATATGTGTGCAAGAAGAAAGGAATATAGAACTGAGGAAACTCACATATAGCACACAGAAATGTCACAAACCCTCAGTCTACACTTGGATGTTAAATAACCCCACATTTCCTTAACTGTGTAGGCAGATTGTTCAGATGTTATGAAGGACCATTTTGACTTAAGAAAATTTTAGATTCCAGCCCCAGACTAAGCAGTCAACTTATAGAGCCACAAAGAGCCACAAGTTCACACATTGTTGGACAATGTCCATAATGGAAAACAAAATAAAATCCAAAATAATGAGGAAACCAAAAGAATACCCACCCAAACTTCAAAATCACATCACAGCACAAAAAATTACATCAACCCAGATGATAAGGAAAAGAGAAAGGCATGGGCATCTGAACTCATTAAAACCCAACTCCAGTAAATGTTCACTTCATTTTGTAAAGAAATAGGCCATCAGGTCAAACCGACCTAATGGGTCAGCTCGACTCATGTTCTGGGTCAGCCCTTGTATGAGTTGTCAATAGATTAGATAGATACTAATCTCTTTAGTTAAGGCTGTAATCTTGTAATTAGATCCTAGTTACCTTAACATTTCCTGTAATCTTGTAATTAGATCTTTTAATCTAGGCTATACTGTGTTATATAAGGATTCATCGTCGATACAAAGATATGCAATTCTCTTGCAAACTTTCTCTCTTGTATGCATCTAGTTTGTGTTCTGGATATTCTTACATGGTATCAGAGCCCTTACTGTCTATCCATTCAAGCATAAGAGGAGTTTCGAAGCAATCATGTTCGTTTGTGACTGTTCTGTCAATCTGATCAACAATGGGCCCCATCTCAGATCAATCGATCATACCAGCAAGCAGCACCATTAGGGTCGCCCATTTATTCTTGGTTTTTTAAGAATTTTTTCAAGATTTATCAGCTTCATCAGGTCAGTGTTTTACCCATTTTTCTGGATCAACAGTTTTTCAAGACAGTCTTTCATTTTTCTCATCAGAATCACATCCAACCATTGGATCAGACTGGTTCTTCTTCCAATAGGGTTAAAAATTAATCTAGATGATAAACTAGAAGACTGATTAGTGCATAGATCATTTTGTGAGAAGAGCTGGTCATTCTAGCACATATTTTTTGGACGCCCTAGCACTGTTTTTTTTCTGTTTTTCTTCTCATTTTCTGGGATTTCAGATCTGGGTACTATTTATGTGGTTGGATTTCAGATCTAACTTAATTCTAAACATTCTGTGATCATTTTGGATTGTTCCAAATGTCTTCTGATCGAACTGTATTGGGTATTACTTGTCAAACTTGATGGCACCAATTATCCCTATTGGTCCCACCCAATGCAAAATTTCCTCAAAGGTAAAAAACTGTGGAAATATGTTGCTCAGCAGATCCCTACACCAGATAGTAAGGCTGATTCTTATGAGGAATGGGAAGCTTCCGCGGGAAAATAAATTCTTGGATTGTTAATTTAGTCACTCCATCTATTGGGAATCAGTTGGCTAAATTCAATTATCTTAAGGCTGCTTGGGATTATTTAGCACGACTATATACCCAGTCTAATGATGCTCACCGGTATCAGTTAGAATCAGAAATAAAAAATGCAGACCAAGGAAATGACTCCATTCACGATTTCTTCATCAAAATGACTGCCTTATGGGATCAACTGGCTATAATGGAACCCACTTTTAAAACAACTGATGATGCTCACACCTTTGAAGTCTATAGGCAGCAGACTCACCTGGTTCAGTTCCTTATGGCACTCCGCCCTGATTTTGAACATGTTCGTGGTCAATTATTACATCGGTCACCCCTGCCTTTCGTGGATACGGCACTCTCGGAACTTCTGGCAAAATAGCAAACTCAACTTTCTCTTACAAGGAAGAAACATGTGGAACCCACACATGTACTATCAGCAAATGTTAGTACCCCACAGAATGATCGATCTTTTCCGTCGGGTATCAATGACTTTTGCAATTATTGTAAGAAGAAAGGACATTGGAAACGGGACTGCCCAACCAGACCTCAAAGGCCAAATAATAAGAACAAACAATCTGGTCAACAAACCCATCGTGGTCCCATGCAATCTTATCCACAGCGACCCTATGATGCCAATGTTACTGAAGATGACAGTTTTGTGCCTCCGCAAATGGATCTTACATCTCAGATTCAGGCTATGGTTGATGAGCGCATGCAACAGTTGTTTCTGGCTTCCTCCACTGGTTTTGCTTCTCAGATGGCCACTACACCCTTAGCCTCTGGTTCAGCCATGACCATTTCTGGTTCGTCAAGTACTCTTGATTCTATATGGATTTTTTATTCTGGTGCATCCTATCATATGACAAATGACATTTCCAAACTTCATAATTGTTATACCCCTGCTAACTCTCTCACCATCCATACAGCTGATGCCACTCCTCTCCCAGTCTCCCTTATTGGCTCCATTTCAAATAAGTTGATCTCTCTCACTAATGTTCTGTGTGTTCCTCACCTGTCTATCAACTTAATCTCTGTTAGTCAATTGACTTCGTCTGGAGTTCTTGTCTCATTTTATTCTACTGGTTGTTCTGTGCAGGATCCGCGCACCGGGAGATAGATTGGGACCGGCCTTAGGTCAGGAGGACTTTACTACCTCCACTCGCTACACCTTCCATCATCCAGAATATCCCCTACCGCACTTGTTTCATCTACATCACCCTTTGCCCTTTGGCACTCTTATTTAGGCCATTTATCTTTAAATAAAATGAAGTTTTTATTTTCTAGTGGTGTAATTGGAAACATTTTTGTATCAGACATTTCTACAGGCTTTGGTTGCCATTTTGGTAAACAACATGCTTTCCCTTATATTAAAAGCACTTCTTTTACTACTGCTCCTTTCGCTTTGGTGCATTCTGATGTCTGGGGACCTGCTTCTCAGCCAACGAAAGGTGGTTCCATTTGTTATGTGCTGTTTATTGATGATTTCACTAGATATACTTGGTTGTATTTAATGAAAAACCGTTCTGAGTTATACACTATCTACACTGCTTTCTCCACCATGGTTTCCACTCAATTTAACACGAGGATTAAAATATTCAGGTCTAACTCCGGGGGAGAATACATGTCCCACAAATTCCGTCCTTACCTGACCAGTCAAGGGACTCTAGCTCAATTATCCTGTCCTGCCACACCTCAGCAAAATGGTATAGCAGAACGGAAACACAGACATATCCTAGAAACTGCTAGATCCTTGATTTATTCCTCACATGTTTCTCTGCAATTTTGGGGGGAAGCAGTCCTGACTGCAATCTATCTGATTAACAGAACACCATCCTTTGTATTATCTAGCACATCTCCCTATGAAAAATTGTTCTCCTATAAACCTGACTTGTCCTATCTCAAAGTTTTTGGTTGCACCTGTTTTGTTCTGTTACATGACAATCAGAGAACCAAACTTTCCCCAAAATCCACTGTCTGTGTTTTCTTAGGATATGGCATCGAACAGAAAGGCTATCGATGCTATGATCCTAAAACTAATAGGTTACGGGTCTCTCGTAATGTCACCTTCTTGGAACATATACCTTTCTATACATTACCTACACAATCCCCTTCTCCCGAGCAACCTACGGTTTATCCTCTTGATCCCTTTCCAGACCTGTTTCCTTCCGATAATCTTTCCCCTCCACCCCTGCAGGTATATCATCGTCGGCCCAAACCTACGTCTGCCCCTTCGAACTTTGCAGCCCCACCTCCTCCTTCTGATCATGGGCCCATCTCTTCTGCTCCAGATGTGTAAGATCCTCCTCAAACTCGAAGGTATCCAGTGCGTACCAGAATCCCTCCCTCTAGATTTGGCTTTGTTTGTACTGATCATTTTTCTCCATCATATAAGTCCTTCCTTGCAGCTATTCATACCTTGGCAGAACCACAATCCTATAAGGAGGCCATTAATCATCCGAACTGGAGGTTTGCCATATCGCAGAAGAACTTGCAGCTCTGCAGAAAACTCAAACATGGGATCTTGTTCCTCTTCCCTCTGAGAAACGGGCTATCGGCTGCAAATGGATATTTAAGATCAAGACCAAGTCTGATGGATCTGTTGATCATTACAAGGCTCGCTTGGTGGCCAAAGGCTACACACAAGAATATGGGGTAGATTATGAGACATTTGCTCCGGTTGCTAAGATGACAACTGTTCGTACTTTTATCTCTGTTGCCGCTGTTAGACACTGGCCACTCTATCAGCTCGATGTCAAGAATGCCTTCTTAAATGGATTCCTTCAGGAAGAAATCTATATGCATCCTCCTCCAGGCGTCGTGAGACCTCCTCATTATGTATGTCGTCTCAAACGTGCTTTATATAGACGCAAAGAAGCCCCTCGTGCTTGGTTTGAACGGTTTAGCACCAGCATCATCAGCATTGGTTTTTCTCAGAGTACTCATGACTCCGCTCTCTTCACTCGCTATTCACGATCTGGCTGTGTTTTCCTGTTACTCTATGTCGATGATATGATTATCACTGGCAATGATGCTCCTGGTATTCTATCCTTGAAGCGTTTTCTTCATCGATAGTTTGAGATGAAAGATTTGGGTCATCTGCGGTATTTTTTGGGCATTGAGGTTGCTTACTCTCCCATAGGATACATTTTGTCGCAAACAAAATACTACAATGAAGTTCTCCACCGCGCTGGACTTACAGATCTTAAGCCTGTCTCTACTCAGATTGAACATAATCTGAAGCTTAGAACTACTGATGGGGATCTACTTTCTGATCCAACTCGTTATCGTGAAGTGGTCGGCAGCTTGGTTTATCTGACCATTACCAGACCAGATATTGCCTATGCGGTACATGTGGTAAGCCAATTTGTTGCACGACCCACTCATCTTCACTGGGCTGCTGTACTGCGCATACTGAGATACTTACAAGGAAGTTCCAACCGCGCCCTCCTTCTTTCCTCCAGTCAGAATCTCACTATGCATGGCTATTCTGATTTTGACTGGGTAGGAGATGTCAATGATCGGCGCTCTACCACAGGCTTCTCCATCTTTCTTGGCTCCTCTCTCATTTCTTGGAAGAGCAAGAAACAGGAAGTTGTTTCACGGTCATCCACTGAGGCTGAATATCGTGCTGTATCTCACACTACTACTGAAATTATTTGGCTTCGTTGGTTGCTTCGGGATTTAGGAGTTCTTATTCCTAATTCTACCTCTCTCTTTACGGACAGTGAAAGTGCACGGAAATTGGCAACAAATGATGTCTTCCATGAACGATCCAAACATCTTGAAGTTGACTATCACTTCATCCGTCAACATGTTCGGAGTGGTACTATAAAGCTTTTTCAAATCTCATCAGCTGCTCAGATAGCAGATTTTTTCACCAAGAGCCACTCCACTTCTCGCTTTTCGGTGCTAGTTTCCAAGCTCTCGATGGTCACTTTTTCCCATCCAAAGCTTGAGAGGGCGTGTAAAGAAATAGGCCATCAGGTCAAACCGACCTAATGGGTCAACTCGTCCCATGTTCTGGGTCAGCCCTTGTATGAGTTGTCAATAGATTAGATAGATACTAATCTCTTTAGTTAAGGCTTTTCATGTAATTAGATCCTAGTTACCTTAACATTTCCTGTAATCTTGTAATTAGATCCTTTAATCTAGGCTATACTGTGTTATATAAGGATTCATCGTCAATACAAAGATATGCAATTCTCTTGCCAACTTTCTCTCTTGTATGCTTCTAGTTTGTGTTCTGGATATTCTTACACATTTAACCACTCCAATCAATCAAAAGGACTCGAAAAACAATAATATAACCGAAGATTTCCCATGCAAATTACTTGTAAAATGAATCAAATATACAATGCAAACTCCAGTTTCCATAGGTTTCATCTAAACTGAAAATTGATGAAACTAATCCAAACCTCATAACCACATTTGCACGCCTTTAGCTGTTGATCAGTCAAGTCCATCTCTTCAGTGCAGAGAGGACAAGTTCTTTCTCCCTCTTCACTCACGGTCGCCCTACACCAAACAAAAAAAATAGAGAAAAACATTAAAAAAATAACAAGTAGAAACCAGAATCCCTGTATCTCCAAAATGCCAACCAAATTAAAATAACAAACAAATCAAAGACTCTTTAAGACTTTCTGTATAGAAATGCAACTACAAAAAGTTTTGTAGAAATCAAAAATTTTCTACAAAACCCCAATCCTCAAAAACCCATTGTGCCAAAACCCAAACCCTCCGTCGACATTACCAAAACCCAACTCCATTGAACACAAATCCCAGCGGGATCAAACCTAATACCTGCCGACGACCACCAGTACCCCTGTCGAACCCTCCACCTAACGCCTTCATCACACCCAAATCTGCCATCACCCCATCGTCATTGAAGCCCCACCCAGCAAAAGAAAAAACAGAGAGTGAAAGCAGCAGAGAAGGAGGAGCCTGAGTTAGATGAGTACCTATTACCTGGCTCCGGCGAGCGGGAAGGCATAGTTTAGAGCGAGAGGGAGAGGGAGGGAGAAAGAGAGAACTGGTGATGGCTCCGGCTCCGGCAGTGGCGTGGCTGGTGCGGCAGGAAGGCAGAGTGCGGGAGGGCAGAGCGCGGGAGGGGAAAAAAAGGGGGAAGATGAAAGTGAAGAAGAAGTGAGTTTCGGGGGGGGGGGGGGGGGTTAAAAGAAGTTACTTTTTGCGACGACAGAGAGCGGTCGCCCGTCTTTTTCCTCTGCCAAAGCCTTAGATTCTAATAGTGATTTATTTAAGAAAAGAGACAAGTTTTTGAAATGCCGTAAAAGACGATTTCATTTGTTTTACCGTGAAAGGCGATTTTTGGCATTTATAGCCGATTTTGGCGTTTGTAGCCACTTTTGGCATTTATAGCCGATTTACAATTCTTATCAATAATGAAAGACAAGAGTTGTGATTTTTGTCTTTTTAAAAAAATACAAACTACAATGAAAAATAAGAAAAAGAGGATCTAACTTCTCAGGAGATTGTGGGAGACTCGTTCGGATTAACGGTCGCAAGCCATGTGTGGACTTCGCCATCATCCATGCAGATGAGAATAGAGGATGCTTTTGATTTGCTTGGCTTGGCTATGACCTCAGACTTTTAGAGGACAAAGACCAAGATGAAATCATTTGAAGAAGACGGGCTGAAAGCCACGTCTAAGCCATTGGAGGCAGAAGGAGAAGGCAAGGACCTTAGGGGTACCCCCTAAGGGACTTTTGTCACCTTGTAGCAGTGGTCGATGTAGAACTTCAGTAGAGTTTTCTCTCTTTTTTTCTCTTAAATTTTTTATGCCTTTTTTTTGTCTGGATTTCCGGATTTTCCTTATTGGCCTTTGGTAGCCAATTAGGAGACTTTATGGGCTTTAATTGTCATTAAGCCGCATAATGGAAAGAGTTAGAAGATTAATTTCTTTATTTTGTAAATCATTTTTCTTGGCTTCTAATTGGCCGGTGGAGATTAAGGGCATTTAATCGCCTTTAATCACTATGATGGGAGGAGTTTCATGGTCTAAATGCTATGAGATCTTTGACTTGTAACTCCCGAATGCTTGCTTCTGATTGGGCCGTTCAAAGTAATGAATTAATGATTGCAATAAAGCTAGTTAGTTAACTCCATCAAGTGGTCACCGAGCAATTGAAGAGTTACGGGCAGTGCCGCGTCTTTTGGTATTCTTCTGGCGATGATCATCGATGGATTTTCATGCTGATCGACATAGGATGACCATGTAATTTCAGACATTGATTGCTAACAGCGGGCCGATGACATCTGTCCTTTCGATTTCTCAATCGATAGGGTGGAAAGTGCACTTTTTTGGTCGACCGGTTGGCGATCAATGATGAATTTGATACTCTTGAAGACGGACCCGTAATTTTGATGGATGACGACGGATTTGGTGCCTCAAAAGTCTGAATTTTGAAAAATCACAAGAGCCGGAAGCTTCAAAACGCGAAAAGTAACGAAAAACGGGCCTTCCGAGGCCAGCGACCCAGATCTCCAAGGTCGCCGGCGACCATGCACAGGGTCACCGGCGACCATGGGCTAGGGTCGCAGGCTGGACCCTGGGGTGATTTTTCCCCTTCGGTCATCGTTTTTCGGCCATTTCGCGGTCTTTTTTTATTCTGTATTTTTATTAACATTTTTTCACATTTGTTGGCTTGATTTCCTTGTAGAAAACTTGATGAGGATCCTTGCATTTTGGAGTGCAAAGTTTCAAGTTTTCCAGGAAAGCCGAAGACTTTGTCTAGAGCTGCCGATTTTCCGTCAGAAGCCAAAACTTGGTCTTACGATGTCGAAATGACCTGAAATTTGAGGTGAAGCCTCCTGAGCAATAAATAAGACCAACCACAGGCTTTTTTTTAGTGTTGAAATCGTATGGGGTCCTGTCGCCAGTAGACTTGATTTTATCGCGTGGAAGATGTCGCGCTTTGATGTGCGGTCAACCGATGTCTGATTGACCTGAAATTTGACAGGGAACCTATTGGAGTCATTTTGAGATGATCCAAAGGCTCTGTCTAGGAAACCATGGTCTTGGGGAGCTTCGCCTCCGAGAGGCTTGATTTGGCTTCCAAGAGTCAAAGTCTGGTCAAATGTTGTCGAAATGACCTGAGACTTGATGTGTAGCCCTATGTAAGTATCTTGAAGCTGCCCATGTGCTCTGTTTGATGAGTGATGGCCTTGGTGGATCTCTCCGCCGAAAAGCTTATTTTAGCTGTTCGAGGTTGATGTATGGTCAAACGTTGCCAGTTTGAAATGGAACTTGACGTGGAGCCTTTTGGATGTATTTTGGGACCATCCACAGGCTGTGACAGAAGATTTGGTGTCTTCGATACTGTCACTGCTGGGAGCTCCTATTCAACTGCCGGAGGAGCGAAGTTAGGCCAAATGATTTTCAAATGGCCCGAAACTTCTTGTAACTCCTCTTTTGGCTTTCTTGAAGGATCTTGTAGTTTTTGTTTGATTTTGATAAGATTTGATTTTTTGAGAAGTAGCATTGCTCATTTGTGGTATGCTGCGACTTCATGTAGCTTTCTTGATGTTGAAGAGGTAAAGTGACATTTTTTATATAAAAAAATGCCCCCTCACGGTACAACGACGAGTTGCTTAACTTTTGTAGTCGATGTGCCTCGAAGAGATTTTTTAAGGAGAGCTTGTGACTTGACCAAGAGTCTTTGAGCAGTCTTTCTTTTGGTATTGTAGCCTTTTTCAGTTTCCAGGGGAATTGCATGAGAGTAAAAGGAATCACGTACTATCTCGAGGAAAAGTTTTGAAAATGACACAAGGGATGCGGATTTGGGTTTTTATTTTTGACCTTGTGACCTAACAAGCCGTATGTGGCAGGTTAGGGAGTCTGGTTTGGTTTTGACCGTGTGACCCAACAAGGTGTATGTGGGAAGCTGGAGGGTCGATTTTGGTTTTGATCTTGTGACCTAACAAGCTGTATGTGGCAAGTTAGAGAATCATGATTTTTTTTTTGAATTTTTGGCCTTGTGGCAGGTTAGGGGACCTGAATTTGGTTTTTGTGAAATGTCAATTTCAAGATTTTGGCTCAATTTGGTATATGAGGCTGAATGGTTTGATTTTTGGAAGCTTATGGGGCATGGATTTTTTTTCTTTTTATGGTCCAATCAACTCAAAAGAGGCATGGAACCATTTTTGTATGCTCTTGGTAAGAGGGATTTTTCTTTGACTAAAAGCCACTTTTAGTGCATAGGTGGTCAAACCTGGCCCATATGGGCTAACCCATGGGACCTTAAGCTTTTAAAATGGCTTAGATCTCATATGGTTTCACTATTGTAAAGAATATCTCCTTTGGATAGAGAATATCTAAGAATATACTTACTTGGAGAGAATCTCTCATGTTCCCTTTATTTTGGGAGAAAAATCTCTCATTGCTTTCTTTTAGGAGAGAATCCCTAGAGATATCTTTCTTTTGGGAAATAATATTTCTAATTTCTTTCTTTTGGTAAGGTGACTAATTAGTAGCACTTACCACTTTTCTTGTCTCCTTCTTTGGTTTGCTCTCTTCTATAAAAGCAAAGGGAGGTTAGATCTCTTGCTCTTATTGCTTTCTTTTGCAAAAATCTCAAGAGTGCTTCAAGACCAAGAGTTCTTCAAGAATTTTCAAGCTTTTCTTCTTCTTCTCCATCAATGGCTTCAAGTAAATCTTCTTTTTCAAGAAAACTCCATTGTAGAAAGTAGGATGGTAAAAAAATGAAAGTTTTATTTTGTTTCTTTCTTTTCTTTTCTTTTTCACGTGTTTTCTTTTTTTTGCTTACACGTTTTTTTTCTTGTGCTTTTTTTTGCACGTTTTTTTTGTGTGGGCCGTACGGCCATGTGGCCTGTGGGCCAGCCCTTTTTTTGTTCTTTTTATTTGTTTTCCTTCTCTTTTTTCTAGAATGTTTATTTTCTTTTTTTATCTTTCCCCTTTTTTTTGAGAAAGTTTTCTTTTTTTTCTCTTTCTCCTCTTTTTTTTTGGATAAAGTTTTCTTTTATTTTTGTTGCTCATCATGATAATGCGTTTTTTTTTTGGCAAACCAAGATGTTCATGTATTTTTTTTTTTTTTTGTAAATTGGACTAGGAGCATGATGTGATAGCATACTTGAAAATCTTTGCAAATTTGGGAATTTGGAGGTCGCAGTGATGTTGAGCCCTTCCTGATTTTGCGGAGATTTTTGAGGTTTTGAAAGTTTGGAGTTTTGGAGCTCGCAGTGATGTTGAGCCCATCTTCAAGCTTTATCTTCCTTTCGAGATATTTCTTTTTTTTTGGAATTATCCCGAAATCATGCCAAAATCTCGCCAGATTTTTTTTAGCAAAATCCTGTCATTTTGATGATGATCATTTTCTTTTCGAACCTTTGTAGGTGGTTCCTCCAGAATGAACAAGGGTAAAGAGCCTATTACAAGCGTACCTTATCGATCTGCCAGATCTTCATATGCGGCCGTTCACCAGGCCTGGGAGAAGGTCCAGTATGTTGAAAGAAAGTTGGAAGAGTGTGGCTCTCTCAACAGAGTTGAGATGAGGCAGCGACTGATCGCTCTCAAGAGTGAGGAGTTCTATCATATCATGGTAAGCAACCGTCCTTGGGTTATGAACGATTAGAAGGTGTTGCCCAAGCCTACCTTCTTCTTTGGTGATGTAGTCCCTAACGACGTGACATACTAGAGAAGATGTTTTCAGTTATCTTACACAACTGATGGTAAGGAGAGAACTGTTGTAACTCGGTCGACTTTTGACCGTACTGTCTCGATCATGAGCCTTTCTCCCACGTGCTCTAAGAGAGAAGATCCTCCAAGCTGGGTGAAAAGGGCCAACGTGATCAAGGCCGAGGTTTTTGTTGGCAGTCCTTCCGGATATGCGGAGAAGTAGCCTGCCCTTTTGGACATGTTGATGCCGGCTAGCGGCTACCAGGGTTCTGATTATCGGTCGGTAGATTTGAGTCCGGTGGGCCTTAGTCTTTTCAGCGGTGACGGCAACAATTGGGTGAAGCCTTTTCGACTTCGTGACTGTTTCAGTGCCGACTCCGATTGGAAGTCATGGACTGATTGCATCCTGCTGATTGGTGGCACCATCTTGAAGGAAGTCGGGATTTTCGATACGATCTGCGCCTTTAAGGAGACTGTGATCTTTTCCGACGAGGCCTTCATGGCTATGCTGGAGTCATTCCTTCCACAAACCAACACCTTCTGGTGAGATTGGTTTTTGTTTGATGGAGCTGAGCGCCATTAACTCCGCCTATGTTGGGGTATCCTTGACATAGCCGGTCCCAAGCCCGGACAAAGGAGGAGGGTTGTGCGTTAGGTAGCCGACAGCCAGCACAATACTCAGTCGGATTTTTTTTATGGATTTGAGACCAAATGAAATTTCGTTGGGGCGTCCCCTACTTAGCGACGCGCTGTATGGTCCGGGTACAGTGATAAGTGAGCAAGGACCGCTGCATCGGCGCCCGGGTGCAGTGCTAAATAGGCAAGGGTTCTCACACTTTATTGGGCGAGTGTGGGGGGTAAGGAAGCTAGTCCAAAATAGAAGGCTGAGATTGGGCACTTGGAACATTGGGAGCCTAACTGGGAAACTTATGGAAGTGGTGGATACAATGGAAAGGAGACGAATCGCAATTGCTTGCTTGCAAGAGACAAGATGGGTGGGACACAAAGCTAAAGAGATTGAGAGGACCGGGTATAAGTTATGGTATACGGGACTTAATAGATCGAGGAATGGGGTCGGCATAGTGGTAAACAAGGACTTAAAGGAAGATGTAGTGAATGTAAAGCGCTATGGAGATAGGATTATTGCAATTAAGTTAGTGTTAGGAGAAGAGATAGTGAACGTAATTAGTGCTTATGCCCCCCAGGTGGGCTTAGGAGATGGACATAAGGAGAAGTTTTGGGAAGACTTGGAAGGAGTGCTACTAGAGATACCCCAAGGAGAGGTGGTCTTCATAGGAGGTGATTTGAACGGTCATGTAGGACGTGACGTAGATGGATACATAGGAGTACACGGGGGACATGGGTACGGTAATAGAAATGAAGAAGGGAAGGATATCTTGGAGTTTTCAGTGGCTTATGATCTAATGGTAACTAACACATTTTTTAGAAAGAGAGAGGAGCATTTGGTGACTTATAAGAGTGGCTCATCGAGGACACAAATTGACTTCTTCTTAACTAGGAAAAGAGACCGTTTAGCTTGTAAAGATTGTAAGGTTATACCGGGGGAGAGCCTGACTTCCCAACATAGGTTGTTGATCATAGATGTGCAGTTACAAAGGTGGACTAGAAAAAAGAAGTTGTATAGATGCTCAAGGACTAAATGGTGGAACCTGAAAGGTGATAAGCAACTAGCTTTAAGGGAAAGAGTACCAGAGGAAGACGTTTGGGCGACAGAAGAGAGTGCAAATAATATGTGGGATAAGGTAGCAGAGTGTATTAGGAGGGTAGGGAAAGAAGTCTTAGGAGAATCTAAAGGGGGTGCTCCGGTACAGAAAGAGGCATGGTGGTGGAGCGAAGCTGTTCAAGACAAGATAAGAGTTAAAAGAGAGTGCTTTAAAACTTGGCAAAAGGATCGAATTGAAGCGAACTTGGAGAGGTATAAAGAAGCAAAAAGAGAAACCAAAAAGGCAATTAGTGAGGCCAAGGCAAAGGCATTTGAGGAGCTATATAGGCGACTTGACACTAAGGAAGGCGAAAGAGAGATATTCAAGCTTGCTAAAACTAGAGATCGGCGGACCAAGGACTTAAACCAAGTTAAATGCATTAAGGATGAGGATGAAAATGTATTAGTAAAGGAAGAGGAGATAAAGGAGCGTTGGAAGAGCTACTTCTACAAGTTATTTAGCGAAAGCAATAGTAGTGACATACAGTTGGGGCAGTTTACCATTTCTAGAGAAGAAGCGAATCATATGTTCTATAGGAGAATCAGTAGGGAAGAAGTTAAAGAAGTATTGAAAAGAATAAAGAATGGGAAAGCGGTTGGGCCAGATGATATCCCTATTGAGGTCTGGAGGTGCTTGGGGGAGGAGGACTTCTACAAGTTATTTAACGAAAGCAATAGTAGTGACATACAGTTGGGGCAGTTTACCATTTCTATAGAAGAAGCGAATCATATGTTCTATAGGAGAATCAGTAGGGAAGAAGTTAAAGAAGTATTGAAAAGAATGAAGAATGGGAAAGCGGTTGGGTCAGATGATATCCCTATTGAGGTCTGGAGGTGCTTGGGGGAGGAGGGTATTAGTTGGTTGACAAAGCTTTTTAATGTAGTGCTAAAGAGCAAGAAGATGCCTAATGCATGGAGGAAAAGTATTCTTATACCCATATACAAGAACAAAGGAGATATTCAGAACTGTGCGAACTACCGCGGGATTAAATTGATGAGCCATACGATGAAATTATGGGAGAGAGTTATTGAGAGAAGACTAAGAAGAACAACAAATATTTCAGAGAATCAATTTGGTTTCATGCCTGGGAGATCAACCATGGAGGCTATCTTTCTCCTGAGGAGGTTAATGGAACAGTATAGAGAAGGTAAGAGAGATTTACATATGGTGTTCATTGACTTGGAGAAGGCCTATGACCGGGTTCCTAGGGAGATTCTTTGGAAAGTTCTGGAAAAGAAAAGAGTTTGTGTCGCTTATATTGAGGCGATAAAGGATATGTATGATAGAGTCGTGACATCTATAAGGACGACTGGCGGCGAAACTAAGGAGTTTCCTATCACGATTGGTCTACACCAAGGCTCAGCGTTAAGCCCGTACTTGTTTGCCCTAGTTATGGATGAGATTACAAGACATATCCAGGATGACGTGCCGTGGTGTATGTCATTTGCAGATGACATTGTTTTAGTGGATGAGACGAGAGAAGGAGTGAATGCTAAACTTGAATTGTGGCAGAAAACATTAGAGACAAAAGGGTTTAGGCTAAGTCGATGCAAAACAGAATATATGGAATGCAAGTTTAGTCAAAGTAGGACACCTAGTAACATAGAAGTAAGTTTGGGCACACAAAAGATAGTAGAGAAAGAAAACTTTAGGTACCTTGGATCTATGGTGCAACAGGATGGAGGGATTGATACTGATGTAAGTCACAGGATTCATGCCGGGTGGACCAAATGGAGGAGTGCTTCGGGGGTCTTGTGTGATCGGAAAGTCCCCCTCAAGGTTAAAGGAAAGTATTATAAGGTGGCGGTACGGCCAGCGTTGTTATATGGATCAGAGTGTTGGGCAGTAAAGCATAATCATGTCAAGAAGATGGAAGTTGCGGAGATGAGAATGCTAAGATGGATGTGCGGGATCACAAGGAGAGATAGGATTAGGAATGAGGAGATTAGGGGCATAGTAGGAATAGCACCGATTGGAGATAAAATGAGAGAAAATCGACTGAGATGGTTTGGCCATGTTAGAAGGCGTCCAACAGAGGCACCTGTTAAAAGGTGTGAAAGCATGGAGTTTGCCAAGAGTAGGAGAGGGAGAGGGAGACCCAAGAGAAGTTGGAAAGAAACTATTAAACATGATCTTGCCTACATGGATCTAACGGAGGACATGGCCCTAAACAGATTTGATTGGCGTCGTCAAATCCATATAGCCGAGCCCACCTAGTGGAAAAAGGCTTGGTTTGGTTTGGTTTGGTTTGGTTTGGAGCTGAGCGCCATTACTGGGTTGTCTATCCTTGGGAAACTCCACGAGGAGTTTATGCCGATTGACAGCATCTTTGAGGAGCAGTCAGAGGAGTTCAGGTTCCTGTACTTTCCGCTCATCGCCTTCTATGATTTTTTGAAGGAGAAGTAGGGCTCGAAAGTTAGGTCCAGCAATTGGAAGAGTTTTGGCTCTTCTTTCTTTAACTTCTTTGACAGTAGGGAATCTTCTGATAGCACGACCGAGGAAGCCAAGGCTAAGGATCCAGGTTTGAAGATGATGGATCGTGCATCTTGCTCAGGGCGCTACTAAGGTCGGCGGACGTGAGAGTCCGTGGGGTACGACGCTTTCGTGACCGTGGGGCAAAGCGGGTATCAATATTTTTTTCTGTGGGTGTGCCAGATTTTCTATTTTACTTAGAATTGCAAGTGGAGATCCAGAGATCGACCTTCGCAAGTAAAAAGGAAATCAACTTCTTTCATGCTTATCATTGCACATATATTTAAGAAAAGAGACATTTTCTTGATTTGCCGTGAAAGGTGATGTTTTGGCATTTCTAGCCGATTTTTGGCGTTTATAGTCGATTTACAATTCTTATCAATAATGAAAGACAAGAGTTGTGATTTTTGTCTCTTTTAGTAAAATACAAAATACAATAAAAAGCAAGAAAATGAGGATCTAACTTTCAGGAGATTGTGGGGGACTTGTTCAGATTGACGGTTGCAAGTCTTGTGTGGACTTCGCCATCATCCATGCAGATGAGAACAGATGATGCTCTTGATTCGCTTGGTTTGATTATAACCTCAGATTTTTAGAGGACAAAGACCAAGAGGAGGTCCTATATCTAATAAAAAGCTAAGTAGAAGGGCTGAAAAGCCACGTCTAAGCCATTGGAGGTAGAAGGACAAGGCAAGGACCTTCGGGGGGGGGGGGGGGGTACCCCCCAAGGGACTTTTGTCACCTTGTAGTGGTGGCCGGTGCAGAACTTCAGCAGAGTTTTCTCTCTTTTCTTCCGGATTTCGGAATTCAGGATTTTCGGATCTGTGTCTGATGCTTTGGATGTGGTTTTTCTGATCCTTGGAAGTGGTGTAGAATGCTTGGAGTGCTCTCCTATATATAGGCTTTTAGGTAGCCATTTAGGAGGGTTTATGAACCTTAATTATCATAAAGCTACATAAAGGGAGGAGTTACAAGATTTATTTCTTTATTTTGTAACTCCTTTTTCTTGGCTTCTGATTGGCCGGTGGAGATTGAGGGCATTTAATCGCTTTTAAATGCCATGATGGGAGGAGTTTCATGGTTTAAATGCCATGAAACCTTTGACTTGTAACTCCCGAATGCTTGCTTTTGATTGGGCCATCCAAAGAAATGAATTAATGACTGCAATAAAGCGAGCCAATTAATTGCATTAAGTGGTCGCCGAGCAGTTGAAGAGTCGCAGGACGTTCCGCGTCTTTTGGAGTTCTTTTGGCGATGATCATCGATGGATCTACATGTTGATCAACATCAGATGACTATGTAACTTCAGACATTGATAGCTAACAGTAGGCCGATGACATTTGTCCTGTCGATTTCTCTATCGATTGGCTAGAAAGTGCACTTTTTGGTCGACCGGTTGGCGATAAATGTTGATTTTGATACCCATGAAGACGGACTCGTGATTTTGACGGATGTTGAAGGATTTGGTGCCTCAAAAGTATAAATTTTGGAAAATCACAGGGGTTGGAAGCTTAAAAATGCGAAAAACGATGGAAAATGGGGCTTTCCAGGGCGAATCTGGGGATTCGGGGCTCCATGGTCGCCGGTGACCCTGGGCCAGGGTTGAGGGAATTATCCCCTTTTGGTCCCGTTTCGTGGCCGTTTCGAGGTATTTTTTCATTTTTTTTCTTGTATTTTTCTCGACATTTTTGTACATTTATTGGCCTAATCTCCCTGTAGAAAACTTGAGGAGAATCCTTGCATTTTTTGGTGCAAAGTTTCCAATTTTTTGGGAAAGCTGAAGACTTTGTAGCATAGAGCTGCCGATTTTCCGTCAGAAGCTGAAACTGGGTGAAATGATGTCGGAATGACCTAAATCTTGAGGTGAAGGCTCCTGAGCAATAAATAAGACCAACCATAGGGTTTTCTTTGAGTTTTGAAGCCGTATGGGGTCCTGTCGCCAATAGCCTTGATTTTGTCGCGAGGAAGATGTCGCCCTTTATGTGCGGTCAACCGATGTCCGATTGACTTGAAATTTGACAAGGAACCTATTTGAGTCATTTTGAGATGATCCATAGGCTCTGTCTTGGAAACCATGGTGCCGGAGAGCTACGCCGCCGAGAGGCCTGATTTGGCTTCCGAGAGTCAAAGTTTGGTCAAATGTTGCTGAAATGACCTGAAACTTGATGTGTAGCCCTTCGTAAGCATCTTGAAGCCGCCCATGTGCTCTGTTTGATGAGTAATGACCTGGGTGGTTCTTGTCGCCGAGAGGCTTGATTTAACTGTTCGAGTGTTGATGTAGGGTCAAACGTTGTCCGTTTGACTCGGAACTTGACGTGGAGCCTTTTTGATGTATTTTGGGACAATCCATAGTATCTGATTGAAGATTTGGTGTCTTCGATGATGTCGTCGCCGAGAGTTCCAGTTCAACTATCGGAGAAGCGAAGTTAGGCCAAATGATTTTGAAATGGCCTGAAACGTCTTGTGTACTCCTCTTTTAGCTGTCTTGAAGGATCTTGTAGTTTTTGTTTGATTCTGACAAGATTTGATTTTTTGAGAAGTAGCATCACCCATTTGTGGTTGGCGGTGACTTCATGTAGCTTTCTCGATGTTGAAGAGGCAAAGTGACATTTTTGGTGTCAACAAATGCCCTCTCGAGGTACAGCGACGAGTTGCTTAACTTTTGTAGTCGATGTGCCTCGAAGAGATTTCTGAAGGAGAGCTTGTGACTTGGCCAAGAGTCTTTGAGCAGTCTTTCTTTTTGTAGAGTGGCCCTTTGAGCTTCTAGGAGAATTTTATGATAGTAAAAGGAATCACGTACCATCTCGAGGCAAAGTTTTAAAGATGACATTAGGGATGTGGATTTGGATTTTCGATTTTGACCTTGTGACCTAACAAGCTGTATGTGGCAAGTTAGGGGGTCGGGTTTGGTTTTGACCATGTGACCCAACAAGTTGTATGTGGCAAGTTGGGGGGTCGATTTTGGTTTTGATATTGTGACCTAACAAGATGTATGTGGCAAGTTAGGGAATCGGGATTTGGTTTTTGGTCACTCTTTGGGACTGTGTGAATCCATTGGATTTTTGTGAAATGTCAATTTCAAGATTTTGGCTGAATTTAGTATATGAGGCTGGATGGTTTGAATTTTGGAAGCTCATGGTGCTTGGGATTCTTTTTTTGTATGGTCCAATCAACTCAAAAGAGGCATGGAACCATTTTTGGATGCTCTTGGTAAGATGGTTTTCTCTTTGACCTAAAGCCCTTTTTTTTTTAGTGCCTAGGTGGTCAAACCTGACTCATATGGGCTAACCCATGTGACCTTAAGCTTTTGAAATGGCTTAGATCTCATATGGTTTCTTTTTTTGTAAAGAATATCTAAAAATATCTCATTTGGATAGAGAATATCTAAGGATATCCTTACTTGGAGAAAATCTCTCATGTCCCCTCTATTTTGGGAGAGAATATCTCAAGATATCTTTCTTTGGGAGAGAATATCTCAAATCTCCTATCTTTTGGGAGAAAATCTCTCATTGCTTTCTTTTGGGGAGAAAATCACTCAAGATATCTTTCTTTTGGGAAATAATCTTTCTAATTTCTTTCTTTTTGTTAAGGTTACTAATTAGTAGCACTTACCTCTTTCTTGTTTCCTTCTTTGGTTTGCTCTCTTCTATAAAAGCAAGGGAGAGGTTGGATCTTTTGTTCTTATTACTTTCTTTTGCTAAAATCTGAAGATGGCTTCAAGACCAAGAGTTCTTTAAGAATCTTCTAGCTTTTCTTCTTCTTCCCCATCAATGGCTTCAAGTAAGTTATCTTTCTCAAGAAAACTCCATGTAGAAGGTAGGAAGGTAAAAAAAACAATAGAAAGTTTTTTTGTTTCTTTCTTTTCTTTTCTTTTCTTCCTTTTCTTTTCTTTTTCACGTGTTTTCGCTTCTTTTTTTTTTTACATGTTTTCTCTTTTTTCTTTCGTGCTTTTTCTCTTTTTTTGCACGTTTTTTTTTTCTGTTTGTGCTTTTGTCTCTTTTTTTTCACGTTTTTTTTCTTTTGTGGGCCGTACGGATCTGCCTGTGGGCCAGCCCTTTTTTTTGTTTCTTTTTTTTTTGCTGTTTCTTTTCTTTTTTTTAGAAAGTTTCCATTTTTTTTGTTTTTTTCTTTCTTTTTTTTTTTGAGAAAGTTTCTCTTTTTCTTTATCATGATAATGCTTTTTTTTTTTGGGCAAACCAAGATGTTTGTGCATGCATTTTTGTAAACTGAATTGGTATCATGATGTGATAGCATACCTGAAAATTTTTGCAAATTTGGAAATTTGGAGCTCGCAGTGATGTTGAGCCCTTCCTGATTTTACGCAGACTTTAAGGTTTCGAAAGTTTGGAGTTTTGGAGCTCGCAACGATGTTAAGCCCATCTTCAAGCTTTCTATTTCTTTCGGGATATTTCCTTTTTCTTTGGAATTGCCCCGAGATCATGCCAAAATTTCGCCAAAGTTTTTTTAGCGAAATCTTGTCATTTTGATGATTGATCGTTTTTTTCCAACCTTTGCAGGTGGTTCCTCCAAAACGATCAAGGGTAAAGAGCTTGCTACAAGCGTACCTCATCGATCTGCTAGATCTTCCAATCCGGCCGTTCAGTAGGCCTGGGAGAAAGTCCAATATGTTAAGAGAAACCTTAAAGAGTGCGATTCCCTCAACAAAGATGAGATGAGGCAGCGACTGATCGCTCTCATGAATGAAGAATTCTATAAGATCTTGGTAAGCAACCGTCCTTGGGTGATGGACGATCAGAGGGTTTTGCCCAAGCCTACCTTCTTCTTTGGTGATGCAGTCCCTGACGACGTGACATACCAGAGGAGATGTTTTCAGTTCTCTTACACATCTGATGGTGAGGAGAGAACTGTTGTTACCCGGTCAACATTTGATCATATCATCTCGATCATGAGCCTTTCTCCAACGTGCCCTAAGAGGGAAGAACCTCCAAGTTGGGTGAAGAGGACTAACGTGGTCAAGATAGAGGTTTTTGTTGGCGGTCCTCCTGGATATATGGAGAAGTCGCATGCCGACATGGATATATTGATGCCGGCTAGTGGCTACCAGGGCTCTGATTATCCGTCGGTCAATTTGGGACCGGTGGACCTTGGTGTTTTCAGCGGTGACGACAACAATTGGGTGAAGCCTTTTCAACTTCGTGGCCGTTTCAGTGCTGACTCCATTTGGAAGTCCTGGACTAACCGCGTCCTGCTGATTGGTGGCGCCGTTTTGACGGAATCCAGGATTTTCGATGCGGTCCGTGCCTTTAGGGAGAACGTGATCTTTTCCGACAAGGCCTTCTTGGCTATGTAGGAGTCATTCTTTCCATAAACCAATACCTTTGTTGTTACGAATGGTAAGATTGGTTTCTCTTTGAAGGAGTTGAGCACCATCATTGGGTTGCTTATCCTTGGCAAACTCTACGAGGAGTTTATGCCGATCGACAGCGTCTTTGAGGAGCAGTCAGAGGAGTTCAGGCTCCTGTACTTTCAGCTCATCACCTTCTATGATTTTTTAAAGGAGGAGTAGGGCTTGAAAGTCAGGTCCAGCAGTCGGAAGAGTTTTGGCTCTTCTTTCCTTAATTTCTTTGACAGTAGGGAATCTTCTGATAGCACGACCCAGGAAGCCAGGGCTCAGGATCTGGGCTCGAAGAAGACTTCGGTCATGCAAGAAGAGTTGAGGAATTTCTTCACGAGTATAGACGCCATTTGCTCTGATATTGCACTGCGGAGAGATCTCGCCATTTACCTCACTTATTGGCTAGGTGAGGCTGTTTTTGCTGGAGGAGATGGAACACACATCAGGCCGCATTATATTTTTCTCGGCTTGTTAGATGGCGTACCGCAAACAACTTTTCGTAGACATCCAGCTGTATGTACCTTCTCGCTTTGCTCTGCAGTTAGGTTTTTTCTCAAGGTGTTGTTGGAGCGCATTCAAACATGGTGAAGCGCTTTGGAGGTTTGCAGGATGGGAGAAATGCATGGGCTTTCTATAGTGATGAAGATACTACTGCCATGATTTCTTATCCTGTATTGTCAACTTCCCGGACTGCCGGCTTTGCGAAGTGGTTCGTGGAGAGCTTTTTGGCATATATCAGGGGCTTTCCAAGAAGGAGCTTGATGTGAAGCTGTTGTTTGGAAAAGGCCTTGGAAAGTTGGATGGCGTCCGGCGATAGGAAGTTTGGGCTTTCCTTTATGGAGAAAAGCACATGATAAGCTTTCTCGGCGACCAGGGCATCATTGGTTCTAAAGCTGTTCGGGAAGTACCTGACGAGGCCTTAGAATAGCTAGAACAGGAGGAAGCTGAGCTTGGTGCTTGGATGCAAGCGAGAAATAGTTCTGTCAGTTTCAATCGAAGTGCTCGTGCCGGTTTCGGAATTTTTCCGCGGCCGTTTCCCGTTTCGGACCCCCGGCGTAATTTTCTAACCGGGAGTCCTATTTACGAACTGTCTACCCTCGAGCGAAGTGCTCGTGCCGTTTTTCGATTTTTGGAGGGTCGTTTCCAGTTTCGGACCCCCGGCGGGCCCTTTTGGAGCTTAAGTGTTGGATAATCCTATGTTTTCGCTCGTAACTCTCTAACCGGGATTCCTGTTTGCGTTCCATCAGTTCCTATGGGTCACTCTACCCTCAAGCGAAGTGCTCGTGCCAGTTTCCAATTTTTGGAGGGGCCGTTTCCCGTTTCGGACTCTCGGCGCGCCTTTTTGGAGCCTAAGTATTGGAGAATCCTATGTTTTCGCTCGTGCCTCTGTGGAGTCTACTGGCAAGAGCAGACCCTCCAGTGAGGAGTCGAGTGGGAGACCTGACTCTGACAGTGGGGCAGGTTCTTCTAGGAAGCGAGCCTGCAGAAGTAAGAGGAAGAGGAGTCAGCGTCGCAAGGGACGGGATGAAGACGCTCCTAATTTGGAAGTCCCTCTTACTATTAATGAGGAGATGCCAGAGAATGCTGACAAGCCTCCAGAAAAGAGGTGCCGAGAAGAAGAGACCATGGATGAAGGTATGATTCTTCCTCTTCCTCTTTTTGTTCCTTTCATGGGATTTTTCCATGTTCCGATTTGCTTTTGGTTTCTGCTTTTCTTAATTTTTTTTAGCAGAAGAAGAAGGCTTGGCGATGCCTGAGATTCCGACCAATGAGGTGGTGACAGATCCTGTGGAGGCACCTGAAGAAGAACCGAGGGACTCTGGACTGATTCCAGAATCTTCGATTGGTACGACTTCTTTTGCTTTTTTTCCTTTCTCTATTTTTTTTTTGTCTGTGACTTGATTTGCTAATATTTTTTTTGTCAGCTGATTTGCCACATGATTCTGATGACTTTGAACCATCGATAGACGCAAATGTTGATGATGTTTATGATGAGTTCATGGAGGAAGAGAGCATTCCGCCTGTCGTCGAAGAAGGTATTTTGTAGAAAAAAAACCCTGGATGATGATTTTTTTAACAGGATCATATTCATACCTTTTTTGTGTTTCTTTGGCAGGTTTTGAAGTGACGGAAGAGAGTCCATCGCTTTCTTTGATCATATTCATACCTTTTTTGTGTTTCTTTGGTAGGTTTTGAAGTGACAGAAGAGAGTCCATCGCTTTCTTCAGAACCAGAGCAAGGGATGCCAGAGGTTGATCCGGAGGTAGAGACTCCTACAACCAGTTCTGATACGGTAGAGGAGAGAACTCGTGATGAGATTCCTTCCCCGGTGGCTCCAATTGGAAAGAGTTCTTTTATTACTCTTCTAATGGGGCATGATATGAGCAGCCGACCGAAGGAGCGGGGCGAATCTTCATCTGGGCCATCTCTTCTATTTGTGAAGAAGCTGCTGGCACAGGTTTTGAGATCTTGGATCGAGATACTCCTTTCTGTACACTTGGATGCCGGATTTAGTATGATCCAGCATGTACATGAGATTCTCATAGGTGCCAGGGCGATCGTTGATAGGATCATTGCGCTGGGTGGCAAGTGTTTTGAGACCATGGCTTTCCCTGATGGTGACTTCTTCAAGGAGATGTTCCAGGATCTTGCTAATAAAGCTCAATCTGACTTGGATGAGACTACATGGAGCAGGAAGCAGTTCGTCTGGGAGAGGAACTTAGAAGAGTTAGCCATCATCGGTTTGAGGCACGACATTACCATCCTTGATAGGGAGGTCGCCGAGACTTGGCAACGTCTTGAGAATTTGGAGGCACAAGTCGCGGCGAAGTGGGCTGCTATGATGGAGGCTCGTGACAGGGAGAGTACTCTGATTCGCCAGGTTGCAGATGCCGATCAAATTCTCAAAAGGAGGACTGAGGAAAACAAACGATGGCGAACTGCTTGGGATAAGCTTCCGGATGTAAAAGAAGGGTTACAGTATTCTCCAGCATCTCATGGGAAATTCCTGAAGAAGCGTGCCCTGGAAACTCTAACGACTGAGGCCAAAAGTTTGCTCGGGGAGCTGAAACTTTGGCCGGAGTCCATTTTTGGTTGAGTTGTTGATTTTTTTTAGTAAAAACTATCCTTTTTATTTTTTTTGTACCACATATATTTCTTTGGTACTCTTTCTTTTTGTAGTGCTTGTGAACACTTTCTTTTTTTTTTGCACCACATGTATTTTTTTGGTACTCTTTTTTTTTAGTTTTTTGTTTTCCCTATGCTCGCTTAATTTTTTTTGTGATGAAAGCAATTGCTAAATTAGATTTGATCAAAAGTTTTTCATTTTGTGAAAATCTTTTGTCAAATGATTGTTTTGGCATGGGAGCCAGATTTTGTTTGTGGCATGAAAGTCGATTTTGGCATGAAAGCCAGTTTTTGTGGCATTGATAGCCTGTTTTTGTGGCATTGGTAGTCGGTTTGTGGCATTGATGGTTGGGTTTTTTGAAAGCCAAGTTTTGGTTTGTGGCATTGATAGCTGGTTTTGGTTTGTGGCATTGATAGCCGATTTTGTTTTGTGGCATTGATAACCCGTTTGTTTTGTGGCATTGATAGTCGGTTTGTTGGTTTTCAAACATGCAAGTATCGACTAAAAGTCCCCTCCCTGCTGAATGGCCTTACAAGTATCGATGCAATGTCGGATCCTTGCTCATTCAGTTGCGAGTATCGATGGAATGTCGCATCCTCGCGGATTTGGGTGCAAGTATCGACTAAGCGTCGCTTCCCCGCTTTTCAAAATTTTTATTTTGTAGGCACTAACTTGATATTGTTTCTCCACGATTTTTGAGATTTACGGTTTTCTCGAACCTTTGAGTTGTGGATATTAACTGCAATGTTTTATCTCCACGATTTTAGATTTTTTTCGAACCTTTGAAATTTGGGTTGTGGATATCAACTGAAATGTTGCGTTTCCACGATTTTAGGTTTTTTCGAACCTTTGAGATTTGGGTTGTGGATATCAACGGCAATGTTGCGTCTCCACGATTTTTTTTTGTTGATTTTGCAAGTATCGACGAAATGTCGCTTCCTTGCAATTTTCGAAGTGTTGAATGTGGTTCACATTCTTCCAATTTGTGCGGGTATCGACTAAGCATCGCTTCCTCACATTTTTTTGAAAAACCATTTTTTGTTTAAAGCCATGAAGGTCGTAAGTCTCGACCTAAAACCATTTTGGCGGTAAAAGGCAGGGTGGACAAGGGTGGAAATCCCTGAATCCGGATTTTGTTTCAAACCATGAATTTTGGGTTCAAGGATCGAAAATTTCGATCAAGTTAGGGAGAGGCTCCTAAACTTAGAATTTTTGAACAATGAAACGATGAAAGTAAGATTGTTTTGAGTTTCTATAAATTTCAACATTTGATATGAAAATTCTAAAAGGAGTGGGTTTGACGAGCGAGTACTTGGAAATAGGTTTTGGCCATACAGGCATTGCTCTTACCCAGTTGGGTAAGTCCTCAAGGGTAGTACCGCTTTAAGTCACCCTTTTTGTAGGCGCGTTGCCTGACCTTCTTTTTAAAAGATCCAGCCATGCTTGTTTGGTAAAGTTCAATGCTTTGTCGAGCTTCTAGCCGTATCTCATCGAGATTGTCCAGCTCATGGAGTGGCAATTTGACATTGCTTTCTTGAGTCATGTCATTTTGCAAAGATACCCTCAAGGAAGTAATTTGTACTTCCAAGGGTACGACAGCTTCACATCTATAGACCAAGGAGAATTGTGTGCTATGTGTTGGTCCTCGAATGGTGGTTCGATAGGCCCACAAAGCTTCAGACAGTTTGTCGTTCCAGTCTTTTTTGTGACTAGAGACCATCTTCTTGAGGATTTTGCAGAGTGTCTCTTGAAGGCTTCTGCTAATCCGTTTGCTGCCGGATTGTATGGAGTAGAAAGACAACTTTGGATTTTGTATTTGTCGCTGAACCTGTAGAATCGATGATCCCGGAATTGTGGTCCGTTATCATGGACGAATCTTTTGGGTATGCCGAAACGACAAATGATGTTGGTGCGCAGGAACTGAAGGATTGATGAGGTCTTAATTTCGTTGAGGGCAAATGCTTCTGCCACTTGGAGAAATAATCTGTAGCGGCGAAGAAGAAGCGATGACCTTTGCTTGAAGGGGGAGAAATATGACCAATGATGTCCATACCCCAGGCTTCGAAAGGCCATGAGATCGCTATAGGATGCAGCCATTCTAGAGGCATGTGAATGTAATCTCCGTGAACTTGGCATTGTTGGCAATGTTTAGTAAATTGCATTGCGTCAGCTACCACGGTAGGCCAGTTATAACCTGACCATTTTATCTGATCGTAGAGCTTGGGACCAGCCTAATGGGCTCCACAAAGACCAGCATGAACTTCTTCGAGTGTTTCTTTAGCCTCTTGTTGTGACAAGCAGCGTAGAAGTACTCCGTTGAAGGATTTCCTGTAAAGGATTTTTGAAGGATTTCTTACCCTTTCTTTTAGATCTTCAGGTAGGATTCTGAACATAGTGTAAACAATGAACGGATCTCTCTAGTCGCCGATTGAAGGTTGAAGGATAGAGATCCGACTTCCAACCACTCGGTGGCATTCAACAACTGCTTGGTGTGAGTTAACAGGAGGGAGGATTTTTCTCTCGCACACTGTGATTTGCATGTTTTCCCCTTCCTGGATTGCCATAGATGCGGCAAGTCCGGCCAGGGCATCTGCACGAATGTTTTCACCTCTACGAATGCGGGTGATGTGACAAATGTCAAACTTTTGCAGAAGCGATTGTGCCCTGTTGTAGTAAGGCAGTATATCAGGCTTCCTGACTTTAAATTTCTGATTCATCTGGTTGACGATCAGTTGAGAGTCTTCAAAGACTTCCAGCATGGTGATGCCAGATTCAATGGCGAGTTCCAATCCTAGGATCAGAGTTGGTATTCAGCTGCATTGTTTGTGCATGGTTCTAGTATCAAGAAAGCGTGTGGAATCATGTATTTGTCAGGGCTAACAAAGAGGATGCCTACTCCCGAGATCAGATGTCTTTTTTCATTTGTCCTGGTTGCACCGTCAAAGTACATGTCCCAGGAGGCATTTTGTGAGAAAGTCTCCACATTGTAGACTGGTTCGTCTTGGAGATCCTCTCTGAGTGGAGAATCTTTAGGCAATGGATGCTCTACGAGAAAGTCTGCTAGAGCTTGGCCTTTGATTGCTTTTTGCGGTACATACCTGATATCAAATTGTGACATAAGGATGGACCATTTTGCCAGTCGGGCATTGAGAGAACCTGCTTTTGTGACAAGGACCCTCAAGAGGTTGATCCTCGAAACCAGGTAGTGACGTAGCTTTTGTATGACAAACATCACTGCAAGGCATTCCTTTTCGACTGGAGAGTAGCGATGCTCTGCACCTACCAGCTTGCGGCTGAGGTAGTATAGAGCAGCTTCTTTTCTCTCATCATTTTCTTGTGCGAGTAGAGCGCCCCAAGAATGGTCGAGGGCTCTTGTGTACAAGATGAATGGTTTCTTAGTGGTAGGAGTAACTAACATTAGAAGTTTGGTCATGTATGACTTGATATCTTGAAATGCGGCTTCTCAGTCAGCATTCCAGACAAAGTCTACACCTTTCTTCATCAACCGAGAGAATGGACGGCATTTCCCCAAAAGATTGGAGATGAACCGTCTGATGTAGGCAAATCTTCCTTGAAGTCTTTTCAATTCTCTCAAGGTTCTTGGAGAGGGCATTTCTAGAATAGCCTTGACTTTGATTGGGTCAAGTTCTATTCCAGCTTTCCGAACTAGGAATCCGAGGAACTTACCGGACGAGTCGCTGAAGAAGCATTTTAGAGGATTCATCCGCAATTTGTGCTTGCGAAGCCGGAGGAAGACTTCTCGAAGGTCCTCAAGATGATCTTCTTTTCTTTTGCTTTTGACGGCAAGGTCATCAACGTAACATTCAACCGTCTTGTGCTGCATATCTTAGAATATTTTCATTGTAGCCCTTTGATATGTGGCACCAGCATTTTTCAGACCAAATGGCATGACAGTGTAGCAATACACGCCAAATGGTGTCAAAAAAGAAGTGTGTTTTTCTCTTCAGGATGCATCTTTATCTGATTGTAGCCAGAGAAGCCATCCATGAATGTCATTCACTCGAATCCACAGGTATTGTTAATCATAACCTCCGGTATGGGGAGCGGGAATTCATCTTTAGGGCATGTGCCATTCAGGTCTCTATAGTCAATACAGACCCCCCATTTTTCTTTATTACGGGGACAATGTTGGCCAACCATTCAGGATGATGTTCCTCACGGATGGAGCTGACGCTTTTGAGCTTTTTAACTTCTTATTCAATTTTATCCATCACATCCAGACGAAATCTTCTTTGGCCCTGCTTGATAGGCTTGATGTCTTCTTGAAGATTGTGCTTGTGGACTGCTACTTTGGGGTTTAAACCAGGCATTTCAGCGTAAGACCATGCGAAGCAATCAACGAACTCACGAAGAAAAGTGATATACTCGGGTAACTCATCATCCTTTATATTCTTGCTTATGAATACAGGACGTGAGTTATCTGGTGTTCCCAAGTCTGTCTTTTGAACAGGATCATCTGTTGGAAGGTTCGAATGTGGTTCCTCCATAATATTTTTGGAGGCTCTGAGCTCAACAAAACCTTCAGGGGCTTCAATGGCATTATCAAACCAAGGCTTTGTTCCTATCAATGGGTCTTCTTGATCGGTGATTTTCTCAAGGCTTGCTATGAGATGTTCCCAATTGCCTGTTGGAACTGGGTAAAAGTAGGGTACTTCTTTTGGAGACGAGTGTTCTTTTGGGTCAGAAGACCACATGTCTGTGGCATCGGACAACTCATCTTCATCGTTAGAGAAATCGTACCAATTGGGTGAGCTTCTTGGATCTTTATCAGGTGACTCGTTGAAGAGATATCCAAGGAGTCAATGTCTTCATGGACATGAGATGTTGAGGCTTGGTCAACAAGTCGACTTTTAAGCTTTTGTGTCAACTATCTTAGAGGAGTGTCGGGATCATACCCTAACCCGTGTGAAGACTTTTCTGCATGGACATAGAGTCTCCAATCTTCCAGCTGGCTTTTGGTCAAGGCGAATCCTAATGGCGTGAGAATACAGCGGCCTTCTCCCAAACCGACTGGGTTTTGAGCGTCATAGACCATTTTCTTCATAATAGCTTATGCCACAGGACTATATAAGGATAGTTGAGGCATACCTTCGTTTTGGAAAGGTTTAAGCGTGGAGTTTGATGAAAAAGCTTCCGATCCGTGGAAGAAGATCAACTTTTCCTTTATTGAAGTTGCAAGAACAACGAAGAAAGCAGACGTAGGATCTTCTACGTCAGAAGGTGTCTCTATCAGAGTAAGAGCAGGCTGAACTTGCTGAGTGTCAGCTTGGCTTGATGATGTGTCCTCTTCTGGCTCTGAATCTGAATTCGTGTCTTGCATGGTAGACATGAAAGAGATAACTAATTTCCCCCCAGGCTTTTGCTTTGCCTTTTTCACTTTAGTTGTGATGACCAAAGGCTTTGAAGGTTTGAGGGAGATGATTGAAGGGAGTTTGAATGCTCTCTTCGGATTTACCGGAGGTTTGTTTTCTTCCTGTCATTGTTGAGGAGCATTGCCTTTATCTTTCTGGAGATTTTTGGCAAATGGTGCTGTTTCTTTCTCCTCTTATTCTTTTTCACCTTTATACATCCGGGAGTCTGCGAAGTAGACTTCTTTAGATTTGAAGGGTTTTCTGTCCGCAAACACTCGATATATCATGACGTCATCGCCAACGAACTTAATGCATTGATGTAGAGTTGAAGGGACAACACCATTCTCGTGTATCCAGGGCCTTCCGTTGAACGGACATACAGCCGTTACAAAAAATATTAGTAACGGTTATTTTGCGTTGACACAATTGCGTTACAAATGTAAAGTAACGGAAGTTAGTAACACTTAATCACCGTTAGAAATATTACTAACGGTTATCAAGTGTGACTGAAATTAATTTCAGCAACACATATACAATCGTTACAATTTATTAGTAACGGTTATTAATTTGTTCATAGTTTGATCCCAACGGAAAAAACTGTTGGTAATTCCCACTTTCTGACGCATATATTTATATATAACTATTTGGTCAAAATATTTGTAACGGTTGATATCTGTTACTAAGTATTCAATTTGTAACGGTTTATATCCGTTACTAAGCATTTGTTGTTTAAAAAAAAAACAATGGAATTTCCTGATCCATTTCTGACGGGCCACCTACAGTACTTCTGACTACATAGATACTCTCTCATCGGCATGTGTACCACAAATCCCACATGTGAATATAATTATCCCACGCATAGAGTTAGGATGTGCATAAAAACATGGCAATGAAGTTATATAAAATCCATGGTAACTCTATCATACAATTAAAAAGTGCACAAAGACACATACCTTAAGTGTTTCTCTAATGAAAACTACGAATGCACCCTTGAGAAGAGCAACTTGTAACCATTCGTTTTCCTTTGAAAGAACCTCCAAACCTGGAACCTCATCTTAACATAAAATTGTTATGCTACCTTTATCAGTATAAGGCCCAAGAGCAATGCCTAAATCATCATGCCCTTCGACTTTATATTTCATCACCCGAAAGAGATCCTTAATACTTTCAGCCAAAGAAACATACTTCCTTTCCACTCCATATGTCTCACATAGCATTCTTATATATAACGATCAACTCTAGTTCTCGCAACTTTATGCTTATAGATTGCAGAGTTTCACTAATTACACAATATAAAAAGGAAATAGAAAAAAATATTAAACATGTTAATTGAACATTGCAATCCAAAATTGGATACTAAGCACTAGATTGAAACACATGTAATGTCATGATTTGCAAATTGCAATCAAAGGAGAATGGGTTTTAAAATCTTAACTCGGATAAATGAAAATGAATGCCGACAAGGAGAAGATAAGGTGAAAAAGAACATCCAAGATGGGCACATCTTACTGAGGGCATCCAAGTGCCACCTAAATTGTAAAGTAATTTATTGGATCAAGATTCCACATAAACCAAGAGAAACACAGCATGACAGTCACTGTTCACAGTCAAAATCAGAAAAAAGAACAAATAAGCTGAAGAACAAAATTTTCAGATTCACCTTTTCGATTAGTTTGCCTAAATCTTCTTTCTTTCATGTATCATACTTTGTTTGTTTATAATCAACATAAAAAAAAAAAAAACCATGGCTGACATCCATCCAACCTTAGACTTGCATCATGTTGTTGAAGAACAACCCCAGTAAATCACTAGAATCCCAAGAATCCCATCCACCTGGTCATCCTTAGAAATTGCATCCTTTATAAATACAAAAATATCCAAATCTCCAGACAGACAAGCAAAAAAAAAAAAAGAAAAAAAGAAATAGAAACCAATAAATAAATACTCTAAAATTTGAAGTTTCCCAAAACCATCTCCTTCCAAATAAACAAATTCACATCCACATGGGCAATTTTTTAAAGTTCATAACTGTAATCCGTTAAGGGAAATTCTATTTGCACCCATATTTTTTGCTGAGCACACCCACATATGTACAATCCCTGTAAATTTTTTTCATAGAGGTGGGTGTGCTCGGCAAAAATAGTGGGTGCAAATAGAATTTCCCATCCGTTAAACTTGCATGGAAGTGTATCTCTGTCACCAACAATTCTAGGAAGTTTTCATAATAATCAAAATTCAAAGCATTGGGTGGAAGCCTTCATCAGTTGGGAGAAACAAAAAGAAAACAATGAGTATGATATTTATGATGCATAGAACCCTACCTTGACACTTGCAGTTTTCATTCACACATTAAAGTTAGCTAACTCCAATGTCTTAACAAGAATTGGGAAATTCAGTCTGTCATCAAATATTAGCTCACTCACATGTCCCAACAAGAATGAGTTATCTCAATCTGTAAGCTTGTAATGGCCACTTTTTCATTGATTCAAGCCTGTTTGGATTATCTTCCAATAAAAAATGAAATGTAAGTAATTAAATTTTATCATCAAACTAATGCCCAAAATAAAATATAGAACTCTGGTCAGTCAAGTGGTTTTCTATTATACAAATACAACCACCAGAAGTGAAAAATAGAGAGAGAATGACAGAATGAGTGATTTTAGAAATGTGAAATTTTTGAAAAGGAAGGGGGCCAGATGATGGAAAGAGGTCTGATTTCCACTCAACTGAGCTTTCTCAAAAGCCATCAAACTCATTGAATTATGAAGACTGCCTCTTTGGTATAACATAAGAATCATCAGCAAAAAACACACCTTTCCCCACTTGCTATAAAATTCAAATCTCCAAAACAAACAAGCCACAAAAGCGCACTAAGAAAACATCTAAACAAATTTTAAAATCCAAACCCCATATAACTGTTATTTAAAATCCAAGTCTAAACATCTGAACAAGCAAGTTTTATCATAATTTATGTGAATATTCATTACAACAGACCTCATAACTGTTATTTAAACAAGCAAGTTCTATCGTTATTAGCGCCACACAATTATCAAAAGATGGGTTCAGTCCATCATACTTCAACACTGTTTAACATCATTATCATAAATCTAAAAATGAAACTTCTTTTGCCTAATCATCCATCACTAATGATTTGAGGGTGAAAATGGCACAGCATGAAAGAGATAACCATCAATCAGCCAAAGTATTATTACTGTTGTGAATTGGGTGCATCTAAACTCACCCAAGAGGTCACTTGATCACCTATTGCAGGTCCACAAAGATGTTTCCCTATAGCCAGGTATGGGACTCCCCTCAATATCTCTATTGCATCCAAGTTCAAATCTTCTACTGTAATGCAACAAAATCTCCATCATTAAACTACAAAAGAGGTTGTAAGAAACAAAGTAGCATACATATCTACAAAATCATGGTTTAAACCACACCATTTAGTTCAATCCACATAGCATAGGCTGCTGCAAGGAGGTTCATATCCCAGCCAATGGTCCACACAGAAGGCTTGTGCTCCGTGACAAAGGTGATAGCAATAGATTGTAGAGTGCCCACAAAGCATATCAAGGATGTGAGGGAGAGCTGAGCTGAGGATGTCCCCATTGTTATTGCCTGTGCATACAACACCAAAACTCAATTCAAACTCACAAATAGAACTCTTCATATCTTATCTAAAAAAAAGCAGTAAGAAGACAGTACCAGCTACCAGCCAAGCAGAATAAATAAATCCAATATAAAGATTCCAACCAAAAAAAGAACTAGAAAAATGCAACCTCTAAAAAAGTTATTTTGCTATTTTAATACATAGAGTGGAATGAAAACCAAATGAAAGTGGCATGAAATGAAAAACCCATATGAATAGAATAAGATTTTTCTTTCTTAAATAGGAGAAATTGGTTTTTTTTTTTTTTTGCTCTGTTTTGTTTACCTGTAAGATGAAGAACGATTCTCAAGCAAGGGTAGCCATGATAAGAAAAATACAACCCTTGAGCCAGTCCTTGTCTGTTGCACCTGTGATGTTGGTCACATAGGATTCACGGGGATGAACATATTTGGACCACACCATCTCCACAATTGGTCCCTTGTACAAGGTCATAAACATAGCCCCTGCCACTGTTACCCTACTTCCCACCACCTTGGCCTGGCACCTTACCTTCTTCATGTCTAGTTTCTCCATCCTAATTTCATAACCACAGCCAAATAAAAAAAAATTTTAAAAAACTTCTACAATATAAGTCAACCCATAGAATGAGGCTTTGATGACGACGACGATGACATTTACATACCTACATATGACAGCCATGACAAACGTCATGGCCGGTAACATGTTGCTTATGGCACATGAGAAAGTTGGAGAGGTGAATTTCAGCCCCGCGTAGTAGAAGTTCTGATCAATCACAGGCCTGCCAATGATAATGTTTTGTCAAAAATATGCCAGTTTTTCCTTAAAGAAATAATTGCCATTTTCTTTGATATAATGCATGATGCAAGCATAACCTCAACAATATATACTCTATGACTAAAAGCATTACAATTTAAACTCTATGACTAAGACCTACTCAATACATTAAAATGTAACGAGTATAAATACTTACATATGCAGAGCGAGCACTCTCCAAAACAAATCCATCAGGATGCTCATGAGCTGTTAGCCAATCATCCTCTCGATTGACTTTGGATTTAGGGTTCTTTTGTTTCTACACAAAAGATTATCAAGTGTTACCACAATCCACTTCCATTAAAGAGAGTAAGATATGATACAGCTGTATCTTTAGCTTTGTACTTTAAATTTAATGTCCATTTACTTCATTTCCCTAAGACTCTGATCCTTGATTCCTTTACTATTTAATTTTTCTTTCAAATGGTTTTCTGTTTTGTTTTATGTAGTTAATGGAATGACTGGATCATCAAAAGGGAATTGTACTGATCAATGCACAATTTTAGAAGGATTTCTCTTAAATTCATTTCAATCAAAGCTTCATTGGGAAAGTATTTTTATCCTTCCGTGTATTACTACATCCCATTATAGGAAACCAGCAGCAGCTATCAAGGAATTTTCACCTGTTGCCATGCGAAGGCAGGGTTTGCTCAATCCAAGGGCCTATTTCAATGCTACAAAAATTCTTTCCTTTATCATAAATGGACTTTAGGTGAGTAAAGTAATGTCAAATCCATTACCCATTCACAAAATTTTTATTCTTCAATGTTCTGTTCATCTTCTTTCAAAGATAGAACAAGAAAAGAAAAAAAATTTATCTATGGCCTTCTACCAGAAACTAATGATGAGATAGATACGGCCATAGCAGCCAAGGAAAAAGACCCCAAAATAGAGATTCCAATCATCATCTCTCTCTTTCCCACCTTGGGTCTAAAGCATACATATACCCAAATACATCAACAAGAAATTATCATAAACAAAAGACCAGAATACCTAGATTACAAAATAAAGAAAACAAGCAGTTTATTGAAGAAAATCACAACTACATTGACATCACAGCATAAAGAGTACCTCTTGGTGCTGCAGAATTGCAGGAATTTTTGTTATGTCTCTCTGCATACCAAGACAAAATGAGGAAACATCTACTCTACTCTTTCACACTCTAGAAAAGGGATAGAGTTCTCCTCTGATTTCTCCGTTCTGGGTCCGATTGGAAGATTGGATGAGCAATGGAAGATCAAAGTTCGATCTCCTTTCCAACACAGCCCTAATCTGTTTCAGAAAAACAGAAATCGATTTGACCCTTGAGATCTGTGATCACAGATGTGGCCCACTGCAGATTTGGTCCTCATCTCTGACGAAACCGAGCAGCAATGATCGCTGCGGCAAGCCTCGACTTCGGCGATATACAACAGCTGATTCTTCTCCTTCACTTACAGCGACCCGAGGGCTCTGTGGCCAGCACAGACAAGGTTTTCTCATTTCTTCTGGCGGCAACTGCTTGGCTGGGCTTCTGGAATCTGACCTGTACCCTAATCTGTCCTGGGAGCCCAGGTTTCTTCTTCCTCCTCTGTTTCAGAAGATCGACTGCTGTAAAGCAATCCCACTGCTGCTCCCCTCCATTCCCCTTCTCTGACGGACGAAGGTGGCTGGTTGGACTTATGTCTGACGACGTCGTTCGGCTGTAACATCAACGGGCAACGACGGGGTGGTAATCTCTGGGCAGTGACTGCCCTTCTTTATTTTCCACATAACCAGAGGTCGAAGTCCCTCGAGTGCACAGTGCAAAGCAAGAGGGAGAGGGAGAGGGAGGGAGGGAGGGAGGGAGAGAACCAGGGGTGGCATCTAGCGCAGGGAGGGAGAGAGAGAACCGGTGGCGGCTCCGGCGTGATGGAGGGCACATCGAGAGGGAGAGAGAGGGAGAAGAAGGGAGAGAGAGAGAAATAGAGAGAGGCTGGTGTGGCGGGAGGGCAAAGTTTGGGCGCGGGAGGGGGAAAAATGGGAAGGAAAAAATGAAAAAAAGTGGGTTTCAGGGGGTCTTTTTTACGCGAGAACTAACTCCCGCTTTTGTTTTCATTTTTATTTTATATTGTGATTTTTTCTCTTTTTAATTTGATCATTGTAACACATTTCTAATCGTTACAAAATATTTAAGAAATGTTATAAAATAATTCAAGTATTTGCAAAGATATTTAGTGACGGTTTTGAATATTGCTAACGGATAATAAATGTGACCAATTACCTAACGGAGAGATATCCGTTACTAATAAAAAATCTCAAATATTGTAAATTCACCCAAATGGTGTAGTGACAGTGACCTCAGAGATAAGATCACCAATTTGAAATTTAAACCTAATTTTGCCGAAAGGCCTCTGAGTACTCCCATCGTATTCAAAGATAGATACAGATGTGTGGCTCAGCTTTCTGGGTGGGATGCCCAACTCTTCGAGAGCCGAAGTGGAGATGAGGTTGAGTGCAGATTCTGGGCCGATCTGAACTCTGTGCATAGGCATTTCCTTGATGTACCCTGTGAAGTACAGGGGTCGGTTATGCCTTGTTTCGCCAAGTAGGAGGTCTTCCTTAGTGAAGGCGATGGTTGCTCTTGCTGCTTTTTGAACCAAGAGGAATTTGATGCACGGTCCCTCAGTTTTCTCCTTTTCTCCCTTTGAGGAAGACTTGGTAGTCCATTTCGATTTGGAGGACTTGCGGGGCATGTTTGTCGACATCCTCATTCAGCTTTTGTAATTTTGAAATGAGATTATCACGAGTGTGCGGAGACATTCGCAATAAGTTTAGGATGTGCAGACGTGCAGGTATGTGCTTGAAGTGCTCAATCAAGTCATACTTGAAAGCCTCCTTGGGGCCTGCATGTTCATCATGGTTGCCACTGGGGGCGTTTACAACATCTTTTCCCGAAGGATTTACATATGTAAAGGAAGATTGGTTGTAATTTTATGGTAGTCCCGGCCAGAGCGGGTGCCTCTACCAACTTCGAGATCTTCTTGAGAAGGATATTTGTTTGGAAGATTGTCTTCAGGATCAAGAGGTTGTTGTTTCTCATTTATTGGGGATGTATCTGCAGCAGAGTTGCCATCCTCAGTGATTGCGTTGCATGGAGCATTTTACTAGAACAAGTCCTGAACAGCATCCAGCAACTTTTCTTCTTCGTTGACCAATTCATCGTCCCAAGCATCAATAGCTGGGGTTTTTTCATGATGATCATTCGGAAAGAGTGCGAGTCCTGAAGTCACAGTCTCAGTAGAAGAAGCCTGAGAGGGTGTTTCCTCAGTGAAAGTCACGTGAGACGAGGTAGCTCCAGAGGATATGGTGCTAGGCGTCGTTGGAGTGTAAGTGATCTCATTAGACGAGGCTTCGGAAGAGCTATAATCCCGAATTATCACATTACAGGTAGCTCTGATAGGAGACGTTGCTAGAATGGACTCTTGGGAGTCAGACTCATACTCAGATGTACGAGGATCATCGATCCAGCAATTTTCTCCATTTTCAGTAGTTAAGGGAGGAGGTACCTGGTGGTCTTCAGGGACTTTCAGCTCTGGATTGCGAGGATGCTCGTTGACGCGGAGCGAGATGCTGCAAAATCCTCGCATATTCCTCAAGATCAGGCATGGGGGCCAAATCTTCTTCTTCGTCTGCTCTTTGTGGTTCAATATGGTTGATTTCCACTGGAGCAACGACATGTACTGGGTCAACAACATTTTCTTGTACAGCCTCTTAGTCTTCTTCATCATCAGACCAGGATCCTTGTGGCTGTAAGGGGTTATACCATATTACCGGCATAAGGTGAGTTTCAGGAACCCATTATTCATCGCAGAGGTATTCTCCTTTTTCAAGGGATTCCTCCCACTCGTCGGTGTCATTGGACTCGTATCCATCGTCGGTGTCCCTGGACTCGTATCCATCAATGGGAAATCCAACTACCGAATTGCAAGAGTATGATGCCTTTTGCGTGGCTTATTTTTTGAGTTGAGGTGACATGAAATTATTGAAAGTAAATTTTCTTACCCCCTTTAAAGTCTCTGGAAGGGACGTTTCTGTTGCCCTCAGTGAAATGGTAGAGGAGGCCTCTGCCTTTTCATGGACTTCTTATTTTGGTTTGGTCTTCTCTTGTCGTTTGAGCTTGAAGAGATGTTTTCTAGCCTGCCTTCACTGTTGAGCTGTTGGCTTTGTTTTCACGATCTCCCAGTTTTCATCTTCTAGGAGATTGGGATGTACCCATATGAGTTGTCCATTTGGTGTCGGGTAAGGAACCAGTGCTTCGGACGCTTGAATTCTCTTTATCACCTTGAAGGAAGTAGTGATCTTCTTCTTTGGTGATTTTGATGTTTGTCCACATGACACCATGTTGATGGAGGCAGACCGATAGTTTTTGTCAAAGGTAATGACTCCGTTTTCCCACATCTCATTTATCTTCTCTCATACAACGAAGCATTGATTGAGAGGATGCGAGATCAATTGGTGGTGACAGTACAGAGGATCATTGGTTTTGCCAATATCTCTCGGTCTTTTGGGTTTAGGCAATGTGAGCTTGCCGTTTGCCACCAGAGCCCTGAAGATTTCATCAATATCTTCATCGAACGGGTATTTCTTTTCTACTCGGTCTTTGAAGGCATCAGAGAGTTCAGGTCTCTTACCTGCAGCTTTGTTTTCAGCTTTCTTTGGCGGCTGAGGAACTGACTTGGTTTGCACATTGAGGACCTCTTTTTTCTTTAGTTTAAAGGTTTCAATGGCGGTTGGCTCTTTTCTTGATGATTTCTGACTGTTGAGGTCTTTGATCACCGTTTCAGCCTCCATGGAAGCTTTTAGGAGTTCTCCCAGGTTCTTTGATTTGTTGCTGATGATCATGGAGCGAATTGTTGCTCTCATGTTGTTTCGGCAGATGTCGACTAGCGACGCTTGTGGCAGTACATCAGAGCATTTGTACGCCATTGCTTTCCTCTTGTTAATGAAGTCTTATCTTGACTCATTCTCCCCTCTATTTTAGGCTGCAGAGCTGAGCCATAGTAACGGGATGATCCTCACCTTTGAAGTGAGTTAGGAAGCGTGTCTCTAGCATGGCCCAATTTTGGATGGAGTCCTCCGGAAGAGTGGAGTACCGATCAAATGCCGTACCTTTTAAGGTACTTGCAAAGAGGCGGATTTGAGTGCATCTTGATCCGTGATAGCTCCCGTCAGGATTTTTGATGTAGATGACGTGCTGTCTGGCTGACCCTTTCCCCGTAGATGTTTGGAGGGTAGGATGTTTGAATTCTGTAGGGAACGTGACCAAGTCCATCCATAAGGGATATGGTGGCTTGATCCCATCCTCCTTGAGTATATCATCTTCTTTAGCTTTTGCGAGGATACTGTCTATGTCCTTTTTTGTGAGAGCGCGTGACTCATTTTCTTCTCCATTTACCTCATCATCTTGAAGATTCAGAGGGGGTTCATTGTTCGCCTGATTTTGAAAGGCGAGGAGAAGGTTTTCCATCAGAGTTCCAATCCTATGCTGGCCTTGTTCCAACTGCTAGATGCGTGTGATCGCATCATCCTAAGGTGGATTGCGAGGTAGTGGCCCATAATTTGTAGCCAGGACGTTCATCCCTCGTGATTCGAACGAAGAAATTGCTTAGTGATTGAGCTGGGGCTCATTCTTTTTTATGAAGAGCTTAAGGAAGGATCACTCTACCGTCCTTGGCTTGAAGGAGCAAGAGATTCTTCTGAGTGTCTTCATGTCCTGGAGACACTGTGGGGCAACGAACGTCGGACATGGATTTTTGTTGCTGAATTTTGGCGTCTTCTGTTTTTTCCAACCATATGGACAGCAACAACTTGGTCGGGTCTTTCTTTTTCGACCCATTTGTGAGAGACTTGAAGTGTAGGATGTTGGGTCCTCTGCTTCTCTAGTCTCTTTTGTCGATACAACGCGCGGCGGCGTACACAACAAGCAATTTGAGCTTCGGTCGGCTCTGGCTAATGAAGGATGTGCACTCTCGGGCCAGCAGTTGAGCCTGTCTTCTTTGTTGCTAGGCAAGGATAGGGTGCGGACCCGGTCCTTTGCCTATTGCAGCGAAGCTTTGAATTTTTCGAGTTCAGCCCCTGTAGAGATAAAGGGTCGAACTGTAGGATTTATAGGCCTTAGCAGGTGCTTGTAGAGGCCTAGTGATGCATGACTTGATTTTGGGGTTCTACGAACAAGCCGGCTCATGTTAGGTTGACTTGGTTGTCAGGTTGGAGATAGGTCTCTCCTCTTTCATGTAGACTAGAGGGTAAAACTGGTTTTCCTTGAGTGGGGCCAGGTATGCCGGCTTAGTGGATGTTTGGGACCTTCTTTGTTTTGGTGAAGGTTTTGAGGACGAAGTTTTGGGATAAACCTGGTTGTTTGTGTATGCCCTAAAGCCCACTAGCTGCACTCTCATCTTTTGTTACTGGATATGTACTGGTTACTTAATGGAATGACTCTTTTCTGCTTAAACATGTATATATGTATGGTTGTATAAGGCCTATTGTTTCTAGTAAATGAATTAGGTGTGTAGTGTCTACACACAGATAGGTCTAATTCATGGACACTGGAAACAACATATTTGTTCATAACTGAGAGATGGAGCTAGGCACTTCATCTTGGTATAAGTTATAGTGAGAGACTCTCCTGAATTCAGGGTGACTTACCTAAGTCAAGGGAGGACTTTTCCGGATTTATCTCATTAGTGCATATGCAATGCATTGAACAGGACCATGGTAGGTGTGATCTCTAAAATAGTACCATCACAAAGAGAGATCAAGTCACCTCATGCTACTGAGTGACCAGTACTTTTAATCTTGAGCATTTGTGGATGAACTGACGAAGTGAAGTTCTTGTGCTTTAATTCATTATGGGTGAGATTCTTTTCATGGGTCAACAGCTTTGTATTTTGGGTACTCAGACTTGATCAGTTCGGACGTGCAGATGCAATATAGAATCTATGCCATCTAATGATGGAATGATCGTCCCCTTAGAATTATCCGATTAATCATCAAAATCTAAGATCTTAGTATATGGATGTTCCATATGGATATTGAACTTGTGAGTCGCTCCCTGGACCAAGAGAATGATATCCGGATGATGATTATGTTAGGGATATGAAGTTCTAAGGTTTAGATGTAATCGAGAAGGTTGATAGTACATATGATAACCTGACTCGATTATGGATGTTACATAGAGGGGCATTCAGGTCATTACACTTAGTAGGTCGAAGACAACTGTCATTTAATGACGAGCTTATCATATTATATATTTGTCCCTGGAGTTCAACCATAACTCTTTAGTGGAATGAGTTAAGGTTAAAATGGTCTTTATGTTGCTATGGGTTTAGCATGGACATTTTGGTCATTTTGGGAGCCAAGGGCAAATATGTCTTTTGGTCCCTTCCCTAGTCACTTTCCAAGATTGGCATGGTTTCCTAAGATGTTTAGATGACATATGGATGAATTATTTTAGTGGAAAAATAATTTTGAGTTTAAATTCAAATAGGCCTTTGATGGCATACATGAATTTAATTCTAGATAAATTGTTTGGGCCATGGTGTGCATTAGTATGTGGGACGTCCATAATAGGAATTCCATAGGTAAGGTTTCAATTTTGAGTAGGTGTGTCTACTTGGAAGGTTGGACTCCTCTTTGGATTCGTATTCCTATAAGAAAGTTTCCTTTTTGGATTAGAAACTTAAATTAGTAAGTGTTGTACAACTAGGATTACTAATTGCTAAAGTTTGTGGGAAGTTCCTTTAGTTTCCTTTTCTAATTGGAGTGTTTCTAAAAGGAAATAAATCTTTAGATTATACATTCCTTTTAGGACATCTATGAGAATTAGAAGAGATAAACTTTTAGGAAAGGTTTCCAAAGTTTCTATAAAAAGGAGAGTGTGCAATCCCTTGGACGTCCAACATAAGAATAATAAGAGTCCCACAGGTCCAGCCTTGGATTGCTTTCTTCTTCATTGAAGAGAGTTTAAGGTCTGAGATTTTTTTCCATAGGAAATAGTTCTCAAATACCTAGATTAAGATCCCACCATCTTAGCCAATCAGATTTGGAAGTGAGATAGAGAAGAAGATCAAAGGCAATACTACTGCAGAAAATTCCAGCAATTTGTTTGCTAATTGCAAGTCTGAGTTCGGCCCTTTGGATCTATTATTTCAGAGATTTGAAGTCTACAAATCTTCAAGGTAATAGTCTTCTTGTTTCTCCTTAAATTATACACTCGTTGGTCATGAATTCATGGAGTTATTAAGCGATCACTATGGCAGATTTATGCTGCCCGAATCAAATTTTTTTAAAATCTGTCATGTTACAAATTAGTCATGAATGTCTTCCGCTAGTGATGTTCAGATCTGAATCGCAGTTTCTTTCAGTGGTATCAGAGCCACTCCATGTGAAATTATGATCCCATGTTGTGTATAATTAATCTTAGATTGATTATGGGCATGGTGGCACCCTACTAAAGTTATGTTGTGATGCATGTTGTGTGCAAGTTTCATTAACAATGCTGGAATTTATTTTCCAGATTTGTTTAATGATGCACATAGTGTTTTGCATGCATTAACCTCTTTGTTTGCAGCCGTATATTGCATCCTTGATGGTTCGCATGATTGTTATGTGGATTTGGATGTTTTTTCATTAGTTGGAAAGTGTACGATTGCGCGTTTAGCAATCATAGGAAGTTATAATTCTTTCTTTACTTTTATTCCAACTAGTCTTGATGTAAGCTTTCTTGAAAAGCATAGGTATCTCCAATGTAATTTGGGGTTTTGTTTTTTATGGGTTTGCTTGTATAAATTTAATTTATTAGAACAAGCAAGAAGAAGAAAGTTTCAAGCAAGAAAGGTTGCATGTAACCGGATTCCTTAGTGGTGGAGGAGACAAGACTTCTTGGTGAAAGATGAGATCTATTTTTTATGTCCTAGTTCGATAAGGATTAGAAGTCCGAAGAGCAGGGAGCCATCAAGGATTGCATACTTTTATTTGCTCTTATATATGGAATGCATGGATGAATGCTTTATATAATTACTATAATTGTCACCTAGAAACATGGCCACCATTAGGTTATAAAATTGGCATCTTTTTATATTAGATTGTTTTTAGTTTGGCAAATTGTTTTAAATGGAACTTAGACTAGCACCTTCTATTTTGTCTAAGGTTTAAAATTGGATAGGGTTTAGTTTATCTTGGTACCCTTGGTTTCTAAAGAAGGCTAAACTAAAATCTAATTAGATGCTACCTATAGGTTTCAATAACCCAAGTTAGGTCTTTGATTCTTTGAAGGGATTTGCTCAAATGCTTTAAAGCAAAGGTTATTTATTTTTACGATGACTTAAGTCATTGAGTCATAAATTTAATTAACCAAGTTTACTAGATTTAAAAGAGCTTTTGAGTAAACAATGTAAAGGTCAAAAAGTATAAACCCTAGTGATAAATAATGAAGTGGGAGAGGGGTTTTTGGAAAGAACCCACGGCCTTCCAATTTCGGTTCATGTTATCTCATTAAGGTGTTAGTAGGAGCGGCCACCCCTTCGATGGAGTTCTTTACTAAAGACCGCTTTGATGGGTTAATGGGTGAACTAATGTGAATATTCGTAATGAGGTGTTAGTAGGAGCGACCATCCCTTCGGTGGAGTTCTTTACTAAAGATCACTTCTATAGAATGTCAATGAAGTATTGGTGGGAGCGGCCATCCCTTCGGTGGAGCTCTTTACTAAAAGTCACTTCTAGAATGGATAAAAGTCTCTTCCCTTCGGAGGACTTAATCATAGACATTTTGGGAAATTTCATAAGAGATGGTTATACACTTGACATACGACGGTAATGACCTCTCCTTAGGAGTTAAGGGTGTTTGGACTACCACTAGATATGTGTGTCCAGATAGTGATAATCCAAATAAGTATGCCTTAATTCAACATGACTGTAGGCTCGGCCATCCCTTCGATGTAGGGTCTATGAGGAGGTTGAAACACTGATACATTATAATTGGAGTTGAATAATGTAAAAAGTTTTGTGCTTTATTTTTCCTTTTATAACAAGCACCATATGCATATTACATATATACTGCATGTCTAATTATAAACCGTTTCATATCCAGAGAGAGATGGGTAAAGATTCTTTTAGTCCGCTGATGTGCATTCTTCGTGAGAACAAACTGACTGGCCCTAACTACGTAGATTGGAAAAGAAATCTTGACATAGTACTCACTGCTGAGGAGTACAAGTATGTCTTGTTGGAAACCTGTCCTGATATTGATGCTAATTCTACTGATGACCAGTTAGAGGCTGAGAAGAAATGGAAGAAAGCGAATAGCATGGCTAAATACTACATGCTCGCTTCCATATCCAACGTGTTGCAAACACAGCACGAGCATATAGACACAGCCTATGAGATCATGATGTCCTTGTCTGAGATGTTCACAGACAAGAGCAGGCCAGCTAGGCAAGCTGCTATGAGGACTATCATGAATACTAGGATGGCTGAAGGAACACCTGTCAGAGAGCATATGCTCAAGCTGATGGATTGTTTCAATGTAGCTGAGATTCTAGGGGATGAGATTGATGCAGAGAGTCAAACTGACATGATTCTCGAAACTCTGCCGGACTCTTTCAATCAGTTCAAGCTCAATTTTAATATGAGCAAGATGGACATGACTCTACCTGAGTTAATGAAAGAACTCCAGGCGGCAGAGGCCATCATGAAGCCCAAAGCCCAAGCTCATTTTTTCCAGTCTTCCTCTAAACTAAACCCGAAAGGGAAGAAGTTCAAGAAGAAGCAGAATAAGGGAAAAGGGCAGAAAAAGGACAATACTGGTAATAAGAAGGACAAGGGTACAGATGAAAAGCCCAAAGGGAAATGCTTCAAGTGTGGCCTCAAAGGTCATTGGAAGAAAGATTGTCCCAAGTTCCTGGCCTCAGTTAAGAAAGGTACATCTTTTTCATACTACATTGAAACTTGTCTGGTGGTTGATTCTACTGACTCATGGATAGTAGACTCAGGAGCCACTAATCATATCTGCAATTCATTGCAGGGGTTTCAGATAATGCAGAGGATTGAGAAAGGAGAGTTTGCCTTTAGAGTCGGAACTGGAGCTAAAGCTTAGGCAGTTGCAGTAGGAGTTGTTACCTTACAATTTCCATGTGATAGGATATTAGTTTTAAATAATGTTTTCTATATTCCAGACATGAGGAAAAATTTAATTTCAGTTTCCAGACTAATTGAATTTAATTATTCAGTTTATTTCCATTCTGGTATTGATATCAGTTGAGATGGAAATATTATATGTTCCGGTAGAATACATGACAACTTATTTTATATATATCCTATTGCTTCCACACTGCATAATGTACAACAAGAAAACTCAACTTCCCTTAAAAGGAAGGTATCTTCAATCAATGACACATATCTTTGGCACTTTACGTTTGGGTCACATTAACCTAAAATGGATTCAGAGGTTGGTAGAAGATGGGCCTTTGAGCTCATTAGATTTCGAACCTTTTCCTCAGTGCGAATCTTGTCTGAAGGGAAAGATGACCGAAAGGTCATTCTCTGGAAAGGGACTAAGGTCAAAGGAGTTGTTAGAATTGATTCACACTGATGTGTGTGGTCCGATGAACAAACCGGCTCAAGGAGGGTATGAGTATTACATCACCTTCACTGATGATTACTCTAGGTATGGATATGTGTACTTAATGTGACGCAAGTCTGAGGCGTTTGATAAATTCAAGCAATTCAAGGCTGAGGCGGAGCTACAACTAGGGAAACATATCAAAGCCCTTCGATCTGATCGAGGTGGCGAGTACCTCCTGGGTGAGTTCAAAGAGTACCTCACACAATATGGGATTGTGTCTCAGTTGTCTGCACCGGGTACACCCCAGCAAAATGGTATAGCTGAGAGAAGAAACAGTACCCTTTTCGATATGGTGAGGTCCATGATGAGTCATGCAACCCTACCTATATCTTTTTGGGGATATGCCTTAGAAGCAGCAGCATACATTTTAAATCTGGTACCTTCTAAATCAGTACCTAGGACACCCCAAGAAATGTGGATAAGTCGAAAACCTAGTTTAAGACATATCCACATTTGGGGTTGTCCAGCCTATGTACTGAATGATAAAGCTACCAAGCTAGAACCCAGATCGGAAATGTGCTACTTCATTGGGTATCCTAAGGGAACGAGAGGTGGCATCTTTTATCATCCAAAGGAGCAAAAAGTGCTTATCAGCACTCATGCTAGGTACTTGGAGGATGATTGTTTGAGGCACCAAGAGCTTAGTTGTAAAGAAACCCTTGAGGAGATTCTTCCGGGATCTCCTATAACATATGTACCAGATCTTGAGATAGTAGATGAACAAGATATTCCTTTTAACACTCCGGAGCTTCGTCATAGTGGGAGAATTTCTAGACAGCCCGAAAGATATCTAGGAGTGTCTTTTAAGACAGAAAGATATCTAGGAGTGTCTTTTAAGACAGACTCTGAAGATCTGGTTGAGGATCCTACTAGTTATGATGAAGCAATAACGGATATAGATGCTGACATGTGGCAGCAAGCGATGAAATCTGAAATGGATTCTTTGTATTCCAATCAAGTCTGGGAACTTGTAGATGCACCTGAAGGGATTAAACCCATAGGGTGCAAGTGGATCTATAAGAGAAAGAGAGGAGTGGATGAGAAGGTGTAAACCTTCAAAGCAAGACTGGTGGCGAAAGGATATACTCAGAAAGAGGGTATCGATTATGAGGAAACCTTTTCACCAGTGGCTATGCTTAAATCCATAAGGATTCTCTTGGCCATCGCATGTCATTATGACTACGAGATATGGCAGATAGATGTCAAGACAGCTTTTCTTAATGGAAGTCTTGACGAATGCATCTATATGATGCAACCAGAGGGCTTCATTGCTAGTGGCCAAGATAACACGGTTTGTAAACTTAAGAAGTCCATTTATGGACTTAAGCAAGCATCTAGAGCATGGAACATCAAGTTTAATCAGGCAGTCAAATCTTTTGGCTTTGATCAAACCATTGATGAACCATGTGTGTATAAGAAAGGAAGTGGAAAAGCAGTTGCATTTTTGGTTCTGTATGTAGATGACATATTACTCATAGGAAATGAAGTAGGTTTATTTTCATCCACAAATGTTTGGTTATCCTCTCAATTTCAGATGAAGGATTTGGGTGAGGCCAGCTATATCTTAGGGATCAAGCTTTTGTGTGATCGCAAGAATAAGATGTTTGCCCTATCCCAATCTTCATACATTGAGAAGATATTGGTCAAGTTTAACATGCATGACACCAAGAAGGGCCTCCTACCTTCTAAACATGGAGTACCACTATCTCGAGATCAATGTCCAAAGACATCAGAAGAGATAGAGATCATGAGGAGAGTTCCATATGCATCCGTTGTTGGAAGCCTCATGTATGCTATGTTATCTACTGGACCAGATATTTGCTTTGCCGTTGGCGTGGTCAGCAGATATCAGTCAAACCCTGGACCTATGCATTGGACAGCTGTTAAGCATATATTCAAGTATCTTCGGAGAATGAAAGATTATATGCTAACCTTTCGAGCAGATGATCTGACGCCATTGGCGTATACAGACTCTCATTTCCAATCTGATAGAGATGCCAGAAAGTCTACTTCACGATACGTCTTTACTCTGTCAGGAGGGGCTATATCATGGAGAAGTGCCAAGCAATCTTGTACTGCTGATTCTACCATGGAAGCAGAGTATGTGGCAGCATCGGAAGCTGCGAAGGAAGCAGTATGGATCAGAAAATTCCTATTGGAATTGGGAGTTGTTCCTGCAGTGCAAAAACCGATTGTCATGTACTGCGATAACACTGGTGCTGTAGCACAGTGCAAAGAGCCCAGGAATCACAAGAAAGGCAAACACATTCAGAGAAAGTACCACTTGATCCGGGAATTCATTCAGGAAGGAGAAATAGTGGTGGAGCATATTGTTTCAGCAAATAACGTAACTGACCCATTCACTAAGACTCTTACTGAGAAAGTCTTTACTTCTCATGTTGAGTCTATGGGTGTTAGGTTAGGAAGTAGTGATCTTTAGTGCAACTGAGAGTTTGTTGGGATTGGTGTATGCCCTAAAGCCCACTAGCTGCACTCTCATCTTTTGTTACTGGATATTTACTTGTTATTTAATGGAATGACTCTTTTCTGCTTAAACATGTATATATGTATGGTTGTGTAAGGCCCATTGTTTCTAGTAAATGAATTAGGTGTGTAGTGTCTACACACAGATAGGTCTAATTCATGGACACTGGAAACAACATATTTGTTCATAACTGAGAGATGGAGCTGGGCACTTCATCTTAGTATAAGTTATAGTGAGAGACTCTCCTGAATTCAGGGTGACTTACCTAAGTCATGGGAGGACTTTCCCGGATTTATCTCATTAGTGCATATGCAATGCATTGAACAGGACCATGGTAGGTGTGATCTCTAAAATAGTATTATCACAGAGAGAGATCAAGTCACCTCATGCTACTGAGTGACAAGTGCTCTTAATCTTGAGCATTTGTGGATGAACTGACGAAGTCAAGTTCTTGTGCTTTAATTCATTATGGGTGAGATTCTTTTCATGGGTCAACAGCTCTGTGTTTTGGGTACTCAGACTTGATCAGTTGGGACGTGCAGATGCAATATAGAATCTATGCCATCTAATGATGGAATGATCATCCCGTTAGAATTATCCGATTAATCATCAAAATCTAAGATCTTAGTATATGGATGTTTCATATGGATATTGAACTTGTGGGTCGCTCCCTGGACCAAGAGAATGATATCCGGATGATGATTATGTTAGGGATATGAAGTTCTAAGGTTTAGATGTAATCGAGAAGGTTGATAGTACATATGATAACCTGACTCGATTATGGATGTTACATAGAGGGGCATTCAGGTCATTACACTTAGTAGGTCGAAGACAACTGTCATTTAATGACGAGCTTATCATATTATATATTTGTCCCTGGAGTTCAACCATAACTCTTTAGTGGAATGAGTTAAGGTTAAAATGGTCTTTATGTTGCTATGGGTTTAGCATGGACATTTTGGTCATTTTGGGAGCCAAGGGCAAATATGTCTTTTGGTCCCTTCCCTAGTCACTTTCCAAGATTGGCATGGTTTCCTAAGATGTTTAGATGACATATGGATGAATTATTTTAGTGGAAAAATAATTTTGAGTTTAAATTCAAATAGGCCTTTGATGGCATACATGAATTTAATTCTAGATAAATTGTCTGGGCCATGGTGTGCATTAGTATGTGGGACGTCCATAATGGGAATTCCATGGGTAAGGTTTCCAATTTTGAGTAGGTCTCTCTACTTGGAAGGTTGGACTCCTCTTTGGATTAGTATTCCTATAAGAAAGTTTCCTTTTTGGATTAGAAACTTAAATTAGTAAGTGTTGTACAACTAGGATTACTAATTGCTAAAGTTTGTGGGAAGTTCCTTTAGTTTCCTTTTCTAATTGGAGTGTTTCTAAAAGGAAATAAATCTTTAGATTATACATTCCTTTTAGGACATCTATGAGAATTAGAAGAGATAAACTTTTAGGAAAGGTTTCCAAAGTTTCTATAAAAAGGAGAGTGTGCAACCCCTTGGACGTCCAACATAAGAATAATAAGAGTCCCACAGGTCCAGCCTTGGATTGCTTTCTTCTTCATTGAAGAGAGTTTAAGGTCTGAGATTTTTTCCATAGGAAATAGTTCTCAAATACCTAGATTAAGATCCCACCATCTTAGCCAATCAGATTTGGAAGTGAGATAGAGAAGAAGATCAAAGGCAATACTACTGCAGAAAATTCCAGCAATTTGTTTGCTAATTGCAAGTCTGAGTTCGGCCCTTTGGATCTATTATTTCAGAGATTTGAAGTCTACAAATCTTCAAGGTAATAGTCTTCTTGTTTCTCCTTAAATTATACACTTGTTGGTCATGAATTCATGGAGTTATTAAGCGATCACTATGGCTGATTTATGCTGCCCAAATTAGATTTTTTTAAAATCTGTCATGTTACAAATTAGCCATGAATGTCTTCCGCTAGTGATGTTCAGATCTGAATCGCAGTTTCTTTCAGTTTGTGTCTCGATGCTTTGCGGGGGTGCCGCGAGCTTCTGGCTTCTGGGTGCTCGCCTTTAGTGTTATCGTAGTGACACGTTGAGAGGCAACTTCTACTTTTTAGTAGGTGCAGTTTCTTTTTCGGGAAGTGGGAATGGCCCCAGCGTCCCAAAGACGATAGTCCAGGGAGTCGAAGTCGACCCGGAGTTCAGGGAGTTGCCGAGGGTGTTAACGCTTTGGCAGCTGACAGTGCGCTTGTGAGTGCACATGTTTTGCTTCTGTTGAAGCATAAGTTGGTGCTTGTTCTCGTCAAAAGTAATGGTCAAGGAAGCTGCCATTGTTAGTTTTTCAAAAAATTTCTAAAACAAGACCACATCCATTAGTAATCACAAGAATATAATGATCATAAATGGAAAATTCTATGGTTTTGTCTTTACAAATCGCTCGAGGGACATGACCCAACCAATATGAAGAAGGCAAAATGCCATAGATAATACAATTGTTCTAATCGCAAGTATGGTGAGACCAGAATGAGCGTTCCAGTGATTGCTAGAAGCAATTGTAAAACTAAATTCGACTTATCGAGAAGCAGGGGGCTTGTTCGAGGTAAGAAGAATATAAGGTTGGAGTTACAAATGTGCCGGTCGTAAATATAGTAGACCCTGAAAGGGCGCACCAGTATCACTAAGAACAAATGTTGGAGATCACATCTATGAGATGGGATTCTCTATTTTGAAAGGTCAAGATTGGTTTCATCAAAGATAGCAAATGATATTCGAATCCAAACACGGGCTCAATAATTTTTGCGAGCACCAGTGCCCAAAAGGGAAGGAACCGCAATTTCTCGAATCTGAATCCAAAATGACAAGAGTTTTTTTTTTGAAAGGTCAATATCGGATTCATCAAAGAGAGCGAATGACATTCCAATCTGAACACGAACTCAACATTTCTGCGAGCGCCAGTGCTCAGAAGGGAAAAGACCAAAATTTCTCAGATTTGAACCCAAAGATGACGAAAAAAAATTTTTGAAGATTTTTTTTATTTAAAAAATATTAATAATTCTTTTTAAGATTTTTTTAAAAAATATTTTATTATTATTATTTTAAAAAAATTAAGTTTTTTTAGAAGATTTATATTTATTTAAAAATATTTTTTTAAAAAAAAAAGATTTTTATTATTTTTATTTTTTTTCTAAAATTTTTTTTTTTAGATTTAAAGACGAGAGACTACACGTAGGCCTCCTAACCCGGTCTTATGAAACCTTAATTGATATAGTTGCCCCCGGGTAAGGATAAGATTACTTAATGAGCCCGTTTGGAGGACCATTGCCTATAACAGTCAAGCTATCTCCACACTCTGGATAAAGCTTTTCTTGAATCAATCGTGACCAAAGAACGCAATGGGTTTAACCTTAGTGATCTTTGTCTTTTTTTATCCCTAATAGACTCATCGAAGAGAAACGATGGCCCAATCCTCGATCCGAACACAGGCTCAACATTTCTGTGAGCACCGGTGCCCAAAAGGGAAAGGATCAAAGTGTCTCAATTTTGAATCCAAAACAAGAAATCTGGTTTTTTTTCCTTTTTTTTTTTATAGATCTCTAATAAACTCATCGAAGAGAAACAATGGCCCAATCCCCGATACGAATACAGGCTCAACATTTCTGCGAGCATCAATGCCCAAAAAGGAAAGGATCAAAGTTTCTCAATTTTGAATCCAAAATAAGAAATCTGAAGTTTCTTTTTCTTTTTTTTAGGTCTCTAATGAACTTATCGAAGAGAAACAATGGCCCAAAACCCAATTCGAACATGCTCAATATTTCTGCAAGCAGAGGATCAAAGTTTCTCAATTCTGAATCTAAACTAAGAAATCTGATTTTTTTTATATCTCTAATGAACTCATCGAAGGAAAACGATGGCCCAAATCCCAATTCGAACAGGCTCAACATTTCTGCAAGCACATGAACGATAGGAGAGGATCAAAGTTTTTCAATTTTGAGTCCAAACTGAGAAATCTGATATTTTTTATATCTCTAATGAACTCATCGAAGAGAAACGATGACCCAAATCCCAATTCGAACAGGCTCAAAATTTCTGCAAGCACATGGACGATAGGAGAGGATCAAAGTTTCTCAATTTTGAATCCAAACTGAAAAATCTGATTTTTTTTAGATTTCTAATGAAATCATCGGCGATAAACGATGGCCCAAATCTCAATTCGAACAGGCTCAACATTTCTGCAAGCACATGGACGATAGGTGAGGATCAAAGTTTCTCAATTTTGAATCCAAACTTAGAAATCTGATTTTTTTTAAAGAGAAAGAGTGGAAATAAACTCAAAGATAGAATTAGAAATTTCCAAAAAATCCCATCACATTTTTTTAGATGCGAAATCCAACATAGGCCACCAATTAGAAAGTAGCCAAGGAATCAAGAAAAGAAGTATAAGCATAGAGCAAAAATATGGTATGCAAATATTTCTTTTCCAAGCATCGTGTTCTCAAATGAACGAGTCCCACCGGGTGTACCAGCTTGATGGACCGTGCATTTTTGCTCTCGGCGCTAATGAGGTCGGCGAACGTGGGAGTCCGTGGGAGTTGGTATCAACATTATTTTTTTTTGGGTCGGTGTGCCAGATTTTTTATTTTACTTGGAATTGTAAGTGGTGATCCGGAGATCAACCTTCGCAAGTAAAAAGGAAATCGACTTCTTTCAAGTTTCCATTGCACATATATTTAAGAAAAGAGACAAGTTTTTTAAATGCCATAAAAGGCGAATTCATTTGTTTTACCGTGAAAGGCGATGTTTGCCGTGAAAGGCGATTTTTTGCATTTATAGCCAATTTTGGCGTTTTTAACCGATTTACAATTCTTATCAATAATGAAAGACAAGAGTTGTGATTTTTGTCTATTTTAAAAAAATTCAAACTACAATGAAAAGTAAGAAAATGAGGATCTAACTTCTTAGGAGATTGTGGGGGACTCGTTCAGATTGAAGGTCGCAAGCCATGTGTAGACTTCGCCATCATCCATACAGATGAGAACAGAGGATGCTTTTGATTCGCTTGGCTTGGCTATAACCTCATCAGATTTTCAGAGGACAAAGACCAGGAGGAGGTCTTATGTCCAATAAAAAGCTAAGTAGACGGGCTCAAAAGCCACGTCTAACCCATTGGAGGCAGAATGAGAAGGCAAGGACCTTGAGGGGGGTACCCCCCAAGGGACTTTTGTCACCTTGTAGCAGTGGTCGATGTAGAACTTCAGCAAAGTTTTCTCTCTCTGTTTTTCTTTCTTAGATTTCTGATGCCTTTTTTTCTCCGGATTTCCAAATTTTCCCCAGTGTTTGGAATGCTTGGGATGCTCTCCTATTTATAGGCCTTTGGTAGCAATTTAGGAGAGTTTATGTGCTTTAATTGTCATTAAGCCGCATAATGGGAGGAGTTACAAAATTTATTTCTTTATTTTGTAACTCCTTTTTCTTGGCTTCTGATTGGCTGGTGGAGATTAAGGGCATTTAATCGCCTTTAATCACCATGATGGGAGGAGTTTCATGGTTTAAATGGCATGAAATCTTTGACTTGTAACTCCCGAATGCTTGCTTCTAATTTGGCCATCCAAAGTAATGAATTAATAACTGCAATAAAGCTAGTCAATTAACTACATTAAGTGGTCGCCGAGCAGTTGAAGAGTCGCAGGTAGTGCCGCGTCTTTTAGAATTCTTCTGGCGATGATCATCAATGGATGACCATGTGATGACCATGTGATCTTCATGTTGATCGACATCGGATGACCATGTGATTTCAGAAATTGATTGCTAACAGCGGGCCGATGACATCTGTCATGTTGATTTCTCGATCGATCGGGTGGAAAGTACACTTTTTTGGTCGACTGGTTGGCGATCAATGATGGTTTTGATAATCTTGAAGACGGACCCGTGATCTTAACGGATGTCGACGGATTTGGTGACTCAAAAGTCTGTATTTTGAAAAATCACAGGAGCCAGAAGCGTCGAAACGCGAAAAGAGACGAAAACCGGGCCTTCCGGGGAAAATCCGGCGACCTAGATCTCCATGGTCGCCGGCGACCATGGGCCAAGGTTATGGGCTACGACCCTGGGGGGATTTTTCCCTTGAGGTCGTCGTTTTTCGGCCATTTCACTGTCTTTTCTGATTCTTTTTTATTTTGTATTTTTATTGACATTCTTTCACATTTGTTGGCTTGATTTCCCTGTATAAAACTTGACGAGAATCCTTGCATTTTGGAGTGCAAAGTTTCCAATTTTCCAGGAAAGCCGAAGACTTTGTCACGTAAAGCCACCGATTTTCCGTCAGAAGCCGAAACTGGGTCAAACGATGTCGGAATGACCTAAAATTTGAGGTGAAGCCTCCTGAGTAATAAATAAGACCAACCACATGCTTTTGTCTGAGTTTTGAAACCGTATGGGGTCTTGTCACCAGTAGACTTGATTCTATCGCGTGGAAGATGTCGAGCTTTGATCTACGGTTAACCGATGTCTGATTGACCTAAAATTTGACAGGGAATCCATTGGAGTCATTTTGAGATGGTCCACAGGCTATGTCTTGGAAACCATGGTCTCGGGGAGCTTCGTCGCCGAGAGGATTGATTTGGTTTTCGAGAGTAAAAGTCAGGTCAAATATTGTCGAAATGACCTGAAACTTGACGTGTAGCCCTTTTTTGTAAGCATCTTGAAGCCGCCCATTTGCTCTGTTTGATGAGTGATAGCCTCGGTGGTTCTCGCCGTCGAGAGGCTTGATTTAGCTGTTCGAGGGTTGATGTAGGGTCAAACGTTGTCGGTTTGACTTAGAACTTGACGTGGAGCCTTTTGAATGTATTTAGGACCATCTACAGGCTCTGATCGAAGATTTGGTGTCTTTGATGCTGTCACCGTCGGGAGCTCCTGTTCAGCTGCCGGAGGAGCGAAATTAGGCCAAATGATTTTAAAATGACCCAAAACTTCTTGTGTACTATTCTTTTGGCTTTTTTTAAGGATCTTGCAGTTTTTGTTTGATTCGGACAATATTTGATTTTTTGAAAAGTAGCATTGCCCATTTGTGGTAGGTTGCGACTTCATGTGGCTTTCTTGATGTTGAAGAGGCAAAGTGACATTTTTGGTATCAACAGTGGTGGGAAAAAATAATCTTTATAATATAAAACATAAAACATATATAATATATAATAGTTCCATAAATGATAATACATATAAATAAATAACAATAATTCTTTATTTTATTACTCAATTTACTTTTAGAATATTTAAAGAATCATCCAATGCATTATTATCAGTGTGTTGCGGCAAACGTATCCAATTTGGTACACAAATTAAGACTTCTACAAGTCTCAACTTTTAAACAACTCCCATACCGGTCAAGTACTCTTCCTCCGGTACTAAATGTCGATTCAGAAGCAGCTATAGATACTAGAATTACTAAAATGTCACAAGCCATTCTTGAAGTAATTGGATATTTTGCTGAATTAACTTCCTCACCAATCCATTTTATTGAAATTTGTAGATTTATCCCTTAACTCCTCCAAATAACAATCTAATTCATATTTTTCCTCTACAACAGTAGTCTAAGTAATTTGTTCCTCAAACATTAAAAATTATCTCCAAACTTAGTAGCTATTTTTTACTAAATCAACTCTATCCACAATTGATAATGTCGTGGTAAGTGTAGCATAAATTGGGGTCAAATGTGTCTTTTCTTTTCAAAATGGTGATAAATGGATGTGCGTGCAGCTTGTGACATATTAATTCTATTTCTTGAAATTACTCGACACATTATTTGAAAGTGCAGTATGTGAAGTAGCATGTGCAACACTTGAAATAAAAATTATTTTACTTTTAGCATTTGAAGTGGATGCACCATGATCATAACCGAGACCGCTCCTGTCAAACTGAAACTTCTAATTGCACAAGATATTTGTAAGAGTGTTCGAACCAGAGTTCATCTTGTTTAGAGAAGCATGTTTTACTTCAAGCTCTTACAAAGTGGTCTTCAATTTTCCTTACAAATCTTTATTTTCATCTTTCACCTTTTATAACTCTATTTTCAGGGTCTCGATCTCTTGTTTAGCCTTCTTGAATTTCTGACAATCAGTAGTCAAATTTTCAGCTATGGAATTCTTCTGACTTTCCAAGAGATGAGCATTTTCAACTACTTGCTTTAATTCAATCTTCAATGTAAAGTTTTCTTCTTGACCAGCCTTAAACTTGATAGTACTCTTGTTGCCATACTCTGTCATCCTGACGCAATCAGCATATGTAGTATGATACAACTCTTCATAATCTTTCTATTGATCTGACATATCATCATCATGATCATCATTAATATCATTGTCAGACATAGACTTAGCCATAAAAGCCACAAACTTGCCATTCACAGTCTCAGAAGTATCAATTGAAGGTTCTTTTTCTTCTTTTGATGACTCTTCATCCCAAGTTGTGCTGAGAGCCTTTTTCTTGTTCGCACACTCATTAGCATAGTAATCATAGTTTTGGCACTCAAAACACTTAGTTCCTTTTGCAGAATCATTCTTCTCAAATTTTGAACTCTTTCACTTGGCTTGTTTTGACTTTATGTAATTTTTGAACCAATTAAATAATTCAAAAATATTATCTTCAGTCTCAGATTCAGAATCAGGCTTAATTTTCTTTTCAGGTTTCTTTCTTGATTATGAGCTGGTTTTGAAAGCAACACCTTTATCTTTAGATTTTCTTTTATCCAAACGGTTTACTTCAAAGGTCTGAAGATTTCCAACCAACTGATTTACCTTAAGGGTATCCAGATTCTTATTTTCTTCAATATCATTAACTTTAGAACCGAACCTCAAAGGTAGAGACCTCAGAGTTTTTTTGACAGTATTATTTTCTGGTATTTCTTCACCTAGATTGAAAACAGAATTGACAATATCATTCAGTTTAGCATAGAATTGATCGAAGGTCTCATCTTCATCCATCACGATGGTTTCAAATTCTTTAGTCAGCCTTTAAAATTTAGATTTTTTTACCGTGTCTGTATCCTCATACACTGTCTGTAAGACTTTCCATACTTCTTTTGCAAAGGTGAAAATCCTACGGAACTCTTCAGCAGACACTACATTGTATATTCCATTCACCGCCTTATTATTATAATTGGAGGCATGCTTCTCATCCTTAGTCCACTGGGCTTTAGGTTTAGGAACAGTTTTCCCATCAGCCATAATTGTTGGTTTGGAGTAGCCCTCCTCAACAATATCCCAAATATCATCATCAACGAACTTAAGGAACCCAATCATAATTTGCTTCCAATATGCATAATTAGAACCATCTAGCAAAGGGGCCTTAGAAGTTGATGTCCCTTCTCGATTGAGTATCATTCTAAAAATCTCTTAGAATCAAACACAACAATTTAGTGCAACCCTCTGTGATACCAATTGAAGGTTTAGGGTATGAGATTTCTAAATTGGTCCACTGAATAAATCAGCCCAATAGTGTGCAAAAAATAATAATCTACGCAATGAAAATAAAATCACAAGCACACACCACAAGGACACCAGATTTATCGTGGAAAATCCTAACCGGGTGAAAAACCACGGATCCGAATTGGATCAACAATCAAACACTATGAATCTCGCATTTATAAAAAACTCAGATTTCCTCCCTAGATATCCCATACCTAAAGACTGAAGTTACCTTGTGTCGCTTCACGCTTCAATGACTTCACACCGTTGATTGCAACAGACATAATCCAGCGCTTGACTCATCAAATCTTCTACGCAAGAAGATGATCTTCTACAAGGGTTGCAGAAGAACTTGACTCTCTAGAGTACTTAGTAGCACAACTCTTCAAAAAATCTCTAGATAAAATCTCAATCAATTAGATCTCTAATTCAAAACTTGAGAGAGGATCTATATCCTTTTGGGTTGTGAGTAACACCCAATATATAGCCACAATTTTGTGTTTAAGACTCCTAATAAAAATCCACTTAGAATAGAGTCTTTTGAAACTCTAAGATAGAGCCCGGATCGTACCAGGCTTCCACCGTCCGCCTCCTCCCATGCTTCTGCCAAATCTGCCAATTTTGGCCGTGACAGGTTTTTGGAGGCCTGACATACTTTTTGACCTTACAAAATAGAACTCCAATTGTATTCAAGAGACTGTCAGACAAATACCATCCCATACAACATGGAGCGGATTAGAAACCCAGAAGGTTGATGGGAGAGAAACTAGAACTATTCTTCAACAGGGCCCATCATCTTCCCTGCTTCAGTAGGATTCCATGTCAATGGGGACAAACGCGTACATATTAAACACATGACAATGTCTGGTTTTTCTCTCTCACTCTCTCTCTAATCTAAAGTTCTAAACATTGAAAGTTCTGGTCATGTTACAACTCATTATGTTCATGACAAAGAACAACTATCTTCTTTTTTACTTTTTAGGGAAGAGAAACAAACAAGCAGAACAAGAAAAACAAAAGCTAACCACTAATTTTAGCGAGGGACTGTGCCACCTCATTGAAACTTCTCAGCATACAACAAAAATAGATCAAGACAAAAGTATAACATGCAGTGAATATTTATTATAATCGAGTTAATAGACGAAACTTCTTTACCACTGATGTCGTTTACCACTTTTAGAGCATTGGAGAAAACATGAGCTCTTGAAAATCCATGGCCGCTTACTCTAGTTAGAGCAAGGAGGACTGCCCTCGCTTCTACTTCCTTATGGGAGGCAACTCTTGGACCATACGAAGCTCTTGCAATAATAAAATTTCCACTAAACCATATTGCATCTTGAACGCTGGATTTTCCATCTACTGTCCTAAACACGGCATTTGAAAAAACCAGAAACACATTACTAATCAAAATCAACAATAGGGCTTGCCTGGCTTGCAAAAAAATGAGACAGATCTACATTCTTTATAGGGAGAGAAACCCCCTCTAACAAACTTTTGGCCATATTGATGATTTTTAAAGGGCTACTGGCTTCTCTATATAAATAAAATTGTTAGGAGCAAGTTCATTGAAGAAGAGGAATTCCCTAGAACCTTGTTACAGAGGATCTAGACTCGGACTCAGACGATCTGTTTTCTTTGTTTCGGCTGATACTTTCATAACAAAATGTAGCAGTTGAATAAATGGAAGGTCGTATCATGGATTAGGAGTATAAAAGGGGAGGTTTGTGTAAAGAAATATGTATGCTATTGGTGTATTATACTATATAGCAGCTATGTACAATACAATAGCCAAATAGAAAAGAGAGAGAGAAAGGTAATGTCTAGTCCAAAATATTAGTCTGAAACACACGTAGCCTATGAATCGTGAAGGAATTTCATAGAAATATTAATTTTTAAGAATTTCACATTCAATTCATTACAAATGTGGTATCTTTGTAAGACCAATTAATAGAGCTGCGGTTATAGTCGAAGCAACCAACCAAAGAGGAGCATCAAATTTTCTCACATATGCCGCCACACCCAATTACATACTATCTTTTTCCTATTCCAATCACTAATATGAAATATCATCTCTTTCACATGTAAATCCACATGAAATTGTCAAAACACCCCTATACAAGGAATTTGTTGAAGAAACTATAGAGTTACTCTCTTCTCTAGCAGTAAACAACACACAATAGACAGCATATCCATAATCAGATTCATCACATAAGTGCATGAGAAAATGTAAAATAACCATGTCATTAAGATTGCTTCGAATGAAGCATAAATATCACTACATCCACGACTTGAACCCATCACTCACAAGGCTGCTCTGCTACCAACTTCCGCCGCCATGAGTGAATGTAAATTATATAAAACAACAAATATACCTAATCTCATATACTAATACTAAAGAAAATCGAAGGTTGATCTCATTCTCCAGAAATAAACACATACAAGACAGTATATCCACCGTCTGACATGATAATCCAAAAGTGAATATCGCGACAATCTGCGAGTCTGATTTGCTCTACATTGCTATAACTAACTTAGTATCACAATTTGAAGTCGCCTAAGATGAGGCAGCTGCCTTCACACCATTGTTGGCTGTCTTATTTTCTGAGTCAACATCCTCATGAGGCTTTGGTTTTTCGAAGAGGGTCTCCAACTCTTCAAGGGTTTTGCCCCGAGTCTCTGGCAAGAAAATATAGAAGAAGACTGCTGACACCGTTGTGATTCCAGCGAATAAATAGAAGGCTCCGCCAATTGTAATTGCCTTGTACAAAGAGATGAATGTCATTCCAATGATGCCGCTTATAACACGGTTGGTTGCTACACCCAAGCTTAATCCCTGCGCACGAAGCCTCAATGGGATGATCTCTGAGCTGTACACCCATGCGATCGGTCCAAGCCCAGATGAGAAGAATGCAACCAAGGTTAACACCATGGCGATACAGAGTGCGAGCACCCCAGTAAGCGTCTTATGGGGGTTACGATCGATGATTGTCAATCCAGTTGCTAATAACACATGTGAGAAAATCATGCCCATGGTGCTAATTAGGAGCAGTGGACGCCTACCGAACCTGTCGACTAGATAGGTCGACACTAGCACAAATATAGTTTTTGAGAATCCGACCGCCATGGTTGCGCCAAGAAGGCTATTTCTCGACTTGATTCCTGCCTTCTTGAAGATACTTGGGCTGTAGAGGACAACTGCATCTATGCCAGAAGCTTGCTGGAAAAAGAAGATCCCAATTGAGGCGATGAGTATCCGGCGGACAACTGGGGTTGGCCTAATTAGTTCCTTCCATACACCTTGACCACTACTCTGTCCCTTGGGCACTTGGATGACATCATCATTGCAGTGTTCAGGGATTCCAGTGGCCTCTTTGATCTCAGCTAGCCGCATTTCAGCCTCTTCACTGCTATCTGAGGTTTTTTCAAGTACCTTTCTGGCCTCCCCAAGCTGGCCTTGCATAACTAGCCACCGCGGCGATTCAGGCATGAAAAGAATAGCAATGCCTAAGAATACTGCCGGTAACGCTCCAAGCCCCAGCATAATTCTCCAATTGATATGAGCGGGGAGCGGAGCTAAGGCGAAGTTGGAGATGTATCCAAGCAGGACTCCTAGATTCACGAAAATCTCAGGGAAGGAGGTGAAGAACCCTCGGGTGGTGGCGGGTGCGACCTCTGCCGTGTAGACCGAGGCAATCATAAAGGCAAAGCCTACGCCAATCCCTGCAACGAACCTTCCAGCCATGAGAACCCAGTAATTGGATGCCACTGCCATCAGCAATGCGCCCACAAAGAAGACTACAGCAGCAATAAAGATTGTGCGTCGCCGACCAACCCAATCGGATATTCTCCCGGCGACTGTCGCCCCGATTAGGCAGTAGATGTTGATACTTCCCATGAGGATTTCTGACATTGTATCACTGATCTTCATGTAATCTTGGATGTATAGTATAGCTCCACTCATAACAGCAGTATCTGATACATATAGAGATCATGTTAATCAAAAGCCGAATTTAATGATAAACCATACCTTAGGATACTGGGATTTATTAACAAAAAAATGGTTAGGATACCTCACATAACATAAAAAAACATATCTGCTATAGAAGAAAATCGTTCTGACTTTCCCCTTGTTTCATTTCTCTGTGTTTGGTTACACACTTTTTTACTCGGAGAAGGAAAAAAATCACAAATAAAGTTTCCTCTGTAGAGAGGATTTCCAATAGAATCCTCTCGTTGCACAGGTGCGCCATTAAAATTACAAGCATAAGAATAAAAATGAAGGGGAAAAAAATTACTTGTTCCAATTCTAGAAGTCAACATACATAAAAATAAATTGTTAGAACATTAATCAAACAAAACCAAAGTAAGAACTGAAAAGTACAGATCAGAAAATAAAAGTAAGAAGATCTTTGAAAGAAGCATTCCCATTAGTGAACAGAGTTAATGAAAATCAATAAATATAGACTATCCAGTAGTTCTTAACCCCCAAATAAGAAAAGGAAAACCAAAAGAAGAAGGAAAAAACTCCAAGAATGAAGCATTCTCATTGGTGAACAGAGTTAAGGGACACAAATAATTATAGACTATCCAAATAAAAAAGAAAAAAGAAAAAAGAGGAAGCTGTAATAGTGAAGCATAATCTTCAGTGAGTAGAGTAGTGGAACACAAACAACTAAGGACTATATATATACACACACATAAATAAAGTAGTTCCTAAGAACAAATCAGAAAAGAAGTACCTACAAAACAAAAACTGTAAAATAAAGCATTTTCATGATTGAGTAGAGTCAAGGAACACACATAACTATTGACTATCCACACATTTCTTTTTCCAACAGCCAAAAAAAAAAGAAGTAGTTCCCACCACAAACAGGAATAAAAACTTAATAAATAAAATAGTAGTTCCTAATGCACATAAGAAAAGATCGAACAGAAAAAAGAATAAAAAAAGTAGTTCCAAGCCCCAAATAAGAGCCAATCCACTAATAGTTCTGTTGGTGATGGACTTGGGTAGTGTGTGGATTGTGGCTATATATTTACCAAAAAACAGAAGCCCAAAATAATAAAAGAACAAGAGTCCAATTTCTTCTTCTTCTTCTTGTTTTTGGTAGAATTGAGAGATGAAAGAAGCGAAAAACTCACCATAACCAGAGAGAATAGAGTTCATGGAGGCCACCAAACTACAAGCGAGCACATACTTGTTCATCTTCTTCTTCTTTGTACAGGGAAGAATCATCCCATCTGCTGGGTCAGTGGTAGAAGAAGCAACTTTCTTGGTCGGATCAAGGGGAGAAGAAGGAAAAGATTTAGGAGGATTTTCTGGTTTCGTCTCAGCCATCTTCGCAGAATTTCCCAAGTAGCTCTGATGGGTCAGAGTAAAGGTAGAAGTAGAAGTAGAAGAAACTGACGTTGTTGAATTTCTTTCTGTCTGGTTAGTAGACTCTTCTTTTCAACATTATCCGCTGCCAATCTTCATCTGTGTTTATAAATACCCTGCATAACGGGCGATAAAAATTCTCTACATTGGACGGTGGGGATTCGCTAGCCCATTGTGCAGAGTCCTATATATATGTATAAACGACAGAAGTTTACAAGTTATAAAGAGTGTTTGAAAGTTAACGAGTGTGTACTGTGTATCCGGACTCGATACACAGCTTCCGTCTAGAGAGAGAACAAGTGGCATAATATTGGAAGGAGAGAGAGCCTACTGGATAAATTGGATTTTGCTAATGGATAAATTGGATTTTGGATAGGATTATGTAAGAAACTTAATATTTATTCCAAGTTTCAGATATGTAAAAAGGATTATGAATCGAGTTGTGTTTGAAACGTGTTCTAAAAAGGAATTTTGGATAAAATTATCCAAAAAAGATTAAGATTCATTCTGATTATTAAAGGATTTTGGATGGCTTAAGATGGGTTCCCATCTATGATGGGATATTGAAGGCGAGTGGGCCCTTCAAACTCTTATATCCTGAATTTCTTGGTTGTTAAAAAGAAGAGGTTTTGGTATGCATACACCTCTTGCTGCATGAGGTTGGACAACATAATGGGGCTCATCTGACTATCCATCCAAATCGTCCACACACCTTAAATCTCCTAAATTGCACTAGATGGATCCGTCGAGTTTTTACTGATCTAAATGGATTGGACTGTTAGATAGACGGTCAAATTTTTTCTTTATATATAGTTGTTAAATTTATGGGTTTTGAATAAAGGGGTTAGGAACACGGAATTGACCCGAAACCTAATATCTTGGCCCATCCAAAATTGCTCTTTCATTCCATCCTCCTTGGGCCCCTATCAAGCTACCTCTCACCGTAGTGAAAGGTGTCTGCAAGAACATTGCCCACAAAAGAATAGGCGTTTTTGTAACATAGTGTTTTTTTTTTTTTCTTTGGTAGAAGTTGTCTTTGAAAGTGGGGCCATGTAAATTGGGGCACATGTAGATGCAAGCCTAAAAGGTTTGGATTATACAGATATCAAGTCAATGAAATAATCTTAAGCTTTAATATTTATAAATTATGCAAACTTATTAAGATACATTTTAAGGATGACTAATGCTACGACCGGTGTTAAGATATAATAAGTGGCACTCAAGGGAACTTGAGCATAGTCATTAATCTCTTACCATTTCGGCCGAGACGACCCAAAATATTCATTTCGGTCAACACGTGGTTGAAACGAAATTTCACATAAAAGTTCTTGTTTTAAATTACGGTCCATTTCGGCGAAATGAAATCTTAGATAATTAATAGTTTTTATTTTTCTAATTTTTATGCATATATATTTTTGAAAAAACTAACAAAAAATGACCCTAGATGGCTACTAACCGAAAAATGCGCTACTAGTCAATACCACTTCCGTTTTTTTTTATTAAAGATTTAACCGAAAAACACGCTACTAGTCAATATACTCGTCGTCACATTCAAACTCATTTCTCCTATTTTTCTTTTCTTCCTCCCATCATTTTTCCCCTTACTCTAGCGGTTTCCTTTCCTCCTTCCGCAAAAGGTCCTTACCTTGATGATTTAGTCACCCAAAACTAATCATACAACAAAGATAATGAAATGAAAATACTGTATATCAAAACCCTAATAAACTTTTCTCGAAAAGTAATCATGAAACTCATGCTCTATGGTAGATAACGCATGAAAGAAGGTCAAAATGTGTTATGCAATCGCTGATGATAAAGGTCGGAGAAAATGCAGATTTGACGAATTAGCGACGACGTCGACACTAACGTTCGATATTAAGCGACGACGTCATCACTTGTTGAAAAAAAAAATATATTATGGCGGGAATACCAGTTCTGTTGCATCAAAACTATGGGTACCTCTTTTGGTTAGTGGACCTCTAAGGTGCTTTTTAAGGTAAAATTCTCTAAATTTTTTGTGTTTCTTATATATTGTCCAAAATGTAATTCCAGAAAGTTTTACTAGAATGGATTAGATTCATAATTTTATTATTATTATATATATTATTTTTATATTTTTCTAAAATGTAATTTTGAAAAGTTTTACTGAAATTTTAAATCGGCCGAAACTTTTTATTTCGGAGGCCTAGGTCACACGAATTAACACTTATGAACTTAAGCCATGAGATTTGTGTGACTTGGGTGATATTAATTATAAGCGAGATACATATGACTTACATTATGTGAAAACTTAACTAGAGCGGTGGACGTCGAAGATCATTACTGGCCACATTTCAAAAGGTAGGCTTGTTAAGTCCTGGTGCTTCCAGCGGCCGCACACCCACTTTTATTTGGGTTGGGAATTGAAACCCTCAAACAGTGCTCTCCTATTAAAGATTCCTTCATGGCCTGTTCAATTATTTACAAATGTGAAGTGATCTTTCTTCAGTTATTTGATAAATCATGAAAAATGATCTTGTAGGAAAGTGAACAACATGGTGGAGAATTTTCCCTATACATAGAAATTCATAAGCTCCTCAATGGAAACGCAAGACAAATTCATAAAGTCCATATATAGGGCCTAATTAAGGCACATCAAAGTTATAAAAAAAAATCAAAATTTAAAAAAACTAACAGTTTTGAGAATTAAAAAGTAATGAAGCCTAACAACAAATATAACTCTTGCAAGAGGATTCAAGTGCTTCTAAAACTGTCAATTTATTATTACCTTGGTTAGTAAGGCACCTCTCTTTTATGAAAACAACGAGGGCTCAATCTTTGATTGTAGCGTTCATGGTGAAGGATTGGGACTAGTATTTATGGGTGCCTGAGTATTTGCTGGAGGAAAAAAAAGATCTCTATGAGTAAATCTGCAGAGAGGTATATTAACTTTGTGATGCAACTACCCCCAACCATCTTCATGTCCGAGCGGCGTAAAATACGAATTCATCAGTTTCTCGTGTGTTACTTTCTTGAGTTCTTCATTAATTTGTCATGGATAGCGTGGTTTGTAGTTTATTTGAAGCCATTTGTAAAGCATGTTCGGTGTTTCAACGTTTTAGTAAAACTGGGTTGCTAGCCATTTCAAATTTCATAGGTTACATGCATCATGATACTTCACCATCAAAAGCCGCACATCTTGATTCATGAATCTTATGGACGATGGTGATTGTGATCAAAGGTGACACGGACAGTAAGAGCATGTTTGGTAATAAGTGAGGAATTTATAAATCTGATGACTCTTCACTACCACTAGAACAAAGACTCATCACTGGGTATTCATTGATATTAGTGTGTATCGATGCATATATATAGCTGAAAAAAATAGAGTTCGGCGTACAAATCCACTTAAGTAAGGATTTTCAAATCTTATGAGGAGTCGTCGGATCTGAAAACCCTAACAAATGAAGATTTTCATTCGTTGAAATCCTCAGGAATTTACAATTGAAAAATATGGATTTACCACAACTTTAGAAAAATCGAAAATCTTTTCCATAAAGATTTAGTTGCCAAACGTGACCTAAAACAATATGAAAATATGATGTTTCATATGTTTCTTTGGAATCCAAATGCTTCACCACTTGTTACTGCTATCATGGTTCTCCTGTGCCACAAAAAAAGTGATTCGTATCTCCAACTTTAAAAGGCTATTTGTTTGCATTAAAATATATAGGAAATCATAGTGAAATGAGGTCCATGGAAGGATTATTGAAAAAGTGAAATATAGATAGATGAGACCTTGACATTCCAAGAACTTAAATTGCTAAGCTTGCATAAATACTTTTCAATATTTCCCCTCAGGTGGAGCTCTATCATCCCTTGTTTCACTTTTTATTAAAGAAGAGGTTATTTGATGATTATTTTTGTATATTCACCTTTGGTATTACTCATATTGGAGTTGGTGGAGGGGCAGAAGGCATAGGTTTGCTCCCATGTCTCGTGTTTAGAACTGCCCCTGATTTGCCCGGTGTGTATTTATGTGTGTTTAGTGTAGGGTTGTCAAAGGGCCGGGCCGGGCCTAAGGTTGTCCTAACCCTACCCTCAATATATGCAGGGTTGGCCTTGGGCAAACTAAAGCCCTCGGAGGAACTGCACTTATTATTTTATTTTATTTTTACATTGTTACCAACAATTGAGTGTGGACTGAATGTTATCTTATCTAGCCTCAACTGTGAAGGAACCATTACGAAAATATTTGAAGAATATAAATTCCCTCGAAAAACTATGTTTTATCGGATAAATTAAGTCATACGTACTTTAGTAACGTGGTTCTAGAAATATGATTTTATTTATTTTTTCAAAGAAGGAAAATGGTTAAAGAGTCTTATCTATTTGACACCTTTCAATGGAAAATCGTTCCAATAGTGTCTTATCTTTGAAGATTTTAAATTATTTATATTCACATGCATTTTGTTAATTGACATGATTTTCAATTTAATACTGATTTGACTATCAAGCGTAACTTAAAAATACTCTTAGTTTATTCTTTTAAAAATTGAGAGTCATAATTATCTATTTAAAAAGAAATTTGGATCAACTCATATCTTTAAAGTTCCATGCACATACAAATTACCTCTATGAATTGGTTGGCATCCCAAATAACTCATGAAAAAGTGTATCCTTATTAATAGGAATGAGTACACTTCCCTTTTTCACTAACAAGAATATATAAGAATAATATGAAAATTCTAAATAAGAAGCAATAAAAGTAGCAGAAAGGGACTAGAAGCAACCGTTCAATATTTATTGCTTATGTATTAAGTACAATACATAACTTAAATAATTAAGTATAGATGAAATGAACCAAGTATATACGTGTATGAATTTTTAGGCATTTTGTAAAAGTAGGTAAATATGAAATTGCCTTCATTATCCCACTTTTATTACTACTAAGTGACAGTGATATGGGCACTATAGTATATATTTGGATATATAAAGATATATTATATAAAATAAATAAAAGTAGGAGGCTCATACCCAAGGCTGGACTGGTACTATCCAATCCCAGCCCAGCCCTTAAATTTCAGGGCATCCAAAAAAATCTTCCAGGCCCTAAAGTTTTTCCTTAAAAACAAAAGCCCTCATTTTAAAGGATTTTTTAGGGCCGTGCAAGGCCTCTCAGGGCGAGATCGACAAGCTAGCCTAATTTAGTGGGTGCCACCTAGGGGATTAGTCCTGTTGGGTCTTCAAAGACTTTTTATATAGCTAAGAAAAGATAGATCATGCTGCACAACTTAGTGGAAAAGGGCAAGCAAAGAAAATTTAAAGCTTTTCCATACCATTGAGAAATCCTAGATGTTGCACAAAATTTAAAGCTTTTCCATACCAAATAACATGATTTATCACTGGTTTATTAATCAATATATTGTCAACATTTTTATTATCCATCTCAGTCACCTCCCAGACCATCGTGTCTGACCCTCTACGTTTGGTGCTCTAATTAGCAGTTCCCTTGTCACGAGCTGGAGTGCGTGTTAGGGATTTTGTATTTTACAATTTGATGGATGTATTTGTTTTAATCATCATTTGAATTTTCACACATGCATTATTTTTGAAATACTTTAAATCTTGGCTTTTCTAATGCATGTTTTTAAAACTTTCAAATCATATGTTTCATGCATGTTTTGATTTTAAACATTGGATGCATTTTATTTGAAAAAGAAATTTTACGAATCAAGCTAGCCAATGGTTTTAAAACTTTCTAATCATCTTTGGCATTTTATGTTTCATGTTTTTAAACCTCTTGGTTTGATTTAAATCATGATTCTTAGCTTGATTTAATGGCCCAAAGACACCACATGAATATAACTTTAAATTATGCATTTTTGAGGGAATTTGGTCCTTGGGCCAGGTCGACCTACAGTAAGCTCGGTCGACGGAGTCCACTGCAGGTCGACTGGGAAAGAGCCGTTGTGGCTCTTTTCAAACGGTCAGATTTATGACCGTTGAGCCCAGGTCGACCGGGCTCTGTACCAGGTCGACCGGGGACTCGCCAAAAGTCACTTTTTGACTATAAAAAAGGGTTCATTCCTTAAAAAAATTTGAGGAACAATAAGTAACTTTTTAGCCTTCCTTGAGGTGTTTAGAGACAAAGGAAAGGGGTCGGAATGAACTAAGAGAGACCAAGGGGTCATTTGGAAAGCTAAAGCTTGGAATCATGAAGTTAAATCTATAAGTAAGCTTTACTTTTCTAAATCATATGTTTTATGCTTTGTTTAAATTATTGGTAAATGATTTTTAGCATAATAACTATGATGTGTTGAATCCATCTCTTCATTTAATCTTTGATCTAAGTTGGATTGAATTCTTCACTTTGATTCAAACCAAGTTTGTTTGAAGTTTCATTAAACATGCTTTGCCAAAATCTTTGATTTCTTTTAGAGGATGTTTCATTTACTTGGTTGAATCATCATTGTTGTTTTCAATCTCTTTAGAACATTAGTTAAACTATTTTATTTTTTGAAAACAACATAGCACATGCATCACATGTTTAGAATTAAATAGTTTCATACGACTTGTGAGCTTTTGATTTTCATATCAACAACAAGTTTGTATTTATACATGTGATTTGCATTTCACTTCAATCTAATCTTTTTATGTGTCTTAAACTTTTAAATGCTTTAAGCATAAATTGATTGAGCTTACTTTTTAAACTTTTTTAAAGTTTTCACACACACACACACACACACACACATCATGAGCATTCATCTTTGCATTCATATAGTGTTTGTGTGAGTTTGTTTTACACTTTCATATCCGCCTAATTTAGAGGCAATTATATTGAGCTTAAATTGTATCTCTTCTAGTGTTTGTGTAGACACTACTTTGAGAGTAAATCTTTTACTTGTAAAGGTTATTGCTTAGCCTTAGAAAAGCATTGTGTAAAGGTTATTGCTTAGGCTAGAAAGCACATTGTAAGGTTATTGCTTAGCCTAGAAAAGCACATTGTTAGAGGTTATTGATTAGCCTATTGAAAAGCATAGATAGTGAAAATCCGGTGGGGTGTAGGATCACAAGCCGGTAGTGGATGTAGGCATTGAAGCCGAACCATCATAAATCTTTGTATGATGGTGCATGCTATGTGGTGATTGTGTTATTTAGCTTCCGCATTTTGTTTGATAATCATCACAAGTGACTAGTTTTTTTTAAAGAAATTAAAATTGATCATAATTGATCACTAACTAGTAGCTCACCCTATTCACCCCCCCTCTAAGGTAAGGATCCCGAACTTTCAGTGGGTGTAGTTGGCTGTGGAGCCATGTGTTTAGGTATGTTTATTGTGCTAACGATGTCATTCGGACGTCGTGCTTGACACCGGAGTTTCGTCACACAATTGAAGGTAGTATTCTATTTAGCTTGTTTTTGCATGGCTTTTATTAGCCTTTCCTTTGGGATTGTAATTAATACACTTTTATAAATTGTAACTTGAATATGTATGAGAAATGAATTATCCTGTTACTGTTAGCTCTGTACTTTGTTATTATGGTTTGTTCCATTCGGATTATGGAATTTGATATGACAGCTTAATGCTAGCGGTTGAGTACGACGTGGAATCCGATGGTCACGGGCTCCAGATCGCAACGCCACATAAGCTTCCGTGAAAATATTCAGTTTGTGTTAAAATCTTAAGATCCTCACACATACAGATCATGAAAAAATATAATTTGTACTTTATCTCAAATCACGCTCATCGAAATCAGACCGCTGCATAAGTCTGATTTCGCGGCATGATAGACTGGTATCAGTCATGGAGGGGGACCAATTTAACCACGTGTTGCCTCTTTCTTAGCACTTGTTTGTTTGGAGCTATTTTTGGTGAGAATCATAAGTGTTAGAAATTTCTAATGTTGATATCCGATCACATCTTGAGAGCATTTGGAATTCTCCCATTATATAGTTAAAGTTTTCAAAGGAAGGGTTTCAAAAAGGTATAAAGTTTTTTGCTCATTTTCAAAAAGGTATACATTTTTTCCATGGTTATTTCAATTAGGTCCTCTTCATAAATTTTTTTTCTTTTTTGAGAAATGATAAAAATATCCTTATGTCATTTACCAAAATTTTCCTTCAATAAATATGTGTGGGGATGTCTCCCAAAGTACTGAGATTATATTAACTTCGGTGCTAGTGTCGGTTAATCACGCCTTGACCTCGGCGAACGTTACCAATGCGCTATCCGAGACCGAGACCGTTTCTGGTCTCAGGCACGCCCGACCTCGACACAAAGTCTTCACCTCGATCACTCAGCTCGGCACCAGAGCCAGACTGCTAGCCGAGATGAATGCTGACGGCTGTACTTTCACAGATATCCGACTGAGTCTGACAAAGCCATCTTGGCCGCCCCTCACCCTTGACAGAGTGGCGTCCAGCGGCTACGTCCCATCAGGGCATGGCTCCAAGCCAAGCCCTATGGGACTAGGCCCAAAGTCAGACAGGTTAAGGCCCGATTAGACCAGCATTTAATGAAGTATGGGCTGATCGGACTGCCATTTAATGTATAGCGGGCTGACGTGACGGCACCCCTGGGAGTGCTAAGACGTCATCATGAGTCCCACCATGCAACGTTGGCTCCCTCCTCTAGAAATAGAGGAATGATCTCCATCCCAGGTACGCACAATCACAACCTGAGTGCTGCTACTCTGTCTCTCTTCTCACTCATCTCTATCCTATTGCTCTGATCCCATACTGACTTAGGCATCAGAGAGCCTTGTGCTGCCCACAGCCAGGGTCCTTTGACTTCCTCATCTTCTCCCCTTTCAGGTTTCCAGGCCACTCACCATCTTCGAAGGAGCATCAGACTCGACATAACCCCCATTACAAAGTCCGTAATATTTAGGCACTCAGTTGGCGCCATCTGTGGGAAAGCATTAACCCAACCTTCCCAAACACCATGCCTCCCAAATCTAAAAAAGGCGGAGAATCCTCAAAGGTGAAAGGCAGAGAATCCGTGAGGGCGATAATCCAGTTGCCGCCACCCCCGGGCCTGTCGCCGGTCGCTCCTCCTCAGAGGCGATCCGAAGTGAGGTCTGGCGCAGTTGCAGTCGAGGAGCGCCCTAACGCACACCTCTTCATTCAGGTCCCGTTCCCGGAGCGAATCGAGGATTCATCCCCGGAGGAGGAGGTTATGCCTCCCTGGCGAGATGAACAGTGACAGGAGCGTCCTCAAAGGGACAAATCTGTAGCAGTCAGTTAGTCCCATCATTCTCGTCACTTCGCTGGTGATAGGGATGTCGCGGCCCAAAACATCCTCATCCGAGAACAAGAAAAGTTGATTCGGCAGCTCCAACAGCGGCTTCGACAGCAACCTGAGCACGAGGCAAAGGTTGGCCCCCCCAACCTTCCAAAAGCAGGCCGACCCATCGATCCAAGATCGACCTTAGGCAACACCTCCAGCACAAGAGGCAGCGCCGGGTTCAGGACAAGGGCTCCAGCAACAGTCACTCGAATAGAAGGTCATAGCCCCTCTTCGAGGACAAAGAAGACGAAGTAGTGCGGCTTGACAAGCTCGTCAGGCAGGCTATCCGGCGCAATATGGAAGTTCTCTCTCGCAATCCTCTGGATTCGTACGACTCCGGTGATGCCGGCTCTTCTCCTTTCTCTCGGGAAGTCAAGGATTTCCTCCCGCCCAAGAGATTCAGCGTCCCAAGGTTCGTTCATTATGACGGCACCTCGGATCCGGCAGCGCATCTCCGACATTGCACTCAGAAGATGTCGGTGTGGGGCGATGTCGGCCATCTAAACTGTAGAGTTTTTCGTCGAGTCTGGAGACCTCCCCCTCAAATGATTTTGCAGTCTCCCAGAAGGATCGATCTCGAGTTGGTACCAGTTGCGGAACTCCTTCCTGGGGAAGTTCCAGGCCCATAGAGTCATCCCGAAGACAGATGGCGACATCATGGCCCTCAAGATGAGGTGGAACGAGAGTATCACCCAGTTCGCTAAGATATTCTGGACTGTCTATAGCCAGATCGAGAACTCCAACAATGAAGTGGCGACCATGTCCTTCCAGCACGCCCTGTTGCCGGGCAATGACCTTCGCAAAGAGCTGGTCGGGAGCCCCGTGACCTCGGTGGAAGCACTAATGGCCAGGGTAAATAAGTACATCGCCCAAGAGCAAGACGAGGTCAGGGCCAATGAGAGCTTCGGCGTTTCTAAATCCATCTCCAAAGGCCAGTCCAAACCCGAAGACCGAGCCACCCAGTATGACCGGCACCCCTCCACAAAATCCTTATCCAAAAAGGAAAAAAGGACGTTTCAGAGGGAAGAAAGGAATTGATACCGAGCCTCCACTAGCTCGGCAGCAGCCTCCTTTCCCAACGCGGATGATGGCAAGAAGTCCTGGCCAAATGTCCACACAGTATTCGTGGAGCCTATCCACAAAATACTGAACAAGATTAAAGACCAGCCCTACTTCAGCTGGCCGCAGCCTATGCAAGGCAACCCCGCCAGCCGAAACCAGAGTAAGTTTTGTGCCTACCACAAGCAGAATGTGCACAACACCGAAAACTGTTTCTCCCTCAAATCACACCTTGAGAAGCTCGACAAGGAAGGGCACTTAAAGGAGTATATGAAGGGAGGAGGAGTAAACATCAACCGAGCTCAACGCCAAGATGACGGAGGTCACTTTAGCGATGAGTCAGAAAAACTCATCAACGTCATCCACCTGGCTCCCGCCCCAAGGGGGAGTAACCAGGCCCGCGTCGAGGCCAGGAGAGCCACACACGGCAAACAGGTGATGATTGCCGAGCTCGAACCAGCATTCAAGAAAGCTCGGAAGGAGAAGCCTAGGATCTATTTCTCTGAAGAAGACTTGGAAGGAGTCCAGCTCCCCCATAACAATCCGTTGATCGTCACCCTCAAACTCAAGAACTGCATAGTTCAAAGGATCCTCGTCGACCCCGGAAGCTCTTCCGAGATCCTTTATTTCGATTGCTTTAGGAGGATGGGCCTTAGAGAAGAGAACCTGGAGGAAGCGCGGACTCCCCTGATAGGCTTCAGCGCCAAGCCAGTATATCCCAAGGGGAAGATCTCCCTCACAGTCCAAGTCGAAGGCGCCTCCATAACTGCCGACTTTCTTGTGGTAGACGCGTCGTCTCCCTATAATGCTATAATGGGGAGAACATGGTTGCACAGCATGGAAGCAATACCTTCCACCCACCACCAGAAACTCAAATTCCCCTTAGAGGACAAGAACGGCGGAATAAAGGTGGTTACTATCAGGGGCGACCAGCAGGCGGCCAAGCAATGTCTAATGGCCGTAGTACCCGGAGAAAAGGAGTCGCAGCAAGTGAATAAGGTCGGCCGCAATCCCGAGAAGAAAAGCGTCGAGGATTTGACTAAGGTCAGGCTCGATCCCACCGACCCTGAGCGTCACTTCTTAATTGGCAGTCAGCTTGCCGAGACGGAGAGGGCCGAACTCGTCAGTTTCCTATTCAGGAACAAGGAGGTCTTCGCTTGGACCCCCTACGAGATGCCCGGCATTGACCCCGAAGTCACGTGCCACAGGCTCAGCGTGGACCCTCAGCACAGACCAGTGATGCAGAAGTCACGCAGGACGGGGGTACCACAGCCAGAGGCAGTAGCCGAAGAGGTTGGGAAGCTGCTAGAGGTGGAGGCAATCAGGGAGGTCAGGTATCCGAGATGGCTGGCGAATATAGTTGTCGTCAAAAAGAAAACTGGGAAGTGGAGAGTCTACATCGATTTCACTGACCTAAACAAGGCCTTTCCCAAAGACAGTTTCCCACTCCCCAAAATCGATCAGTTGATCGACGCCACTGTTGGCCACGATAGGATGAGCTTCCTCGATGCTTACCGAGGCTACCACCAAATACTGATGTATGGACCTGATGAAGAGAAGACTGCGTTCATAACGCCCAGAGGCATTTACTGTTACAAGGTCATGCCCTTTGGACTAAAGAACGCAGGGGCCACCTACCAAAGGTTAGTCACGAAGATGTTCCAGGCCCAGCTACGTAAGACGGTGGAGGTCTACATTGAAGACATGGTCGTCAAGTCCAAGCAGTCCCGGGACCACTTGGCCGACCTGAGTCAGGTGTTCGACATACTTAGGAGGTTCAAGCTCAAGCTCAACGCCTCCAAATGCGCATTCGGCGTCGGCTCCGGCAAATTCCTTGGAAGCCTGGTCACTAAAAGAGGAATTGAAGCCAATCTAGATTAGATCACGGCAATCCTTGGAGTACAAAGTCCAACGACGACAAAGCAGGTTCAGAAGCTCACTGGCATGGCTGCCGCACTCAATCGCTTCGTCAGCAGATCATCAGATAAATGTAGGCCTTTCTTTTAACTACTCAAGAAAAATCTGAAATTCCATTGGACATCGGAGTGCGACGAAGCGCTGCAGAGGCTCAAAGCCTATCTCTCCTCACCTCCCCTGCTCTCGACTCCGAAACAGGGAGAGGTGCTCTACCTCTACCTCGCGGCTCGGATCATGCGGTCAGTTCACTCCTCATTAGAGAGGACAACAAACAACAAATGCCGATCTACTACACGAGCAAGATCATGCTTGACACTGAGACCAGGTACCTACCAATGGAGAAGCTCGCGTTGGCACTCGTCAGCGCTTCTCGCAAGCTCTCCCACTATTTCCAAGCCTTCTCCATTGTGGTTGTGATGGAACATCTGCTCGGAGCAGTCTTCAAAAAGGCCGACTTCTCCAGCCTCTCAAAGTGGGCCGTCAAACTAGGGCAATACGACATCAAGTATCAACCTAGAACGACGGTCAAAGCTCAAGTTCTGGCAGATTTCATCGTCGAGTTCGCCTATCCAAGTTCGGCACCGACCCTGCTCGGCACCAAACTGGGGGGCAGGAGGCATGAGGACGAAGTCACAGGGACAGAAGAAGAGCAGGCCTGGAACTGATTCATCGCTTCCGCTTGGAAGGTCTTCGTTGATGGATCCTCTACCTCCAAGAAGGCTGGCGCCGGCGTGGTTCTTCAATCTCCAGAAGGATTGGTTATCGAGCAAGCCCTCACCCTTGATTTCAAAGCATCCAATAACGAAGCAGAATACGAGGCTCTAGTAGCTAGGCTGAATAGCGCTAAAATCCTAGGAGATCAACAGCTGGCAGTTTTCAGTGATTCACAGTTGGTAACAAGCCAGCTGACTGGAGACTACCAGGCTCGCGACGACAGGATGGCCGCCTACTTAGCGCACGCAAAAAAGCTTCTCTCGCAGTTCCAAAAAGCCGAAGTCAAGCGGATCGGTAGAGACTCCAACTCTCATGCCGACGCCCTCGTCAGCCTAGCTTCAGCGGTTGAGGCCGGGAGGAATAGGATTGTCGAAGTAGGATCACTGGAAAGAATGAGCACGGAGCTTCCCCCGCCTCGGCAAATTCTATGCGTTAATCTCGGCCCGAGCTGGATGAACAAAATCATCACCTTCCTTAAAAATGACCAGCTCCCCGAAGACAAGAATGAAGCTCACTGAATTAGGCTCAAAGCAGCTCGGTTTTGGTTGAGCCCACAAGGCAAGCTCTACAGGAAGTCCTTTACCGGCCCCTACCTTCAGTGCGTCCACCCTGACAAGGTCAATGACTTCCTTTACGAGATACATGAAGGAATCTGCGGAAGTCATGTCAGTGGACGGTCGCTGGCATACCGGGCTATCAGCCAGGGCTACTGGTGGCCGTACATGCAGACAGACGTGCAGAAATACGCCTAGAAGTGCGAAAAATGCCAGAAGTTCTCACACTCCCTCCACTAGCCAGCTCAGGATCTGAGTCCACTATCCAGCCCATGGCCTTTCGCCCAATGCGGACTGGACATCGTAGGACCTCTCCACCGAGCTCCAGGAAATAAGAGGTGGCTGATAGTAGCCACTGATTACTTCACCAAATGGATAGAGGCAGAAGCACTCTCCTCCATCACCGAGCACGATTCAAAGAATTTCGTCTGGAGAAACATCGTCACGAGGTTCGGAATTCCACGGACCTTGATCTCAGATAACGGAACTCAGTTCGATTCCAACCTCTTCAAAACCTTCTGCCAGGGGCTCGGCATCAAAAATCATTGCTCCACCCCAGCATACCCCCAAAGCAACGGTCAAGCCGAGATCTCCAACAAGGTGGTGCTCGACGGACCCAAGAAGATGCTCGATCGAGCCAAAGGAAGATGGGTGGAAGAACTGCCGAGCGTCCTGTGGGCATACAGGACGACACCAAGACGCTCCACCTCGACAACGCCTTTCTCTCTCGCCTATGGTATGGAAGCCGTGATCCCGCTTGAGGTCGGCCTCTCGACCTTGAGATCGGAACTCTTCGACCAAGGCCATAACGACGTGAACTTGACTCGCGAGTTAGACCTAGCCGAAGAGCGCAGAGAAGCAGCGACAGTCCATCTAGCTGCCTATCAGCAGCAGTTGGCCAAGGGCTAAAACCAAAGAGTCAGGGAGAGGAAATTCTAAGTCGAGGAACTCGTCTTGAAGAAGTCCCTCCCGCAGGACAAAGATCCGAACCACGGTAAGTTGGCGCCAAACTGGCACGGACCGTTCAAGGTCACCTCGGTTTGCAGTCGTTCAGTATACAAACTTGAGAACATGGATGGCAAACAATTGCGACGACCGTGGAACGCGACGCACCCCAAGAAGTTCTATTTCTGAATTGTAACTGATTTTTGAATAGCAATAAAAGCACTATGTTCCTTGTCTCCCTCAATTCTCTCCAGAACATAGAACTCTCCAACAGCGCCTAAGGGACTATACGTCTCGGATCTCCATTTCGTGCTATGTGAGCACCTCGACACCCATGCCAGGTTGCCGGCGCGCCCCTGGCGACAAACCAGCGGGTCATCTCCATTTCGTGCTATGTGAGCACCTCGGCACTCGTGCCAGGTTGCCGGCGCGCCCCTGGCGACGAGCCAGTGGGTCTTCTCGGGTATCTCCATTTCGTGCAATGTGAGCACCTCGGCACCCATACCAGGTTGCCGGCGTACCCCTGGCGACAAGCCAGTGGGTCATCTCCATTTCGTGCTATGTGAGCACCTCGGCACCCATGCCAGGTTGCCGGCGCGCCCCTGGCGACGAGCCAGTGGGTCTTCTCCATTTCGTGCTATGTGAGCACCTCGGCACCCATGCCAGGTTGCCGGCGCGCCTGGCGACGAGCCAGTGGGTCTTCTCCATTTCGTGCTATGTGAGCACCTCGGCACCCATGCCAGGTTAGCGGTGTTGACACCAAAAATGTCACTTTGCCTTTCCAAGATCCAAAGAGCTACATGAAGTCGCAACCTGCCATAAATAGGCAATGCTGCTTCCAAAAATCAAATCTTGTCAGAATCAAACAAAAACTGCAAGATTCATCCAGACAGCCAAAAGAGGAGTACACAAGAAGTTTCAAGCCATTTCAAGATCATTTGGCCTAACTTCGCTTCTCAAACAGCCAAATCAAGCCTCTCGGCGGTAAAGCTCTCCGGGACCATGGTTTCCAAGACAGAACCTATGGATCATCTTAAAATGACTCCAATAGGTTCCCTGTCAAATTTCAAGTCAATCGGACATCGGTTGACCGCACATCAAACCGCGACATCTTCATCGCGACAAAAAAGCAAGTCTACAGGTGATAGGACCCCAAACGGCTTCAAAACTCAAACAAAAGCCTATGGTTGGTCTTATTTATTGCTCAGGAGACTTCACACCAAATTTCAGGTCATTCCGACATCGTTTGACCTAGTTTCAGCTTCTGACAGAAAATCGGCAGCTCTGCGCGACAAAGTCTTCGGCTTTCTCAGGAAATTGGAAACTTTGCAAAATAAAATGCAAGGATTCTCATCAGGTTTCCTACAAAGAAATCAGGCCAATAAATGATCAAAATGTCAAAGAAAAGTACAGAAGAAAAAAGAATCAAAAAAGAGCAAAAACGGACGCAAAACGGGACCAGAAAGGGGGAAAACCCCCCAGGGTCGCAGACCCCTGCGACCCTGGGCCAGGGTCGCCGGCGACCATGGACCCCGGGGTCGCCGGGAAAGCCCCGGAAACCCCGGTTTTCGCCGTTTTTTTTCGCAATTCGAGGAGCCCAGCCTCTGGTACTTTCCAAAATTCATGCTTTTGAGACACCAAGTCCTCTGATATCCGTCCAAAACACGGGTAAAACATCAAGAGTATCGAAGACAGTATTGATCGCCACCCGGTCAACCAAAAAAAGTGTGCTTTCCACCCGACCGATCGAGAAATCGACAAGACAGATGGCACCGACCTGCTGTTGGCAACAAACACCTGAAATTACATGGTCATCTGATGTCGATCTACATGAAGATCCATCGATGATCATCGACAGAAGAATTCCAAAAGACGTGGCACGGCCCGCGACTCTTCAGCTGCTCGGCGACCACTTAATGCGATTAATTGACTAGCTTTATTACAGTCATTAATCCATTTCTTTGGACGGCCCAATCAGAAGCAAGCATTCGGGAGTTACAAGTCAAGAGATTCATGGCATTTAACCCATGAAACTCCTCCCATCATGGCGATTAAAGGCGATTAAATGCCCTCAATCTCCTCCGGCCAATCAGAAGCCAAGAAAAAGGAGTTACAAAATAAACAATTCAATTTTGTAACTCCTCCCATTATGCGGCTTAATGACATTAAAAGCCCATAAACCCACCTAAAAGGCTACCTAAAAGCCTATAAATAGGAGGGCTCTCCAAGAAGAAAAGATATCAGAAAAATCAGAGAAAAAAAGCACAAGCACACAGACAGAAATCCAGAGAAAGGAAAAAGAGAGAAAACTCTGCGGAAGTTCTACACCGGCCACCGCAACAAGGTGACAAAAGTCCCTTGGGGGGTACCCCCCCCAAGGTCCTTGCCTTCTCCTCCTGCCTCCAATGGCTTAGATATGGCTTTTCAGCCCGCCTACTCGGTTTTTTATTGGACATAGGACCTTCCTTTGGTCTTTGTCTTCTAAAAACCTGAGGTTATAGCCAAGCCAAGCGAATCAATAGCATCCTCTGTTCTCATCTGCATGGATGATGGCGAAGCCCACATATGGCTTGCGACCGTCAATCTAAACGAGTCCCCCACAATCTCCTGAGAAGTTAGATCCTCCTTTTCTTGCTTTTCATTGTAGTTTGTATTTTTTTCAAAAGAGACAAAAATCACAATTCTTGTCTTTCATTGTTGATAAGGATTGTAAATCGGCTATAAACGCCAAAATCGGCTATAAACGCCAAAGTTGGCTATAAACGCCAAAAAATCGGCTATAAACGCCAAAATCGGCTATAAATGCCAAAAAAATCGCCTTTCACGGCAAATCAAGAAAATGTCTCTTTTCTTAAATATATGTGCAATGGAAAACTTGAAAGAAGTTGATTTCCTTTTTACTTGCGAAGGTTGATCTCCGGATCACCACTTGCAATTCCAAGTAAAATAGAAAATCTGGCACACCCACAAAAAAAAGAAATGTTGATGCACACCCTTTTGCCCCCCGGTTACGAAAGGGTCGGAACCAAACGGACTCCCACGTCCGCCGACCTCGGTAGGAACCCGGGCATCGGGAGCGCGAACCTCAGGTTTTTAGAAGACAAAGACCAAAGGAAGGTCCTATGTCCAATAAAAAACCGAGTAGGCGGGCTGAAAAGCCATATCTAAGCCATTGGAGGCAGGAGGAGAAGGCAAGGACCTTGGGGGGGGGGGTACCCCCCAAGGGACTTTTGTCACCTTGTTGCGGTGGCCGGTGTAGAACTTCCGTAGAGTTTTCTCTCTTTTTCCTTTCTCTGGATTTCTGTCTGTGTGCTTGTGCTTTTTTTCTCTGATTTTTCTGATATCTTTTCTTCTTGGAGAGCCCTCCTATTTATAGGCTTTTAGGTAGCCTTTTAGGTGGGTTTATGGGCTTTTAATGTCATTAAGCCGCATAATGGGAGGAGTTACAAAATTGAATTGTTTATTTTGTAACTCCTTTTTCTTGGCTTCTGATTGGCCGGAGGAGATTGAGGGCATTTAATCGCCTTTAATCGCCATGATGGGAGGAGTTTCATGGGTTAAATGCCATGAATCTCTTGACTTGTAACTCCCGAATGCTTGCTTCTGATTGGGCCGTCCAAAGAAATGGATTAATGACTGTAATAAAGCTAGTCAATTAATCGCATTAAGTGGTCGCCGAGCAGCTGAAGAGTCGCGGGCCGTGCCACGTCTTTTGGAATTCTTCTGTCGATGATCATCGATGGATCTTCATGTAGATCGACATCAGATGACCATGTAATTTCAGGTGTTTGTTGCCAACAGCAGGTCGGTGCCATCTGTCTTGTCGATTTCTCGATCGGTCGGGTGGAAAGCACACTTTTTTTGGTTGACCGGGTGGCGATCAATACTGTCTTCGATACTCTTGATGTTTTACCCGTGTTTTGGACGGATATCAGAGGACTTGGTGTCTCAAAAGCATGGATGATGGCGAAGCCCACATATGGCTTGCGACCGTCAATCTAAACGAGTCCCCCACAATCTCCTGAGAAGTTAGATCCTCCTTTTCTTGCTTTTCATTGTAGTTTGTATTTTTTTCAAAAGAGACAAAAATCACAATTCTTGTCTTTCATTGTTGATAAGGATTGTAAATCGGCTATAAACGCCAAAATCGGCTATAAACGCCAAAGTTGGCTATAAACGCCAAAAAATCGGCTATAAACGCCAAAATCGGCTATAAATGCCAAAAAAATCGCCTTTCACGGCAAATCAAGAAAATGTCTCTTTTCTTAAATATATGTGCAATGGAAAACTTGAAAGAAGTTGATTTCCTTTTTACTTGCGAAGGTTGATCTCCGGATCACCACTTGCAATTCCAAGTAAAATAGAAAATCTGGCACACCCACAAAAAAAAGAAATGTTGATGCACGCCCTTTTGCCCCCCGGTTACGAAAGGGTCGGAACCAAACGGACTCCCACGTCCGCCGACCTCGGTAGGAACCCGGGCATCGGGAGCGCGGTCCATCAAGCTGGCATCACCCGGTGGGACTCGTTTATTTGAGAACACGATGCTAGAAATGAAATATTTGCATATCATATATTTTGCTCTATGCTTATATTTCTTTTCTCGATTCCTTGGCTACTTTATAATTGGTGGCCTATGTTGAATTCCGCAAAAAAAAAAAATGAGATGAGATTTTTTTTTTGGAAATTTCTAATTCTTTGAATTTATTTCCACTCTTTCTCTTTTCAAAAAAAAAAAAAGAAAAACAAAAAAAATCAGATTTTTTCATTTTTGGATTCAAAATTGAGAAACTTTGATCCTTTCCCTTCTGGGCACTGGCGCTCGCGGAAATCGCCGAGACCGTGTTCGACTAAGGTTTTGGGCCATGGTTTCTCTTCGATGAGTTCATCAAAAAAATATATATATATATATATATAAAAAAAATTTAGATTTCTTAATTTGGATTCAAAATTGAGAAACCTTGATCCGTTCCTATCGTTCATCGCGCTTGCAGAAATGTTGAGCCTGTTCGACTAAGGTTTTGGGCCATGGTTTCTCTTCGATGAGTTCATTAAAAATAAAAAAAAATATATATATAAAAAAAAAAAAAATTTCAGATTTCTCAATTTGGATTCAAAATTGAGAAACCTTGATCCGTTCCTATCGTTCATCGCGCTTGCAGAAATGTTGAGCCTGTTCGACTAAGGTTTTGGGCCATGGTTTCTCTTCGATGAGTTCATTAAAAATAAAAAAAAAATATATATATATATATAAAAAAAAAAAAAATTTAGATTTCTTAATTTGGATTCAAAATTGAGAAACCTTGATCTGTTCCTATCGTTCATCGCGCTTGCAGAAATGTTGAGCCTGTTCGACTAAGGTTTTGGGCCATGGTTTCTCTTCGATGAATTCATAAAAATAAAAACAAAATAAAAAAATATAAAAAAAAAAGACATAGACCACTAAGGTTAAACCAACTGCGTTCTTTGATCATGGTTGATTCAAAGAAAAGCCTTGTCCAGAGTGTGGAGACAGCTTGACTGTTCTAGGCAAGGGTCCTCCAAACGGGTTCATTAAGTAATCCTACCCTTACCTGGGGGCAATTCTATCAATCAAGGTTTCATAAGACCGGGTTAGGAGGCCTATGTGTACTCTCTCGTCTTTTAAATAAATTTTTTTTTTCAAAAATAAAAATTTTAAAATAAAAATTTTAAAATAAAAATTTTAAAATAAAAAAATAAAAAATAAAAAAAATTTCAAAAAAAAAATCTTAAAAAAAAATAAATAAAAAAAAAATAAAAAATAAAAAAAAAGATTTTTTTTTAAAAAAAAAAATATATCTTCAAAAATCTTCAAAAAAAAAAAAACTTCCGTCATTTTGGGTTTAGATTGGAGAAATCTTGGTCTTCTCCTTTCTGGGCACTGGCGCTCGCGGAAATCGCCGAGACCGTGTTCAGATTGGAGTGCCTTTTGCTCTCTTTGATAAACCCGATATTGGCTTTTCAAAAAAAAAAAACTCGTCAATTTTAGATTCAGATCCGAGAAATCATGGTTCATTTCTTTCTGAGCACTGGCGCTCGCGGAAATCGCCGAGACCGTGTTCAGATTGGAATACCATCTGCTCTCTTTGATGAATCCAATCTTAACCTTTCAAAACAGAGAATCTCATCTCATAGATGCGGTCTCAAAACATTTGTGTCTAGCGGTACTAGTACGCCCTTTCAGGGTCTACTGTATTGCGACCGGCACATTTGTAACTCCAACTTTATATTCTTCTTACCTCGAGCAAGCTTTGCTTCTCGATAAGTCGAATTTAAGTTCACAATTGCTTCTAGCAGTCACTGGGATGCCCATTCTGGGCTTACCATACCTGCGATCAGAACAATTGTACCTTCTATGGCATTTTGTCTTCCTCATATTGCTTGGGTCATCTACCTCGAGCAATTTGAAAAGACGAAACCATAGAACTTCCCATTTATGATCATTATATTCTTGTGATTACTAATGGATGTGGTCTTGTTTCAGAAATTTTCGAAAAAACTAACAATGGCAGCTTCACTAACCATTACTTTCGACGAAAGCAAGCACCAACTCATGCTTCAACAGAAGCAAACCACGCGCACCTACAAGCGCCCCATCAGCTGCCGAAGGGTCAACTCCCTCGGCAACTCTGTGAACTCCGGGTCGACCTCGACTCCCCGGACTATCGTCTTCGGGACGCTGGGACCATTCCCACTTCCTGAGGAACAAGCTGCTCCCTCCAAGAAGCAGAAACTCGCCTCTCAACGTGTCACTACCGTGACACCAAAGGCGAGCACCAGAAGACCTGAAGCCCGTGGCAGCCCCACGAAGCCTCAACCTGCAAACAACCAGGTCTACCCCAAGACTTGGTCCCCAAGACCTTCACCAAAACAAAGAAGGTCCCAGACATCCACTAAGCCAGCATTCCTGGCCCCACTCAAGGAGAACCAGTTCTATCCTCTTGCTTACATGAAAGAGGAGAGACCCATCTCCAACCTGACTTCCAAGTCATCCCAGCATGAGCCGGCTTGTTCCTACAAGCCCAAAATCAAGTCATGCATCACAAGGCCTCCACAAGCACCTGCTAAGGCCTACAAATCTACAGTTCGACCCTTTATCTCTACAGGGGCCGAACTTCACAAATTCAAAGCTTCGCTGCAACTGGCGAAGGATAGGGTTCGCATCCTGTCCTTGCCCAGCTACAAAGAAGACAGGCTCGGCTGCTGCGCCCGAGGGAGCACATCCTTCATCGTCAGAGCCCAGTCAGAGCTGACCGAAGCTCAAATTGCTCGTCGTATACGCCGCCGCGCGTCGTACCGACAAAAGAGACTACAGAAGCAAAGGACCCAGCCTCCCACACTTCAAGTCTCTCCCAAATGGGTCGAAAAGGAAAGACCCAACCAAGTTGCTGCCGTCCATATGGTTGGAAAAACCAGAAGGCGTCAAAAATCAGCAACAAAAATCCATGTCCGACGTCCAATGACCCGCAGCGTCTCCAGGACAAGAAGACATTCAGAAGAATCCCCTGCTCCTTCAAGCAAAGGACAGCAGAGTGATCCTTCCTCAAGCTCTTCTTCAAAAAGAATGAGCCCCAGCTCAGTCACCAGGACAGTTTCTTCGTTCGAATCACGAAGGATGAATGTCTTGGCTACAAATTCTGAGCCACCACCCCACAATCCACCTCCAGAAGATGCGATCACCCGCATCCAGCAGTTGGAACAGGGCCAGCAGAGGATTGAAACTCTGATGGAAAACCTTCTCCTCGCCTTCCAAAATCAGGCGAACAATGAACCTCCTCCGAATCATCAAGACGACGAGGTAAATAGAGAAGAAAATGAGTCACGCGCCCTTACCAAAAAGGACGTAGACGGTATCCTCGCCAAAGCAAAAGAAGAGGATATACTCAAAGAGCATGGGATCAAGCCACCATATCCCTTATGGATGGACTCGGTCCCGTTCCCCACCAAATTCAAGCATCCTACTCTCCAAACATATACGGGGAAATGATCAGCCAGACAGCACGTCATCCACTTCAAGATCCTGACGGGAGCTATCGCGGATCAAGATGCACTCAAGATCCGCCTCTTTGCAAGTACCCTAAAAGGTACGGCCTTCGATTGGTACTCCACTCTGCCGGAAGACTCAATCCAAAACTGGGCCATGCTAGAGACACGCTTCCTCACTCACTTCAAAGGTGAGGATCACCCCGCTACTATGGCTCAGCTGTGCAGCCTAAAACAGGGGGAGAATGAATCAACATATGACTTCATTCACAAGTGGAAAGCAATGGCATACAAATGCTCTGATGTATTGCCACAAGCGTCGCTAGTCGACATCTGCCGAAACAACATGAGAGCCAGAATCCGCTCCATGATCATCGGCAACAAATCAAAAAACCTGGGAGAACTCCTAGAAGCTTCCATGGAAGCTGAAACGGTGATTAAAGACCTCAACAGTCAGAAATCATCAAAGAAAGAGCCAACCGCCATTGCAACCTCTAAACCAAAGAAGAAAGAGGTCCTCAATGTGCAGACCAAGCCAGCTCCTCAGCCACCAAAGAAAGCTGAAAACAAAGCTGCTGGTAAGAGACCTGAACTCTCTGATGCCTTCAAAGAACGAGTAGAGAAGAAATACCCGTTTGATGAAGATGTTGATGAAATCTTCGGGGCTCTTGTGGCAAACGGCAAGCTCACCTTGCCTGAACCAAAAAGACCGGGTGATGTTGGCAAAACCAACGATCCTCGGTACTGTCCATACCACCAGATGATCTCGCATCCTCTCAATCAATGCTTCGTTGTGAGAGAGAAAATAAATGAGATGTGGAAAAATGGAGTCATCACCTTTGACAAAAACTATGGGTCTGCCTCCGTCAACATGGTGACATGTGGACAAACATCAAGATCACCGAAGAAGAAGATTACTACTTCCTTCAAGGTTGGCCAACATTGTCCCCGTGACAAAGAAAAATGGGCAGATCAGGGTCTGTATTGACTATAGAGACCTGAATGGCGCATGCCCAAAAGATGAATTTCCGCTCCCCATACCAGAGGTAATGATTGATAATACCTGTGGATTCGAGCGAATGACATTCATGGATGGTTTCTCTGGCTACAATCAGATAAAGATGCATCCTGAGGATGAAAAACATACATCCTTTCGAACCCCATTTGGCGTGTATTGCTACACTGTCATGCCATTCGGTTTGAAGAATGCTGGTGCCACATATCAGAGGGCTATGATGAAAATATTCCAAGATATGCAGCACAAGATGGTTGAATGTTACGTTGATGACCTCGCCGTCAAAAGCAAAAGAAAAGAAGATCATCTCGAAAACCTTCGAGAAGTCTTCCTCCGGCTTCGCAAACACAAACTGCGAATGAATCCATTGAAATGCTTCTTCGGCGTCTCGTCGGGTAAGTTCCTCGGATTCTTAGTTCGGAAAGCTGGAATAGAGCTTGACCCCATAAAAGTCAAAGCCATTCTAGAAATGCCCTCTCCAAGAACCTTGAGAGAACTCAAAGGGCTCCAAGGGAGATTGGCCTACATCAGACGGTTCATCTCCAATCTTTCGGGGAAATGCCGTCCATTCTCCCGGTTAATGAAAAAAGGTGTAAACTTTGTCTGGGATGCTGACTGTGAAGCTGCTTTCCAAGACATCAAGTCATACCTGACAAAACCTCCAGTGTTAGCTGCTCCTACCACTGGAAAACCATTCATCTTGTACACAAGAGCCCTTGATCACTCTCTGGGAGCTCTGCTTGCGCAAGAAAATGATCAAAGAAAAGAAGCTGCTCTATATTACCTCAGCCGCATGCTAGTAGGTGCAGAGCATCGCTACTCTCCAGTCGAAAAAGAATGCCTTGCAGTGATGTTCGCCGTGCAAAAGCTGCGTCACTACTTGCTTTCCAACACAGTCTACCTGGTCTCGAGGGTCAACCTCTTGAAGGTCCTTGTCACAAAGGCAGGTTCTCTCAATGCTCGACTGGCAAAATGGTCCATCCTTCTGTCACAATTTGATATTAGGTATGTACCACAAAAAGCAATCAAAGGGCAAGCTCTAGCGGACTTCCTCGCAGAGCATCCATTGCCTAAAGATTCTCCACTCAGAGATGATCTCCCAGACGAACCAGTCTACAATGTGGAGACTTTCTCACAAAGTGCCTCCTGGGACATGTACTTTGACGGTGCAACCAGGACAAATGAAAAAAGACAGCTGATCTCGGGAGTTGGCATCCTCTTTGTTAGCCCCGACAAATACATGATTCCACACGCTTTCTCGCTACTGGAACCATGCAAAAACAATGCAGCTGAATATCAAGCTCTGATCTTAGGATTAGAACTCGCCATCGAATCCGGTATCACCATGCTAGAAGTCTTTGGAGACTCTCAACTGATCGTCAACCAGATGAATCAGAAATTTGAAGTCAGGAAGCCAGACTTGCTGCCCTACTACAACAAGGCACAGTCACTTCTGCAAAAGTTTGACATCTGTCACATCACCCACATTCGTAGAGGTGAAAACATACGTGCAGATGCCCTAGCCGGACTTGCCGCATCCATGGCAATCCAGGAAGGGGAAAACATGCAAGTCACAGTGTGCGAAAGAAGAATCCTTCCTCCTCTTAACACACACCAAGCAGTTGCTGAATGCCACCAAGTGGTCGGAAGTCGGATTTCAATCCTGCAAACTTCAATTGGCGACTGGAGGGATCCGTTCATTGATTACATTATGTTCGGAATCCTACCTGAAGATCCAAAAGAACGGGTAAGCATCCAAAGGCGAACCCCAAGCTTCCATTTGGATATTGCTTCAAAAATCCTTTACAGGAAATCCTTCAACGGAGTACTTCTACGCTGCTTATCACAACAAGAGGCTGAAGAAACACTCAAAGAAGTTCATGCTGGTCTTTGTGGAGCTCATCAGGCTGGACCTAAGCTCTATGATCAGATAAAAAGGTTAGGATATTACTGGCCTACCATGGTAGCTGACGCAATGCAATTTGCTAAGCGCTGCCACCAATGCCAAGTTCATGGAGATTACATTCACATGCCTCCAGAATGGCTACATCCTACAGCGATCTCATGGCCTTTCGAAGCTTGGGGTATGGACATCATAGGTCCTATTTCTCCCCCTTCAAGCAAAGGTCATCGCTTCATCTTCGCCGCTACGGATTACTTCTCCAAGTGGTCAGAAGCATTTGCGTTTAACGAAATGAAGACCTCATCAGTCCTTCAGTTCCTGCGCACCAACATCATTTGTCGTTTCGGCATACCCAAAAGATTCGTCCATGATAACGGACCACAGTTCCGGGATCATCGATTCTACAGGTTCTGCGACAAATACAAAATTCAAAGCTGTCCTTCGACTCCATACAATCCGGCAGCAAACGGGTTAGCAGAAGCTTTCAACAAGACACTCTGCAAAATCCTCAAAAAAATGGTCTCTAATCACAAAAGAGACTGGAGCGACAAAATGTCTGAAGCTTTGTGGGCCTATCGAACCACCGTTCGAGGACCAACCCATAGCACACCATTCTCCTTAGTCTATGGATGCGAAGCTGTCGTGCCCTTGGAAGTACAAATTCCTTCCTTGAGGGTATCCTTGCAAAATGACATGACTCAAGAAAGCAATGTCAAATTGCGACTCCATGAGCTGGACAATCTCGATGAGAGACGGCTCGAAGCTCAACAAAGCATTGAACTTTACCAAGCACGTATGGCAGGATCTTTCGATAAAAAGGTCAGACAACGCGCCTACAAAAAGAATGACTTGGTTCTTGCGGTAAAAAGACCAATGGTCTTCGCTCACAAGTCCAAAGGCAAATTTGAGCCGAAATGGGAGGGACCCTACGTCATCGACAAAGTTTTCTCCAACGGCGCATACGCACTCCTAAACATGGAAGGTGACAGATGTATGCTGCCCATCAATGGCAAGTTCTTAAAGCGGTACTACCCTTGAAGACTTACCCAACTGGGTAAGAGCAATGCCTGTACGGCCAAAACCGGTTTCCAGGTACACGCTCGCTAAACCCACCCTTTTTAGAATTTTCATATCAAATGTTGAAATTTCTAGAAATCTAAAACAATGCTTACTTTCATCGTTTCATTGTTCAACAAAAATCCAAGTTTAGGAACCTTTCCCTAACTTGACCAAAATTTTCAACCCTTGAACCCAAAATTCATGGTTTGAAACAAAATCCGGATTCAGGGATTTCCACCCTAGTCCACCCTGCCTTTTACCGCCAAAATGGTTTTAGGTCAAAACTTATGACCCTCGTGTCTTTAAACAAAAAAAAAAAATGGTTTTTCAAAAACCGCGAGGAAGCGACGCTTAGTCGATACTCACACAAATCGGAAGCAAACGAACCACGTTCGACACTTCCAAAATCGCAGGGAAGCGACATTTCGTCGATACTTGCAAAATCCAAAACCGTGGAAACGCAACATTTCAGTTGATATCCACAACCCAAATTTCAAAGGTTCGAAAAAAAAAAACCTAAAAAATTGTGGACACGCAACATTTCAGTTGGTATCCATAGGTTCGAGAAAACCACAAATTTCAAAAATCATAGGGAAACGACATCAAGTCAGTACCCGCAAAACCAAAATTTTTGAAAAGCAAGGATGCGACATTCCATCGATACTTGCACCCAAATCTGCGAGGATGCGACATTCCATCGATACTCGCAACCGAATGAGCAAGGATGCGACATTCCATCGATACTTGCAAGAACATTCAGCAGGGAGGCGACTTTTAGTCGATACTTGCATTTTTTGAAAACCAAAAACAGGCTATAGATGCCACAAAACAAACCGGCTATCAATGCCACCAAAAACAGGCTATAGATGCCACAAAACAAACCGGCTATTAATGCCACCAAAATTGGCTATAGATGCCACACACAAAAAAAAAAAAAACTCGGCTATCAATGCCACAAGAAAAGCTGGCTCTCATGCCAAAATTGGCTTCCATGCCACAAACAAAAAACCTGGCTTTCATGCCAAAACAATGATTTGACAAAAGATTTTCACAAAATGACAACCTTTTGATCAAACCCCATTTAGCAATTACTTTTATCACAAAAAAGATTCAAGTGAGCGTAGGGATAACAAAAAAAAGAGAGCATCCCATTTAGCAATTACTTTTATCACAAAAAGATTAAAGTGAGCGTAGGGATAACAAAAAAAAGTGTTCACAAGCACTACAAAAAAATAAGTACCAAAAAAATACAAGTGGTACCAAAAAAAAAAGAGAAGGATGGTTTCTGTATACAGGAGCTCAATCAAAAATGGTCTCCAGCCAAGAGTTCAGCTCCCCAAGCAGGCTTTTAGCCTCAGCCGTCAAAGATTCCAAGGCACGCTTCTTCAGGAACTTGCCATGAGATGCTGGAGTGGGCTGTACCCCTTCTCTCACACCAGGAAGCTTACCTCGAGCAGCTTGCCATTGTTCATCCTCATCAGACTTCCTTTTGAGAACCCGTTCGGCCTCTGCAACCTGGTGAATCAGGGCACTCTCCCTGTCGCGAGCTTCTATTATGGCAGTCCACTTGGCAGCGACTTGTGCCTGCAGATGCTCAAGACGTTTCCTGGCCTCATCGACCTCCCTATCAAGGATGTTAAGGTCATGTGTCAGCCCGATGATGGTTAGCTCTTCTCTATTCCTCTTTCGGACTGCCACCTTCCTGCTTTCTGTAGCCTCATCCAGGTCAGACTTAGCCTTATCAGCAGGATCCAGGAACGTCTCCTTGAAGAACTGGTCATCAGCCAAACTCACGGTCTCAAACCACTTGTCACCCAGTGCAATGATCCTATCAACGATCGCCCTGGCACCTGTGACATCCAGACCAGCCTCTTCAGCATCACTGAGAATCTCCTGCACTTGCTGGATCATGCCAAATCCGACTTCCAAGTGCCCAGAAAGAGGGTCTCAATCCAAGAGCTCACGACTCGCAACACCACCTTCTTCGCAAAAAGAAGAGATGGCCCAGCTGAGGATTCGCCCAACTCCGTTGGTCGGCTACTCATGTCATCATCTGTTGAAAGAGTAACAAAAGAACTCTTTCCAGCTGAAGCTGCTCCTGCTCGGGAAGGAATCTCAGTGCGAGGAATCTCCTCAATATTGTCAGAGCTGGTCCCAGGAATCTCTACCTCTGGATCAACCTCTGGCATCTCTTGCTCTGGAAGCGACGGATCCTCCTCTGCCACTTCAAAACCTGTAAAGGAAACACAAAAAGGTATGAATATGACCCTGTTTGAAAATCATTATCAGAGTTATAACTACAAAATACCTTCTTCGACGACTGGCGGGACACTTTCCTCCTCCATGAACTCATCGAAAGCATCATCAACATTTGCGTCCATCGATGGTTCAAAGTCATCAGAACCCTGTGGCAAGTCAGCTGGCAACAAAAAAATGTGTTAGCAAGCCGAGTCACAAACAAAAAAAAAGGGATCAAAAGAAGTCATACCAATTGGAGATTCTGGATTTACTCCAGAGTCCCTCGGTTCTTCTTCAGGTGCCTCAACAGGATCCATCACCACCTCATCGGTTGGAACCTCAGGCATCACCAAGTCTTCCTCTGCTAAAAAAAAAGAAAAGAAGAAAAGCAGAAACAAGAAGCAAATCATAACATGGAAAAATCCCATGAAAAGAAATGGAAAGAGAAAAAGGAAGAATCATACCTTCACCGACGGTCTCTTCTTCTCGGCTTCTCTTCTCTGGAGGCTCGTCAGCATCCACTGGCACATCCTCATTGATAGTAAGAGGAACTTCCAAGTTAGGAGAGTCCTCATGCTGCTCCTTGCTGCTATGATGACTCCTCCTCCTCTTACCTCTGCGGGCTCGCTTCTTAGAAGAACCTACCCCGCTGTCAGAGTCAGGTTTCCCACTTGACTCATCACTGGATGGTCTGCTCTTGCCAGTAGACTCCACGGAAGCTTGCCTCTGCGCCGCTTGCATCCAAGCGCCAAGTTCGGCTTCCTCCTGTTCTAGCTGCTCCAAAGCCTCGTCAGGTATTTCTCGAACAGCTTCAGAACCGATGACGCCCTGGTCACCGAGAAAGCCTATCTTGTGCTTCTCTCCAGAAAGGAAGGCCCAAACTTCCTCTCGCCGGATGCCATCCGACTTTCCAAGGCCCTTTCCAGATACCAGCTTCACATCAAGCTCCTTCCTGGAAAGTCCCCGATATGCCGAGAAGCTCTCCGCGAACCACTTCGCAAAGCCGGCAGTCCGGGAAGTCAGTAACACAGGATAAGAAATCATGGCTGTAGTGTCTTCAGCACTATAAAAAGCCCATGCATTTCTCCCGTCCTGTAAGCCTCCAAAGCGCTTCACCATACTTGAAGGCGCTCCAACAACGCCTTGAGAAAAGCCAAGCTGCAAAGCAAAGCGAGAGGGTACATACGGCTGGATATCGACGAAAAGATGTCTACGGTACACCATCGTGCCGACACGTATGCTGAAAAGCCACTCTCTCTCTGCATTTGTCAAGGAATAATGCCTTCCCGACCCCGCCCTGGTAGAGTCTCGGGAGGCACCAAAATCAAAAGCCTTCTTCCGCAACTCCGGAGAAAGCTTTACTGAAGATTGCCCCATCTCGACGTCCCTGAACCGTCGGATCCTCATGCGGGCGAACAAAAGTGATTCGGACACGGCTTTGCCCTTAGCCAGTCGAATCATCAGAGGATCATCATCCTGTGCAGCACCCAGCCGATGGAAGCCAGGACAGTGGTATACATACCATGAATAAAAGATATGGGCTGAAAATACCCTATTCATGGGAAGCCCAAGCCGAACCAGAAAAGCAGCAGCCTGCAGTTCGGTACACAGGTAGGAGTAAAGAGCAGGCACCAAAGCAAGCTGCTCTCCAAACGCCATCTGACAAGCCGGGAAAATACAATGCGGCCTGATGTGCGTTCCATCTCCTCCAGCAAATACAGCCTCACCAAGCCAATAAGTGAGGTAAACAGCGAGATCTCTCCGCAGTGCAATGTCAGGACATATGGCGTTTGTGCTTGCACAGAAACCTCTCAACACTTCTTGCATGGCCAAGATCTTCTTTGAACTTGGATCCTGAGCTCCAGCTTCCTGGGTCATGCTATCAGAAGGCTCCCTACTATCAAAGAAGTTGGGGAATGAAGAGCAAAAACTCTTCCAACTGCTGGATCTAACTTTCGAACCCCCCTTCTCCTTCAAAAAATCATAGAAGGCGACGAGCTGAAAGTATAGAAGCCTGAACTCCTCAGACTGCCCCTCGAGGACGCTGTCAATCGGCATAAACTCCTCATAGAGTTTGCCGAGGATGGGCAATCCGGTAATGGCGCTCAACTCCTTCAAAGAAAAACCAATCTCACCATTCGTCACAACGAAGGTATTGGTTTGAGGGAGGAACGACTCCAGCATAGCCATGAAGGCCTCGTCGGAAAAAATCACGGTCTCCCCAAAAGCGCGGACCGCATCAAAAATCCCGGCTTCCTTCAAAACGGCGCCACCAATCAGCAGGACGCGATCAGTCCACGACTTCCACTCGGAGTCAGCATTGAAACGACCTCGAAGTCGGAAAGGCTTGATCCAATTGCTGCCGTCACCACTGAAAATACCAAGGCCCACCGGTCTCAAATCGACCGACGGATAATCAGAGCCCTGGTAGCCGCTTGATGGCATCAACAAGTCCATGTCAACAGGCGACCTCTCCGTATATCCAGGAGAACCGCCGACAAAAACCCCGGTCTTGATTACATTTGTCCTTCTCACCCAACTTGGAGGATCTTCCCTCTTAGGGCACGTGGGGGCAAGGCTCAGAATCGAGACGGTGCGATCAAACATCGACCGGGTAGTAACAGTCTTCTTCTCACCATTTGCTGTGAAGGAAAACTGAAAAGATCTCCTCTGGTATGTAATGTCGTCAGGGACTGCATCACCAAAGAAGAAGGTAGGCTTGGGCAAAATGCTCTGATCTTCCATCAGCCATGGACGACTGCTTACCATGATCTTATAGAATTCCTCTCCCTTGAGAGTGATCAGTCGCTGCCTCATCTCATCTCTGTTGAGGGAGTCGCACTCTTCCAGGTTTCTTTCAACATACTGGACCTTCTCGAAAGCCTGCTGAACGGCCGGATTAGAGGATCTAGAAGACCGACGAGGTACGCTTGTAGCAGGCTCTTTACCCTTGTTCGCTCTGGAGGAACCACCTGAAAAGGATGGAAAAGAAAAAGATCAAACATCAAAATGACAGAATCTCGCTAAAAAAATATCTGGCGAAATTTTGACATGATGACGGGGCAATTCCGAAGAAAAGGAACTATCCCGAAAGAAATAGAAAGCTTGAAGATGGGCTCAACATCGCTGCGAGCTCCGAAACTCCAAACTTTCGAAACCTAAAAGTCTCCGCAAAATCAGGAAGGGCTCAACATCACTGCAAGCTCCAAGTTCCCAAATTTGCAAACACTTTCAGGTATGCAATCACATCATGCTACAAGTTTAATTTATAAATTAAAGGCATGCATGAACATCTAGATTTGCGAAAAAATGCATTATCATGATGAGCAAACAAAAAAAAAAAAAAAAGAAAAGAAAAGAAACTTTCTCAAAAAAAAAAAAAAAAAAAGGGGAAAGAAAACAAAAAAAAAGGAAAGAAAAGAAACTTTCTCTAAAAAAAAAAAGGAGGAGAAAGAAAACAAAAAAGAAACGAAACTCTCTCAAAAAAAAAGGGGAAGAAAAAAAAAAAGAAAAAAAAAAAAAGGAGGGGGCTGGCCCACAGGCCACGTGGCCGTACGGCCAGATCCGTACGGATCTGTCCGTACGGCCCACACAATAAAAAAAAAAACATAAAAAAAAAAAGAAAGAAAAGAAAGCAAAAAAAAAACGTGTGAGAAAAAAAAAAGAGGCAAACACGTGAAAAAAAAAAAAGAAAAGAAAAAGAAAGAAACAAAAAAAAGAAGAAAGAACTTTTTTTTTTCTACAATGGAGTTTCTTGAAAAAGAAGAACTTACTTGAAGCCATTGATGGAGAAGAAGAAGAAAACTCTTGAAGATCTTGAAGAAGAAAAACTCTTGGTCTTAAAGCCCTCTTGAGATTATTGCAAAAGAAAGTAATAAGAGCAAGAGATCCAACCTTCTCCTTGCTTTTATAGAGGAGAGCAAACCAAAGAAGGAAAGAAGAAAGAGGTAAGTATTACTAATTAGTAACCTTACCAAAAGAAAGAGATTAGAAAGATATCTTGAGATATCCTATCCCAAAATAAAGGGATATTGAGAGATTTTCTCCTAAAATCAATCTATGACGGATTCTTTCCCAAAAGAAAGATATCTTGAGATATCCTATCCCAAAATAAAGGGATCTTGAGAGATTTTCTCCTAAAATCAATCTATGACGGATTCTTTCCCAAAAGAAAGATATCTTGAGATATTCTATCCCAAAATAAAGGGATCATGAGAGATTCTCTCCAAGTAAAGATATTCTTAGATATTCTCTATCCAAATGAGATATTTTGGATATTCTTTACAAAAATGACACCATATGAGATCTAAGCCATTTCAAAAGCTTAAGGTCCCATGGGTTAGCCCATATGAGCCAGGTTTGACCACCTAGGCACAAAAAAAAAAAAAAAAAAAAAAAAAAAAAGAAGAAAATTTTTGGGCTTTTAGTCAAAGAGAAATCCCTCTTACCAAGAGCATACAAAAATGGTTCCATGCCTCTTTTGAGTTGATTGGACCATACAAAAGAAAATTCCAAGCCCCATGAGCTTCCAAAAATCAAACCATCCAGCCTCATCTACCAAATTGAGCCAAAATCTTGAAATTGACATTTCACAAAAATCAAACCAAATCCTGGTCCCCTAACCTGCCACATACAGCCTGTTAGGTCACAAGACCAAAACCAAAAACCAAAACCTGATCCCCTAACTTGCCACATACAGCCTGTTAGGTCACAAGATCAAAACCAAAATTGATCCCCCAACATTCCACATACAGCTTGTTGGGTCACACGATCAAAACCAAACCCGACCCCCTAACCTGCCATATATAGCCTGTTAGGTCACAAGGTCAAAACCCAAAATCCACATCCCAGATGTCATCTTCAAAACTTTGCCTTGAGATGGTACGTGATCCCTTTCACCACCATAAAATTCCCCTGGAAGCTCAAAAGGCTACAAATACCAAAAAGAAAGACTGCTCAAAGACTCTTGGTCAAGTCACAGGCTCTCCTTCAAAAAATCTCTTCGAGGCACATCGACTACAAAAGTTAAGCAACTCGCCGCTGTACCTCGAGGGGGCATTTGTTGACACCAAAAATGTCACTTTGCCTTTCCAAGATCCAAAGAGCTACATGAAGTCGCAACCTGCCATAAATAGGCAATGCTGCTTCCAAAAATCAAATCTTGTCAGAATCAAACAAAAACTGCAAGATTCATCCAGACAGCCAAAAGAGGAGTACACAAGAAGTTTCAAGCCATTTCAAGATCATTTGGCCTAACTTCGCTTCTCCAACAGCCAAATCCAGCCTCTCGGCGGTAAAGCTCTCCGGGACCATGGTTTCCAAGACAGAACCTATGGATCATCTTAAAATGACTCCAATAGGTTCCCTGTCAAATTTCAAGTCAATCGGACATCGGTTGACCGCACATCAAACCGCGACATCTTCATCGCGACAAAAAAGCAAGTCTACAGGTGATAGGACCCCAAACGGCTTCAAAACTCAAACAAAAGCCTATGGTTGGTCTTATTTATTGCTCAGGAGACTTCACACCAAATTTCAGGTCATTCCGACATCGTTTGACCTAGTTTCAGCTTCTGACAGAAAATCGGCAGCTCTGCGCGACAAAGTCTTCGGCTTTCTCAGGAAATTGGAAACTTTGCAAAATAAAATGCAAGGATTCTCATCAGGTTTCCTACAAAGAAATCAGGCCAATAAATGATCAAAATGTCAAAGAAAAGTACAGAAGAAAAAAGAATCAAAAAAGAGCAAAAACGGACGCAAAACGGGACCAGAAAGGGGGAAAACCCCCCAGGGTCGCAGACCCCTACGACCCTGGGCCAGGGTCGCCGGCGACCATGGACCCCGGGGTCGCCGGGAAAGCCCCGGAAACCCCGGTTTTCGCCGTTTTTTTCGCGATTCGAGGAGCCCAGCCTCTGGTACTTTCCAAAATTCATGCTTTTGAGACACCAAGTCCTCTGATATCCGTCCAAAACACGGGTAAAACATCAAGAGTATCGAAGACAGTATTGATCGCCACCCGGTCAACCAAAAAAAGTGTGCTTTCCACCCGACCGATCGAGAAATCGACAAGACAGATGGCACCGACCTGCTGTTGGCAACAAACACCTGAAATTACATGGTCATCTGATGTCGATCTACATGAAGATCCATCGATGATCATCGACAGAAGAATTCCAAAAGACGTGGCACGGCCCGCGACTCTTCAGCTGCTCGGCGACCACTTAATGCGATTAATTGACTAGCTTTATTACAGTCATTAATCCATTTCTTTGGACGGCCCAATCAGAAGCAAGCATTCGGGAGTTACAAGTCAAGAGATTCATGGCATTTAACCCATGAAACTCCTCCCATCATGGCGATTAAAGGCGATTAAATGCCCTCAATCTCCTCCGGCCAATCAGAAGCCAAGAAAAAGGAGTTACAAAATAAACAATTCAATTTTGTAACTCCTCCCATTATGCGGCTTAATGACATTAAAAGCCCATAAACCCACCTAAAAGGCTACCTAAAAGCCTATAAATAGGAGGGCTCTCCAAGAAGAAAAGATATCAGAAAAATCAGAGAAAAAAAGCACAAGCACACAGACAGAAATCCAGAGAAAGGAAAAAGAGAGAAAACTCTGCGGAAGTTCTACACCGGCCACCGCAACAAGGTGACAAAAGTCCCTTGGGGGGTACCCCCCCCAAGGTCCTTGCCTTCTCCTCCTGCCTCCAATGGCTTAGATATGGCTTTTCAGCCCGCCTACTCGGTTTTTTATTGGACATAGGACCTTCCTTTGGTCTTTGTCTTCTAAAAACCTGAGGTTATAGCCAAGCCAAGCGAATCAATAGCATCCTCTGTTCTCATCTGCATGGATGATGGCGAAGCCCACATATGGCTTGCGACCGTCAATCTAAACGAGTCCCCCACAATCTCCTGAGAAGTTAGATCCTCCTTTTCTTGCTTTTCATTGTAGTTTGTATTTTTTTCAAAAGAGACAAAAATCACAATTCTTGTCTTTCATTGTTGATAAGGATTGTAAATCGGCTATAAACGCCAAAATCAGCTATAAACGCCAAAGTTGGCTATAAACGCCAAAAAATCGGCTATAAACGCCAAAATCGGCTATAAATGCCAAAAAAAATCGCCTTTCACGGCAAATCAAGAAAATGTCTCTTTTCTTAAATATATGTGCAATGGAAAACTTGAAAGAAGTTGATTTCCTTTTTACTTGCGAAGGTTGATCTCCGGATCACCACTCGCAATTCCAAGTAAAATAGAAAATCTGGCACACCCACAAAAAAAAGAAATGTTGATGCACGCCCTTTTGCCCCCCGGTTACGAAAGGGTCGGAACCAAACGGACTCCCACGTCTGCCGACCTCGGTAGGAACCCGGGCATCGGGAGCGCGGTCCATCAAGCGGCGGGCCCCTAGCGACAAGCCAGTGTGTCATCTCCATTTCGTGCTATGTGATCACCTCGGCACTCGTGCCAGGTTGCCAGCGCGCCCCTGGCGACGAGCCAATGGGTCTTCTCCATTTCGTGCTATGTGAGCAGCTCGGCACCCATGCCAGGTTGTCGGTGCCCCCTGGTGACGAGCCAGTGGGTCTCCTTCATTTCGTGCTACGAGAAGCACCTCGGCGTTCGTGCCACGTTGCCAGCGCGCCCTCTACATGTCTATCGATGAGGCAGCGATCCTCATGTCGTGATCCGGGACCAACCTGGGGGCAACTCGGCACCTATCCCTACCGAGCTCTAATACATCCCACTTGCTTCTGTCCAAGCTCAGTGAACTGAGCGACAATACGTTCTCATACGTTCGGGGCACGCAAATCAGATTCGTTAAGCCAGGCTCACATACTTATGGAAAATATTTGAAAAGCGAAAACATGCATGACAAGGAAAGTGATCCCGATATTAGCCAAAGAAAACTTCAATTGTATTGAATCTCCATTCATTACATAAAGCAACCAACGGGTACAATTGAAAACCAAGAAAAATACATAAAAAACGAAGGCAATTAAAAATCTCCATGAGCAAAACCGACAGGACCGGCCCGAGGTCACGCAGGATCGGATGTATGAGGAGTGGCAGCGGCTTTAATGTTGGTCCCGATCTGATCAGCGTTTGATCCCCCGGCAACCGTCTCACCAGCGGGGACAATGACATGAGGGGCGGGGTTCGGCACCGGAGTTGGGTATGGGGGCGGATCCCTGAAGGACGGATGGCCTTCCGAAACCCCCGCCTCCTTCAGAGCGGAACACCATCCCTTCGCCCAGGCCTTGTCCCTCACCACAAGAACCCTGGCCTTATAGTGAGCCGTCACTTTTGTGTCCTCAAAGACGGCATCACACTCTGACTCGAGTTTAGCCTCGGCCTCATCTGCCCTTTTTTATTCAGCATGGAGCTTAGCCTCGAAGTCATCCTTCAGCCTCTCCAGAGAAGCCTCGAGCTTGGCCACCTTTCTCTTTTCGGCCTCCGTCTCACCCCTCGCCTGCTCAAGCCGCGCCTTGAACTCTCCTTCAGCTTTCGTCAATTTCTGAGTAACGGCGTCCAGGGCTTCCTCGAGGCCGTTCTTCTCCGCGTTTAGCTCAGTGACCACGGGGCTGTGCTTATTGAGCCTATCAGCTACGACCAAAGACTTTTGCACCGTCTGTCGAAGAAACAAGGCATTCAGAAAGAAAATCAGAACAGTCGCCGAAACTAAACAACTTGACAAAAAGTTTAAAGGCTTGAATGAACTCACCGCGAAGCACGACTGCAGCAGCGACAGTATCAGCTTCGGGTCGCTATACCCCTCCAGCTGAGCCATATCTCGAGGCAGGGCACAGGCCCGTCTTCCATCGTCATCGGTCTCCCCGGTTCGAGCAAGAAGCTCGGCTTCCAAGGACTTGGACCGGCGGATGGCGACGCTGCAGCCGAGCTGGAACCCTTCAACTCTCAGCCTTTTCTTCGACCGATCTTCTTTCCGCCTAGTCTCGGCTGGGGGCGACCGAGCCTCTGGTCTAGCAGGATGGAAAGAGATGGACCCGAAGGCAGGGGCCTCTGCTGCGGCTGTGGGAGAGGCCACCGAAGACCCCGGGGGAGGGATCTCGATGACATCCGGGTTCGGAGGCGCCTGGGGAGCTCGAGAGTCGTCGACACCAAGTGCTAAAGCGTCGATGTCCTCAAACGACAGTTGCCTGGCGCGCTGCATCTCCAAGCTCGGCGAAGGGGACCGAATTTCCTAACGCGGCCTCTTCCTATTTAAGGGGGTCTCGCGTGACCTCGGCTCAGACGTAGAAGCCTGAGCGCCAGATGCGGCCCTGTGATCGGTGTCAATCACAACCCGTGAGGGCCCATCCTTTTCGGCCCTGGCTCTGGAAGCAGCATGTTCTCTCCCGGCCCCGGGCTCGGTTTTTTCTGAACTTCCTTCTCGGGACGGCTCGGTTGTACCCTTGATGTAAACACGGTACTTCGGCTGGTACCCCAGTAGCGACCAAGCCGCTCTACCTTCGTTACCGTTATACTTTTTGACCTGCCGAATCCAAGCTTCGTTCCACGCCCATATGTGTCGGGCAGCCTGCCTCCTCTCCTTAGCAGCTGCACAGCAAGCAGAAACATCAGTTCGGCAAGACAGAAAAGAAAAAGGCATATGAAATATATACAAAAGTGAAGAGATGGTATTTACTTGGAACAGTCCCGAAGTGGCGGGGAATCCTGTAAGCTCTGTTAGTTTCGGTCACGCCGAACTCCCAGTTACTCGAGACGTACAGGAGATCGTCCCCGGCGTACTTACTCGAGTCCTCCAGGTAGCGGACAAAGCCTTCCTGGCGCGGCTTAGCCCGGAGATAATAGGCATCTCCAGACTTGCATATGTCATAGACGTCCTCGATGTCAAAGACGCCGAGGTCGATGCCAAGGACCTCGTTAAGCTTGGCTGTGCCCATTATGATCTTGAAGACATTAGGCAGCAGCTGGCAGGGGCAGAGGCACCACTGGCTCAGACACCTCCACAGGAGAGGATGAACGGGAAAACGAACCCCACCTTCAGTCACATCCACCAACGGGAAAGGCATCCAACCTCCCGAAAAATCACGGAGGTTGATACCGTTGGGATCAGCCGCCCTGAGATGGACATCGACAGGGATTTTATATGCTAACCTAAGTCCCTCGATCGCCGCTTCGTTCTCTACCCAGTGACTGTAGATACCCATTTCTACCGAAACAGAGGCTAGAAGCAGAAAGAACCCTAAACCCGCAGAAAAAGGCAAAGGAGAAAGAACTTACGAAGACGAAACTGAGGTTCAGACTGACGGAGGCTCAATCTCGTTAGCACTTCTCTTCTCAGACAGATCTCTCCTGCAGCGTTCTTTTCTTCTCCGGTACAAAGCATCATTTATTACCTCGGTCATTCATAGCGACTACGGATAAAGACCAAACGTCAGCGGTCGAAACTGAGATGAATTCTACTCCAGAAGGATCTCCCATCTTGTAGCTCCCGATCTCACGTAGTTGGCAAACTCCATGAAGTCCGAAGCTAAGGGGCAATTGTGTGGGGATGTCTCCCAAAGTACTGAGGTTATATTAACTTCGGTGCTAGTGTCGGTTAATCACGCCTTGACCTCGACGAACGTTACCAATGCGCTATCCTAGACCGAGACCGTTTCTGGTCTCAGGCACCCCCGACCTCGACACGAAGTCTTCACCTTGATCACTCAGCTCGGCACCAGAGCCAGACCGCTAGCCGAGATGAATGCCGATGGCTGTACTTTCACGGATATCCGGCTGAGCCTGACAAAGCCATCTTGGCCGCCCCTCACCCCTGACAGAGTGGCGTCCAGTGGCTACGTCCCATCAGGGCATGGCTCCAAGCCAGGCCCGATGGGACTAGGCCCAAAAGTCAGACAGGTTAAGGTCCGATTAGACCAGCATTTAATGAAGTATGGGCTAATTGGACTGCCATTTAATGTATAGCGGGCTGACGTGACGGCACACCTAGGAGTGCTAAGACGTCATCATGAGTCCCACCATGCAACGTTGGCTTCCTCCTCTATAAATGGAGGAATGATCTCCATCCCAGGTACACACAATCACAACATGAGAGCTGCTACTCTGTCTCTCTTCTCCCTCATCTCTATCCTATTGCTCAGATTCCATACTGACTTAGGCATCGGAGAGCCTTGTGCTGCCCCCAGCCAGGGTCCTTTGGCTTCATCATCTTCTTCCCTTTCAGGTTTCTAGGCCACTCACCATCTTCGAAGGAGCATCAGACTCGACATAACCCCCATTACAAAGTTCGTAATATTTAGGCACTTACAAAATCATTTAAGAGAAATGATCAAGTCCAACCCAAATTTCCTAGTGGGGCCCATTTCAACTACCTTTTTCCATGGAAGACTGCTAAAAATGGTTATGATCATCAAAATCAAAATGGCCAATTTTGGGAAGGAAAGAGGCTAAGAAACGACGAAAACCTATCAAATGGGCTACTTTTGTCATTTCATAAAAAATTTAGGGAGGGGACTTGATTGAAAGCATTGTTGAAAAGCATTTTACATTTTTTAAATATTCAAATCTTTATATACTTTTTTGAAAAAGAACCAAAAGTCTTATACTTTTTTGAAAAATTACCTTACCAAAACCAACTTCTTAGGGCGTGCTTCTACACTACAAGAATTCTAGTGGTTGGGGTTTTTGGGACATTGGCATTTTCAAATCCCTTGTTTCTTGCTAAGAATTTATGAATCACAACACATGAAAAGTCCTAATTGGCCTTGAAGAATTCAGGGATTTCACCCTCTTTGTATTTTGGTGGAATTCCTTCCCGAAAAATCCTGTACAGGAATTCCTGAAATTTTAGTAAGGAAAGAGGCCCTAAAAGTTTTGAATGTTAAAATTCTAAAAATCAACATTATGAAAAGTCAGCATTGGTCGTTGAAGCTTTTGAAATTCCAATTTCTTGAATGGTGCACTGTACTTGAGTATTTTTTAAACCACTTGAAAGACGGCATTTAGAATTCTTCCCCAAATAAAAATGCCCAGAATTCCTCTAACAAAAGTACCCTTATTTGACCATTGATGTTAGGGTCTCAAAGTACTAAAAATTTAAACATGTATATCTTTTATATTGATTTATTCGAATATCGAATAATTGGTTGTACGTATGGCCATGTGTATGTAAACGGTTTTCAATTGATTTTTGGTCATTCGCCCAAGAAAAATGCTACGGCTCCATAAAAGGGCCCCGAAAACGGGGCACGGCTCCCGTGGGAGCCATGGGATCTCAGTATGCACTGGAATCCAATGGCTTCCTTGGATGCCGTGCTATTTTTTGGGCCCGATTTTCGAACCTGTAGCACGGTTGTTCACCCAAACCAACCAAACCTGACTTACAGTGAACCTAACCGTGTTCGGGCCCAACACCTACTTAGCTTTTTTAATAAAAGAGTAGTGTTTGAACAGATCTCCACTAAACGACACGCAACCGCAGTCAGTCATTGCACGTGCTTCTGGCTCACAGTAGAAAACAGGCAAAGGCTAAGTGGAAGAGGAAGTCAGAGATCGCTCATTCATAATTTGGGTGGTATTTGCATGTCTTCTATTCAAAATATCCACCTCCTATGGGGTCTACTAGATGAACCATTTGGTAAAATATCCACCTCCATCTTTTTTTCAAAAGATGTCAAAAAATAATAATTTTTATTCACTAAAAAAAAAACTATACTTTTCTATATAAAAAATAAAAAAAAAATCTCATACCAAACAATTAAAAATAAAATACTATCATAACCCACATATATTTTATTCTCTCTTAATTTGGTGCTTCACTTTACTTCATGTCACTTGATTTTAAAAATAAAATTACCAAATGGGCGATAGGGCCTTATAGTTCAAAACCCATGATCTAATATTGTAGACCAACGGTTTAAAACATCAAGACAGAGTAGAGGTCGGCTGATTTTAAGTCTTTAAAACTTAACTAATTCAAACAATTTTTGATATAATGATCAATATCTCATCAATATCAAACTATGATTTAATCTAAAACAAAGCATACAGGTGCTTACTCTTTTTAAATTTATAATACAAAATACATGTGACAGTGGGAGAGATTGTTTTCACAGAAAAATTTACTCTGCTGCCTAGGCAAAAGAGATTCCTCTATGCTCAATGTTGAAGAGGACCTGAGTTTGGATCCGTTCCTGCTCATAAGATGCACAGGACAAGTAGAACTCCATAGTGAGTCTTATTCTTTGAAAACCTAAACTGTTTAGTATAAACAAAACCCTCTTTGTTATGAGATGATGTATTTTTTTCCTTTTCCTAAGGTGCCCAAATGCTTAACACTACATTTATTTTGACTTTGATTTTCAATAAATGAGCCCTGCAGTAAAGTTTCACTTTTCGATTCAAATTGGACAAGCAGTTCGCTAAAATCAAACGTATGATGAGATGGCAGCTGAATATTCTCTCCATCATTTTCATCTCTGCCAGTGGGGTACCATTGGTTGAACTTTTTGAATATGCAGAACTGGGCACCTTTAGTCACCTAGTGAGTAATGACTAATGGGAGCTGTCGGCAGGTCTGTTGCTTTCAGTTTCAGTGGTACATCTTCAATTTTGTTAAGAAGACCTATTTTTTCTTTCTCAATTCTGATAGAGAAGCAGGGGATTTTCATGTGCCGAGGGATAACTTTCTAAAACTTCTATAAGAAATTCCGAATAGGCCAAGTCCTCAGAAGTTCATGAAAGAAATAGGCCTTATAATTTCTGACCTAATCTATATATATATATATATAAAAAATTATATCCACAACACACCATGGGTCAGGGCTGATTTAGGGTATGAGATACTATACCCACTCTGTAAGCTTTGGTTGAACTAGTTTATGATATTTAGGGTCATATATGATTGTATCTCACTTTTCTAGCTGCCTAACGATCGATCCTTAAACGTAAAGACTTCCACCATTAATTCATGATTAAAAAAACAAGAAAATGAAAGAAACAAATAATTTTGGTGTCAGACTCATATATAAATTTCAAGTTTATATATTATTATTATTATATATAAATATTTTTTGGGTTTTGTGTGTGTGTGTGTGTGTGTGTGGGGGGGGGGGGGGGGGGGGGGGGGGTGTTTGATTGTTTTTTGTAGTGAGATTTGAATGTTCATAGTTCAAACATTTACTGCAATGCAAGAAGGTTTGCGTTGCTGGCCTATAGAGACAAGCTTTGGAGCAAATATTTGTAGAGTTTATGTAGTCCAACACACATCATAGACTTGTGTTAAGGTTAAATATATTTATAGTATACAGATGAGTTGTAGATGGGTCAGGATCCCTAGAAATTATCTATCACGATTTTGTAGGGCCCATAATTAACAAAGAGTTGGGTTACCTAATGATATTTAGCTTTCTCTTTTCCATTTCAAAAAACAAAGAAAAAATAAAATAAAACCAACGCTTTTGAGTGAAATCTAGACTTCTATATTTATCTTTTTTGTTCTTAAGTCAAAGGCAAGCCTATAGTGGAGAAGCCACACCGCTAAATGAGGACGACAATTACTTAACCTCCAATCTAAAACAACATTCCTAATACACCAATTCCTCAGAAGTTCCGTGAAAGAAATATGGCCTTATAATTCCTTACCTAACCTATATATATATATTATATCCACAACACACAATGGGGCTGGGCAGATTTAGGATATGAGATACTATACCCCTCTATAAGCTTTGGTTGAACTAGTTTATGATATTTAGGGTCAGATATGACTGTATCTCACTTTTATAGCAGCCTAGTGATCGATCTTTGAGCATAAAGATTTCCACCATTAATTCATGGTTAAAAAAACAACACAATGAAAGAAACAAATCATTTCGGCGTCAGACTCATATAAAAATTTCAAGTTAATATATATTTTTTATAATTATTATTATTATTTTTTTCGATTTTGTGGGGTGGGGTGGGGTGGGGTGGGGAGGAGGGGGGGGGGTACTTTGGTAGTTTTCTTTAGTGAGATAAGAATGTTCATAGTTCAAATATTTACTGCAAAGCAAGAAAGTTCGGGTTGCTGGCATATAGAGAGAAGCTTTGGAGCAAATATTCGTAGAGTTTATGTAGTCCAACGCACATCATAGATTGTGTTAAGGCTATATATATTTATAGTATACCTGTGAGATGTAGATGGGTCAGGATTCCTACAAATTATCTATCATGATTTTGTGGGGCCCATAATTAAAAGAGAGTTGGGTTAGCTAATGATATTTACCTTTTTATTTTCCATCGCAAAAAAAAAAAAAAAACAAGCTGAGCGAAATCTGGACTTCTATATATCTCTTTTTTATTCTTAAGTCAAAGCCAAGCCTATAGTATAGAAGCCACACCTCTAAATGAGAACAACATTTACTTAAGCTCCAATCTAGAACGACATTCCTAATACGCCGAGTCCTCAGAAGTTCCGTGAAAGAAATAGGGCCTTATAGTTCCTGACCTAACCTATTTATATATATTATATCCACAACACACCATGGGACAGGGCAGATTTAGGGTATGAGATACTATACCCTCCCTATGAGTTTTGGTTGAACTAGTTTATGATATTTAGGGTCAGATATGTCTGTATCTCAATTTTATAGTTGCCGGGCGATCGATCGTTGAGCGCAAAGACTTCCACCATTAATTCGCGGTTAAAAAAACAAGACAATGAAAGAAACAAATCATTTCGGCGTCAGACTCATATATAAATTTTAAGTTCATATATTATTATGATTATTTATTTTTTTCGTTTTTGTGTGGTTGTGGGGTGGTGGTGGGGCGGGGGGGGGGGCGGGTGGGAGTGGGGATGAATGTTCATAATTCAAATATTTGTTGTAAAGCAAGAAGGTTTGGGTTGTTGCCCTATAGAGAGAATCTTTGGAGCAAATATTTGTAGAGTTTATGTAGTCCAACGCACATCATAGATTGTGTTAAGGTTATATATATTTATAGTATATAGATGAGTTGTAGATGGGTCTGGATTCCTACAAATTATCTATCATGATTTTGTAGGGCCCATAATTAGAAGAGAGTTGGGTTAGCTAATGATATTAACATTTCTATTTTCCATCTCAAAAAAAAAAAAAAAAAAAAAAACCTTTTGAGCGAAATCTGCACTTATATATTTATCTTTTTTATTCTTTAAGTCAGAGGCAAGCCTATAGTGTAGAAGCCACACCTCTAAATGTGAACGACATTTACTTAGCCTCCAAACTAGAACGACATTCCTAATATGTGAAGTCCTCAGAAGTTCCGTGAAAGAAATAGGGCCTTATAGTTCCTGACCTAACCTATATATATTATATCCACAACGCACAATGGGACGGGGCTGATTTAGGGGATGAGATACTATACCCTCCCTATAAGCTTTGGTTGAACTAGTTGATGATATTGAGGGTCAAATATGACTGTATATCACTTTTATAGCTGCCTGGTGATCGATCCTTGAGCGCAAAGACTCCCACCATTAATTCGTGTTTAAAAAAAGAAGACAATGAAAGAAACAAATCATTTCAGCATCAGACTCATATAAATTTTAAGTTCATATATATTATTATTATTATTTATTTGGGTTTTGTGGGGTTGGGGGGGGGGGGGGGGGGGGGTTTGGTTGTTTTCTTTAGTGAGATATGAATGTTCATAGTTCAAATCTTTTCTACAAAGCAAGAACGTTTGGATTGCTTGTAACACCCCGACCCGCCTTAATCTCATTTTAGAGTTAATTAATTTAGATTAAGTGCTTAATGGATGTTTTGATTCTGATTGGACTTGATTAGGTGGACTAGTGGGGTTTGACCATTTACTAGTAGATTATGACTTTTGGAGTGTTTTGGGTTTTGTGTGTATTTAGAAATTTTGGGTTTTTAATGCATTGCATAGAGGTCATTAACTTTCATACGTTGGCCCATTTAATTTGGATTCCATTAGGCCCATTCCCAGCCCATTCATTTAACCCAAGCCCTTTTCTTTAGATTTTCAGCCCATTTGTGGACTTGCATGCAATGCAGGGAAAATTTGGTTTATAAGAACCCAGCCAGCCATTTTCCTTCTTCTCTTCTTTTTCCTTCTTCATCCTAGCAGCTGGGAGCTCTTATTCACTTATATTCTTCTTCTTCCTTCACTCCTAGTATCAACCAAGGGATCTTGCATGTGTAGAAGCCAGCCACTACTTCATCTTCTCCATCTTCTTGTCAAGGATTATATTTCCTAAGCTTAAGCATCCACTCATCTTTTTTCCTTCTTGCTCTTGGTAAGCTCTTTCTTCATTAATCATTTATTTTTTGATTTCTTTCATCCTTGGAAAGCTACAAATCGTGTATGCATCATCTTCTTCCTTATTCATTCTCTTCCATTTCGTTTTCACCATTTTAGGGCATTTTGAGCTTGCATTTTGGGGATTTTTTTATTAGAAAGGATTTGGAGTGTGAGATAGCTTCCAAGCACCTAAGGCAAGTTAAATCTATACATTTTGTTGCATGCTTCCTAGTTTGTTCATTGAAATGATCAATCATGTGTAGAAACCCTTCTTTTGCTAAAAAAATGGACTTCTAATAGATGATTTCTCTTCTCTATATTTATGGGATTGATTGTTGGTTTTATGAGCATTTTAGAAGCTCAATATCATCATTTTATTGTGATTTGAATCATGGGAGAAGACCCTGAATGGTCTGGATAGAAACAAAGGAAGAACAGATTTTCGAACCCAGATTTGACAGTTCGCTCGAGCGAGCATGAGTGAACGCTCGAGCGAAGGGCTCTCTGGGAGAGTCCGCTCGAGCGAACTTTGGTCCGGTCGAGCGGACAACTCTCTGTTTGGGGTCCACTCGAGCGACCATCTGAACGCTCGAGCGAACCTGATGTCTGCAGTATGCAGATTTCCAATGACCATAACTTTTTAACCGTATGTCCGTTTTTGGAGATCTACATACCGTTGGAAAGCTCATGATGTGTAGAACCCAACAAAAGGATAAATGTTGGATTTTACATAATTGTGACAAATGGATGTTTCCATGAAATAGATATTGAACCGTAACTTGTTCTAATTGATTGGCCTGATAGATGGACCTGTAGGGTGTGCACCCTGAACTTTATCATGACCAATGGTTTTATTTAATTGTGGATATGGATTGAGCAACCGTACTCACAAGGGACCTTGTGTTCTTCGAATTGTACTGAACCAAATGTGTTATATTAAGGAATTTGGCATCCTAATTATGTAACGCCAAGGGCTTCTTTGTAGCCCAATAATGCTGAAATCCTTAGTACTAGCCCGAGTTGGACGGGGAAGACCACGAGTGTTTCCAAGACCGTAGGCTTGGCTTGAATTACATCTTGACTCCGTATATGATCTATGTGTACATGCATTGCATTACGTTTCCAGTATCCTAGTATGACTTGATCATGCTTCTGTTCAATTATGTATTTTCTGTTACACATCTGTTATATTACATTTATTTCTGGCTTTGTTCAGTATATTTCAGTAAGTTCCAATTTTTGTTATTTATATGACTTGTCCTGTATATGTCTTGCATCTGTCCTGTATCTTATTAACACTGTTCTGTACTTGATCTGTTAATTGTACATTGCACTCTATGAGTCGGCACCACTTAGCTTCGACCCTATCTAAGTCGGACCCGGCTACATGTGGGTTTAGTAAATACTTCTGGCCCTCTGCAGATGGAAAATTATTCTAAGTGTTCACCGGCACCCTAGGTCTACGATGGAGAATTTTGGGTACCTCTGTCTCCCAGTAGCACCGCCATGTTATGTCCTGTTCTGCTTTCATTTTATTTTCATACTATATGATTAATTTGAGAGAATATAGTTTATGTGGATGTGCCAACTAGTTCTGTTAATATGTATATCTGTTACCTATGACTCGTATGTTTCATGCTAATTCATGCACTGATATGCCTAGTGATCATTCCTTGATCTCTTATAATTTATATCTGTCTGACTATTCATTTGATACATGTTATATGGACTGTATATGTTTGTCTTGCTTAGCTTAGTCTAATGGTGCTACACTTGGCGTTACAGGTGAATACATCGACGCCATTGCTCCGGAGATTCTTGAGGAAAAGTAATCTCTCCATAACGTAGCAGAATGGACTCCTGATGATGTCTTCTAGACATCCGTACGATGAGATTGGACGTTTAAATGACCCATTGACCGTGGCTTCGAAGTGCCACTTATTTTGCAGTAGTTTTAATGAACTTGTTTAGCTTTTGGGATTGTAAACTTTAACTTAACTAACTTACTTCTTCTCTCTTTATCTTTAATGAACTTGCTAGCCTATAGAGAGAAGCTTTGGAGCAAATATTTGTATATTTTATATAGTCCAACGCACATCATAGATTGTGTTAAGTTTATATATATTTATAGTATACACATGAGTTGTAGATGGGTCAGGATTCCTTCGAATTGTCTATCATGATTTTGTAGGGCCCATAATTAAAAGAGAGTTGGGTTAGCTAATGATATTTACCTTCCTCTTTTCCATCTCAAAAAAAAAAGCTTTTGAGTGAAATTTGGACTTCTATATTTATCTTTTTTATACTTAAGTCAAAGGCAAGCCTAAAAGCCACACCTCTAAATGAGAACGACATTCCTAATACGCCAATTCCTCAAAAGCTCCGTGAAAAAAAATAGGGCCTTATAGTTCCTGACCTAACCTATATATATATAATATATCCGCAACACACCATGGGACAGGTCTGATTTATGGTATGAGATACTATACCCTCTCTATAAGCTTAGGTTGAACTAGTTTATAATATTTAGGGTCAGATATGTCTGTATCTCACTTTAATAACTGCCTAGCAATCGATCCTTGTGCGTAAAGACTTCCACTATTAATTCATGGTTAAGAAAACAAGACAATGAAAGAAATAATTCATTTCGGCGTCAGACTCTTATATATATTTTAAGTTTAAATATATATATATTTTTTGGGTTTTGCGGGGTGGGGTGGGGGGTTTGGTTGTTTTCTTCAGTGAGATATGAATGTTCATAGCTCAAGTATTTGCTGCAAAGAAAGAACGTTTGGGTTACTGGCCTATAGAGAGTAGCTTTTTGGAGCAAATATTTGTAGAGTTTATGTTTTCCAACACACATCAGATTGTGTTAAGGTTATATATATTTATAGTATACAGATGAGTTGTAGATGGGTCAGGATTCCTACCAATTTTCTATCATGATTTTGTAGGGCCAATAATTAAAAGAGGGTTGGGTTAGCTAATGATATTTACCTTTCTCTTTTCCATCTAAAAAAAAAAAAAAAGCTTTTGAGCGAAATCTGGACTTCTATATTTATCTTTTTTATTTTTAAGTCAAAGGCAAGCCTATAGTGTAGAAGCCACACTAAATGAGAGCGACATTTACTGAACCTGCAATGTAGAACGACATTCCTAATACGCCAAGTCCTTACAAGTTCCATGAAAGAAACCGGGCCTTATAGTTCCTGACCTAACCTATATATATTATATCCACAACACACCATGGGACAGGGCTGTTTAGGGTTTGAGATACTGTACCCTCCCTATGAGCTTTGGTTGAACTAGTTTATGATATTTAGGGTCAGATATGACTGTATCTCACTTTTATAGCTGCCTGGCGATCGATCCTTGAGCACAAAGACTTCCACCATTAATTCGTTGTTAAAAAAACAAGACAATGAAAGAAACAAATCTTTTCGGTGTCAGACTCATATATAAACTTTAAGTTTATATATTAATATTATTATTTAATTTTTTGGGTTTTGTGGGGTTGGGGGGGCTTGGTTGTTTTCTTTAGTGAGATATGAATGTTCATAGTTCAAATATTTGCTATAAAGCAAGAAGGTTTGGGTTGCTGCCCTATAGAGAGAAGCTTTGGAGCAAATATTTTGTAGAGTTTATGTAGTCCAATGCACATCATAGCTAGATTGTGTTAAGGGTATATATATTTATAGTATATAGATGAGTTGTAGATGGGTCAGGATTCCTTCAAATTATCTATCATGATTTTGTAGGGCCCAAAATAAAAAGAGAGTTGGGTTAGCTAATGATATTTACCTTTCTCTTTTCCATCTAAAAAAAAAATGCTTTTGAGCAAAATTTGGACTTCTATATTTATCTTTTTTTATTCTTAAGTCAAAGGCAAGCCTATAGTGTAGAAGCCACACCTCTAAATGAGAACGACATTCCTAATACGCACGCCAATTCCTCAAAAGCTCCGTGAAAGAAATAGGGCCTTATAGTTCCTGACCTAACCTATATATATATTATATCCACAACACACAATGGGATAGGTCAGATTTATGGTATGAGATACTATAAGCTTAGGTTGAACTACTTTATAGTATTTAAGGTCACATGTGACTGTATCTCACTTTAATAGCTGCCTAGCGATCGATCCTTGAGCGTAAAGACTTCCACTGTTAATTAATGGTTCAAAAAACAAGACAATGAAAGAAACAAATCATTTCGGCATCCGACTCATATATAAATTTTAAGTTAATTTTTTATTATTTATTTTTGGTTTTGTGGGGGTGGGGGGTTTGGTTGTTTTCTGTAGTGAGATATGAATGTTCATAGTTCAAATATTTGCTGCAAAAACAAGAAGGTTTGGATTGCTGGCCTTTCGGGAGAAGCTTTGGAGCAAATATTTGAAGAGTTTATGTAGTCCAACACACATCATAGATTGTGTTAAGGTTATATTTAGATATTTATAGTATACAGATTAGTTGTAGATGGGTTAGAATCCCTACAAATTATCAATCATGATTTTGTGGGCGCATAATTAAAAGAGAGTTGGGTTAGCTAATGATATTTACCTTTCTCTTTTCCACTTCAAAAAAAAAAGTTTTTTTGGCGAAATCTAGACTTCTATATTTATCTTTTTTATTCTTAAGAGAAAGGCAAGTGTATAGTGTAGAAGCCACACCTCTGAATGAGAACGACATTTACTTAACCTCTAATCTAGAACGACATTCCTAATAAGCCAAGTCCTTAGAAATTCAGCGAAAGAAATTGGGCCTTATAGTTCCTGACCTAACATTTATATATATTATATCCACAACACACCATGGGACATGGCTGATTTAGGGTATGCGATATTATACCCTCCCTAAAAGCTTTGGTTGAACTAGTTTCTGATATTTAGGGTCAAATATGACTGTATCTCACTTTTATAGCTGCCTAGCAATCGATCCTTGAGCGTAAAGACTTCCATAATTAATTCATGGCTAAAAAAACAAGACAATGAAAGAAACAAATCATTTTGGAGTCGGACTCGTATAAATTTTAAGTTTATGTATATTATTATTTTATTTTTTTTGGGTTTTGTGGAGGGGGGGTGGGGTTTGGTTGTTTTCTGCAGTGAGATATGAATGTTCATAGTTCAAATATTTGTTGCAATGCAAGAAGGTTTGGGTTGCTGGCATATAGAGAGAAGCTTTGGAGCAAATATTTGAAGAGTTTATTTAGTCCAACGCACATGATAGACTTGTGTTAAATTTATATATATTTATAGTATACAGATGAGTTGTAGATGGGCCAGGATGCGGACAAATTATCTATCAGGATTTTGAAGGGCCCATAATTAACATAGAGTTGGGTTAGCTAATGATATTTACCTTTCTCTTTTTCATTTAAAAAAATTAAAAAGGCTTTTTGCCGAATTCTAGACTTCTGTATTTGCCTTTTTTATTCTTAAGTGAAAGGCAAGCCTATAGTGTATAAGGCACACCTCTAAATGAAAATGACATTTACTTAACCTCCAATCTAGAATGACATTCCTATTAAGCCAAGTCCTTAGAAGTTCTGTGAAAGAAATAGGGACTTATAGTTCTTGACCTATCCTATATATATATATATATATATATACATTATATCCACAACACACCATGGGACTGGGCTGATTTAGGGTATGAGATACTATACCCTCGCTATAATCTTCGGTTGAACTAGTTTATGATATTTAGGGTAAGATATGACTGTATCTCACTTTTATAGCTGCCTAGCGATCAATCCTTGAGCATAAAGACTTCGACCATTGATTCATGGTTAAAAAAACAAGACAATGAAAGAATCAAATCATTTTGGCGTCAGACTCATGTATAAATTTTAAGTTTGTATATATTTTTTTTTTCTGTTTTGTGGGGTTTGGGGGGGGGGGGGGGGGGTTTGGTTGTTTTCTTTAGTGAGATATGAATGTTCATAGTTCAATTATTTGCTGTAATGCAAGATGGTTTGGGATGCTGGCCTATAGAGAGAAGCTTTGGAGAAAGTATTTGAAGAGTTTATTTAGTCCAACGCACTACATAGACTCGTGTTAAGGTTATATATATTTATTGCATACAGATGAGTTGTAGATGGGTCAGGATCACGACAAATTATCTATTATGATTTTGTAGGGCCCATAATTAACAGAGAGTTCAGCTAGCTAATGATATTTACCTTTCTCTTTTCCATTTAAAAAAAAAAGGCTTTTGGGCGAAATCTAGACTTCTATATTTATCCTTTTTTATTCTTAAGTCGAAGGCAAGCCTATAGTGTATAAGCCACACCTCTAAATGAGAACGACATTTACTTAACCTCCAATCTAGAACGACATTCCTAATACGCCAAGTCCTAAGAAGTTCCGTGAAAGAAATTGGGCCTTATAGTTCCTGACCTAACCTATATATATATATTATACCAACAACACACCATGGGACAGGGCTGATTTAGGGCATGAGATACTATACCCTCTCAATAAGCTTTGATTAAACTAGTTTATGATATTTAGGTCAGATGTGACTGTATCTCACTTTTATAGCTGCCTGGCGATCGATCCTCTAGCATAAAGACTTCCACCATTAATTCATGGTTAAAAAAATTAGACAATGAAAGAATCAAATCATTTTGGCATCAGACTCATGTAAAAATTTTAAGTTCATATATATTATATTTTTTTTGGGTTTTGTGGCGGCGGCGGGGGGGGGGGGGGGGGGGGGTGGTTTGGTTGAATTCTGTAGTGAGATAAGAATGTTCATAGTTCAAATATTTGCTGCAATGCAAGAAGGTTTGGGATGCTGGCCTATAGAGAGAAGCTTTGGATCAAATATTTTAGGAGTTTATTTAGTCCATCGCACAACATAGACTTGTGTTAAGGTTATATATATTTATAGTATACAGATGACTTGTAGATGGGTCAGGATCCCTACAAATTATCTATCATGATTTTATAGTGCCCATAATTAATAGAGAGTTGGGTTAGCTATTGATAATTACCATTCTCTTTTCCATTTCAAAAAAAGAAAAAAACATTTTTGAGCGAAATCGATCTGGACTTCTATATTTATCTTTTCTATTCTTAAGTCAAAGGCGAACCTACAATGTAGAAGCCACACCTCTAAATGAGAATGAAATTCACTTAACCTCCAATCTAGAGTGACTCTCCTAATACGCCATGTCCTCAGAATTTCCGTGAAAGAAATAGGGCCTTATAGTTCTTGACCTAACCTATATATTTAACACATCCACAACACACCATGGGACAGGGCTGATTTAGGGTATGAGATACTATACCCTCCTTATTAAATTTGGTTGAACTAGTTTATGATATTTAGGGTCAGATATGACTGTATCTCACTTTTATAGCTGCCTAGGGATCGATCCTTGAGCGTAAAGACTTCCACTATTAATTCATTGTTAAAAAAACAGGGCAATGAAAGAAACAAATCATTTCCGCGTCAGACTCATATAAAAATTTTAAGTTTATATATTGTTATTATTGTTATTATTATTTACTTTTCTTTGGGTATTGTGGGGTGGGGGTGGGGGTGGGGCGTGGGGGTTGGGTTGTTTTTTGTAGTGAGATATAAATGCTCACAATTCAAATATTTGCTGCAATGTAAGAAGGTTTGGGTTGCTTGCCTATAGAGAGAAGCTTTGGAGCAAATATTTGAAGAGTTTATTTAGTCCAACGCACATCATTGACTTGCATTAAGGTTATATATATCTATAGCATACAGATGAGTTGTAGATGGGTCAAGATCACGACAAATTATCAATCATGATTTTGTTGGGCCATAATTAACTAAGAGTTGGGCTAGCTAATGATATTTATCTTTCTCTTTTCCATTTAAAAAAAAAGGCTTTTGGGCGAAATCTAGACTTCTATATTTATCTTTTTTATTCTTAAGTCAGAGGCAAGCATGTAGAGTAGAAGCCACACCTCTAAATGAGAACGCCATTTACTTAACCTCCAATCTAGAACGACATTCCTAATAAGCCAAGTCCTCAGAAGTTTCGTGAAAGAAATATGGCCTTATAGTTCTTGACCTAACCTATATATATTATATCCACAGCACACAATGGGACACGGCTAATTTAGGGGATGAGATACTATACCCTCCCTATGAGCTTTGGTTGAACTAGTTTATGATATTTAGGGTCAGATGTGACTGCATCTCACTTTTATAGCTGCCTAGGGATCGATCCTTGAGCATAAAGACTTCCACCATTAATTCATGGTTAAAAAAACAAGACAATGAAAGAAACAAATTTCGGCGTCATACTCATATATGAATTTTAGGTTTATATATATTATTATAATCTTTTTTATTTTTTTTCAGTTTTGTGGGGGTGGGGTGGGGGTTTGTTGTTTTCTGTAGTGAGATTTGAATGTTCATAGTTCAAATATTTGCTGCAATGCAAGAAGGTTTGGGTTGCTGGCCTATAGAGAGAAGCTTTAGAGGAAATATTTAAAGAGTTTATTTAGTCCAACGCACATCATAGACTTGTGTTAAGGTTATATATATTCATAGTATACAGATGAGTTGTAGATGGGTCAGGATCCCTATAAATTATCTATCATGATTTTGTAGGGCCCATAATGAACAGAGAGTTGGGTTACCTAATGATATTTACTTTTCTCTATTCCATTACAAAAAAAAAAAAAAAAAACAACAACAACAACGCTCTTGAGCGAGTTCTAGACTTTTATATTTATCTTGTTTATTCTTAAGTCAAAGGCAAGCCTATAGTGTAGATGCCACACCTCTAAATGAGAACGACATTTACTTAACCTCCAATCTAGAACGACGTTCCTAATACGCCAAGTTATCAAAAGTTCCGTGAAAGAAATAGGACCTTATAGTTCCTGACCTAACCTATGTATATTATATCCAGAACACTCCTTGGGACAGGGTTGATTTAGGGTATGAGATACTATACCCTCTCTATAAGCTTCGGTTGAACTAGTTTATGTTATTTAGGGTCAGATATGACTGTATCTCACTTTTGTAGCTGCCTAGCGATCGATCCTTGAGCGTAAAGACTTCCATCATTATTTCATGGGTAAGAAAACAAGACAATGAAAGAAACAAATCATTTTGGCGTCAGACTCATATAGAAATTTTAATTTTATATATATTATTATTATTTATTTTTTTGGGTTTTGTGGTGTGTGGGGTGGGGGTTTGGTTGTTTTCTGTAGTGAGATCTGAATGTTCATAGTTCAAATATTTGCTGCAAAGCAAGATGGTTTGGGTTGCTGGCCTATATAGAGAAGCTCTGGAGCAAATATTTGTAGACTTTATGTAGTCCAACGCACATCATAGATTGTGTTATGGTTATTTCTATATAATAAGGGAGGACACTTTTTGAATTCCTGGACTCTTTCCCCACCCTTGGATTTATGTACATATTTCTATACATAAATCCTAGGGCTGAGAAGGGATTCAAGATCTTGGTAATTTTTTAATTATTTAAAAACAAACGGACAGTAACTTCTGTGAGATCTTGGTAATTTTTTAATTATTTGAAAACAAAGGGGTAGTAACTTCCGTGAGATCTTGGTAATTTTCTAATTATTTGAAAACAAAGGGGCAGCAAATTCTATGAAGGTTAGTTGTTTTTAGTGCATTATTCTTCTTTGGAGTCTGATTACTGGGTTTTCGTTCTTTTTTGGTGTATTTAATTTAATTCGGGGTTTTTAGTGGTTGGTATTTGATGATCTAAATACCTAATTCACTTATTGCATTCCTGGGTTTTCTTTGTTATTTTGATTGTTTGATTGTAGGGTCTTTCTGTTAACTTCGTTTTATTCTTTTTTTAATTTGGTAATATTTAATTAAGTTATTGCATTCCTAGATATAATAATACATATATTCTTATTTTCACGGTAAATTTCTAGTTTATTTATAGTATACGGATGAGTTGTAGATGGGTTAGGATCCCTACAAATTATCTATCATGATTTTGTGGGGCCCATAATTAAAAGAGAGTTGGGTTAGCTAATGATCACTACAACAAAATGCACTATTGGTGACACCCTTTGGTGACAAAAAATCAATGTTGTCACGGAATGCACACAACGGTGACAAAAATTTTTTTTGCTTGTCACGAAAAGTCTTTAGCTTAGGTGCCAAATAGAGAGGAGATTTGGTGACAAAAAAATTTGTCACCAAAAGATCCAATAGATTTGGTGGTAAAAAAATTTTGTCACCAATACAATGGCCTAATTTTTACCCTCTCCCGCCTCCACGGCCACGTTTTCCCTCTCCAAGTCCTTTTTCCCCTTTCCATCTCTTAATCCCTAAAAGGCTAAAACTGTCTCTCGGTATCATTCTCTCGTTGGTAAACAATCCTTTCCCTCTCCCATCAAATTTTAAGGGGTCAAATGTGAAATATAACATATCTACCGCAGAAATCCATTCATCTCATAACCCAAACCCAAGCCGCTGGCGAGAATAGTGAAAACCCTTCCCTCTCAGGTTCTCTCATCTCTTCGATCTCTCTCTTTCTCTCCCTCCCTTGTGTTTTCTTCATCCCCAGCTGGCAGCCTTGACAACACGAAGAACCCCAGCCGTGTTTTCTTCATCTCTTTTGAGGTAAGATCGATTCAACATCATAATCTCTGCATTTTCATCTGTTTCGTTTCTCTGAAGTTTTCAACATCATAATCTCTGCATCTTTTTGTGTTTTCTTCATGTTCTCTCACAGCATTTAATTGTTGTAGTATCTGCAAAGAGGAAAAGGGGGAAATGGGGTTCTTTTATTTTGGGTTTTAGTTATTTGGGTCTTTTGGGTTTTCTTCTGTGTGTTTGTTGCAAATGGCGAGGGGAAGAAGATAGGGACAAAAAAAAAGGCCCAGACTCACAACTGTAATGCAATGTAACGCTGTTGTATCTGAGCCTCTGAGGGCTTGAGGAAAAAGGGTAAAGAGAGAGAGTGACAGTAAGAACTAAGAAGGAATCATTCTTGTGTGTGTGCCCAGTGCTGGCGTTCCTATTGGGGACAAGCATCAACATCCTCTTCCTAGGTCCATGTTGACTGATTTTATGGGACCCACCGTAGATTTGCAGAGAAATAGAAAGATCCTAGTCATTGGATTTTTTTTCTTTTTATGTTGGTGACCATCGGTTCTGGTTTCTACCTCTGTGGCTACCAACCAGAAATGTGAAATTGTGGATGTGGGTTCTACAAAGGAAAAAAGCGAAAAAAAAAGAGACACCCTTAACTATCATCCACGCAAATAAACATTTCTCAAAGGTTCCATTTTTTTTTCACCTTTAGATGCTTATTTTTTTCCTGCAATCTTTGCAAAATGCAGATTTGGACAAAATGGAGACAGTAAAAAATTAAGTTCTTAATTTCATTTCCACCGAAAATAAATGTAGGGGAAAACCGTGCATAGAAATTTGCTACAGAAAACAGGTAAGCCAACCACAATACGTCATCACATAGAGGAAATAATATTGAATACTTCATTTCAACTCATGTGCCCATGTGATGTACCCATGACTCAGGCTTGTTTGATTTGCTTATTCCCATCAGAGAAATCCCAAGTTGGAGAGCATTAAGTCTTCTCTCAGTGTGCACATGAACAGTTTTCATGCTGCTACTTTGAGTTTGTTTGCTGTCTGCATATTGCTGAGTTTATTTGGGAGGCTTGACTTTGAATTCACAAAAGATTGCAGCCTAACCTACCAGAAATTGGAAACATATAATCAGCTCTCTTGATATCTTACTCATTGTTTTTAGTGTGAAGGCTTTCCTTGCAAGCTTGCTGTACTTCATTGGTTCACAGCTTGGAATGACCTCTGGCATTGTTTTGATGTTTTATAGCTGTTTTATGGCTTGATGGGTGGTTGGACTGTATGAGTATTCTATATGTTGAATTGTTGACTTGTTGAGTATAGAACCAGGAAAGAGATGTTTTTATTCATATCTGGGTTCTATCTTTTATCCTCCTTTTTATTCATAGTCAAATGCTTTATACTCTTTAAGGGATCCATCTGAGGTATAAATCTTTCTTAAGAATTATGATACAGTATTTGAGAAGCTGGATTTTTTGTTTGTTTGTTTGTATCTGATATCATTTAATTGTCTATTCAGGTTATAGGTTTTCTCAACTCCCTAGTCAGATGGAAAAAGTCACTTGCAGTGTAAAATGAGCATTAGTGTATATGCATAATAATTATATGTTTCCATGCTTTGACAAATAGATTGAGGTGGTCAGTGCAACATCTTTTCTTATATGTGTGCTTATTGTTGATTCTCTTGTCATTAGCTTTAGATCAATATATTTTCCTCCCTTGTAATCTCTTTTTGTGAGTAATTGGATAATGGCATCCAATGTTGTTGTTTTCTTTCTTTGTCATTGTCTTCAATGTATAAAATTCCATTTAAGCATTGCTGTTAGTTTTTGATAAGATGTATGAGACCGACTGTTAGTTTTTTTATGGTTTTAAGAGTAATGGGGGGACATCCTATAGAGCTTATCTATGTTGCTTTTAGAATAGGTATCATGTTGCTTTTAGAATAGGCCCTGTTTCCTTCATACCCTTTTTCAGTTTTCCAAGATGAGTGACAACAGGCAAGGCTCCATTTTACCTGAGAAGTGAGAATGAAGGAAGGAAATCATCAAGTGATTGAGAATTTGGCTTATACAAACCATGGATTTTTCTATATACTAAATAGGAATGTCATCTTGAAAAAAACATAAAAAGAATCAGATTTTTTCCTTTTTCTTTTATTTTTGTTAACCTCAAGCCTCAAAGATCTTTCTTCAACAAAAGATTTTCTATTCATAATTGAATGTTTCTATTCATAATAGAATGGCTGTATCTAAATGACTCACTATTTATTTATTTGCATTGAAGGCATCTGTTTTAGTAAAAATTCTCTTTACTTTTAAAAAATCCATTGGTTGTTATGTATTCATTATAAGATTGTACCATCTGAACAAATTTTTTTTTTGAATGATTTCATTGCTTTGAAAATCCAAGTTTGGTCTAAATATTTTTATCCAACGGAAGCTGTACTATTCTTGACTTTGTAGGTGAACAAATATGGATAAGAGTTGGATGACAATTAAGAATAGAATGAGCAAAGAGTACCGAGATGGGGTAAATAATTTTGTTGACTTTGCAGTCACAAGTTCCGGTTCTGATGATAAGATTCGTTGCCCGTGTTTAAAACGCATGAATGTGGAACGCCATGTTAGTGTTGTCGTTGTGTTTCACTTGATACAAAATGGGATAGCACCTTCTTACAAGACTTGTGTGCACCATGGGGAACCTATACCTGCAAATCATCAATTCGTATCAAATGAAAGCTGTCAGCCTAGTGGAGAAAGTGTTGGGGATGGAGTGGCAGCAGATGAACATGAGAATCCAGATGACATTGAACGCTTAGTTAATGATTACTATGTGGCAGCAATCATGAATGATGAGGAACTAGATGAGTTGCCTGACAATGTTGAGACAGAGAGTGTGCGGAACTTTGATAAATTGATGAAGGATTCTCATCAAGAGTTATACCCCGGATGCAAGTTTACTTTACTATCGTTTGTCATTAAGTTACTTCACGTGAAGGTGTTGAATAAGTGGAGCAACAAATCCTTTGATACGCTATTGGGGTTATTAAAGGAACTTCCACCTATAAGTGAGCAAGATATTCCGGGCAACATTTATGAAGCAAAGAAATTCTTACGCGACCTAGGCTTGGGCTATGTGCCCATTCATGCATGTAAGTATGATTGTGCACTTTTTTGGAAGGAGAATGCAGATCTTGAGAAGTGTCCGGTTTGTGAGGAATCTAGATACAAGCCAAATGATGGCAAGGGAAAAAAGATTCCTCATAGGATTTTGCGATATTTTCCACTGACCCCTAGGTTGCAGAGGTTGTTTATGTCGAGCATAACTTGTACAGATATGAGATGGCATAAAGAGAAACGAGTTGATGATGGGGTACTAAGGCATCCGGCTGATGGTGAGGCATGGAAGGACTTCGATCGACAATATCCTGAGTTTGCTCGAGATGCCCGAAATGTGAGGCTAGGACTAGCTACTGATGGATTCAATCCCTTTGGTAACATGAGCAACTCCTACAGCCTGTGGCCTGTGATTCTTATGCCTTATAACCTTCCTCCATGGAAATGTATGAAACAGCCTTACTCTATGATGTCGTTGCTTATTCCTGGACCAATATCACCGGGGAGAGATATTGATGTTTACTTAAGGCCATTAATTGACGAATTGAAGGAGTTATGGGAACATGGTACAACCACCTATGATGCCTCAGCAGAGCAAACTTTTCGAATGCATGCAGCTGTTATGTGGACAATCAACGATTTCCCCGCATATGGTAATTTGTCAGGGTGGACTACTAAGGGTTACTTGGCTTGCCCAGTTTGTAACGAGCATGCATCATCGCAAAGATTGAGAAGTAAGTTAGGTTATGTGGGAGCTCGCCGATGGTTACCTAAAGATCATCCTTGGCGAAGGAGTCGCCTCTTTGATGGTAAGGTGGACCATCGGTCGGCGCCCATGGACTTAACGGGCGAACAAATATTGGAACAACTATGTAAGGGGACATATAAGCCATTTGGCAAGCATCCAAGCAACAGAAGAAAAAGAGGAGATCCAGTATTAAATTGGACGAAGCAAAGCATTTTTTTTGAGCTTCCTTATTGGAAGAAACTCAAGCTTCGACACAACCTTGATGTGATGCATATAGAGAAAAATATATGTGAGGCTTTGCTTGGAATACTATTGAGCATAGATGGGAAGAACAAGGACACAGAAAAAGCACGTCAAGATTTGGAGGATCTGAAAATAAGGCCAGCACTGCATTTGAAGAGGCGTGCAGATGGGTCCTACGAAAAGCCCCCAGCATCATACACTTTATCGTTGGAGGAGAGACATGGGTTTTATGAGTTCTTAAAGTCAATCAAGTATCCTGATGGATATGCTGCAAACATATCAAGATGTGTGAGTACAAAGGGAGATAAGTTAACGGGCTTGAAAAGTCATGACTGTCATGTACTCTTGCAACGACTTCTTCCCATTGGGATGCGTGGCTACCTCCCGAAGGACATATGTATCACATTATCTGAGTTGGGGAATTTTTTCCAAGAGATATGCTAAAAAACACTACGAGTTAAGGATTTGGAGAAACTACCAGATCGGATAGTGCTCATATTATGCAAGATGAAAAAGATTTTTCCTCCGGCATTCTTTGATGTCATGGTTCATCTTGCTATTCACTTGCCTCATGAGGCCATGCTTGGAGGGCCAGTGCAATATCGATGGATGTATCCAATTGAAAGGTAATTTTCTCCACAAATTTAAATAGTCCATATTACATGATGTAGGTTTAATCATTTAATATTATTCATTAACAGGCTACTTGGTACCTTAAAGGGATTTGTTACCAATCGAGCCTATCCGGAAGGTTCCATTTCTGAGGCTTACATTGTCAAAGAGTGTCTTACTTTTTGTTCAATGTATCTTCGTGGTATGGAAACAACTTTCAATCGCCCAGAACGAAATGCTGATGGCGGTGTCTGTGGAACGGGGTTAGCGGTGTTCACTCAAAATGTTCGTCCTTTTGGCTTAATGAGGAGGGCAAGTAATTTTACACAGGAGGAAATAGACAAGGCTCATTGGTTTGTCTTAAATAACAGTTTTGAGCTGGAACAATATCTAGAGTACGTTATTACTTAATTTGGATATTACCTATACTTATATTTAGTATGCGACCTTTTTAACCATCATTATTGTATGTTTGTAAATAGAGAACACAAAAGACCCTTGGCAAATGAAAGTGCATGTGACATCCCGAAGAGACAAGAAGAGAAATTTCCAAAGTGGTTCAAAGAACACGTAAGATACAAACTATCTTCTGATAATTTAAGTTGTGTGCATATAGAATATTAACATGCTTGCCATGCATTGTTCTGTAGATGAATCAACTACGAGACGAAGGCTCACAAGAAGCAACTGATGACTTGTGGTCTGTAGCCAATGGTCCACTTGTGACTATCAAACTATATTCAGGTTGCGTATCCAACGGTGTTCGATTTCACACTAAAGACCGGGATAGTCATCATAAAAGCCAAAATAGTGGTGTCGCCGTGGAAGGGAACAACCATGAAGGGAAAACAGTTACCTTTTATGGGAACTTATGCAGAGTATGGGAGCTGAGTTATATGTTTGGACGCCGTGTAGTTCTTTTCCAATGCGAATGGTTCAATACCAGTAGAAGTAGATTCATTAAAGCAGATGCACATTTCACAAGCATTGATGTAAGAAGACATTGGTATAAAAATGATCCATTTGTCCTGCCAATTCAAGTGAAGCAAGTCTTCTATGTCAATGATACCAAATTTGGTGACCATTGGAAAGTTGTAGAACGGCTCCAACATCGAGGGATATGGGATATACCTGTGAAGGAAGATGATTTAGAAGATGCGCCACCTGATGTATTCCAACAGGATGAAACCACTAATGTTGTCCCTAATATTGATATTGATGATTCAGTTGAGGTTCGGCTCACTAGAGATGACGTTGATCCTGAGATTTTTCCATGTAATGTGGTTCTAGAGACAGAGAACCGACAACTTAGCAGCAGTTTCCCTGAAGATGAAGACGAAGCTGAAGATGAAGAGCCTAGCGATAATGAGTTTGCTAGTGAATTTGATTCGGATATTGATCCGGACATAGAACCTTGATTTAGTTTTCTGTATTATCGTCCCTTCACCTTTATTTGGATAGTACCTAGTGAACTGTATTTTGATACTTTGTATTTTGATACTTATCATCTATGGATGTGGCTTATGTACCTTTGTCTTGCATGTTTGAATATTTCTTGATGTTTTAGAGCTTTCGTTACATTTTATATAATGGGGCATCTATCATTTCATATTAAATTTTACTTGTTCATATATCATACTAAAATATAAATGTCTTTTCTTACAGGAGAGATATGGCAAAAAACAAGGTCAGGTTTATCAAACCCGGAATCATGGGCCAGCCACTGTTTGATTATGAGAAGCAAAGGCGGGAGAAAATCGAATTGAATAACCTTAGATTGGTTGAAAGGGGGTTTCAAAGGATGGCGCATTCACTGGTTCATCTGAATAAGAAGGGAAAGATTAAGGCCATTAAGGAGGTGAAAAATATGAGGGCCATGGATGGTGATGACGAGGAGTATCAACCACTTGAGGATGAAAACAATTTGAGTTCTGATGACCATTTAATTTCTTATAGCGATGAGGAAGAACTGGTAATATATAATTGTATTGTGTATTCAAGGCTTACAAATATATCATTAGACATTAATTTTGTGTCACATGGTGACAGATTGATGCTATGAGGAATGAAAGAAGAAAGAAGAACGTTGTTGCAGAACATACATCCACTCTCCCTACTGAGATGCCTCCTATGCAGTCTACCGTGCCTTCTTCCTCTACCCAAGGTTCAATGCCAAACCCAACATCGATGGTATGTGTACCAGGTTCTTTAACAACAGAGTCTACAGTGGCTCCCACTCCCGCCCAAGACTTACTAGTTGAACAACGTACTCTATCTACTCCACCAACTTCTTTACCGCAGGATATGGTGAGAGGTACATTATTTCTAAGGGAGGAAAAAATGGAGAATGAGTTATCTATACAACAGTCTCCTATGGATTTATCAGGTCCAAGTAAAAATCATTGTCAAACTACAAAAAAAAAAATTAAAATACATTACTAGCAATATGTGAAATTCTATTATATTTTAATTGTAATATTCATACACTCTACTTTTTTTTTAAATTTTCAGCTTCTACCTCAAAGCGTGTCCGGGGTGCTACCCGTGGAATTAACAGCGAACGCTTAATTGCTGCTAGTAATGGCACCAAACTTGTTGTAGAGGTTCCTCTGGAGGTAGGAGTACCCGTTGGGGAAAATGTCACTAGGTTGGCTAATTGGCTTGGTGTACAAATTAGGATGGCAGCACCATTGAAGGATATGGAAAAGTGGGATGATATTCCCTCTGCTATTAAAGCGCCCATCATACAGGCTACACGAGTAAAGTTTTCTCTCTTTTTATTTTATTTGAGGTTCACTATTTTTCCTCTTTAAGATTAAGATGCAATTTTAACACCTTTTTGCTTATACTAGAATTCTATATTATATGAATGAGTGCAGGATAAATTTGACATAAGGGAATATGATGAGAAAGAGCATGTGAGGCGTGGAATTGACCGCAAGTGTAACAAATTGTATAGAACCTGGCGTCATAATATGAAAGAACACTATGAAGCATTAGTGGAAGCTGGTGCGGACCCGTATATCAAGCCATATAGAGGAGTTAGTGGTGAAGACTGGGCATGGATGATTGGTAACATCTGGACTAATAAAGATAAAGAGGTAAAATTCAATTTGGAGTAAGGAATTCCTTTTGATTGATATCTTTACAAGTACATTTATATCATTTTGTAGGAATTGGTAAAAAAAAGGAAGAAAGCTCGAGCAAATTTACCGTTCAATCATACTATGGGATCACAATCATTTGCAGCTGCTATGTCGAGTCAACAAAAAGAGCACGGTCAACGTCCTGATATTGCAGATTTCTACAGTTAACCCATTATAGTACAAAGAAGAAGAAGTGGGTAACCCCGATATATGAGCAAGTACATGTGAGCATTAACCATAGAAGTCGCATCACCAACGTTATTTTTATATTTCATACAATATATTGATTCTATATTTTCTTTGCTGTTAGGTACAACTTGAGGTACACCACCGAGAGGATGAGTCACGTCGCAAAGAGGATGAGGAACTTGGGCTACCAGTCACAATGCCATAAGAGGAGATGCCAATGGAAGTTATTGGTAAGAAGTTTTATGTGAAGGAATATGGTGTTGGTTTGAAGCGACCATCATCTAAGCGGTCTAGTGCTAAATCACATGACGAGGTGCGAGTCCTGAAGAATCAGGTTGAGACACTTAAGGGATATGTGCCAAGAGCAAAAGAATCAGTTTGAGTCCTTGAAGGACTTGTGCCAAACGCAACAGGAGACAATACGACTGTATGATGAAAAGTTGGCACGCTTCGACGCTGTTATGTCCACTTTTATGCAAGGAGGTCCTATTGGGGAAGGCTCTATTTCTCGGTAAGTAACTTTCCAAGCATGCAATGGGACGTCCCATGCATAGGTGCTCCTATTAACTAGTTGTAGTTTGACTTTGGTTGCACGGAATTTCATATTAGGAAGTTTCTTGCTTAGGATCTAAGCTATGATGAGTTGTGTGGTTCAAAACATGTTAAATAATTATTTTTTTTTGTTGCGATTTTATACAGGTAGGTAACTATCGAGATGGAGTTATTTTTTGGCAGTTAACTAAGATGACCAAGATGTAGTTGAAGTCTTTTTGTAGTTAACTGCAGAACACTTTCTAGAACAAGGTTTTTTGGAAGCAATGTTTTCTCCATGGCTTCATGGACAATTCTACTTCAACTTCATCCTCATTGTGGCGGTCAAACTTAGGATGTCAAGCTCAGGAAGGTAACAGTTAGTGGCTGGCCTGTGATGACATTCTTTATTTGTTTTTGTTTTCTTTATGGGGAGAATCGTTACATTCCTCATATTAAGTCATCTAATGGATCTTGTCCAAATCTGTGTAATCTCCTATGGTTGGATACAGAAGCATCTCTTGAGGTTTTGCAATTTGCCTTTTTTGAGGAGGAAAAATCGAAGTCCAACCATTCTGTAAATGGTCCACTTGATGCCAGTACAGAGGAGAATAGCAAACATGATGTTACGAACCCAGACAGTCAGAATTTGATGGCACAAAATACAGTTAACACTTTAATTCATATTCTTGATATGGACACCTCTGAAGTGGTTGGATCTTCTGGCATGGATGATAGTGAATCTTCAGAAATGTGGCCTTCTAGAAAAGATACTGGGCATATACTTGAGTTTCTTGCTTTCTTCGTTGCAAAAGGAAATGCTACTGTTACAAAAACTGTATTGAATCGTATTTTGGAGTATTTGACTGATACTGACCTGTCACCAAGTATACAACTGTCCTATTGTTGACCTCCAAACTTTTTTTTTAATATATATTTGTATTCCTTTTTTTTTAAAATGTGGTTCATGGAAGAAAATTTCAAGTTCTCTTCCCAAACTCTGCTTGTACACTCAAGGCATCAGTTACTGAATCCTTTTTGTGCATATTACAGAGTATAGGACTGTTTCTGGAGTTGCGGGACCACTGGTTATCTTGGAAAAAGTTAAGGTATGCCTCTCCTCCTTCAGTTATAGTTTGTTATAGTTTGTTATAGTTTAAGATAAGGGAAGGACAAAAAAATATGGACAGGAGGTTTGGGTCTAGTTCCCATGCATGTAAATGCATTTTTGTCTTGGCCGATGTCCTCATTGTCAGGCTCACCCAGCTACTTGCTCCCTTTCCCTTTCAACACACGCATTACCTTACACACCCACTTGCTCACTTTCTATTCAGTGGTCATTTTTTTTTGTCATCTGTCCAAGTTTCATCTGTACAAGGTCCCTTAAATGATGTCTTACTGCAACCTATCTATATCTATGGAACTTATGCCACATTTAATATAGATACCAAAGGTACATCAACCATGTTCATTAAGTTTGCTAGCTTGAAGTATGCTATCTATCTCCTTTACAACTTTGTTTCTATGATTATTACAACTTTGAAGCTTCATGATTTACAGCAGGAGGACTGATGCAATCTATATGTTGAGCTTTGGATACATAAAAATTCCCATGGTGCTGAAGGGTTTTTTTCTCTTTAGGTGCTTCATTATTGGAGTCATTTTAATGAAAAGGGTGTGAAAATAGGTAAGAGTAAAAAGGAGGAGACAACTTTTTCATTCCATTTTATCCATCTTTCTTCCACATCCAAACAGCCCCATTCATAATGTACCCAATGAGCAGCCAGGAGCCCACTTTAGTTACACGTCCCTTTCCTTTAATTTATGCAGCTGGGCATTTTCTGCATTCTCTCTTCACCAAGTGAGTGCTTGTGGGTGCACCAGTGTCTCCTATTTTGGGGTTAGTCTAGTGGCACAAGGGCTTGGCAGACGGGAAAGCCTAGGTTACACTTTTCCAAGAATGACATACCTTTTTATCTTTCCAATCCTTGGCAGACAATGAGTCGGTATATGTTAGGTTTATCAACGTACCAAACGGTAGATAGGTAGAGTTTTCATGTCAGTGAACACAGCTGATCAGCAGGGAGATGAACAGTGATTATGGTCCACCATTTTCTTAGACACCTGGGCATGCATCTGTCTCATTGGGTTGTATGTTTCAGCTGCCTGCATTATTGTGCTTTAATCTAGTATACTTTAATCTACTTTATTAGAGTCACAACTTTGTTGCATTATTGTGCTGTTTCATGGATGGATACTTTAGGTTAGCACTATGTTTTGCATAAATTTGCACCTTTATCAAAAAACTTGAATTTTGAGCCACCTGTTAATGACCTGTGTGCTTGTTAGTAATTTGGTATGCAGGCTTACTTCTCAAGTTATAATTCTTTGATAACAGGTAGTATGCTTCCCTGGGGGCGGTTTTTGAACATTCTGTTTGAATCTTCCAATGGTGTTTAATGGTAAATAACTTTTGTGGATGTGTATTTGATGGCTTTAGTAAATTTTGGTTGATGTCATGATTGATTACAATGGCCCCTTTGCCCTGCAGGTTCCTCCTTTTGATCCAATCAAACCTCTGCTTGGTCTTTCACATATCAAGACTCTGACTTTGTCGAGTGAATATCTCGAGGTATAGTTTCATTCCTAGTTATAATAAGTAAATGTAATATATCGTCATTCTTCAAAAAACGAAAAAAAAAAGTTCTCAATAAGTAAATGCATGCAATATAGTATAGATGTCACATTTATGTACAGGGAAGAAAGCTCCCAATTCTAGTGTTAAATAATTACATTTTTTTGTTGCGATTTTATACAGGTAGGTAACTATCAAGATGGAGTTACTTTTTGGCAGTTAACCAAGATGACGAAGATGGAGTTGAAGACTTTTTGGCAGTTAACCAAGATGATCACCAAGATGCATGGAGTTACTTGTTTTGAATTATTTTTGTAATTAATTTGAACCGACACACCTTGTATGGTTGTTTTGTAGTTATGTTAAAGCTATTAACTTTGAAGTGTTTATTGCTGAATGATGAATATTTTGAAGGGTTGTGAACTTGGATATTAGAATGTTGACTTGTTGGATATTTGATTTGAATGATAGTTTGCATCTTTTGTGGTATAAGTTTTGTTAATGGGTGTATCTGGATATAAATATTTGAAACTTTGTAAGCAGGTGTGAAATGATAATTTGGGTGGCACAAATATTTTGATTGTATTTTTTTGTGACAAAAGAGTATGTCACCATTGAGTGTCAACCTGGTAATGTTATTGGTGACACTCATTTGATTGTCAAGAAAAATACTTTTAGTGACAATTTTTGTCACAAAAGATATCTTTTCTATGACACCTGTACTTTTGTCACCATTGCTTTTAGTGACACCCTACTATGTCACGGAAAATCTTTCTTCCGTGACACCATGTTTTTGTCACCGTTGACATCATTTCATGACAAGTGCACAAATTTTGTCACCATTGACTTTTAGTGTCATGGATACAATGACACCCCATCTCGTGTGACCAAAGATAATAGGTGACAAAAAATGGGCCTTTGGTGACATTTTTTCATGTCACCAAAGGTGTTTTTTGTTGTAGTGGATATTTACCTTTCTCATTCCATTTAAAAAAAAAGGCTTTTGAGCGAAATCTAGACTTCTATATTTATCTTTTTTAGTTTTAAGTCAAAGGCAAGCCTATAGTGTATAAGCCACACCTCTAAATGAGAACGACATTTACTTAACCTCCAACCTAGAAAGACATTCCTAATACGCCAAGTCCACTGAAGTTCCGTGAAAGAAATAGGGCCACGTAGTTCCTGACCTAACCTATATATATATATATATATTATATCAACAACACACCATGGGACAGTGCTGATTTAGGGTATGAGATACTATACCCTCCCTATAAGCTTTGGTTGAACTAATTTCTGATATTTATGGTCAGATATCACTGTATCACACTTTTAAAGCTACCTAGCGATCGATCCATGAGCGTAAAGACTCCCACCATTAATTCATGGTTAAAAAAAATAAGACAATGAAAGAAACAAATCTTTTCGGCGTCAGACTCATATATATATTTTAAGTTTCAGTATTTTTTTTTTTTGGGTTTTGTGGAATGTTCATAGTTCAAATATTTGTTGCAATGCAAGAAGGTTTGGGTTGCTGGCGTATAGAGATAAGCTTTGGAGCAAATATTTGAAGAGTTTTATTTAGTCCAATGCACATGATAGACTTGAGTTAAGGTTATATATATTTATAGTATACATATAAGTTGTAGATGGGTCAGGATCCCGACAAATTATCTATCAAGATTTTGAAGGCCCATAATTAACATAGAGTTGCGTTAGCTACCGATATTTACCTTTATCATTTCCATTTAAAAAAATGGCATTTTGCCGAAATCTAGACATCTATACTTATCTTTCTTATTCTTAAGTCAAAGGCAAACCTATAGTGTATAAGGCACACCTCTAAATGAGAACGACATTTACTTAACCTCCAATCTAGAACGACATTCCTAATACACCAAGTCCTCATAAGTTCCGTGAAAGAAATAGGGCCTTATAGTTCCTGACCTAACCTATATATATGGAAAATATTCAAGTGAGAACTAGTTCTCACCTATTATATGAAAACTTTTTTGCGGGGCCCAACTAGCAACCCTTCCAAACCCAGCAACCAATAGGGAACCCCCTGATAGTCACTAATCCCAAGGATTGGTACACATCCGAATGGACTGAACCGTTGGATCGAGGGTTGAATATTTTTTTAAATATGAAGCCATTAAACTTGTGGGCCACGGATGAAGGGGTTAGGGGCATGGATTTGGGGTCAAACTTGATACTTGGGGTGGTCTCACATAAATCTTTCCATCCCTCCTGGTCCCATCCCCAAATGGGGCACATAATTGGGCCCCACAAGAAAGTTCTCATATAACATGTGAGAACTAGTTCTCACCTGAATATTACCCTATATATATACATATACTATACCCTCGCTATAAGCTTCGGTTGAACAAGTTTATGATATTTAGGGTCAGATATGACTGTATCTCACTTTTATAGCAGCTCGCGATCGATCCTTGAGCGTAAAGATTTCCACCGTTAATTCATGGTTAGGAAAAAGACAATGAAAGAAACAAATCATTTTGGTATCAGACTCACATATAAATTTTAAGTTTATATATATATATTTTTTTTTGGGTTTTGTGGGGTGGGGTGGGGTTTGGTTGTTTTTTGTAGTGAGATTTGAATGTTCATAGTTCAAATATTTGCTGCAATGCAAGAAGGTTTGGGTTGCTGGCCTATAGAAAGAAGCTTTGGAGCAAATATTTATAGAGTTTATTTAGCCCAACGCACATCATAGACTTGTGTTAAGGTTACATATATAAATAGTATACAGATGAGTTGTAGATGGGTCAGGATCCCTACAAATTATCTATCATGATTTTGTAGGGCCCATATTAACAGAGAGTTGGGTTACCTAATGATATTTAGTTTTCTCTATTCCATTACAAAAAAAAAAAAAAAAAACCAACAATGCTCTTGAGCGAAATCTAGACTTTTATATTTATCTTTTTTATTCTTAAGTCAAAGGCAAGCCTATAGTGTAGAAGCCACACCTCTAAATGAGAATGACATTTACTTAAACCTCCAATCTAGAACGACCTTCCTAATAATCCAAGTCCTCAGAAGTTCCGTGAAAGAAATAAGGCCATATAGTTTCTGACCTAACCTATATATTTATAAATTATATCCACAACACACCATGGGACACGGCTAATTTAGGGTATGAGATACTATACCCTCCCTATAAGCTTTGGTTGAACTAGTTTATGATATTTAGGGTAAGATATGACTATATCTCACTTTTATATTGGCCTAGCAATCGATCCTTGAGCGTAAAGACTTCCACCATTAATTCATGGTTAAAAAAAGAAGACAATGAAAGAAACAAATCATTTCGGCGTCATAATCATATATGAATTTTAGGTTTATATATATTATTATAATTTTTTTTTATTTTTATGGGGGTGGGGGTGTGTCGCGCCCCGAGCCCGAGATTTCGCACATCCCGAGGCGCGACACGTGGAAATTCAAGTCAAACTCATTGACTCTTGGTCCCCACGTACGGAATTTACCCATAGGATATCACATGTGAGGTTTATAAATCCATATATCTATATTTTTCACCTGTATAAATTTTGTCAAATAGATATCCAATATCATAACACCCAATCATCAAGATATAGAGCATAAGGTTCATAAGCATAGATTTAATTTCAAGTTCAAGTTCTAGGGATAAAGAGAGAAGAAGTAAGTTAAGTTTACAATCCCAAAAGCTAAACAGTTTCATGAAAAATACTACAAAAGATGTGGCAATCCTAGCCACGGTCCATGGTTCATTTAACGTCCAATCTCATCGTACGTATGTCTAAAAGGCATCATCAGGAGTCCATTCTGCTATGTTATGGAGAGATTCCTCTTCCTCAAGAATCTCCGGGGCAATGGCGTCGATGTATTCACCTGTAATGCCAAGTGTAGCACCATTAGACTAAGCTAAGCAAGACAAACATATACAGTCCATATTAACATGTATCAAATGAATAGTTAGACAGATATAAATTATAAAAGATCAAGGAATGATCACTAGGCTTATCAGTGCATGAATTAGCATGAAACATACGAGTCATAGGTAACAGATATACATATTAACAGAACTAGTTGGCACATCCACATAAACTATATTCTCTCAAATTAATCATATAGTATGAAAATAAAATGAAAGCAGAACATGACATAACATGGCGGTGCTATTGGGAGACAGAGGTACCCAGAATTTTCCATCGTAGACCTAGGGTGCCGGTCAACCCTCAGAATAATTTCCCATCTGCAGAGGGCCAGAAATATACTAAACCCACACTTAGCCGGGTCCAACTTAGATAGGGTCGAAGCTAAGTGGTGCCGACTCATAGAATGCAATGTAAAATTAACAGATCAAGTACAGAACAGTGTTAATCAGATATGCGACAGATGCGGTACATATGCAGGACAGGTCATATAAATAACAAAAATCAGAACTCACTGAGATATACTAAACAAAGCCAGAAATAAATGTAATATAACAGATGTGTAACAGAAAATACATAACTGAACAGAAGCATGATCAAGTCATACTAGAATACTGGAAACGGAATGCAATGCATGTACATATAGATCATATACGGAGTCAAGATGTAATTCAAGCAAGGCCTACGGTCTTGGAAACACTCGTGGTCTTCACCGTCCAACTCGGGGTAGTACTAAGGACTTCAGCATTATTGGGCTACAAAGAACCCCTTGGCGTTACATAATTAGGATGCCAAATTCCTTAATATAACACATTTGGTTCGGTACAATTCGAAGAATACAAGGTCCCTTGTGGGTACGGTTGCTCAATCCATATCCACAATTAAACAAAACGATTGGTCATTGGATTCTACACATCATGAGCTTTCCAACGGTATGTAGATTTCCAAAAACGGACATACGGTTAAAAAGATATAGTCATTGGAAATCTGCATACTGCAGGCATCAGGTTCGCTCGAGCATTCAGATGGTCGCTCGAGCGGACCCCAGACAGAGAGCTGTTCGCTCGACCGGACCAAAGTTCGCTCGAGTGGACCCTCCCAGAGAGCCCTTCGCTCGAGCATGCACTCATGCTCGCTCGAGCGAACTATCAAATCTTTGTGTCCGAAAATCTGTATCTTTTTTGTTTCTTCTAGGCCATTCAAGGCGTTCATTCCAGGTTTCCAACACTACAAAAGGGTGTCCTTGAGCTTCCAAAATGTTCATAAAACCAACAATCAATCCCATTAACAAAACAAAAGAAAAAGTCTATTAGAAATCCATTTTTATAAGCAAGAAATGGGTATCTACACATGATTGATTATATTCAAGAACCAAACTAGCTAGGAAGCATGCACACAAATGTATAGATTTAACTTGCCTTAGGTGCTTAGAAGCTATCTCACACTCCAAATCATTTATAATAAAAAAAATCCCCAAAATGCAAGCTCAAAATGCCCTAAAATGGTGAAAACGAAAATGAATGAAATGAAGAAAATGCATGCACGAATCTGAGACATAATCTCAAAGATTGAAATGAAAACAAAGGAAAAAGGAAAATGTAGCTCATCAAATAAAGAAGATTACAAAGAAAAGGCTTACCCAAAAAGCAAGGAGAAGAAAATGAAGGAATGCTTGAGCTTGGAAGATGGAGTCTTGGTGGAGTAGATGAAGTGGAAATGATGTCCACTCACATGCAGGAAATCCCTTGGCTGGTTGCTTGAAGTGAGGAAGGAAGAAATGAAGTAGAAGAGGAGTAGAGAAGAGGAACTCTCAGTTGTTGGAAATGAAGGAAGAAGAAGAAAAGTAGCTGAAATGGGCTTTTGACCCAATTTTATCCTGCAGTTGCATACAAGTCCACTAAAGGACTGGAATTCTCAAAAAGAGGCTTGGGTTGATTAAATGGGCTGGAAATGGGTCCAAATGGATCCAGATTTAATGGGTCAAACTATGAAAGTTAATGACCATAAAATGCACTATGCAATGCACCAAAAATCCAAAATTTCTAAATACACACAAAACCCAAAACACACCAAAAGTCATAATCTACTTAGTAAATGCTCAAACCCCACTAGTTCTACCTAATCAAGTCCAATTACAATCAAAACATCCATTAAACAATTAATCTAAATTAAGTAACTCTAGAACGAGATTAAGGCGGGTCGGGGTGTTACATCCTCCCCTCCTTAGGACATTTGGTCCTCCAAATGTAAATTGTACCTCGGTCAAGAGATGAGGATACTTCCTCATGACTTGTTCCTCTAACTCCCACGTAGCTTCTTCCGGACCATGGTGCTCCCACAAGATCTTCACCCAACGAATCATTCGGGTGCGCAACACTGTCTCCTTGATGTCAATTACTTACAAAGTCTTCTCATCGTAAGTTGCGTCTACTCAAATATCCAAAGGCTCATACTCAATGACGTGCGACGAGTCCGGAACATATTTCCTCAACATAGCCACGTGGAAAACACCATGTACCGCTGCAAGGTTAGGAGGTAATATCAATCTGTAGGCCAAGTCTCCAACTCTGCTGCGAATCTCGAACGGACCAATATATCTTGGTGACAATTTGCCCTTCTGCCCAAATCGAATGGTGCCCTTCATCGGTGAAACTTTGAGGAACACCTTGTCTCCCACTTGAAACTCAAGATCTCTACGTCGGTGATCTGCGTAACTCTTCTGCCTACTCTGAGCTGTCTTCAATCGTTCATAAGCAAGTTTGACCTTTGCACTAGTCTCACAAATAATAGTTGGTCCATGGAAGCTTCTAACTCCGACTTCTTCCCAACAAACCGGTGATCTGTACCTCCTACCATAAAGAGCTTCAAACGGTGCCATACCGATACTCGCGTGAAAGCTATTATTATATGCGAACTCACACAAATCCAAATCTCTATCCCGTTCTATCTTGTAGTCCAAAACACATGCTCTGAGCATGTCTTCAAGAGTCTGGATCGTCCTCTCTAATTGTCCATCAGTCTGCGGATGGTATGATGTGCTGAAAGTCATCTGAGTGCCCATAGCTTGCTGGAATGAAGTCCAAAATCTTGAGATGAATCGGCTATCTCTATCTGAAACAATCGAAGCTGGAATCCCATGCAATCGAACAATCTCCTTAATAAACATATCCGCCATCGTATGCATCTTTGTTCCTGTCCTGAAAGGCACAAAGTGTGCAGACTTAGTCAATCTGTCTATGATCACCCAAATAGCATTGTTGTGTCTCGAAGTCTCTGGCAACACTGACACAAAATCCATCGTAATGAGCTCCCATTTCCACTTGGGTCTCTTCAATGGCTTCAGAAGTCCTGGAGGCTTTCTATGTTATGCTTTGATCTTCTGGCATGTCAAACATCTCGAAACAAATCCAGCAATCTCTCTCTTCATATTGTTCCACCAAAATCGACCCCATAAATTCTGGTACATTTTAGTACTACTGGGATGCATAGAGTATCGCGCATGATGCGCCTCTGCTATAATATGATCCGTAAGATTTCCAACATTAGGCACACACAACCTATCCCAGAAATACAAAACACCATCCTCAAGTCTGAAATATGGTTTATTTGCAATCCTGTCTCTAATCCTGACCAACTCGGGATCCTGAAACTGGCTATCTTTAATCTGCTGAATCAACTGCGGTTCTGAAACTGACATGGCTGCCAGCATAACCTTCTCACCAACCAGTTCTATCTCAACATCTAAATCTCTGAAAGTCTTAATCAAATCCCATTCTCCGCATAAACTGGCCAAAGTGCCTGACTTCCGGCTCAATGCATCTACCACTACATTCCCTTTGCCCGGGAAATACCTAATCGGAAAGTCATAATCAGCCGTTAACTCCAACCAGCGATGTTGCCTCTGATTCAAATCTTGCTGTGAGAAGAGGTACTGCAAACTCCCATGATCGGAATGAACTTCAAACCTCTCTCCATAGAGATAATGTCTCCAAAGTTTATAGGCAAAAACTACCGCCGCTAACTCCAAGTCATGCGTGGCATAGTTCTTCTCCTATTCTCTTAGCTACCTAGATCCATAAGCCACTACCTTGCCATTCTGCATCAAAATACAACCTAATCCAACCTTCGAAGCATCAGTATAGATCACAAATCCTCAGCTCTCAGTCGGTAAGGCCAACACTGGGGTTGTAGTGAGCTTCTCCTTAAGCAACTGAAAATTAGCTTCACATTCTGGAGTCCAAACAAAAGTAATATTCTTCCTAGTCAACTTGGTCAACGGAGCTGAAATCTTAGCAAATCCTTCAACAAATCTCCGATAGTATCCAGCCAATCCTAGGAAACTCCTGACTTCTGCTACATTCTTCGGGCTTTGCCAATTCACTACTACTTCTACCTTAGCTAGGTCAACTGCCAAACCTTCTTTAAAGATTATGTGCCCGAGAAAAGCTATTTGCTCCAACCAAAATTCACATTTATTCAACTTTGCATATAATTGATTGTCCTTCAACAATTGCAATGAAGTCCTCAGATGCTCTGCATGCTCTTCCCTAGACTTAGAGTACACCAAGATGTCATTAATAAAAACAACTGTAAATTGATCCAAATATGGGGCAAAGATTCTGTTCATCAAAGACATGAAAACTCCCGGAGCATTTGTTAATCCAAAAGGCATAACTAGGAACTCATAATGCCCATATCTCATCCGGAAAGCTATCTTAGCAACATCTTGCTCTCTAATCCTCAATTGATGATAACCGGACATAAGATCAATCTTCGAGAAATGAGCGGCACCTTGTAATTGATCAAATAATTCATCAATCCTAGGCAGTGGATATTTGTTCTTTATGGTCACTTGATTAAGCTGCCTGTAATCAATACATAACCTTAAGGTGCCATCTTTCTTCTTCACAAATAAAAATGGAGCTCCCCAAGGAGAAACACTAAGACGAATAAAACCCTTATCAAGCAACTCTTTCAACTAAATCTTCAATTCTCTCAGCTCTATAGGTGCCATCCTGTAAGGTGCTCTAGAGATTGGGGCTGTCCCCGGCACTAACTCAATAGTGAAATATATCTCCCTAATAGGTGGCAAACCAGGTACTTCATCCAGAAAGACATCCGGGAATTCACAAGCTATTGGAATATATTCTAACTGCTTAGGCTGCTTATCTTTTGAAATAAAAGCTATGAACCCTTCACAACCACTACGGATTAGTCTCTCTGCCTTAAGAGCTGAAATTATCCTGGCATCTAATCTCTTCTTAGATCCTTCAAAGATTACTCCTGCACTAGACTGATCTATCCTGAGGGTCACAGTCTTGTGGAAACAATCCATACAAGCACGATACTTAGCTAGCCAATCCATTCCTAGAATAACATCAAAATCACGCATAGCTAGGACTATCAAATCTACTGGCATCACCAAATCACCTATAAGCACCCTACACTGCGGATAAAACTAATCACAAACTACCCTCCTGCCTATTGGAGTAACAATCGCAAGTACAACCTGCAACTGCTCGGGTCTACCTCCGATCGTCATGGCAAAGTGCAGTGCAATGAAAGAGTGTGTGGATCCAGGATCAAACAAAACTCTAGCTTATGATTATTTTATTATAATTATTTTTATTTTTTTTCAGTTTTGTGGGGGTGGGGGTTTGGTTGTTTTCTGTAGTGAGATTTAAATGTTCATAGTTCAAATATTTGCTGCAATGTAAGAAGGTTTGGGTTGCTGGCCCATAGAGAGAAGCTTTGGAGCAAATATTTGTAGAGTTTATTTAGTCCAGCGCACATTATAGACTTGTGTTAAGGTTATATATATTCATAGTATATAGATGAGTTGTAGATGGGTCAGGATCCCTACAAATTATCTATCATGATTTTGTAGGGCCCATAATTAACAGAGAGTTGGGTTACCTATTGATATTTAGTTTTCTCTATTCCATTACAAAAATAAAAAAAATAATGCTCTTGAGCGAAATCTAGACTTTTATATTTATCTTTTTTATTCTTAAGTCAAAGGCAAGCCTATAGTGTAGAAGCCACACCTCTAAATGAGAACGACATTTACTTAACCTCCAATCAAGAACGACCTCCAATCAAGAACGACCTCCAATCAAGAACGACCTTCCTAATAAGCCAAGTCCTCAGAAGTTCCGTGAAAGAAATAGGGCCATATAGTTCCTGACCTAACCTATATATTTATAAATTATATCCACAACACACGATGGGACATGGCTGATTTGGGGTATGAGATACTTTACCCTCCCTATAAGCTTTGGTTGAACTAGTTTATGATATTTACGGTCAGATATGACTGTATCTCACATTTGTAGCTGCCTGGCGATCGATCCATGAGCGTAAAGAGTTTCACCATTAATTCATGGTTAAAAAAACAAGAAGATGAAAGGAACGAATCATTTATGCGCCAGACTCATATTTAAATTTTAAGTTTGTATTATTATATATTTTTTTTTTTTTTTGTGTTTTGTGGGGTGGTGGTTTGGCTGTTATCTGTAGTGAGATATGAATGTTCATTGTTCAAATATTTACTTTAATGCAAGAAGGTTTGGGTTGATGGCGTATGGAGAAAAGCTTTGGAGCAAATATTTGAAGAGTTTATTTAGTCCAAAGCACATCATGGACTTGTGTTAAGGTTATATATATTTATAGTATACATATGTGATGTAGATGGGTCAGGGTCCCAACAAATTATCTATCATGATTTTGTAGGGCCCATATTTAACAGAGAGTTGGGTTAGCTAATGATATTTACCTTTCTCTTTTCCAATTAAAAAAAAAAAGGCTAATGGCTGATATCTAGACTTCTATATTTATCTTTTTTATTCTTAAGTCAAAGGCAAGCCTATAGTGTAAAAGCCACACCTCTAAGTGAGAACGACATTTACTTAACCTCCAATCTTGAACAACATTCCTAATACGCCAAGTCCTCAGAAGTTCTGTGAAAGAAATGGGGACTTATAGTTCCTGACCTAACCAATATATATTATATCCACAACACACCATGGGATAGGGCTGATTTAGGGTATGAGATACTATACCCTCTCTATAAGCTTTGGTTGAACTAGTTTATGATATGTAGGGATAGAAAAGATTATATCTCACTTTTATTGTTGTCTAGCGATCGATCCTTGAGCGTAAAGACTTCCACTATTAATTCATGGTTAAAAAAAACAAGACGATGAAAGAAACAAGTCATTTTGGCGTCAGACTCATATGCAAATTTTAAGGTTATTTATATTATTATTATTATTTATTTATTTGGGTTTTGTGGGGTGGGAGGGGGGGTTTGATTGTTTTCTGTAGTTAGATAAGAATGTTCATCGTTCAAATATTTACTGCAATGCAAGAAGGTTTGGGTTGCTTGCCTATAGAGAGAAGCTTCAAAGCAAATATTTGAAGAGTTTAATTAGTATCACAGACTTGTGTTATGGTTATATATATTTGTAGTATACAAAAGAGTTGTAGATGAGTCAGGATCCCTACAATTTATCTATTATGATTTTGTAGGGCCCATACTTAATAAAGAGTTGGGTTAGCTAATGATATTTACCTTTCTCTTTTCCATTTCAAAAAATAAAAAAATAAAAATAATGCTTTTGAGCGAAATCTAGACTCCTATATTTATCATTTTTATTCTCAAGTCAAAGGCAAGCCTATAGCGTAGAAGCCATGCACACCTCTAAATGAGAACGACATTTACTTAACCTCCAATCCAGAATGACCTTCCTAATACGCCAAGTCCTCATAAGTTCGGTGAAAGAAATAGGGCCTTATAATTCCTAACCTAAACTATATATATTATATCCACAACAAACCATGGGGCAAGGCTGATTTAGAGTATGAGATACTATACCCTCTCTATAAGCTTCGTTTGGACTAGTTTATGATATTTACAGTAAGATATGATTGTATCTCACTTTTATAACTGCCTAGCGATCGATCCTTGAGGGCAAAGACTTCCACCATTAATTCATGGTTATATTAAAAAACACAATGAAAGAAACAAATCATTTCGGGGTCAGACTCATATATCAAGTTTATATATTATTATTATTATTATTTTATTTTTATTTTTTTCGGATTTGTTGGGGGGGGGGGGGGGGGGGGTTGGTTGTTTTCTGTAGTGAGATATGAATGTTCATATTTCAAATATTTGCTGCAATGCAAGAAGGTTTGATTGATGGCCTATAGAGAGAAGCTTTGGAGCAAATATTTGTAGAGTTTATGTTGTCCAACGCACATTATAGACTTGTGTTAAGGTTGTATATATTTATAGTATACATATGAGTTGTAGAGGGATCTGGATCCCTACAAATTATCTACCATGATTTTGTAGGGCCCATAATTAACAGTCTACGATATTTACCTTTCTCTTTTCCATTTCAAAAAAAAAAAGGCTTTTAGGCGAAATCTAGACTTCTATATTTATCTTTTTTATTCTTAAGTCCAAGGAAAGCCTATAGTGTAGAAGCCACACCTCTAAATGAGAACGACATTTACTTAACCTCCAATCTAGAACGACATTCCTAATATGCCAAGTCCTCGCAAGTTTCGTGAAAGAAGTAGGGCCTTATAATTTCAGACCGAACCTATATATATGTATATTATATCCACAGCACACCATGGGGCAGGGCTGATTTAGGGTATGAGATACTTTACCCTCTCTATAAGCTTTGGTTGAACTAGTTTATGATATTTAGGGTCTGATATAACTGTATCTCACTTCTATAGCTGCCTAACGATCGATCCTTGAGCGTAAAGACTTCCACCAATAATTCATGGTTAAAAAAACAAGACAATGAACGAAACAAATCATTTTGACGTCAGACTGATATATAAATTTCAAGTTTATATATATTATTATTCTTTTTTTTTTGGGTTTTGAAGGGGCGGGGGTGGGGGTTTGGTTGTTTTCTGCAGTGAGATATGAATGTTCATAGTTCAAATATTTGCTGCAGTGCAAGAAGGTTTGAGTTGTTAGCCTATAGAGAGAAGCTTTGGAGCAAGTATTTGTAGAGTTTATGTAGTCCAACGTACATCATAGACTTGTGTTGAGGTTATATATATATATTTATAATTACAGATGAGTTGTACGGTTAGGATCCCTACAAATTATCTATCATGATTTTGTAGGGCCCATAATTAACAGAGAATTGGGTTAGCAAATGATATTTACCTTTCTCTTTTCCATTAAAAAAATGCTTTTGAGTGAAATCTAGACTTCTATATATATCTTCTTTATTCTTAAGTCAAAGGCAAGCCTATAGTGTAGAAGCCACACCTCTAAATGAGAACAACATTTACTTAACCACCAATCAAGAACAACATTACAAATACGCCAAGTCCTCAGAAGTTCCGTGAAAGAAATATGGTCTTGTAATTCCTGACCTAACCTATATATGTATTATATCCACAAGACACCGTGGGGCAGGGCTGATTTAGGGTATGAGATACTATACCCTCTTTATAAGCTTTGGTTGAACTAGTTTATGATATTGAGGGTCAGATATGACTGTATCTCACTTTTATAACTGCCTAGCGATCAATCCTTGAGCATAAAGACTTCCACCATTAATTCATTGTTAAAAAATAAGACAATAAAAGAAACAAATCATTTCGGCATCAGACTCAGGATATATAAATTTCAAGTTTATATATATATACAAGTGATTGCCCATACCTGAAGGCACGGCGCACCACGTTCTGAGCGCAACTAAATCTAATTACTCTTCTTTTGACCATCTAACAACGAACCTGAATTTTGGCACCCTATGAGGGGTAATTAAGTCCACCTTATTTAACGATGTCTTGGGAATTGGCTCATTGCAATCTGTTCGTCGAGGGCTTTCCGTCCATATATAGAACTTCGAGATGCGAAAGGCGGATGAAAAATCATAATAACAGGTCCCGCAACCCCAGGGTGCCCATCTGAAAAATCACATATCACTTCTAGACCCTGATCGCCCCGAAAGTTATCTTCTCATCGAAGGCATTCCATCCATATGTAGAACTTTGTAATATGACGGGCGATTCAAAATCTGCGAAACCTGGGTCTCAGTGATTATTGTCTAGACCAAACCCCACTGCAGCCCACCTTTTGGGCCCCAAACCTCTAATCTAGACCCTAATTGGGCCCTTAACTAAACCCGTCAGACCTGACCTAAACCTGACCCAATCCAACCCATCAAACTCCAGCCCAAATCAATCCGAACCCAAATCCAACCCAAACCCATCTAACCTGAACCTAATGCCAGACCTGGCCCAGACTCCTTGACCCGTCGCCTGGATTAGGGAGAAAGAGTCCAGGGATTTGGGGAAGTAGTGTCCTAGATCTCTGGACCCTCAAACCCCTCAACCCCTTTTCTCTTAATCTCAGCCCTAGGATTTATGTACATAAATCCAAGGGTCCAAAATATAGGAAATATTTTAAAAATCGAGCTCCCTTAAAAGAAGTTTTTTTTTGCTTTTGACACCTTCTTGATCAATGGCAGAACAATATGAAAGTAAACACTCTTGCTTTCCTTTTAAATGAAGAAGGGATGGCAATACCTGTAAATAACTCAAACTTGCTGCCCCTTTTTTGCGCAGTGCAAACCAAGATGTGAACGTGCTTTTGATGGGGATGACAAAAACTTGTAAATTTCTCCAAACTTTTAGCCCCCCTTTTTCATTCCCCTCTTAAATCCACGAGTCCAAAATATCCCTAGGATTTATGTACATAAATCCAAGGGTCAAAATATAGGGAATTCAAATACTAAGTTTCCTTATTATATAGATTTATTATTTTTTTTTTTTTGGGTCTTGTGGGGTGGGGGGAGGGGGGAGGTTTAGTTGTTTTCTGTAGTGAGATATGAACGTTCACAATTCAAATATTTGCTGCATTGCAAGAAGGTTTGGGTTGCTGTCCTATTGAGAGAAGCTTTGGGGCAAATATTTGTAGAGTTTATGTAGTCCAACGCACATCATAGACTTGTGATAAAATTATATATATTTATTGTATACAAATGAGTTGTAGATGGGACGGGAACCCTACAAATTATCTATCATGATTTTGTAGGGCCCATAATTGACAGAGAATTGGGTTAGCTTATGATATTTACCCTTCTCTTTTTTTATTTAAAAAAAAAAAGAGGCTTTTGCGCCAAATCTAGACTTCTATATTTATCTTTTTTATTCTTAAGTGAAAGGCAAGCTAATAGTGCTGAAGCCACACCTCTAAATGAGGGCGACATTTACTTAACCTCCAATCTAGAACGACATTCGAAATACGCCAAGTCCTCAGAAGTTACGTGAAAGAAATAGGGCCTTATAATTCCTGACCTAACCTATTTATATTATATCCACAACACACCATGGGGGCGGGGCTGATTTAGGGTATGAGATACTATACCCTCTCTGTAAGCTTTGGTTGAACTAGTTTATGATATTTAGGGCCAGATATGGCTGTATCTCACTTTTATAGCTGCCTTGCGATCGATCCACCATTAATTCATGGTTAAAAAAACAACACAATGAAAGAAACAAATTATTTCGGTGTCAGACTCATATATATATATTTCAAGTTTATATATTATTCTTTTTTTTACTTTTTTTTGGTTTTGTGGGGTTTTGGGGCGGGGGGGGGGGGGGGGGGGTTGTTTTTTGTAGTGAGATATGAATGTTCACAGTTCAAATATTTGCTGCAATGCAAGAAGGTTTGGTTGCTGGCCTATAGAGAGAAGCTTTGGTGCAAATATTTGAAGAGTTTATTTAGTCCAACGCACATCATAGACTTGTGTTGACATCATATATAATTATAGTATACAAATGAGTTGTAGATGGGTTAGGATCCCTAAAAATTATCTATCATGATATTGTAGGGCCCATAATTAACAGAGAGATGGGTTAGCTAACGATATTTACCTTTCTCTTTGCCATTTCAAAAAAAAAAAACAAAACAAAAAGAAAACGCTTTTGAGCGAAATATAGACTTCTACGTACATTTATCTTTTTTATTCTTAAGTCAAAGGCAAGCCTATAGTGTAGAAGCCACACCTCTAAATGAGGACGGCATTTACTTAACCTCCAATCTAGAACGACATTCCAAATACGCCAACTACTCAGAAGTTCCCTGAAAGAAATAGGGCCTTATAATTCCTGACCTAACCTATATATATATATATATTATATCCACAACACACCATGGGGCAGGGCCGGTTTAGGGTATGAGATACTATACCCTCTCTATAAGCTTTAGTGGAACTAGTTTATGATATTTAGGGTCAGATATGACTGTATCTCACTTTTATAGCTGCCTAGCGATTGATCCTTGTACGTAAAGACTTCCACCATTAATTCATTTATGGTTAAAAAAACAACACAATGAAAGAGACAAATCATTTCAGCGTCAGACTCATATATAAATTTCAAGTTTATATATATATTTATTATTACTATTATTATTTTTTTTTTCGATTTTGGAGGGAGGGGTGGGGTTGGTTGTTTTCTGTAGTGAGATATGAATGTTCACACTTCAAATATTTGTTGCAGTGCAAGAAGGTTTGGGTTGCTGGCCTATACAGGGAAGCTTTGGAGCAAATATTTGTAAAGTTTATGTAGTCCAACGCACATCATAGACTTGTGTTAAGGTTATATATGTTTAAAGTATACAGATGAGTTGTAGAAGGGTCGGGATCCCTAAAAAATTATCTATCATGATTTTGTAGGGCCCATAACTAACAGAGAGTAGGGTTGGCTAATGATATTTACCTTTCTCTTTTCCATTTCAAAAAAAAAAAATTGAAAACACTTTTCAGCGAAATCTAGACTTCTGTATTTATCTTTTTTATTCTTAAGTCAAAGGCAAGCCTATTGTGTAGTAGCCACACCTCTAAATGAGAACGACATTTACTTAACCTCCAATCTAGAACGACATTCCTAACACGCCAAGTCCTCATAAGTTCCTTGAAACAAATAGGGCCTTATAATTCCTGACCTAACCTATATATATATATTATCCACAAGACACCATGGGGAATGGCTGATTTAGGGTATGAGAAACTATACCCTCTCTATAATCTTTTGTTGAACAAGTTTATGATATTTAGGGTCAGATATGACTGTATCTCACTTTTATACCTGCCTAGCGATCGATTCTTAAGCGTAAAGACTTCCACTATTAATTCATGGTAAAAAAAACCACAAAATGAAAGAAACAAATCATTTCGGCATGAGACTCATATATAAATTTCAAGTTTATATATATTTATTGGTCAAGGCTCCCCTAAGCTCGAGCTTAGGTTGGAAATTTCATAAGCTCGTGCTTGCGGGGCCCACCTTTGGTCCATTCAAATGGACCAAACACATGATCCCCTTAAATTGCACATGTCCACCAACTTTCGGTAAGATCCGAATTTACTGGACCGTTGGATTGACTATATATCAATTCGAATGGATTGTTGACCATTAAACTCTTGGGCCCATATGGAGATGATAGAAATTGCGGTTGGGGCTGATTTAGGGAATGTTCACAGTTCAAATATTTACTGTAATGCAAGAAGGTTTGGGTTGTTGGCCTATAGAAAGAAGCTTTGGAGCAAATATTTGTAGAGTTTATGTAGTCCAACGCACATCATAGACATGTGTTAAGGTTATATAAATTTGTAGTATACAGATGAGTTGTAGAAGGGTCAGGATCCCTAAAAATTATCTATCATGATTTTGTAGGGCCCATAATTAACAGAGAGTTAGCTTAGCTAATGATATTTACCTTTCTCTTTAGCATTTCAAAAAAAAAAAAAAAAATGAAAACGCTTTTGAGCGAAATCTAGACTTCTATATTTATCTTTTTTATTCTTAAGTCAAAGGCAAGCCTATTGTGTAGAAGCCACACCTCTAAATGAGAACGACATTTACTTAACCTCCAATCTAGAACGACATTCCTAACACGCCAAGTCCTCAAAAGTTTCGTGAAAGAAATAGGGCCTTATAATTCCTAACCTAACCTATATATATATATATATATATATTATATGCACAACACACCATAGGGCGGGGCTGATTTAGGGTATGAGATACTATACCTTCTTTATAACCTTTTGTTGAACTAGTTTATGATATGTAGGGTCAGATATGAATGTATCTCACTTTTATAGCTGCCTAGTGATCGATTGTTGAGCGTAAAGACTTCCACCAATAATTCATGGTGAAAAAACAACACAATGAAAGAAACAAATCATTTCGGCGTCAGACCCATATCTAAATTTCAAGTTTATATATATATGTTTATTATTATTAAGACATGCATGTTAATAGTTCAAATATTTACTGCAATGCAAGAAGGTTTGGGTTGCTGGCCTATAGAGAGAAGCTTTGGAGAAAATATTTGTAGAGTTTATGTAGTCCAATGCACATCATAGACTTGTGTTAAAAGGTTATGTATATATATATTTATAGTATATAGATGAGTTGTAGATGGGTCAGGATCCCTAAAAATTATCTATCATGATTTTGTAGGGCCCATAATTAACAGAGAGTTGGGTTAGCTAATGATATTTACCTTTCTTTTTTCCATTTTTTTTAAAAAAAATGCTTTTGAGCGAAATCTAGACTTCTATATTTATCTTTTTTTATTCTTAAGTCAAAGGCAAGCCTATAGTGTAGAAGCCACACCTCTAAATGAGAACGACATTTACTTAACCTCCAATCTAGGAAGATAGTCTGTCTTGGGTTGTCAACAAATTTAATTGAGCTACAACCTTGAAAGGTGAAAAAAGCCTTGAATGCTAAATTTAATTAGGCTAAATCTTGCACATGACATCTTCCAAAGAATTTGGAGATATTGCCCACATAGTTGTCTTTAGACCTGAGATTTCCCCTGAGAGGTCAAAGTTGAAACATTTTCTTCGTGCGATATTCTAGCCTCGTGCTATCACACGCATCATATTGCGTGATATCCAAGGGCCGCGCGATATTGCACACATCGATCATTCTTTGGAATATCCTAGGGTCGTATGATATCGTACTATTATTGTACGAACGGTTCTGCAAAAATTAATTAATCTTCGACTGTTGTGGGGCAAATGTCAGATGTAATGACAGTGGTACGGTCAATATCCGAAGAATTTAAATGGTTTATAATTGAGGAGGCTTGGCTCCATGAGAGTGGCTACACATGCAGGAGGTTGCCTACACACGAGGGGAGGGAGTACTTGCACACGCGAAAAGTAGACACGCACGCATGGGTGGTTAGGGAGAAACCTAGGGATCAATCCACAGTTATCCAAGTGAGAGGCAGGTTCCCAACCCACTTGTTAAATCGTAGAACTTAATTTACTTGCCCAAGATCCAAATCAGGTTTTCATATGTGAACTAATACCACTTTGAACCGGTTAAATCAACAACCAAGCCTCTCCTCAATTAGTGACAGTATAGGCTGGGGTGACTCACCTGATTAATATGATCCATTGCGATCCCTAAATTTCTAATGATCCAGTATTGTTAGGCAAAGTTTCTATTTTGACAATTGTATGTTTGATATTGATCACAATGGATCATGTTACGAGAGGGTTGAAATAAATACAAATTACAAGTGTCACGGTCAGGGAGATTGTTTTCACTGAAAAACCAACTCTGCCGCCTAGGCAAAAGGGATTCCTCTATGGTCAATGTTGAAGATGAACTGGGTTCGCATCCTATTTTGCTCATGAGATGCACAGGACAAGTAGAACTCCATATTGAGTCTTATACTTTGAAAACCTAAACTGTTTAGAATAAACTCTCTTTGTTATGACATGTGGCGCTTTTTAAGGTGCACAAATGCTGATCACGACATTTATTTTGGCTTTGTTTTTCAATAAATGAGACCTGCATTGAAGTTCCACTTTCGATTCAAATTGGAAATTATTAAACTTCGTCTTTTTATACAAAAAGTCAAAAAGATACTCTATCAAGCAACTAAAAATAAAAAATTATCATAAACCCCGATATTTTATTTTCTCTTGATTTGATGTTTCACCCTACTTAACTTCAATTCACCAAACATTCAAAGAGACCGATCGCAGGTGTGTGCTTTCAAAGGTACATCTTCAATTTTGTTTGGAAGACCTCTATTTTATTTTTTTTTTCTCTAAATTCTCAGAGAAGCAAGGCATTTCCATGTGCCATGGGGATAACTTTATAACATCTATCAGTAATTCCTAATCAGCCAAGCTCTCTGAAATTCCAAGAAAGAAATAGGACCTTAGAATTCCCAACCATCATATCCACAACCCAACATGGGCCAGAGCTATTTTAGGGTATGAGATATTATACCGTTGAAGGGAGCTGCTATTGGCACAAAAATTTTCTCCCTACCCACACACACATTTTTTAAAATAAAAAATAAAAAAAATCCTGTGAAATTACTTTTTTGCCCACCCTCTCCCTTTCTCTCTCCCCCGCCTCCCCCTTCACCTCCGGCCGGCGGCAGATCCGCCGCCATCCCCTCTCCTCCCCTTCTCCCGCCCTCCCCACTGTTTCTCTCTTTCCTCCTCCCTTTCTCCCCCCCTCCTCCCCCTTCACTGACGGCGACGGTCGTCCCCTCTCCTCCCCTTCTCCCTCCCTCCCTCCCTCCCCACTGTTTTCTCTCCCTCTCTTCCTCCGTCCCCATTGTTTCTCTCTATCCTCCTCCCTTTCTCTCCCCCACCCCCCTTCACCGACGGCGACGGCCGACCCCTCCCTTCCTCCCCATTGTTTTCTCTCTCTCCTCCCTTTCTCTCCCCATACCTTCCCCTTCACCTCTGGATCCGGCCAGGACCTGCGAGTGCCGGCCGATCCCTCTCCTCCCCTTCTCTCCCCCTCCCCTCCCCCTCCCCCACTGTTTTCTCTCTCCCTTCTCTTCTCCCCGTCTCTCCCTATCCTTCTTTCTCTGCCTTCCTATTTCTCCCTCTCCCTTCCTTTCCCTGGCCGGCGGTAGATAGGGCATCTTGGCGATCATTGCGACTGCCCGGCTGTCCAATCTGCCGCCGGTCGAAGGTGAAGGGGGAGGTGGGTAGAGAGAAAGGGCGAGGGTGGGCAAAAAGGTAAGTGCACAGTTTTCTTTTTTTTTTTTCTTTTTCTTTTAAATGTGTGTGTGGGAAGGGAGAAAACTTGTGTGCCAATAGCAGCTCCCTTCGTTGAACTAGTTTGTGATATTTAGGTTCAGATATGATTGTGTCTCACCTTTATAGCTATCTAGGGATTGATCCTTGAGCGTAAAGATCACGTTGTTGGTAAGAAGAAAACGACAATGAAAGAAACAAATTAGTTCGGCATCAAGCTTTTCTATAGTGAGATATGAATGTTCAAAGTTCAAACATTTGCTACCATGCAAGAAGGCTTGGGTTGCTAGCCTATAGAGAGAAGCTTTGGAGCAAATATTTTTAGAGTTTATGCAATCCAACGCATACCATAGACCTGTATTAAGGTGATATATATAGTATACAAATGAGCACTACACCAAAAATGAAAAATTGGAACGGATTACCGTTACTAATCCGTGTGTTCCTAATCCGTTCATCCGTTCCAATTTCCTGTTTTTGGAACAGATGAACGGATTAGAAACGGTTTAGGAACGGATGAACGGATTAAGAACACACGGATTAGGAACGGTAATCCATTTCAATTTTCCATTTTTGGTGTAGTGGAGTAATTGCAGACCAGTTAGGATCCCTACAAACCATCTATCATGATTTTTAGGACTCATAATTAACCAAGAGTTGGGTTTGCTAACTATATTTACCTTTCTTTTTTCCTTTAATAAAAAAGCTTTTGAGCGAAATATAGACCTTCATATTTATCCTTTTTATTCTTAAGTTAAAGGCAAGCCTATAGTGTAGAAGCCACACCTCTTAATGAGAACTACATTTACTTAACCTCCAATCTCGGAAAGTAGTCTATCTTGGGCTGTCAATAAATTTAATTGAGCTACAATCTTGAAAGGTGAGAAAGTCTTGCATGCTAAATTTAATTAGGTTAAATATTTTACATGACATCTTCCAAAGAATTTAAATGGTTTATATGGTCAGATTAATTGTGGCTATTAATATAATATATATATCCTAGAAGTGGAGGCAGGGGCCCATGAGAGCACCCGCACACGCAAGAGGTTGCCCGCACACGCTGGGAAGAAGTACTCGCACACGCGAAGAGATGACACACACATATGGATGGAGGGTGCACCCTTAAACATATGAAGAGAACTAGGGATCAATCCTCAAGTTATACAGGTGAGAGGTGGCGTTCCCAATCAACTAGGCAACCCCTTGTTCTTCTTAGATTGTATAACTTAATTTAGTTGCCCCAAATCCAAATCAGGTTTTCATATGTGAACTTATACCACTTTGAACCTGTTAAATCAACTACCAAGCCTCTCTTTTGTGAAAGTAGGCTGGGGTGAGTCACCTTATTAACATGATCCATTGTGATCCTTAATTCTAACGATCCAATATTGTTAGGCAAAGTTTCTATTTTGACTATTTATTTCATGGCAAAATATAAAATATTTAACAGACCTTATTTTAATAGTGAGATTCTAAACTCCTTTTGTATATTCTACACCAGTGGGCTCTTGGACCTATCATATTTCCTCAAACTTTTGTTATAAAGAGGTGTCTATAAGAAGTTGCCTTTGATCTCTGCACTAACTTTTATTTTTACCAGGGCCTACCAGCATACATCACAATCGAGGGACGGCAAGTTTTGAGCATGGGTTAGGTATATATGAGATATGAAGCTAATCAAATTAGTTTCTCAAATTTTAATGATTATACATTATGCAAGTTTGTTATAATAAAATCCAATTAGGACTAATGTCAGCATATATATATGTGTCAAGGTAGAATCAGTGCCACTTAGGGCTGCACATGGGTGGTTCGGATCGGTTTAGCACGAAAACCAACTACCAAACCGAACCTATAGGTTTTTTAATTAACTAATTTGATCCAACCGATGGAGAGTGCTAAGACCGAGCCGAACCGAACTGAACTATTCGGTTCGATTTGGTCAGTTAAACCGTTTATTTTTTTATTTTTTTGAAAAATAGAAATTGAAAATTTCAAAACTCAGACAAATTTATCTGAGTTCTGAACAACTTTCTGAGTTTCGAACAAATTTATCCGAGTTTGGACAAAAACAAATTTATCCGAGCTTGAAAAAAATTATCTAAGTTTTGCCCAGTCCCATGTGCAGATTCTCTGGATGATTTCTCATTGTGCAGATTTTCTGGATGATTTATACTTTTTTGAATCAGTTTTCCCCATTTTCTTTCTCTCACCTGTCGTAATCCTTGATTTTTGTAATCAAATAATCTTCACGAAATTGACGGATTTTCTCTTCTTTTTTTTTCTCCAAATGAAACTCTTAACGAAATCAGTTTTCCTTTTTTATATACTTCACAGAGTGTATTAAGAGGGGCACTGTATACTTTTTAAGTGCTTAAAACTTGAAAAGGGACCTTTGGCTCTACGAAAAAAATACGTGGACCGTTCGCAATAAAAACCAAAATTGAGGGACCTCCTATCAAATGCCCCCCAAAAAAAGAGGCAAAGAGATTTGTGGACTTTCCCCAAACCATTTGTAGAGCTTTTCAAAAGTAAAGAATATTCAAATGCAAATGCATTCTCGTCCTCCAAACCCGGGGAATCCAAAATCCTCCGTAGCTTCCAAGGCATTGAACTCACCATGGCGGAAAAAAATAAAGTGGGACGCTCATACTGTTTTAAACATATTGAAAACGATGGGCCATTTTATGGGGAATCCTGATCCTGATCCTGATCCTCTTACGAGCAGGTTGCAAAGAATACCCTAATCTTATCACAACAAATCCATTAATGTGGCCCACCTGCGAGATCCAAACTACTGTTTATCATTACGCTACCTTGTACAATATCTGGGCCAGACCTGAGTCAAATACAAGTTATTCCCATTTATGATGTCGCATCTAGTGGTGTTCATGGGCAGGGGCGCCCCAAGACCGAACTGGGCCAAGCAAGCTTTGGGCCGGGTTTTAGATTCAGGTTTTCATAGTTGAGCTATGATTGGAGATAAGATTTAGGCCCGTTTAATCTATGGAATGGGCCTGGATGAGTGCCCAAAACCTGGCCCCAATGAGAGATACAATTTAATAAAAGGGGGCTTCGGTAGGAGGTCCCTCAAAGCATGACTTTGTTGTAAACAGTCCACAAAAAAAAAGTCATGCAGCCACAGTCTCACACTTTTTAATACCTAAAATGAATGTCTAATTTACCCTTCATTTAAATCATGGGATTCATATCCCATGATTGGTGTGATGTCCCATTAATAATGGTTAACTACCATTTAATTGGCCATGATTAATGGAATCCTATTAATGAGATTTTCAAATAAATTCAAAAAACACACAAATAAATTTCAAAATAACGCAAATAAATTTTTAAAAATTACAATAATTTCAAAAAAATGCAATAAATTTAAAAAAGCAATAAATTGCAAAAGAACGCTGATAAATTTAAAAAGATGCAAATAAGTTTCAAAAGATCCAAATAAATTTTAGAAACTGTAAATAAATTTCAAAAGACTCAAATTAATCTCAAAAGATCCAAAGAAAATTAAAAAAAATGCAAATTCGTTTCAAAAGACGCAAATCAAATTCAAAAGGCGTAAATAAAATTAAAAAACTAAATTAAATTTAAAAAAATGTAAATACATTTGCCAAAACTGAGATAAACCAATTTTTCAAATTTTAGAGAAATTTGCCAAAATGCAAGTATTTTTTTCAAAACTCGGTTAAATTTTTTTTTAAAAATACAAATAAATTTAAAAAGGCACAAATAAAATTCAAAAACACAAATAGATCTAAGAAAATACAAATAAATTTGCCAAAAACACAGAAACATTCGTTCAAGAACTCAGTTAAAATTTTTAAAATGGAGAAAAATTTGTTAAAAACCCAGCTATATTTTTGAAAAATTTAAATAAAACTGCCAAAATCTCATATAAGTTTGATCAAGAACTCAGATAAATAGCCAAAAACTCATATAGATTTATCCAGAACTCAAATAGATTTGACAAAAATTCAGTTAAATTTGATAAAAACTCAGATAAATTTGACAGAAACTCAGCTAAATTTGACAAAGACTAAGATAAATTTGACAAAAAATCAGATAAATTCTCCTAAGAATAAAGCCTGCAACTAAGCTCCGTCATCGTAGCCGTCCCTTCCCTCCTAGGCTTCTTCCTCCTCTCCCAAGAATCCCTCCTCTAAGTCCTCCACGAATCCCAAGAAAAACCCAACTGGTGCGTCTTCTCCTCCCACTACATCCAATCTCTCTTCACCTTCCAAGATCTCTCCTCCCAATCCACCTTCAACCACTCCTATCCGGTCACTTACCCCAACGAGCGCTAGCTCCCCTCTGAGCCATCCATACAAATGACCAAATCAGTCCCCAAGTCATCTGCACACATTCCAAATGCCATATATGCCAACAACCCATTCCTTCCAACCAAACCCAGTCAAACACCAACTCAAATCTTTTGCAACCAATCAGCCACTGCAAATCACCATCTCCACCGAAGGGTAAGGCATAGCAAAGATCCGAACTGAGGGTCAATCCACGGAGATTTGAAGATTCTGATCTGGGCCACTCGCCGTCATACAATTATGCAAAGCTATTAAAACCGAATGCGATCTGGAGCACATCCAAACGCACCTTAAAGATGCAATTGACTCAATCTCCAGCAAGAACAATCTAAATTGACCGGAATTCCAAAAAAAAAAAGAATAACGCAGATTGGAATTCCATCAGATCTAGACTCTAATCTAACCATTTTTTAAAGAAGAAGAGAACATAAAAGAAGGATTACATAGAGTTGATGATGACGATGAGAGAAAGAAGACCACTTTGAGGGAAGAAGGGAAGGTGATCTTCCCGCATTGCTGTGGCGATTTGACGATCTCCCTCGTGATCTCTCTCCACCTCTTGCAAACGCAGGCGCAGGCAACCACGTTCCTTCGAAAGGGCCACCTGTCCTTGCTCGATTCCGGGTTTTCGAAGATGAGTAGTAGAGGAAGGAAGGGATGGGGGACTGACGAGAGCCATCTGAGAAACCCATGATGGATTATTTTAGGAAAAATAGAGGGATTTACAAGATTTGAAATTTGAAATTTCAAAATTTTATACCTAAAACGATTGGAAGGGAAAATTAGTCTTGAAAAATGTGATCATGTGGATGCAACGACATATATCTGCAAATAATCTAGCTGAGTGGACCAGAGGCCTTAAAGAGTTCTTGCGTGGACTAGAGGCTAGATACATTCCACGTTAGGGACTTTTCGCTAATTTACTCTCAATATAGAGACTCAAAACACATGCAATTGCACAGCGTCCCAACCAAGTAAGCTAGGGCTTTTGACAGCCAGTAAAAGCCTCTTTTTATCTCTAAAAACCATCATGCATGCGGCCTCGAGCTTAACTTTTTTTAGGTGGGTTGGGCTCCGGCCAGTCACCTATGGCCCGAGTTAGGTTTGGGCCAATGGTTTAAAATCATATCAGGTTTGGAAATTGTGCGGCCTTGCCAGACCCGACTCAACTCATGAACACCTTCGCATCATTCACACAGATGCCCATGGATCAACCACCCTTGGCTTAGTGGAAGTTTTTTTTTCTTAAAAAAAAAAAAAAAAGAAACAACACCATTAAAAATGATGCATCCAACCTTCAACCGGCAATAAAACTGAAAAACAGACACAAGGACAAGAACCCGGTAAATGAAATGACAGAATCAACAATGTTGTAAATAGAAGTTATTAAAGTTCTCCCCTGGAGTGTTGCAGGGCAGGACCTACCTTTTTAAACCCACATATTACGGCTTTGTGCGCAGGAGATTATGATGAAATGGATGCCTTACCTACTTGTGTGCTATTAAGACTTTCCTTCAAACTTTGGAAAAGATCCTGCTTAGCTTTTTATAAGAGGACGTTAAACAGAACTTGAATAGTCGACATCTTAAGGTGGTAATAGCACATGCTTTCTCACCTAAAACAGAAATAGAGACGGAGGAATGAAAGTAGGGAAGAGGAATTTCTCTGCTGTAATAAAGGTGGCCCTTGTAATATTGTTTCTTTGAGAGACAGAGAGAGTTAGGTTGCCTAAATATTAACCTCCTTTATGACCTACCCGGAAGAATGAATGATGAATTCTAAAAGAGAGAGGCAGAGTTACGTTTGAATGTGAATCATGGGTACACAATAAACCCAACTTGAATCGGCACTGATTCAAATTTCTCGTCGGTGGAAGCATAGTTACCATTATTTCATCACGAGAAAAGTAAAAGATGGGAGACCAGGGGCAGGCTTCCAAACTGCATTTAGCCATTTACATCCACCAAAACATCTTTAGTGATAATAAATGCATTCTTTTCAATTTTACCATTTCAACTAAAGAGTTATTTCCAATGCCTTTTTTAATCTTCTGTTGGTAAAGTGAGGGCAAAACGCAGTCTCTAAAAGTAGGCCCCACGTAAATATAAAAATAAGACTCACATCTCTCGTGCTCACGGAAGCTCCTCCGATTTCTAAAAAATCTCTTATATCAACTTTCTTTTCTTATATAATTCTAGCATCTTGAATTGAAGTAGGACCCACCTTTAAGTTTTAGAAAATAAAAATTTATAAGAAATTGAATCACAAAAAAGCTATGGCTGATACAACTCTTTAATTGAAATAGTAATTGGCTAGTGGTGGACCAAGGATTTTCGTTTGAGGGGTGCAGTCATAAACACGTAATTGGATTTTGGGAATAAAACCCCAAGATTTTCATGTGAGTTTTGGGGCGGACGCTGGATATTTATGCGAATGTTCAAAGTAGAGCTAGAATTTTTATTATAATTTTAGAAGCGCACCGAGGTCCAATAAGTGCCTAAACCCCCCCCCCCCCCCCCCCCCCCCCCCCCCCCCCCACACACACACACACACACACAAAAAAAAAAACCCCAAGGGATGTACTTAGGTATGACCCTGTATTTTGCTAACTCCTTGTTCTAAATCCCACTCCATTTCTTCCCTCACCAAATGGTGAGGGACAAACTTAATGGGGCCCACCTAGGGACCCATTGATCGTGGCACTTGTGGGGGATGGAAAGAGACATCTTGGATGAGCCCATATATCAAATTTGGGTTTAATCTCATGCCTCTAGCCCCTTCATCTGTGGCCTACAAATCTAACGACTTTATATTAAAGGAAAAAATCTTACCCACAATCCAACGGTTCAATCCATTTGGATAGGTGTGAATTCAATGAGTCTAGTGTACTTAAGGGTGTCCCATATATGTGGATGGTTCAGATGCATTATAAAGTCAACCCTATTATGTTGTCCCTCACCATAACATGGTGAGGGATGGATGCACATGAATATTTCCTTATATATATATATATATTATATTTAAGTTTGAATGTGTATTTGGGGGTTGTCCAAATACTATTTCAATTAACAAACTATATCAGCCATAAAGGCCATAAAATTTGATGAGATTCAATTTCTTGTTTTGTTTGTAATTTTTTAGTTTCAATTAAAATTGTAAATAATCCATTAAAAGGCTGGTCCCACTTCAACTCAAGGTGCTGGAATTACAAAAGAAAGGATTTAATTTGAAAGTTGCTATTACAGGGTGAGAAACTAGGGGAGGAGCTTACGTAAGCATTAGAGAGGTGGGTCCCACTTTTATATTTATATGGAAAAATTTGAGGAGGGCCCCATTTTTTAGAGAGGCTATGGTTACAAACATTTTGCCTTTTTTTCAACAGAAGATAAAGGGCTAGCTCTTTACTTGAAAGGGAAAAAACAGAAAATAAAATACATTCATTATCTCCGAAAAGAAGTTTTGAAATGATATAAATACGGTTTGGAATTCCCCAAATATGTGGTGTCTATCCATTGGATATACGCGGCAGCGTTGCTGTTCGGAAGACCGCCCCTTCTCTTTAATTTCTTTCTCTTTAAAGTTGTATAGCGGTTGAAAAAAAAAATTCAATTCTAGCTTTAGGAGAAGCCACGTCAGCTATTTGGGGCCCATTTGTGAATGTGTCTTTCAAAAAACACATATGTGCCTTTTCAATAAAATGTGCTCCTTCTTGTGACTCATTTGTGAATGTGTATTTTTAAAAATACATATGTGCCTCTTCAATAAAATGTGTCTCTTGGTCCAAGTTTTGTGGATGTGACCCAATTCAAAGGGATGCGTGCCAACTCTATAAATTAAGGTTATTTTCAAATATTTTTTATAGTATTCCAAATTAGTAGAAATACATACGAATCTTTTGTTTTTTATGATGAAACGTGTATGTTGACTTGGATTAAGGGAATAAATGTTTGTTTTTCACAATTTTTTGGTTGATTTAAATTTTTTAATTATTTTATTATAAATGAATTTATATGAAAGGATATTATTTTTTTTATAAAAATCAAATAAATAAATATGATTTTTCAGATCGCACATACTTAAACTGTGCATCCCACAGGGGGCTTCATGCTAGTTCTTCCAAATTAAAGAACCCCTTTATCCAAAAGACATGCTTCAGTGACCCACAGCTACTGGGGAGGGAGAGGATCTTGTAGACATGAATCATGTTCGAAAAAGCAGTTCACTTTTGGTGAAGTGCTTATTTTATGTTATTATTACTGATGTTGGATGGGTCATACAGTAAAAGCTCCACATTCTTTGATTAAAGATTCCCCACGGAAGTAGGATGGTGAAGATACTTACGTGCAATGAACGTTTCTACCATTTGAAAATGACGTGTTGTTTTTCCATGGAATCAATGGCTGTAAATCCATCAATATAGGCCACCATTGATGTCTTAAATCACTTTAAAATCTTTATCCCACTTTGATTTATATCAAGCACATCTTGAGGCACAGCTTTACGGGTCTCGATCTGGTGAGGCTTTACCCACGTTTACTGGTCCACCACGTCATTGTTGGTAGCCTGTCTATATTTAAGATAAGGCAGCCCCACGATGACATAAGGGATCATGATTGATCCATCCACGCTCACTGTGGATCAAATCCCCAGGATTCCGTTTCCAACTTTACTCCTATACTCAGTGTCAGAGTGATATAGAGTGTGAAACTGACTCTTACTTGTTATTTGTTTATTTATTCCCCTCTCTCCCTCTCTCTTTTTTGTTATCCAGCCAAGGGGCTGGGACCCATTAGAGACTTTATCCGTGGAAGTAACACCTGCTTAGACCCACTCCCACGGGTGGACCTAGGCACCATGCGGGTGAGATCGCAGCCGTTAGACCATCGCATGCTTAAAAAATTCCAATAAAAATTTGAGACCACCCTCAAAATCTACATGAAAATCCTCAGTTTGTCCTCAAAATCAAACTGCCTGTTAAGGTTCGCACCCCTAAAATAAAAATCCTAGCTCTGCCATTGCCCTCTCCCACAGTAAGAAACTATATTCATCATATATATATATATATATAAGACTTGCTTTGACATGTTGTAAGAAACTCTATTCATCTTATATAAGACTTGCTTTGACATGTTGTAAGAAACTCTATTTATGAGTTTTTTTTTGGTTTTTTTTTACCATGTTTTTTTTTTCAATTTTATGGGCTCTTTTAGTTTCATGGTGATGGTTTTTCATGGATTTGTGAGATTTTTTCTTATTATGGATTTTTGTTTATGTTTGTGGTGCTTTTATTAATTTGATTACTTTTTAGTCGTGGGTTATTTATTCTCTCAGTTATAATGGGCTTATTTATTTCTATTGATAGGTTTTCATGGATTTGCATATTTTCTATTTTTTCCCTTTTACTTTTAACTTTTTATTCCTGGGTATTAGCTTCTCTCTCTCTCTCAATGTTGTGGTGTTAGGGTCACAGATTTACATAAATATAACAGAGACTTAGTCATTTTCTGCACACATATAAAGCATTTTGAAAAAGAGATTATTTTCTGCACAAATATAAAGCATCTTAAAATAGAAATGCATTTTTGTCCAACGGTTGGAGTTATCAATGTTGGAAAATGCTATAATTCTTATAATATCTGTATAGCAATAGTTTTATACAGTGATCTAAATCTATTTTAACACATGTTAGAATTCATCCAACAGTCTACCTTAAATAAAATAAAATAAAATAAAAAAACTTCAAGGATTGTTTGAATGTCAAGGCTCTACTAATATTACAACATATTATGTGGAATATGTAAATTGAGTTTCATTGATGTTTTAGTATAAAACACTATAATATATGAGTTTTATAAATTTCACATTTGACTTGGAGATGATTACTACACATTCTCCTTTTAAATAAAATTTGTTATATAGAATTTAAAAACTGAGAAATGAGGTATTTGTTTATTTTAATTATTTTCTTTTCATTAATTAATGTCTCAAGAAATAATCCCAAATTGGTTATAGTTTTATTTTTGAGCCCGGGCTTAGTGCGGGCCTCTCTTGCTAGTTTGTTACTTAAGGTAATTTGAAACTTTGTTAGGGTATGTTCATTCAATTTGTTGTTTGATTCCCCCAATTTGTAGTTCGAGTTTGATGGATTCGGATAATATAGTTAGACCGCTTGCATTCATTACTGCACAATGATCCAGCAAATTAATTAGGCACACATAATTTATTTGTGTATCATAAATTGATTAAATCCTTTTACTTTTTTAGAATTCAATCCCTTCACACACTTTTACACCCATTAAGTTTGCCAAATCCTAATGTTGTATTGATAACTATGATCCTTCATAATTTTATAGTAATGGGTCAAGTTATGCTGACATGGCAACCCAGCCCATCTTGTAGTCATATGAATCAACAAGGTGAGTTGCATATAACATTGAAATTAATTTTTTCATAAATGAAAAAAAAACTCCTGTGGCCAAATTTTTATAGATGGAAAAGGCCAAAAAAAAATAAAAATAAAAAAACCATGTGGGCCAAATAAGTTCAGGCCCAGCACACTGACAGCCTACTAGCAGCATGCTAGTCATTGCATGCCCATCACAGGCCATTCTAGCGTGCTGGCTCTGATGAAAAACAGCCCATCACTTGGTTCAGGCACAAAAGTATTCATTGTAGGGGCTATCTCATTTTATTTGCAATCCAGTGGGTCCTAGGATCCCTTAGTTTTTCCCTTTTTTATTTTTGCAAAGTACATTAATTTCCGTAGAGTACTGTGAACCAAGAAAAATCGGATAGGTTATATTTTTGCATTTTCAGAGATTTCTTTGAAGTTCAAGAGGGTTTGTGATCTTAACCATGACAAATGATTCAGACCAGACCTAAGGCCCACCCCAAAAGCACAAAGTAGGGGTTTATGAACTTTTCACAAGTGGGCTTGTGGTGATTGCAGGACACACCCACTGGATGGGGTTGAAGAACTACTTGATCACTTGCCATGTGTCCAACAACCAAAGACCAATCAGCAATCTGGATGGGAGCACGCTTTATCAAGTGGCCCAGAAGTGATCGATGAAAGATCGATCCCATAGATATCGATCACTCCCTCTCCTCTCTCACTTGTCTTATAAGAATTCTTTTTTTTTTTTAATTATTTGTGATCAAGCAAAAGGCCACCAACAACAGGAAATAACAAGAAGAAATAGGTGTTGCAACAATGACAGGAGATTTCCCTTCCAAATTTTGATATAGAAATTCAACTGTTTGAACTACAAGTTGAAGGAATCAAATCCTTACATTATATTTTGGAAATTAAAAAGAAAAACTCCCCAACATATTTGACTACCTAACCAGAGTACCAAACCACTTTCACTACTAGCAGCATCAATACTAGTGTTTGTTGTTTCTTAGATCTTGCCATTTCCATTCCCTATTGGTAATGTAGCAGCAGTTCCTAGTTGCAGCTGGCCATGACTTTTTTCGTCTTCCTTCTTTCCAAAGATTGTCTCCATCTCTTCAAGGGTTCTGCCCTGAGTCTCTGGCAAGAATATGTAGAAGAAGATCCATGAAACCATAGCGATCCCAGCAAACATAAAGAAGGTCCCCCCAATTGTAATGGCCTTGTATAAAGATATGAAAGTCATCCCAAGTACGCCGCTGGTGACACAGTTGAAACCAACTGCCAAGCTCATCCCTTGAGCTCTGAGCCTCAATGGGATGACCTCTGGGCTGTAGACCCAAGTGATTGGTCCTAGGCCGATCGAGAATGATGCGATGAAGGTTAGGACAAACATAATGCTGACTGCGATCGATCCAACTAGCTTCTTATCAGAATTATGGTCGATGATAGTCAATCCAGTCCCCAGTCCCAGTAGGGAGATGATCATGCCCATGATGCTAGTTAGTAGCAGTGGACGCCTCCCAAACCGATCGACCAGAAACGTGGCCACCAAGATGAATATGGTTTTTGTGAATCCAACTGCCACAGTTGCACCAAGTAGCCCATTTTTGGATTTGATTCCGGCCTTCGCAAATATGCTGGGGCTGTAGAGGACTACAACACTTACACCGGAAGCTGCTTGGAAGAAGTGAATTCCTACAGCAGCAATGAGGATACGGCGAACTGATGGAGATGGCCTAATCAGCAGTTCCTTCCACACACCCTCCCCATGACTGCGCTTTGGGATGGGGACAATGTCATCGGTGCAATGTTGAGGAATTCCAACAGTTTCTTTGATTTCAGAGAGGCGAATTTCGGCCTCCTTCCTACTCTCAGAGGTCTTGTCCAGTACCCGCTTGGCCTCACCCAATCGGCCTTGCATGACGAGCCACCGGGGCGATTCGGGCATGGCCAGAACAGAGATGGCTAAGAATACTGAGGGTATGGCTCCAACTCCTAGCATTAATCTCCAATTGATGTGGTTTGGGAGGCCAGCGAAGGCGATGTTAGAGACATATCCGAGCAAAATTCCTCCATTGATGAACACTTCAGGAAAGGAAGTGAGGAAGCCTCTGGTGGAGGCGGGCGCGACCTCAGCTGTGTAGACCGGAGCGATCATGAGAGCGTAGCCAGCCCCAATGCCGGCAACGAACCTCCCCACCATGAGGAAGGCGTAGTTGGTTGCAAAGCCCATCATCAATGCCCCAACGAAAAATATCACAGCGGCGAAGACGATTGTGTATCGCCTACCAATCCAATCAGAAGTTCGGCCAGCAGCTGCTGATCCAATTAGACAGTAGAAGCTGAGAATTCCCATTAGGACTTCTACCTTTGTGTCGTCTAGCTTCAAATCTTCCTTGATGAACAACACTGCTCCACTCATCACCCCAAAATCTGAGTAATAGAGAGGCAAAGGGAGACTATTCAGCAGGGAGTGAAGAACAGAACCCATGTTGAGTTTTTTTTTTTTTTTTGTTTCCCTTGAACAGAGGGCCTTATTAACAACCCTTTCATCTTAACTGAATAAGAGAACAAAAGTAACTAAATTTGAGATCTCATACAATCTCAGAGAAGCCAATATGGAAACATTTCCACACAGAGAGAGCATTTTAATTATCGGTGAGAAAGAACACTACCGGTATAGACACTATCTTTGAATTGGATTAATTTTGGATACTAAGAGCCACATCTTCCTGGCATCATAATATTAGAAAAGTAACTAGACTACAGATCTCTTGCAATCTAATATGAAAGAAGAATACACGTCTTATTTTCTTGCATGTCTTTGACCACTAAAAAAGGAGAAAAACATCACTCACCATAGCCCAAGAGAATCGAAGCCATGGAAGCAAGCATTGTGCAAGCAAATGCATACTTGTTCTTTCGATGCTTCTCCGGCACCGGCTCCATCGCCTTTGCTAGATCCTGTGTCCCAGAAGCATCAGATGTGGCACTCTTTTGGACATTTTGATCACCCATTTCTCAAGAGAACCTCAGTTTCTCTACAGAGAATTTCTGTGGAGAGCTGAGCTGAACGAAGAATGTTATAGCACAGAGCAGAGTCAAGTAGCCAAGAACAGCAAGTACTCAGAATGTTGAAAAAAAAAAAAAAAAAACTAGATTGAAAGAGATTGCAGCAACTTGATTGAGTTTATGCACTCATCTAAACACATACTGCACGTCTATAATTGATAGAAAAAGCTTCTAGAAAAGATTCAGACCTCTCCGCAGGCAATTTCTTCTATTAGTTTTCCAGGTTTCCTGCCCACTTTGGCTGGTTCCAAGAAAAAATGATCCGTCAATGATTCAATAATTCCCCTTTGATTGGTGCCATGATTTTGATTGACCTGTTTGGACTCTATTGCTACTTTCTTAAAATTTGTATAGAGGGGCTAACATTTATACAAAAAAATTCAAGTGAGAACTTGTTCTCACCTATTATATGATAATTCTTTTATGGAATCTAACTAGCAACCCATTCAAACCTAGCAACCAATAGGGAACCCCTGATAATCACTAATCCCAAGGATTGCCACACATCCGAATGGACTGGACCGTTGGACCGAATGTTGAATATTTTTTTTGAATATGAAGTCATTAAACTTGTGGGCCACGGATGAAGGGATTAGAGGCATGGGTTTGGGGTCAAACTTGATACTTGAGATGGTCTCACATAGATCTTTCCATCCCCCCGGCCTCATCCCCAAATGGAGCCCACAATTGGGCCCCATAAAAAAGTTCTAATATAATATGTGAGAACTAGTTCTCACCTGAATATTATCCATATTTATATAACTGACCAGGCCCATCTGGATGCATTTATTCATCGTGGATAATGATGATAAGGTCTTAATCTGGATCGCACAATAACTTTTTCTGCATAAAATAAAAATGCATTACACGATACATTTAGACATTATTTTGGTCAAGGATTAAAAGCTACAATTAAGAATTGATTACAGAAATAAAAATGCGAAAAACTCATATTTGATATATTTGGATATAATACTATTTTGTTTTAAAAGCTCAGAAATAAAAATTTTGCCATATATGTGTGCGTTAAATGTGCGTATAATCATCTGCATATCCTGAATTTTTGTTGAATAGTATTTAATATTTAGTATATAGATTACAGCTTTATATATATTTTTTTATCAGTAACAAAGAAAGAGCCTTCATTAAAAGGATAAAGAACAAGGGAAAGAGAACAAAAGAAGAAGGAGAAGGTACAAGATCAGCATTATACCCACACACACAACACAACACAACTACATAGTGATACCCTTGTTGGATTTGGCTCAAAAGGTCTATTGGGCCTTGATGGATAGTTTACTTAGGGCTTAAGTAAACTAGGGGCTTAAATAAACTAGGGCAAAGTTCCTTATATATACTCTCTAGGGTTATTCTTTGTAAGACACATCACATAAAGTAAGGGAGAACAAGAGAGCATTGTAAAGGGGAGAGACTCTGAGAGCAAGATTGAGATCTATTAGGGGAGAGAGTAGGCTAAGAGTTAGAGGTATATCTTTGTAACGAGTTGCCCAATTTCCTGCATAGTGAAATCGAGCGGAACGCTCATAGTCCCGTGGACGTAGGCAATTGCCGAACCACGTAAATCCTTTTTTGTCTTGTGTGCTTGTGATTGATTGAGCGTGCTTTGAGTTAGGTTTTTTTCCTAGGGTTAGGATTGCACGCAGATCAAGGCAACCCACCGTGATCAGACGATCACCCCGAGGCGGGCCACGCATCTCAGAAGAAGACAGCAGTTTGAATCCGGTCCTGCAGAAGGTGGGCCACGCAGATCATCAGCCGGATCATCATCATCAGTGTTCAGGCCGCGGATCACCATAAGGATCCGGACTCGCTCATCGCCGGAACGGGAAGAGGAGCACGCTGGTTTACAGTCGCTAAAAAAAAAACAACCAGCCGCCGCCGCTGCGCAAGTCTCGCCGGACTGGTCCGCCCCCGTTGCTGCCGTGTCGTCGCCGGCCATCGCCGGTCCCCGCCATCGCACCATCGCTACAAAGGAAGAAGACCAGGCATCATCGTTTTTTTCTTAGCACAGGTTCTGGTTACAGAAAACCAGAACCCGTCAGAGGAGGAAGAAGAAAGATCCAGTTTCTGGGTCAGTTTGCAGGTCAGTTTTGACCCGCGCGCAGGAAGCCCAGCCCAGCATATAATTTCCGGGTCAGTCTTCAGTCCAGGTCAGTTCTGACCTGGCCCAGTTCGTTAAGGAAGCCCAGCTAAAAGAGTTCAGGTCTGGGTCAGTTCTGACCTAACCCAGCCTGTGCAGGAAAAGCCAGCGCAGCAGCAGGCAGCAGCGCTGACGTCAGCAGCACGTCAGCAGTTCGGTCAAACCACAGAGTTGACCAGATTAACGGCCAGAATTCATTCTCAGTTTTCGGAGCCATCCGGACTCCGATTTGAGCTCCGTTTCTTCCTACAGATTCGCGTCGACGAGATCTACAAAGTTAACGGAACGGATTGACCGTTTGAAGTTCTGAAAAACGAGCAGATTTCAGACATAATGGCAAACAAGGCTACAGCAGCAGGTATCAAATTTGAAATTCAGAAATTTGATGGCAAAATTAATTTTGGCTTGTGGCAAAGGAGAATGAAAAATATCTTGATTCAACAAGGAATCAAACTAGCATTGCTTGGCAAGGCAAAGAAGCCTGAAAAGATGGAAGATGATGAGTGGACGGATATCGATGAAAGAGCCATGAGCTCTATTGAGCAGTACCTCTCTGATGAAGTTATGTTCAACGTGGAAGAGGAATCTGCAAAAGACCTATGGGAAAAGCTCGAGAAGCTGTACATGGATAAGAATCTGACAAACAAGCTACACCTGAAGAAACAGTTGTATGGGTTGAAGATGGAAGAAGGATGTGATCTGATGGAGCACATGAACACTTTCAATAGGATGATCAGTGATTTGTTGAGGCTCGATGTGAAATTCGATGATGAAGACAGGTCACTGTTATTGTTGAATTCTCTCTCTGACCCATATGAGCACTTTGTGACTACCCTGCTATATGGAAAGGAGACACTCAATTTTGAGGAGGTTACTCAAGATATCATCTCCAATGCTGCCAGAAGAAAACCTAGCAAAGGTAATTCACATGCAGAGGGACTTCTAGCAAAGGAAGGCTCACATAATCGTGGCAGGTCCAAGGACAGGGGTAAGTCAAAAAGAAACAACTCTAGATCAAAGTCCAAAAGCAAGAAAGATTCAGAATGCTTACATTGCGGGAAGAAGGGCACTAGAAGAAAGATTGCCGGCATTACAAGGCGAGCAAAGATGGGAAGAATAAAGCTGGGGACAAATCAGATAGCAGTGACTCCGTCAGCATTGCCTCAGAAAAGGAAGTGGAACTCCTATCGGTCTCGCAAGGTAACAATCTATCTGAAACATGGATTTTAGATTCCGGTTGTACATATCATATGTGTCCTAATCGTGATTGGTTTGATACTTATGAGCCATGTGATGGTGGTAGTGTTCTAATGGGTAATGATGCTGCATATAAAACCATTGGAATGGGAACCATAAAAATCAGAATGGCAGATGGAGTTGTTAGAACTTTGGGTTGTGTGAGACATGTTCCCTCACTCAAGAAGAATTTGATATCCTTAGGCACACTAGAATCCAAAGGTTGTTCATTCAGTGCAAAGGATGGCTTGCTTAAAGTGAGTAAAGGTATTCTGGTATTAATGAAAGGTACCAGAGTGGGTAACAACCTTTACAAATTGATGGGAAACACAGTTGTAGGTAGAGCTGCAGTCTCCACGGAAGACAAAAACAGCATTGATGAGTCTCAGTTATGGCATATGCGGCTAGGGCATATGAGTGAGAAAGGCATGTTAGAACTTCATAAAAGACAGTTGTTGAAGGGTGTGAAAACATGCAAGCTGGATTTTTGCAAATTCTGTGTTTATGGTAAGCAGACGAAAGTGTCTTTTAAAATTGCAGGAAAAGATTGTAGAAGTAAAGGCATTCTTGACTACATTCACTCAGATGTGTGGGGACCATCCCCGGTTAAGTCAAAAGGTGGAGCTGAATACTTTGTGACTTTTATTGATGACTTTTCAAGGAAAGTTTGGGTTTACTTCATGAAACACAAGTCTGAGGTCTTCGAAAAATTCAAAGAATGGAAGGCAGAAGTTGAAAATCAAACAGGAATAAAAGTCAAGTATCTCAGATCAGATAATGGGAGTGAATACAAAAGTCAAAGTTTTTTACAATTCTGCAAGGATGAAGGCATCACAAGACACTTTACAGTTCCAAAGACTCCTCAGCAAAATGGAGTTTCGGAAAGAATGAACAGGACTCTTTTGGAAAGAGCAAGGAGCATGAGACTACATGCAGGGTTGACTAAAAGCTTTTGGGCAGAAGCAGTTAATCACGCGTGCTATGTGGTTAATCGGTCACCATCAGCAGCATTGGATTGCAAAGTTGCAGAAGAAGTCTGGACAGGTAAAGAAGTTGATTATTCCACACTCAAGTTATTCGGATGTCCAGCATACGCACACATTCCCAGTGATGAGAGATCCAAGCTAGATTCCAAGTCACTCAAATGCATATTCCTCGGATTCGAGAAGGGAGTGAAAGGGTACAAGCTATGGGATCTAAACATGAAAAAGATCATCAGCAGAGATGTAGTGTTTGATGAAAAGTCTATGCTACACGGGGAACAAGATGGTGAAGTCAAAGAGCACAGTGCTGAGAAGGTAGTTGTTGAAATAATTCCTCTTACAGATAATAAAGGCAAGAAATCAGTGCAGATTCAAACAGGGGCCAGTACATCTGGTGGAGAGGAAGAAGTAGAGGTTCAGCAGGAACCCACAAGTCTAGCACAAGGAAGAGCAAAGAGAAGCATCAAACCACCTCAAAGGTTTGGATGGGATGAGGATGAAGTCCATTTTGCTCTTATCACCAGTAGTGGTGATCCAACCACACTCCAAGAAGCTATGAACAGCAGTGATAGGGAGGGTTGGATGGGTGCTATGATGGATGAGATAGAATCTCTCGAAAAGAACTCCGCTTGGGAGTTAGTTCCAAAACCCAAAGATAGAAAATCAGTTGGCTGCAAATGGGTGTTTCGGAAGAAGGAAGTCCCACATGAAAACGAAACACCAAGATTCAAGGCACGTTTAGTAGCAAAGGGGTACTCACAGAAAGAAGGGGTTGACTATGATGAGATCTTTTCCCCAGTTGTGAAGCACACATCTATCAGGGTGTTGCTGGCATTAGTAGCACAGTTCAATATGGAGCTTGAACAGTTAGATGTAAAGACTGCTTTCCTTCATGGTGACTTGGAGGAAACAATTTACATGGAGCAACCTGAAGGATTTAGAGAAGTCAGAAAAGAAGACTATGTCTGCAAATTGAAGAGATCATTGTACGGGCTGAAACAATCACCAAGGCAATAGTATAAGCGCTTCGACTCCTACATGTTGCGGATTGGCTACTATCGATGTGAGTATGATCATTGTGTTTACTTTAAAGTGCATGATGATAATTCATTTATTATGTTGCTACTCTATGTGGATGATATGCTTATTGCATGTAAGAACATGTCAAAAATAGAAGAACTGAAATCTCAGTTGAAAAAGGAGTTTGACATGAAAGACCTTGGGTCGGCCACAAAAATGTTGGGTATGGAAATAAGGAGGGACAGAAAGGCTGGAAAGCTGTGGTTATCACAAAAGAAATACATCTCAAAAGTACTTGAGAAGTTTAACATACAGAATGCCAAGCCCGTGTCTACTCCACTTGCAAGTCACTTCAATTTAAGTGCCAGTCAATCTCCAAGTACGGACGATGAAATTGAAGATATGTCCAAGATACCGTATGCTAATGCGGTGGGATGTTTGATGTATGCCATGGTTTGCACAAGACCAGATATTGCTCAAGCAGTCAGTGTGGTGAGTAAGTACATGGCGAATCCAGGGAAAGAGCATTGGAATGCAGTAAAGTGGATTCTGAGATACTTAAAAGGCACCAAAGACTTGGGAATATTGTTTGAAAGAAAACAGGGACCAGAAAGTGTAGTGGGATATGTAGATTCTGATTTTGTAGGGGATCTGGATAAAAGAAGATCCACCACAGGCTATGTTTACACATTAGCAAGCGGACCGATAAGCTGGAGATCGGTGCTTCAGCCTACAACAACATTATCTACTACAGAGGCAGAATACATGGCACTTGCAGAGGCTTCTAAGGAAGCAATTTGGTTGAGAGGTTTGATGAATGAAATCGGGATTAAGCAAGAATCAATCTCAATACACTGTGATAGTCAAAGCGCCATATGTTTGGCGAAAAATCAGGTATATCATGCTAGTACAAAGCACATTGCTGTTATGCATCACAGAATTCGAGATTGGGTTGCTACAGGTGAGATCTCCGTTAAGAAGATTCACACAGATGAAAATGCAGCTGATATTTTCACTAAGCTAGTCACTATAGAGAAGTTCAAGCATTGCTTGGACTTACTCAATCTCTCCTCTTGTTAGAGATTGAAGGTGCATCTCATCTTCGGTGAGGTGCAGATATGGTGGGAGAGCTTTCCCACACGGTATAGGTGTTATAAACACAAACACAACAATTCTTCAAAAGGTCGGACATTTTTCGCCAAGGTGGAGATTGTTGGATTTGGCTCAAAAGGTCCATTGGTCCTTGATGGATAGTTTACTTAGGGCTTAAGTAAACTAGGGCAAAGTTCCTTATATATACTCTCTAGGGTTATTCTTTGTAAGACACATCACATAAAGCAAGGGAGAACAAGAGAGCATTGTAAAGGGGAGAGACTGTGAGAGCAAGATTGGGATCTATTGGGGGAGAGAGTAGGCTAAGTGTTAGAGGTATATCCTTGTAACGAGTTGCCCAATTTCCTGCATAGTGAAATCGAGCGGAACGCTCATAGTCCCGTGGACGTAGGCAATTGCCGAACCACGTAAATCCTTTTTTGTCTTGTGTGCTTGTGATTGATTGAGCGTGCTTTACCCTAGATTATTTCCTAACAACCCTCCCAGCAAACAACCTTTCAACTACATAGATTACAGCTATGTGACGGTATGCATGTTTTAAAAGTCATTTTTTTGTTAATATTAGTTTATATTGTTATATAATATAAGTTCTTATATTTATAGAAGGGATGTGATCCAGTGAGAACTGTTCTCACGGAGTCCCGTGAGAACTTTTTTGTGGGGCCCACTGTGGGGCCCTATTTTAAAATGGGACCGGTGGGGATTGAAAGATTTATATGGGACCACCACGAATATCAAGTTTGGCCCAAATTCCATGCTTCTAACCCCTTTATCCATGGCCGACAAGTCCAATCCATTCGTATGGATATATACTCGATCCAACGGTTCAGTTCATTCGCATTGGTGCCAAACCTTAGGGCGTGTGAGTATTAAAGGGGTCTATGTCGATTGCAAGGTTTGGATTAGGTAATAGGTGGCCCCACCCCATAGTTCTCACGGTTTGAATCGTGAGAACAGTTCTCACCTGATTATTCTATATCAAATGTAATCTTATATTACTTTCTTGATCTTTTGAAAGATATGGTATATGAGACATACTTGAAAAATTCAACACAGATTATGCGGATTGCGGGCTCACCAATAATGGTCTGGATTAGGGACCAGCAAATCAACTAAGTAAGGTCTGATTGAGGAATTTGTTCAGAAATCAATCTACTCAAATTATCCTCACATTAGACATGTGGGTCTTACCAACACTTACATTGTTTAGTGCTAATATTGTTAGTAAGATTCAATCCAACAATGGATGAGGATCTAACCAGAACTGAGTTCAGAAGTGTAAGGTGTGTGTGAGAGTACAGATCGGGAAGGATGACAATGAATTAGGTTCTATTCTTAAGAATGAGGTTGAGATGATAGATTAAAAAAAAAAAAAAAAAACAGAATGAGGTTGAGACAATTGAGCATGCTCTATTCCAGGATCCAGATCCCCTGTTTCGTCCAAACAGAGGAGCCCTGTTTGGATGAATCAAGGGCCGCCACGCACGGGGGCGGAGAGGGGGTGGAGGAAAGAGAAAAGCATATTATCTTTGTTCGCCCCCCTCCGCCCCTTCATGTGGAGGCCCCTGATCCCCTGTTTGGGCGAAACAGGGGATCTGTTTCCTCTATTCCATTGTATTTTTGCCAGACTTGTCTGATTTAATCCTCCCTTCGAGATAAGATCTAATAATATTAAAAAAAATGGTATCTTGGATTGGTCAACTCCTTGCTTTGATTCAAATCAAGCTGTCCCCGATGTTAACTGTCAGCTCTCTAAAAGAACTGTGATGGAAAATTTGGAATGGTTGGAATAATTGCATTTTAAGGATATTGTCCTATTAATTAAGATAAATAAATGTGCTGATCAGGTCGTGAAATCCTCTAAATGCTCTACCGTGAGAAATGACTAGACAAGGGAAGAAAATGACTATAGATTCTCCACTGCATAGGTCACTGATGGGTCTTACAACAGTGGAAAGAAATAAATACGAAAAGAAACGGAGGAAGAGGACAAATGGAGGAGTTACAGGGAGACTACCCACAATCACTACGGACAAGGGAAATGGAAAGAGAGTACAAAGAATAGATTAGAAAAAGAGAACCCGATTTTGGGGATAGAAAACAGCATCAACAGATTCACCCATATCAGTGAATGTGGACAGTACAGTAAGGAAAAAAAAAAAAAGTTGGCAGGAGGTCCTCTACCATTAACATTGAAAGTTTAGGACGTCCTTTGTCATTGTATCCATTAATACTAAGAGGGCTTTTTTTTTTTCCTAAATACGTCTATTTTTATTATGCAGATATCAAAATGGGCCGTGAAACACATTTAAATCCCTAATACCTGATCTATAAATTAATTCTTGCTCTTTGATAAAACAATGCTTGCAAACTACAAGATCGTTTTACTTTATTTGAGTTGTTATCAATTCTAGAGTTTTTTTCAGCCATGATCCACAGTGCGGGCGGGGGCGAACCTGCATGATACAAACCTGCGGCGGTCACCCAGCTCTGATCCAAAATGGCCTATGGCCCATGCCCCATTCAACTTTATACTTTATACTATTAGATAGAGATTGGAGATAGGGGTGGACCTACAGGATACAAACCTAGGCGGTCGCCCCAGGTCTAATTCAAAATGGTCTATGGCCCATGTCCCATTCTAGTAAAGTCGTCACCCCACCCTAGGCTATAAATTATTTATACTTAATCCGCCAAAAAAAATAAAAAATAAAAAATAATGTGTTTAAACCATGTAATAAATGGAGATTGGTGCTATTCGGTGTTGATTTTGACCTTTCAATTTACCATTATCCGCCCCACCGAAATAAAGATTTCGGGTCCGCCCCTAACTGCGGGTGATGCCATCAGGTGGGATGTTACTGTTTGAATTGGTTAGGGAGTAGTATTGCCACCATCATGCTCAAATCAAACTATATTAACGATTTGGGTCCATTTTCTATTGTTATTAGTATTAGTTGTCCACACCTCTAATTTTCTTTTTTTTCTCCACAAGTTTTAATTTACCTCATCACTAATTTCCTAATACATTTCCCTCAGGGCACATGTGAAATAGCCGCTGAGTCCATGTCTTGAGTGTGTAATTTCTCAATGGACATCTTGAGAGTGAAATTTAAAATTTTGCTAGATGTGGTAATAATGGAAAGAGGAAAGAGTACACTTCTTCAGCAGGCGAAATTCATATTTATGAACCCCTTCCCCTTTATATTTCAGAATTTTCAAAATTATGGGTTTTTTTTACATTAATTTTATAATATAAATTCTTTGAACCAGGGCCGAATATCAGATTGGTACATGTCAAGAAAGAAATCCTTCAATTTTATGAATCTTACCCTAAAACAAGCTATTAGAATAAAATTGGATGAAGAAGGGAAAAAAAAAAGGAAAGAAAAGAAAATGATCAATTACTGTTTGAATCCGTAACATCTACTTTGGGTAGGATTGTGACATTATTTAATTGGTTCAAATTAGGGCTTCGTACACGAAAATACTTGGTCCCAAAGCGATGTGCCACACTTGTAAATATTCTAAGCTCAGAGCCCCAAGAAACAAAAATACATGAATGGGTTTAGTTCCTGCCATTGGCCAAGGGAGCTTTCAACACCACCGGACAGTAGTGCAAATTCTACATATTTCAAGCTACTCATCAAGTGGGCTCACTTTGATGTGAAAACTTGGTTATGGGTCATGATCAACTTTTTTTTTTTTTGTATTTTTCAACCATCCTGTTTCGTAGAGTCCATATATATATATATATATATAAGCACCCACGTAAGGTGCCCTTTGTAATTTTGGGAAGAGTCCGAAAGTGGTGTTTCAGTTTGGCAACTCTATTAATAGAGTCAAGTGAAGTAAATTTAGTTTTTAAAAAATATATTTATATATGTATGTGGGTTATGATGATATTTTATTTTTAGTTGTTTGTTATGTAATATTTTTGACTTTTTGAATGGAAAAATGGATTTTTTTTATTTTAGCGGATAAATGTGATCTTTTTTACTTTTTTTAAAAAAGATGGGGAGAGTTTTGAATTAAAATGCTTTTGATGTGACATCTTGTCTGAAAACTAGATGTTTTACTTGACTTTTACTATGCTTATAAAGTAACAAACTATAAGGAAGAAAGAAAGGGTTTGTGGGTCCTACCAGAATGCATCCATGATCCCAGTACATGGTTGAAGTATGTATGACTAGCATCAAATCTCGCACCGTTAAGGAATGGATCAAACCTTTCTGTAGCTCTAAGGTACTAATTATCTATTCTAATCCTCCCAACTTGCTCCGTAAGTTATAAAATCAAGCCTGCAATACGTGCCTTTCAACCAAAGTAAATGATAGGGAAAAAAATTAGGCAAAATTAGCGAAAGGTCCCTAGAATGGAATGTATCCAGCCTCCAGTCCAAGCAAAAACTTATTAAGGTTTCTGGTCCACTCAGCTAAACTATTTACAGCCATAGGTCCCTACATCCATATGATCATATTTTTTATGACTAATTTGCCCTTTCAACTGTTTTTGGCATAAAAATTTGAAATTTAAAAATTTAAAATATTTTATTCCCCCTCTTTCAAATATCGTCCTATCTGTTGATGAGAATACAACTTCTCAATCACAGAAGACGCCCCCACACCTCTCACTATTCCTCCTCCTCTTCTCTGTATGTTTTTTCTTTTTTTCATTTCATCAATGGTCAGGCAGCGAATGGTGGGGATTCCGTCGATGGCGACTTAAGATGAATCTTCTCTGCGCAGGGACCATTGTTCCGGCCGAAATCCAAGGCTGATTCACAATCCTCTCCCTGACAGGCATTTTCCTAACCGGAGAGAACTCCGATCTATTCTAAGGAGATCTCCGACCGCATCTCTCCTGACGGCCGAAGCCGTGCCTCCTCTGGAAAATTGAGGAACTCTGATTTCTCTGGATAGAAAGCATCCCACTACATTCTGATAAAACAGAGCCATCGCCATGAAAACAAGTATAGACAGAAATAAATGGCTAAAATCACACAAGGTCAGTCTATAGCGCTGCGTCTTCATGCCATAAGTGTGAGAGGACTTTTGGCTCTAGGACTTTTTTTTGTGGATCTAAGGCCATAAAGTGTAATGTGAGGGACCTGTCGCCGATGCCCCAAAAAATTATCACAAGAATGCATGTTGCTGCTATACACGGCACTTGTCACCTACAGCATCCCACAATTATGGCACTATTAGATTGATTGCTTTCATTCGATAAAAACACATGGTCTGTCATTTGAATGATCTAAGTTTGGAAAGATGTATGGGCCGAAGACCTGCACTCTGCAAGTCCTTCTCATGTTCTTTTTTTTTTTTTCTGTAAAAGTCCTTCTCATTGGTTGAACGGTTTGGATTGAAAAGACGAACTCCGCCGTTGGATACATATTGTTTCTCTTGAATTCTGAAACGTGGGCCACTAGAGGGCCACAACATCAAGCAACATAATAGTGAAGTTCATCTTGATTAATATACTGGGTCTCACATTCCTATTTGCTCCTCCAGAGTTTCTAAAATGGTGAGGCATTCCTCTCAAGGATTTAGAGGGCTAGACCATGGTGATGCCCATCTTAATCAATGGGCCTGGTGTCACACTCATCACGGGCAAAATACCTTACTCAGTATTTCTCAACAGTAAGAGGCCTCTATTATGAGCATGACTTAAGAGGTGGTTCTTAATACTAAGACGTGTTTTTCAAACGTTTCAAATGGGTGAAATGTTAAGAGGCATGACTTGAGAGGCATGTATTATGGGGCGTAGATTTAGAGGGATAGACCATGGTGATGCCCATCTAAATCAATCAACCAGGCAAAATACCTTGCTCCACATTTTTCAACTCTGAAAGGCGTGTATTATGAGGCATAACTTAGGATGTGCTTCTTAATACTAAGACCTGTTTTGCAAGTATTTCAAATAGGTGAAATGTTAAGAGGCATGACTTAAGAGGCATGTATTATGATTTATGGGGCGTGGGACTTGCAACCCCTAACTAAATTTAAGGGATAAGTATTAGAGTCCATGGATGTACAATGCTTATGTGGCTCTCCTAGTCCATGGATATACAATGCTGATGTGGCTCAAGGAGAGGGAGATGTGACCTTTTTTTTTCCTCTATTTCCTCTAACTAACATCGAGCTTTAAGGTATAGAATAGGACAAACTGTGGATTAGGATTTAGGGGTTTTGGCAAAGCTCAATACGATTCAATCATATTATCTTAACCCTTGAATATAAGGCCACGTCCATTAAAGGACATAATAAATTAGTAATGCACATATCATGATTTTGATTGGAGGATGATTAATAATCGGTGTTGAATTTGGAAGAATGTTATTTCACAAAGGTAAGTGTATGTTGGGTGATGTAGCTTTTTTTAAATTTTCTTTCTAAGTTGGAGCCCAAGAGCCCAAATAAAATGCTACTAGAATTTCAATCATCTGCAATGATTCATACTATGAGCCATTTCTAATTTTCATCTGCCATCTACTTCAAAGTTACATGGACAGATGACTTTTCAATATACACTTTTTTATGTGCCCCCTTGAAATTGTGAAAAGCCTCCTCTACTTTATGGGGAGTTTACATATTTTGTTACACTCGCCCCACTATATTTTTACATAGTGGCCCCAGGCATGTTTCCGGGGTTTCATTAGGGTTTATGCCTAATCAACAAATCCTCCTTGTGATCAAGGATTGTGTGGTAGGCAATTTTCATGGCACGTATTGTGAGACAAGATCAAGCCTTGAAATGTAATGGTGCATGCGTGAGCAAGCTATGGAACCTGCATTTTAGTACAGGAAGTGAAGCCCCACAGCACTAGAGGATCCGAATCCTTTTTGTTTAGGTTAGGAGGGGATACGAATCTTTAAATTTTTTTATTTTTTTATTTTTTCAGAAAGACAGACACCCTATCATAAGTCATAACATCACATCTTATCTGTATTTTTTTTTTCAGAAAGACAGACACCCTATTATAAGTCATAACAGCACATCTTATCTGTATTTTTTTTTTTTCAGAAAGACAGACACCCTATTATAAGTCATAACATCACATCTTATCTGTATTCTTTTTTTTTTCAGAAAGACAGACACCCTATTATAAGTCATAACATCACATCTTATCTGTAAAAAGGACAAAATCTGCAAGAAAATCGCGCCTTTTTTTTTTGGTCTTTGTCTGGCGGTGTACCTACAATACGTTTGTCGTCTTGAAAAAGCTAAATCCAATATACTGGTCACGTGGAACAGTGTTGTTTGAATTTTAGGCGATCAAGTGGGCCCACGTCTTTGGTTGGACATTTCTCGGATTAAGGTCATTTGTTGGCCCAATTCTCACACTTGGGCTGGTTTGTTTTACATGAGGAATCCATGGTTGGAATAGCTCTATCCACAGCAGGGCTAGAGAAACTTAACCCGACCAAGTAACACGACTCTAACCAGACCATCTTTGACACATCAAACTCAACTCAGATTGAATACGGGTCGGTTACAATTTAGGTTTTTATAACCCGATGGGTCCACATAACCCGTATTTTTCCAAAAAATATTATTTTGAGGATTTTACCGAAAAAAAACACTTAATCCGGACGTGTTACGCAATCAAACATTTTAGCAAGTGGTGCACCAATTAGAGCAATTGGAGTCGATTTTTATTTTTTTTACCAAAAGAGCACATCGTCGGCGCCGACCTTATTTACACTTGAATAAGGTCGGCGCCGACCTTATTTACACTGAATAAGGTTGGCGATGACCCTGTCCGCGACCCATGGAAAAGTTACAACTTTTGGTCAAAAATTAGGATTTCTGCGTCGGTAGTGACCTTATTATAAAAGATAAGGTCATCACCGACCCTGTATTAGCATTTTAGCCAAAAGTTGCCTGGAAAAGTTACAACTTTTGTTAAAAAAAAAATGAAAATCGGCCCCAATTGCTCTAATTGGTGCACCACTTGCTAAAATATTTGAATGCGTAACACGTCCGGATTAAGTGTTTTTTTCGGTAAAATCCTCTATTATTTTTATAAATAATAACTTAGTTTTTAGATTTGCAACTCAACTCCACGTGATATACTATTGTGTTTACTTTTACTATTTTTTATATTTTTTATTAATAAAACATACACTCACATACATACATATACACATTTCATATTTCATACTTAAATATAAGCCATTTGTTATTCAACCTTTTACGTGCCTCCCTATGTTAATCTATGTTAAAACATTTTATATATATTCACCTTATCATTAGGAAATCAATTCCAAACAAAATACAATACGATGGATGAATTATACACGCAAAATGAATTTTTTTTTTTTTTTTGAAAAGTAAGTTGGTTCTTCATTTCTGAAATAAATAATTGGGAAAACTACCGGATAAATCCCAATAGTGAGCCATGACCTGGAAACCCACCCAGTAAAAGGGCCCCTTCCGGTTTTTTTTTATATGTCTATTGAAGTTGTCGATATCGACAATTGTTGCGGTTTTACTAAAACCGCCAGAGACCCATTCTTCCTCATTTTTTCTTCTTCCTTTTTCCCTTATCCTCTTTGACAGTGCCTGTCGACACCTCTCCCTTTCGTTGGTCTCAGGCTGTGGTCCCAAGCATCATTTGGCGCCATCTTTCAAAGCTTATACACAGTTGGCAAGCACATGGAGGTATGTATTATACTCGTTTTGTCTTGTTTGCATTAGGGTTTAAATAGAGCTTTCGGTGCTTTTCATTGGATCGAGAATGCAAGTTCCTTTTTTCCTCATTATTCTTAAACATGAAACCGAATCCCTAGATTAAACGAAATCAGAGTTATTTTGTCTAATTAGGTTTGTTGATTAGGTTTTTTGAAGAAAAAATGGGTTGCATTGTTACCCAACTGAGAAGTGTTTTTTTTTTTTTTTCAAACCCTCTTAATGCACAGAGACGTTGACACCTGAGTTTTGTGAAAGATGGGTTTTACTCCTTTATTAGCATTGCTAGATCTTGGTTTCACACCTCTACTGGCATAGAGATATTTTGGGTCGGTTATACATTTACATACATAGAAAGAGAGATTAAGAAGTCTATGTATAGATTGTTGAATAAAAATGATTTAGAGAGAGATTAAATAGTCCATGTAATGCTGCTTTTGGTTATTATATTTCTGTTACCAGACCTATACGTTCTGTTGTTCCCCTCTATCCTTAACCATCACTACATTATAATATTGCACGTAATGCATAACACTCTAATCCTTTTCCATGTTATGTCTCCCTCTAATTTTCTTCAGCGGCTCAATTCAGATACCTGGAACCATCCATACTTTTCTCTTAAGATTGAGTAGAAAGTTGGGAATAGAGAATTTGGAGTGGTGGGTCAAACCATGTGGATCATAAGCCAATGAGGTGTCGCAGACAATTTATATATTGCAGGAATATATGCCCATGTCGTTTATGTCCTCTCTTTTAGCCGCAAAAAGTGGCATTCATGTGTGTCAATGAAGAGGCATTTGGATTGCACAATGGCCACACTGTAGGTGGTGGGTGCAATGTGGCACAAAGCTATTGGTGGATGAAGGTTGTTGTGAGAATTTGAGAAATTGCAACTTTTGACAAATGTTATAAGTTACTACTTGTTCATTTGTGGTGTGGGATTTGTACACCATCTTCCTCGTTTAAGAAAATGATGCCTCCCTAACAAAAACAAGACAAATGCAAGTTGCTAAAACACAAAAAAAAAAAAGAAGAAGAAGAAAAGAATAGACATAAAAACAACTTTGATGTGATAAAAACTCCCTCCTTTGTCAAAGTATCTGCCTTAAAATTTGCTTCCCTAAGAACATGATGAAAAGTAGCCTCCAAAAAACTTAAAATATCATGAACCTCCTCAACTCAATCCGCCAGATGCCGGGGGTAAAAAAAGTATTTCTTGACCCCCATTGAATTGCAGAGAAACAATCAACCTCAATGACTGAATTATAACCGTCCTTAGGATGAGACTCATGACAACCAATCATAAGAGCAAAGAATTCATTTTCATTAGCATTCGAGCATTCCACTTGTCTTGAAAATCTTCTAACAATGTTCATAAACCAATCTCCAATAACACCTCCAATTCATCCTCTACTTATAGATTTAATGAAGCTACCATCAAATTTAGTGGCTTAAGGATTCCCAAATGAGGGGACATCCATGAAACTAGATTGGTATGCTTAATAGTCAGACCCCCAATTAAAATAGATGCCCAAAGACCTGTTAAGTACAAATAAATCAATACCATCAAATTCTTATTTCTTTGGTTTTTCTTTTGAATCAAGGCTATCAATCAAAACATATGATGGGAAGGCACCTAAGTGTGCCCCACAAAAATGGGCTTTGAGCTACACTTTAGAAACTATGGCCGGTATTTTTTCGACCCTATTTCTCTATGGGTTCTTATAACAGGGTATGATTAGCTGAATTAAGAGTTCTACTTCTGAGTCCATGTTATAGAGATCTGAACTATTCAAAAGTTGTGGCTTGTGTTTACCCATATAGATTTGGTTAGGTTTAACAATGATGTAAGTGGGGGCATGTGTAGGAAAGTATGGTCTAATGCGGATTGCATAAGGTAATGTAGGGTGAGCATAGAATTTTGGGACCTTCTTTGTTCTATATAGTCTCTCTCACTTGTAAGAGTGGATCATGCAAAAAACACATTATCCCACCATTAATGAATTGCTGCCACTCATATCACACACCAATGAGTGCAAAGACACCTCATAAAAAAATTCAATTCAATTGGTGTGGGAATCACCGTTGGATTGATCACATGAAAGAGTTAAAACACATGATTTAACTCTAATGAAATAAATTGAGTGTTTTACATGCTGCATTCTGTTAGGAGTGGAATTGGATGTGTGCCATTTCGATTTTTTGGGTTGGGGGGATGGGAGGGTAGGGGGTGCACATGTGGTATGAGCAGGTTGGACTTATCATGCTGGGCCCATTGCATGGATTTTATAAAGTTTGTGCATACTCCATTTATGGTCAATTGCCCCTACTGGATGTAGTCTTCTTCTCTCCAAATGGATTGTGACAATCTACTTTTAAGACACAGAGAAGTAAATGAGTAAATATGAATCTCTCCGTGGATAACCATAATAAATAAAAATACCTTGAATATATAAGAGGGATGGGAATCGGTTTAGCTTGAGATATATGGGTGTTTCAACCAAGTCTCAATGCGTGAGGATTTGCTTCAGGATGTCTATATAATACATAACTGCAAGCCAAAGTTTAACGAGACATTCATTATGTTAAGTTTGCAATATATTTTGCATAAAAGTTCTCTCTCTTTTTGTGGTTATGCACTTATGATTTTCAGAAGTTGAAAAGTTATGTTTGTTACTATGCAGACGAACGAAAAACAGCCCGCTGATGCTCCGAAAGTTCTCCTATATAACCAACAATACCATATATCTGAAGGAATTCGTGTTGGAGAGGTATATGCATTTCTACATATTGTCTTTCGTAATTGATAGTTATATATCTTCTTTCTATTTACAATTGGTGTATGATTCCTAACTGGCTTGATAACACTTGATATGTGCAGGAGTTCGGTCGCCTCAGGTGCATTCCAACAAACCCGTACGCAGCAGTATGTGGGCTTACAAAAAAAAAACAAAAGGAGTACGTGAGGGAGACAGGTCTCCATCATTTGGCAGATATAAGCCATATAGTAATAGATCACGCGTTAATAACGGCATTGGTAGAGAGGTGGCGTCATGAAACGAACACTTTCCATTTTCCATCCGGTGAAGCAACTATTACGTTGGAAGACGTTGCTTATATATACGGCCTACCCATTGATGGAGACCGAGTAACAGGTCGAACTTTCCCAGGGAGGCTAGTGCAATCAATATGTCAAGAGTTGCTCGGTATTACTCCACAAAAGAAGGTTGATTACGTCGGTCAGACATTGAAATTTAAGTGGTTAGAAAACCATTTCAAGGTTGAAGAACTGGAGAAGAAGAAGAAGAAAAAAAATACAAGCAATATGAGATTCAGGCTACACGAGCCTACCTATTCTTCTTGGTGTCTGGCCAACTTGTCTATCAAACTTCTGGTGCTCGCGGACCTGCCTATGTTCTTGAATTGTTTAAAGATTTTAAGCCTTATGCATGGGGACCGGCTTGTCTTGCTAATCTTTATAGGATGTTGGCAAACGTTACTCGATGGAATAAGGAGAAGACAGATGTAGGAGAGGAGGGGAAGAATGAACAAGGAGAGGAGGAAGGATACCAACTTCGGACACCCACTGGGCCTCTTCAGTTGTTACAGGTGATTGTTCTCACTCTTAATACTGTTTTTCAATTCTCGTATTAATTCAGCGGTATATAACATTTATTTATTTTTTGTAATGGTGCAGCTCTGGGCCTACACGAGAATGTCAATCGGGCGGTGTCCTAAACCGGCAGATAGTTGGAAGAAGGATATACAGTTTCCATTGTTTAAGACCTGGCGGAAGAGGCTTGATGAACACCCAGCTCTCGCAACAGTGAAAGAAGTGAGAAAACAATTGAACAATCTGAAGACTGTGAAAATACACGGAACCTACCCTAGAGGGGGGGTGAATAGGGTAAGTTACAATTAGTGACCAACTATGACCAATTTTAATTTCTTTCAAATAACTAGTCACAAGTGATGATTAATCAAACAAAATGCGGAAGCTTAAACATACACAATCACCACAATGTTATCACCATAACACAAGGTTTATAGTGGTTCGGCCTCAATGCCTACATCCACTACCGGCTTGTGATCCAACACCCCACCGGATTTCCACTATTTTTGCTTTTGCAATAGGCTAAGCAATAACCTTTACAATATGCTTTCCAAGGCTAAGCAATAACCATACAATGTTGTTTTTCAAGGCTCAACAACAACCTATACACTATGCTTTTTCTTAGGCTCAGCAATAACCATACAATGTTGTTTTTCAAGGATCAACAACAACCTATACACTATGCTTTTTCTTAGGCTCAGCAATAACCATACAATGTTGTTTTTCAAGGATCAACAACAACCTATACACTATGCTTTTTCTTTCTCAATGAAGTGTCAGAACACTTAGAAGAGAAACAATTATAGATTAGTACATTTGCCTCTTACTTAGGCTGATATAAAGATTAAAATCAATTTTCAATCATACACTTACAGTGAGTGTTCAAGGTGTATGAAAGTATACTTCAATCAGTTTTAAAATGAAGCTCTTAAATGAATGCTTGATGCATTTTAAGATCGTAAATTAATGATTGAAGGGATGAACTAATCACATGAAGTAATTTAAACAACTTGAAAAGATATTCCTGTAAGTTGTATGAAGATTTAAATACTAAAACACATGTGATTTGGATATGAGTGTTTAGTAGAACAATCCTATAATGACAAAGTGATTGATGTTTCTAAAACAGCTCAAATAGATCTTAGAAATCATGCCAAACTGATTTAACAAAAGTTTGATCACACATGGATTTCAAAAGTATGGAAATCAAATCTAACTTAGAAGCATATACCTTTGAATCTCAAGGATTTTGATTTCCAATTGCCCTCTAGCCTTCTTAGCGTATTCCTCTTTCTTAGGCTTCAAAATGGTTCCAAAAGTTCACCCAAAACGTATCTTTGAAGAGAGGAATGAAGTGAGCATTTATAGACAAAATTAGTCTAACGGCTAGTTTATTCGGTCGACCTGATGAACCCTCGGTCGACCTGGTACAAACGGTCATTAATTTTTCCGTTGGGAGAGTCAACAATTTCTGCTCAACGGCTAGTTTCTTCGGTCGACCTGCTACAGGGGTAGGTCGACCGAATCAATGGTCGGTCGACCGGGTACAGGGGCAGGTCGACCTGCGACACTGGCCTGAGTGGAGTTTTGTGCAGATTTTGCAAAAATGATTTTTGGGAACATGAACTCCAGGCCATTATCTTTTATGCATACTACAAGAATTCTAAAAATGAGATTGTATGCAATCGAAGAACCTTGATATTTTAACTTGATTTTTCAAAAACATGCATGAAGAAATAGATTTTTGAATTAGTGTTTTAAGTTTTAAAACATGCAATATGAGGTCATTGAAAACCAATTCAATATGTGAGTCTAATGATACATAAATCAAGGTCTAAAAGTAATGAATGAGTGTGTGATCAGATTAAGGTGAAAGTGATAGTGCATCCATCAAATTAGCAACAAAGATGGGTCCTAACAATCTCCCCCTTTGCAATTTGATGGCAACTAAGATGATCACAACACTTCTAAGACTTAAGCTCTTCTGAACTTGAATTGTTCTTGAAACAATCTCTCCCCCTTCGTTAGAGCTCTCCCTTTGCTCTAAGCTTATTCCTTTAGGCTCTCTTACTTTCAAGTCGCATTAAAGTATGTCTTGATCTCCCCCTTAGTTTGATCTCCTCTTGCTCTTTCGAGTTCTCTCCCCCTTTGTCATTGAATTGCAAAGGAACCTTTATACATTAGAAAACAAATACCTATTAGTAGCACCTGTTACCAATTTGAGTTGAAAATGGAATGCAGAACAGGTTGTTTTGTATAGAGGTTGTCTATGCTGAGTGAAGGATGCTAAGACAGAAGGTATTAATTGAAAGAACTATAATTCAAAGCATCATAAACATTCATCAATATAACAAGAAGATGAATATGTAAATTCATTGATATTCCATAAAAGATTAGTACATATTCTACTAATTACTTGACCAACAAAAAAAAATCAAAATGATGGTCAGTAATCAAGTCAAAATATCAGTTAAAAATATATAAAAGAGTTAAGAACGACACATCACTACCCCCCACAAAAAGCAGAAAAACTTCCTAAGATCTAAAATGAATCTGTAGGAGATGGGGGCACTGCATCATCATGACGCCTGCAACTGCTGGAGATGTTTGAGAGGTACTTCAAGGTCTTCTTCATCATCCCTGATACCTCTTGCCTAAACCCCTGATAGTCTGTGCGAATGGAAGAAACAATATGCTCTAACGATGTCATACGGTCCTCCAGACTACGTTGCTGAGGTGGCTCTGAATGGGGAGGCTGACCTGCTACAGGATCTACAGGCTCTATCTCTGCAGCCTCTAACTCGTCATCTCCTTCAGCAATAGGATTTCTTTGCTGGGGGGGTGGCAACTTCATCAAGAGAATGTTGGATTTGTTGAAAACAGTGGATGTCACTGGTCTCTCTGAAGCTGGAGGCACCACTCCATATGATCTAGCAAGCTGGGTAAGGAGAAATCCAAAAGGAGCTGCACACGGCTGTGATCCAGTAATAACTCTGAGAATATGGTGCATAATCACTGAAGGTAAGCATACCCGATCTCCAGATATAACTTTGAACAACAGATTTGCCATGTATGGAGTTATTTCAGTCCTATTCCCTTTCCTTGGATAGATGGAATGAGTGAAAATGATATGAATGATTCGAAGAGAAGGAACCATGAGAGAAGCTTGAAGACAATTTTTGGCTGTCCAAACTTCAGCTCTTCCACAAAGAGCATGAGTCACTCCATCTTTTTCATCAAGAGGTAAAACTTCAGATATTATCTTTGGTCCATTTGACCTAGGAACCCCCAAGATAGATGCAATCTTTTCTGTAGTAACCACCTCTTCTCCATGCTCAAATCTGATAGTGAATGAATTGTTGGTGGAGGCACATATAGACTCATAAAGGCCATGAACCAAGGATGAAAAGGCATTTCCACTCCAATTTAGAATACTGGCCCAACCAATGTCTTCCAAGATAGCAGGGACACCATAGCCCACTAGATCTTCTACTACACATTTCTTCTCAACAATGATCCCCTTGTTACGAAAGGATTTGACAACAGAAGATGGAGAAGGAATGGGTTTGAATCTGACTACACGAGGAGGGGATGCTTCAGGGGAGGATGGAGGAGATCTATGTGAAGAAGAAGCTTGGCCTGTTTTTGACTTCTTGATAGGCTGCCTGAAGGTTTGCTTTGTGCGAGCCATAATACTAAACAATTGATTTTTAGAAGGGATGGACAACACTTGAAAATGGCTTGAGATGATTCTTAGATTGAAAAGACTCAGGTGCACAACGTTCCCACTCGAATTCAGCAAAAACAGATCCTAAAAGGATGAAACAGTGGTTCAGACATTCTGTCAAACACCTGAGGTGCAGAAACCGTTTCTGTGAATAACTACAGAAGACAATTGCTTAAACCTAGACCAAAAGGTCTACAAATGGTTGCTACAACTATAAATAACTTGCATGGACAGCTACACTCATCAGAACTAGCAACCAATGATGGGATGACTTGGCGGTTGAAGGTTGGATTTGCCAAACACACAGAACACAGTCGTCTGTAGAAGATGGTTTCGACAGTCTTGGACGGCCAGAACAGATTGAATCTCATGTATTTTTGGATGAGCTGGAAGCAGCACACATTAAGAAACAATGCATCTTCATGCTGACAGAAAGATGGAGTCCAGATGAGAAGACGAACACAGCTGCCGTGCGACATATATGAACACCCTCGGTTTGAAGAAGACAATCACTATGAGAGATCTTTGAGAGAAAGATGATCTTTCCAAGGAAAAATGGAAGAGACAGATTGGAAATGAGAAGAGGAACTTCAGGAGGTCGACCTGCTTAAGGAAGACGATTCTGAGTGAAACAGAACAGACTAGCGCAACTTATTTAAGTTGCAGTTCACGTGTTTTCGGTCGACCGGGCAAACCATGATGTCGACCGCATAAACAGGGAAAAACTGAAGTCTGAGCAGATTCAAGGAAGACTCTGCCAATTCAAGTAAAACAACCTGAACAAATAATACCCTTATCCCAGCTATACTACAAACTCAATCTAATACGAAAAATAGATTTTGCAAAAATTAATCCATTCAAGAGATTGAAAACTTGTAAGTCCAAGACACCTCAGAGAAAGAACTATGAATCCATTCAAACAAATTTGAAAATCAAATTAAATGATTTGTGAAGAGGTATCACGAAAGTCCAAGCCCGCTCAAACCAGGCCCGCAAAAAGATGTACCATATCCGACAAATTCTGCAATTATCGGCTGGATACAGAAGATTATTGACACAACCGCTGGATGTTGTTGACAAACGAGAAAAAATATAGGGACAACCAGCATTTAATTCCAAAGGCTTAGCTGAGTAGCTTTTGAAAATCTGCATTCAGCGGATTTTCAATCCTGAAAAGCAAGATTTGAATAATTAGTGCTTTGTCTTGATTGAAATCCAACTCTATAAGAGCAGCCTTAGTTCTATCTGATTTGAAACAACACTTCTTCTTGTCTTCTGCAATCTTATTCTTCAAGGTTTCAATGGCTCACCAATTCCCTTTTAATATTCCTTCTGATCAGGAGATGAGGAATCCTTTACCTCAATCCCAAACTTTTTCTGCATCTGTCTTAGGTTCCATGATACCAAGGCGACAGGAGAGAGCTTTGGCTAATAAAACAGATGAAGATGCCATTTATGAGCTTGTGAGTCTCGGAACTCATTATTCTTCATCCATTGTCTCATTTTCAGATCGGTTGCGATCCAGAACTCGCACGACAGAAAAGTTTATTGAGGAGATCAATGAACTGCAACAGCTTCTTCTCGAGTCTAAAAGAAAAATAGTAGAGTTGAAGCAAGAGAATAACGATTTAAAATCCTTGCTTACTTCTTCAATTCGGATGCCTAATCCTTTAGACAGAGATTGTATGATGATTTATGAAAAACAGAAGCATTTGAATGATGAGGCTAAAAGTCTCAAGTTTCACTACTAGAAAATCCTCTTTTTGGCGCACCAGAACGCGGGCGGCCGCTTTTGGCGGTCGCAAATAGACTCATTAGCGACCGCCATAGGGCTCATTAGCGACCGCTTATGGCGGTCGCTAATGCCCTTTAATAAACCCACCCGAGACCATTTTCCTTTCACTTTTCCCTTCCCCCCTTTTTTCCCCCCTGCTCCCGCTCTGCTCCCGCGCGACCTCTTCCTTTCCCTCTCCATTTTTCATTTTCCCCCACACTCGTCTCTCTCTCGGTCTCTCCCCAGTTCCCGTGAAGCTCTCCCGGTTGTCATCTCGGCGCTCGATCTCTCCGACGAAGGTAGCTCGATCTCCCCAGTTCGCGCGAACTCTCCGACGTCTCTCCCGGTTGTCATCTCGTCTCTCCGTCTCTTCTGCACGGGCTGTGCAACCTCTTCACTGCAACTCACTACAACTCTCATCTCCTCTCGTCTCTCTCTCCCGGTGCGACGCCAAGGAAGAAAAGGGCCAGATTGACGACGCCAAGGACTGCAGAACCTAACCTTGGTGAGTTTTTTTTTTTTAACTCCTTTTTTTTTCTGATGCCCTATATATGAGTCCCGGTTTTGATGCATTTGATTTCTATTTTAGGATGAATATGTCACTTTTTTTTTTTTGGTATCTTTGATTTTGATCCTGGCATGGAATTTGGGCAAATGACTATCTTGCTAATTTCCATGTACAAGCGTGCATATCTTTGTAAAAGCAACAATAGAGTGGACAGCGAGCAATTTTTGGCTGGATTTCTTATTCAACTTGCGACAGTCCCTTGCAGGCTGTCTGATTGCTTCCTAGGGTTTGATGCGGCGTTTCCTTTTGTGTTCAAGTGGACATCAATTTGATTTGTTGTGCTGATTTTCCTCTATTTCAGTTTCGGATTCTTTCCATTTGAAATGGTTGTGTGCTCATTGTCCTGTTCAAACGGCCCTTCTTTGTTGTAGATCGATCCAAATTGGTGGCCTACATCAATTTGGTATCATAGCCAAATTTTGCAGTTCTCATCCTCGTGACCTTCCTTGATGTCCAATGTCATGTTGTTGGGGAATAGGCTGAAAAGGATGATGGGATGATGAAGAAGATGATGAACATTATCGGATGGTTCTTAGAGCACAATAAGTATAGTGTCAATGTTGGAGGAGGATAATTGTGTGTTTTCTATGCAAATTACTGTGTTCTTATTCTTTATGAATCTATGCGGCATGATGTAAATGAAGCTTTGATCGTTCTGAATTTTGATCTGTCCTCTTGCCAATCCACTGGTACTCAGTGGCGAGGCAGGTCCCTCCAGAGAAATAAACTGGATCGATCACTTGTTGTAGCGTTGATGGTGAGGGACTTGCGTAGTGTAGGGGATGTGTGAGTATTTACTGGAGCAAAAAAAAAAAGCATTTGTCTCCTCTTTAAGGAATTAACAAATGTTCATTTAGTATTACTTTTGTGTCTACCTATTGTACATTGTTGGAATTCTATTTATTTGTGAGTGGCTCTCCTAGTCACTCTTGAAGTTACCTTTCCTTTTTGTGTGTCTATCTCATCTCCTATAGCAACTTTATTTTCTAATTATCCTCTGTATTTTAAACTAAGACTCTGATTCTTTGATCTTTTGGAATCTTTTAGGGCATTAACAAGGATGGTATGATGGGGGTAGCATTGCCCTTTGCAGTTCTTCTTGTTATAGTCGTTACAAGTGAATTTAGAATGAAGATACTCATTCCTTTAACTTTTTTTTTCTTGGGAGCTCTATAAAATGGGATATTGTTTTACATGATTTGCACCAATCTAAGATTTCTTCGAAAAGCCCAAGTGATCAATCAAATATCCATCAAATACCTGTTCTTTGCAGGCTTGCAGCAATATTGTGATCATGTGAGCTTGCAACCATGACAGAGGCATATTGCTTTGTTGCCTCTATTTGTAGAAGTCAAAATGCATGCTTTTCTTGCAGGTGAATCTGACTGTTGGTCTCCTGCATGTAGATTTAAGGGGGGTTGGGAATTGTAAGTTGTTGTGGAAAGGGTTTGGGAATGGGAAGTGGAAGGGAACCTGGGAATAAATAAGCACTTGTTGTGAATAAATGAGCAGATGGCTTGGAATGTGTGTGTGTGTGTGAGGACACGGCCAAAATGACTTCGACTTGGCCGAGTTTTAAAACTTTGCTAGGTATGTGGGGGGTTCCTTGGTGTTTGTCTTCAATTTTTATGGATACTAATGAACTTCTCATCCATAGCATATGTTATGCACTACTAGAATTATTAGCTTTGGCGCATGAGGAAGCGGGCGGCCGCTTGGGGCGGTCGCAAGTAGTACTATTAGCGACCGCCAAATTCACCATTAGCGACCGCTTATGGCGGTCGCTAAAGACCTATCTAATAAACCCCCGCGCCATCCCTAAAAGCAGCTATAAAGCCAATATTGGATGTTCTCCCCTGTGATGCAGTCTTATTGAGTACAACCACAAACCAATACTGGGCAAAGTGGACCATGGGACTCATGGCTAGGTTGAGGGGGTGGAGAGAAGAAAGGGATATATGGGATGGTAGGAATTGTGGGGATTGTGGGGATGGAGGGTATTGTAGGGATGGTGGGAATAGTAGGCAGTGGTGGCAAGGTGGGCTTAGGCATGCTAGGAATGGTGGGGATGGATGGGATTGGTGGCAAAGTTGGCAATTGGGTGGATGGCAACGGCGGCGATGTGGGCTTGGGCAGGGTTGGGACTGCCGGCAAAGGTGGCAAAAGGTTAGCCATGTTATCAGTGGCTTGGACAGAAATAATTAGCAGAAAGATGAGGGGAAAATGAAGTAGGGCCAAAGTATTATTGGTCATATTAGGCTTGGTCCCTTGGACATGAGTAACTAACACAAAGTCGAGAGAAAAATGAGCTAGCATACAAACCGGCATCAGTAATAACTGTTAGGAAGAGGCGAGGACTATTTCTTGTTTCATCGTAATGCACAATGCTTAGTCCAAAACTTCTTTGCTACTAAATGAAAATAGGAGTTTGTGGCAATACTCATCACCTTGATGGATAATGCCTCTGTTTTTCTTGTGTAGATTTCAAATTTCCATGGTAATAACTGTTAGGAAGAGGCGAGGATTATTTCTTGTTTCATTGTAATGCACAATGCTTAGTCCAAACTTCTCTGCTACTAAATGAAAATAGGAGTTTCTGGCAATACTCATCACCTTGATGGATAATGCCTCTCTTTTTTTGGATAGGTTTCATTTTTCACGGTATCTCTTTTGCTGCCCTCATGAGTTACTCGTCACTGCTTGTTAATGGATGTAGTATCCAAAAACTCGACTTGATATTGCAGGCGGAGTTTATCTAATGCATTTGTGGAACTTTTTTAGGGATACTAGGGATACAATGCATTTAGTGACTGTCAAACCGTCAATTTTGATGGTGAAATTAATTGAAGAAATACGATTCTCGATGCAAACCTAGTTTTACCTATTTTCTTTCAAAAGAGAATTTGACATACTGTCTTTTTTCTTTGACAAATATGTTATTAGTTTACATATATTTGTGGTCTACAACATGCTTCTTTCGTATTCTTCTTTTATGATGGTATCAATGAAATTGGAAAATTTTATTCATTTGCATGCATTATTGAAATGTAGACCCGTTCGAGAGTTGTGTACGACATCTGTTCGGTAATCCTTGACGCGACGGATTGGGTCTTTGACTGGATTCGTTGTTCTTGTGATTTACATTCGAACTTTGTCGTATGCGAATCTTGAATTGTCCAGTTCGGACAGTTTGGGAATGCAATTATCCATTTTATACTCAATAGCTCATGCAAGTCCGATGTTAGATAGAGTCTCGGTTGATGTCCCATTGTTCTCTGGGTACATACATAGGTACGACTGGTGTTGTATCTGTGTCGTGTACTTGGAGAACCATGCGGACATGCTGCTGAAATTTTTATCTTACTAGGGGACGAAGCATTCGAGTTGTTTAGTGCAAGTTGGATCGTGCATTCTCGAATGGGATAGGACCATCCACCCTTTAGTAAGTTGTTTGCAGTTTATGAATAAGTGACTTGCATGATGCATGATACCTTGAGCTAATTGTGCTTGCTTATTTTAGATTTCCACAGAAATAGTTACCGAGATGGACAAGAGATGGATTGATTTACCGAATAGGATGTCAAGGGAATATATGGAGGGGATTAACCAGTTCATGGAATTTACGAATGGGTTTGACAATGAGTTCATCAGTTGTCCATGTAGAAAATGTGCGAATCGGTATTATTACAAAAGAGAGTTTGTTCGAGAGCATCTGTTTCTGAACGGATTCTTGAAGGAATACAAGAATTGGATAAGACATGGAGAAGAGTATGTTTCCTGTCGCATAGAGGAAAGAGATGAGATTCAGGTGGATGATATGGCAGAGACTGATCCGATGATCGCGATGCTAAATGATATTGCGTGCGGTTTGGCACCCAAATACACAGGCTGTGAGACTGAGGGGGCAAGAGGGAGTAATCCTCGCTCCGGTGCCGATGAAGAAGCCCATAGATATTTTGAAATTCTAGACGATGCACAGACAGAATTGTATCCTGGATGCAAGGACTTTAGTAAATTGTCCTTTATTGTTGAGTTGTTACATTTGAAGGCATTGAATCAGTGGTCTGACAAGTCCTTCGATATGCTCGTCCAGTTGTTGCATCGAGTGCTCCCATCTGGTGCAAAACTTGCCGAGTCTTACTATCAGGCTCGCAAGTTAACTGAAAATTTAGGCTTCACATATGAGACTCTGGATGCATGTCCAAACAATTGTATGTTGTTTAGGAAAGAGAATGCCCATCTTGATACGTGCATTGTGTGTCAGACTTCGAGATGGAAGGAGGACGGGGTTGGTTACAATCGTCAGAATGATTCTACAACTGTTACAAATCGTGGCAAACTTGTGGCAGCAAAGCAAGCGAGATATTTCCCACTTAAGCCAAGGCTGAAGAGGTTTTTTTTGTCATCAAATATTTCAAAACTGATGAGATGGCATGCCGAGAATAGCAGGGACGATGGTAAGTTAACCCATCCAGCAGATTCTCCGGCGTGGAAAGACTTCGATCGGATGAATCCAGACTTTGCCTGCGATTGTCGCAATGTTCGGCTTGGTTTGGCTGCGGATGGTTTTAGTCCATTCAGATCCATGACTGGGGCAAATCATAGTACGTGGCCAGTTGTTTTGTTACCTTATAATCTCCCGCCGTGGATGTGTATGAAACAACCTTTTCTGATCCTATCCACACTTATTGATGGACCAAGAGGTCCAGGGGACAAGATTGATGTATATATGCAACCTTTGATCGATGAATTGAATGAATTATGGGCTGATGGTCTGATGACATTTGATGCCGAAAGCAATGAAATGTTTAAACTCCGTGCTGCATTATTGTGGACAATCAACGACTTCCCTGCGTACGCTAACTTGTCAGGTTGGAGCACAAAAGGAGAGTTTGCATGTCCTTGCTGCAATAAGGAGAAGAGGTCAACTTGGTTGAAGCACGGCAGAAAATGGGCATACACGGGTCATAGACGTTTTCTACCTCCATTGCATAGGTTCAGGAGGGACAAAGTGTCATTTGATGGCACTCGGGAATATGGTCCAGCACCTCGAACAATGACGGGAGTTGAATTGTTGTCACAGCTCGAGCAAGAGAAAATACGTACTGTGTACGATTTTCAAGACTTACTGGCCCCCCCGCTCCCTTCTATTCCCGGTGCAAATAGAAGGCGAAGTCACAATTGGAAGAAAAAAAGTATTTTCTACGAGCTACCGTACTGGAAAGATAACTTATTGAGGCACAACTTAGATGTCATGCACATCGAGAAGAATGTCTGCGACAATATATTGTGGACCATCCTCGGTGTCCAGGGGAAGTCGAAGGATGGTGTCAATGCACGCCGTGACTTGGAAGAAATTGGCTTGAGAAAACCGTTGCACTTGCAGCTGAGAGAGTCCAACAAGGCATACATGCCTCCTGCACAGTACACGAAGAGTAAAGATGAGAAAGATGTCTTCCTCTCCGTTCTGAAGGGTGTCAAGGTTCCTGACGGGTACTGTTCAAATATCGCTAAGCGTGTGAACATGAAAGAAAGAACATTACAGGGTTTGAAGAGTCATGACAATCATATTCTTATTCAGCAGTTATTGCCTATCTCCATACGGAATTGTTTGCCTAAGAATGTTGTAGCGCCGTTGATTGAAGTTAGTAACTTCTTCAGACAACTGACTTCTAGAGTTATACGGATTGATGAATTGAATAGTCTGCAAGAGAGGATTGCTGTGACATTGTGTCATCTAGAAAAAAATTTTCCACCTGCATTTTTCGATGTCATGGTTCACTTGACCATACACTTAACCAGTGAAGCCCTACTTGGAGGCCCTGCCCAATTCAGATGGATGTATCCGATCGAGAGGTACATGAATACATTGAAGAGGTATGTTCGTAATAGAGCTCGTCCAGAGGCATCAATAGCTAAGGGGTATTTGATGGATGAGTGTACCAATTTCTGCGCAACATATCTTAATGATAATATTAAAACAAAGTTAACTAGGCCCTCGCGGATTAATGATGGTCCAGTTGGGGAGGGCACGCCATTTGATCTTAACAATATTGAGTGGATTCAAGCTCACCGGTGGGTGTTGTTCAACATCCCATCTGTTGCGGCTTTGGCTCAGTAAGTTATCACTCATCCGTAAGACTAACTTGTCAATTCTATTGTTTAAATTGTCATACTCGTCATTAAACACGTGTTATGCATCGCAGGGCACACATCGATGACCTTAAACGGGACATGCCTCGTGCTACAGAGAATCAAATTCATCAGTCCCATTATCGGTCATTTCACGATTGGTTCAAGAACCATGTACGTATTCATTCATTATGAGTAGTGTCACTTGCTACTGTCATATTACTTTCATGTAGTGATATTCTTTGATTACATGCATTGCGTAGGTGTGTAACTTACGAAGAACCAACGATCCTAATTTGACCGATGAAATGAACCAGTTAGCTGATGGTCCTTTTATAACGGCCCGACGTTACACAACTTGTGATGTCAACGGCTTTCGATTTCGCATCAAGGATGTAGATGAGAAACGAGCGACGCAAAATAGTGGGCTCGGTTGTCCATCCGTCAATGCTGGTTACTACTATGGCCGGTTGAAAGATATTGTTGAAGTTGTTTACAATCACGGGTTAAAATTTATATTGTTTAAGTGTGATTGGGTGGATCCCGTCCGAGGAGTGAAACTAGATAATTACCAGTTTACATTGGTAAATTTTAACAATTTGTTACATCGTGATGATCAATTAAGCGCCGAACCCTACATAATGTCTTCAATGGTGGAGCAAGTTTACTATGTCAGAGATCCGAAAGATCCTAACTGGCAGGTTGCAGTTAAATGTCAAGGAGGGGAGTGTATCAGATTGAATGTGATGAGCCAGATATTGATGCATTCGCCCAACAAGTTCTTGACCAGAATGCAGTCATTCAACGTGATGAAGATGTTAATTGGGTTCGGGATACCATTGACGGAGATACAGTTGACTTACATGATCTTTGAACGGTTGGGAACTAATTCACCAATGTTAAATTTCAGTGTAAATAATCTTTAAATGTTAATTTCAATTATCACGTTAACGATATGTTAATTTCATTTGACTTACCTGATCTTTGGACTGTTAAAAACATTTGAACAGATATGTCAGGAAGAAAGAGGAGAGATCGTCCGCTGACGATGGACGAGCTATTGCGCCAGGCCCAGGCCAGTACGTCATCGGGGGACCCTAGACCTACATCGGGTTCTGCCCAGTCCAGTTCGATGGCCCCATCGAGTATGCCATCGAGCTCTCATCCGGTGCTAGCTACTGCGCCAGCTACTACATCCCGGACTGCAGAGGCCGATACACAGACTGGTATAAGTTTGTTTAATTAAAATATTTTAATTTTAACAAATTATTTTATTTCAATTTAATTATATTATCTGTAATTTAAACAGATTCTGTGAGCACGGGCCCATCTACCAGCAGGGGTAGAGGCCCTGCTAGAGGGATCCGGACTTGGAATTCCAGTCATCCCATTGACGTGTCCTTTGATGAGACGTACCACCCAGTGGGTCCGCATGCTCGCCAGCTTATCAGCCAGCTGGGACATATGGTCCGGGATCCACATGCATTTCCTTTGACCACACTTGATTGGGATGCATTCCCTGTGGAGGCACTAGATCGTATCTGGAGTCAGGTCAAGGTAATAATTTAACATTTCTCCGCATATATGAGGCAATTTAAGCCATAACTAAATGAAGCATTACTTGTCCTTTGCAGGACAATTTGAGGGCTTATCCTGAGCTCTTCCGGCCAGTTTGCATGTCGAAGTGCCGGAAGATGTGGAAAGATCACAAAAATAAGATGAAAATCCAACATTGGAAGCCACACCAGGATGCCCCTGACATACTTGATCGAGTTCCGAGGGGCATTCTCCCGGATCAGTGGACTCAGCTCGTTCGGTACTGGACGAGCGAGGAGGCACAGGTGATAAAGTTGTATATATATATATATATATATTTTTTTCATACGTGCATTTTATCGATTTATTATTGACTATCGTAACTAACAAAAATTAACTGATAAATATTGAAAACAGAGAGTGGCGGATACAAATGCGCGGAACCGCGCAATGCAGGGTCCCGCACACAGGTTGGGGACTCGACACATCACGCAAGTCCGCCACGAGGTGAAAAAGTTAGATCGTATATGTAATTTATATTTTTGTCATTTTGTATGCTATTATACTAATAAACTAACTCTCAACCAAACAGCTGCGTTCGAAGGGCGATCCGAGCGACAGGATGTCCGTTTGGATGCTTTCTCGAGATCCTCGTCATCCGGAGGTTGCAGCCATCCTCGTAAGTTTTTATATTAAACCACATAAATTATTCGTTTATTACTATGTCCTGTTATGCATGATAATATATTAAATGAATCAACTACGCAGGCCCAGTATCAGTCACGCCTGGAGGAGTTGCCCGAGGAGGAGCGTAGTTTGCCATCACGGAGGGATGAGATATTCCACTCCGTCGTTGGCCGGGACGGGCACGGATACACGCTCACGTATGGGTCGGGCATTCCACGCTCGCACATCGCACGGGCGGAGTCATCCGGTGCTAGCTCCTCCCAGGGATTGCGCTTCCGTACACATGAGGAGGTTGAGGAGATGCTGCAGTCCATGAAGGCAGCGATCAGGGATGAGGTGACAGCCGATGTGAGGGCAGAGATGAGGGCCGAGATGAGGGCGGAGTTGGCAGCGCTGGAGGCTCGTTTATCACAGAGTCGCGGCCCGCTCACTTCAGACCCACCACCCACTACTCAGGTTAGTAACAAATAATTATGTCATTGATGTATCAAAATATTTATGTTACTTTTTTTTTAAATTGTTTTTAACTATATATTAAATAATTACAGGCACCAGACGCTGGCAGCGGCTATAGAGCGAGACATGACTCGGTTGGAGAGGGCAGTCATGATCCCGCAGGCTAGACTGATCCTAACTAGGTACAATTATTTTTTTAATTCAAGATTTTAATTAGCCTCTGTATACAATCACTGAGCAAACGGGCTCCGGTGAGTTACATTCATCCATTATTATAGAGATGCCACACTTTATCATCCGTTAATTGTATGTTAATGTTGTATATTTTTTTAATGCAGGATTGAAGAAAAATGGATGCAGAGTAGGAGATTGCTATATGTTACAACTTGTGATGCATGTAGTTTTTTTAAACAATGTTGTAGGTGTTGGAATGTCATAACAATGTCTTTTTTTAGCATGTGTATCTATTTTGCAATGGTAATAGTAAAGTACTTTTAATGCTGTGAGAATATTTGAATATTTAATTTTTCATTAGCATTTGAATGTTGGTGAATAGTAGAATGTTAGCATGAATTTTTATCATTTGAATATTTAATTTTTCGTTGGCAATGGTAATGGTAAAGTGGAGGAAGAAGTAGTTGGCAGCGTGCAGGGGCTGTGGCAGGGATGAGATGATTTGAAAGAAGAGAAGTTCCCACATTTTTTGATGAATCCAAGAACATAGTAACCAAGCGAATCTACAAGAAATATAAGCAGGTAACTAGTCTTTTATTTTTTTGTTTATGCTTTTGTTTCCTTGTACTTAGTTTCTTACTATCCATATTCTCATGCTGAGCTTCACACAATTTTCGGATGGGCGTTCTTTTATAGAGGTCTGTAATTCCCTGCTCTGATGTTTGCAACCTATGTAAATGATTTAGAGAGTTTTGTTGGGAATGCGAAATATGCCATTTTCTGTCTTTTTACCATATATTTTATAGGTTGTCATTGATTCCACAACAGGTTCCATAGCTGACCATGCTTGTGAATTGAAATATCTTAGTGAGCCTCTTTTTTGCTCCATGATTCCACAACACTTAGGAGTTGGAAAAATTCGAAACCGGCACGAGGACTTCATCGTGGTTGTGGCTACACCATCAATTGGTATCGGAGCCGAAGAGCGATCATGATCGTGGCTGCACCATCACTATTGCTTAACAAATAAGAAGTGAAAAAAAAAAAGAGTTGTAGACAAACATGGAAAGTGATTAAGAAGATCTTCTTTAAATTCCCTTGACTTGTGAGAGTCACTGGCCTTGCTGTGGTCAAGCTATTGTCTGTTTCTCATGTGGGCCCTTCTTGCATGATTGCATCACAACTTTTGGTTGATTATCATGTAAAATTCTCTCTAGGAAGTGAAATTCTCTCTAGGATTTGTAATAGGCAAGACTGTCTTCCTATTAACTTATCATTTATGCGATTAAATTTTACTATTTCTTTTCTTCTCATTATCATGGTTGCATTGAGCAAGTGTTTCCCTCTTGTGTAAAGACTCCTCGGGTCACCAGTGGTGCTGACTCCAAAGGCGGGGCATTTGTGGTGAATTTGTGAAGACTCCATTCATCATTGCATCCATTCGCATGTTCTATACGGTTCAAAAATTAATATCTTGATGTTTTGTAAAATAGTTGGCATTTGCCCACTCCCAAGGATTAAAGCAATCTTTTGTTCAGTTATAATGATAGTCACTTTTTTATTGCAGATCTTGGAATAAAATGTTGACTTGACTGTTCATTTTGGGGATAAATAACAATATGCTTGCCACTTTCTGTATTCACTGAGATTAGTGGAAACTTTCTTCTATCACATCAATATCTACTAAGCACAGAGAATTTTAAGCATATAAATCCTTCTCTTTCCCAGTCTTAATAAAATAATAGTTTCTTTGTTCTGCGTTTTTTACATTTAGAAATCGTCATTGGTTGTTGCAGTTCAGATGCCATAGCAAGAGCTTGGCAGATTCTTGACCAGATTCCTGGTAGAGCAACTGGTGCATACAGTCACAGCCAGGTTTGAACTAACAACATCCACTTCTTTCAGGCCGATAAATTTATTTGAATTATTCTCTTATGTGAAAAGGTCTATTTCCTTTCCTTTGCTGCCAGGGTATCAAGGGTTTACGGGAAGCAATTGCAGATGGAGTTGCCGCACGTGATGGCTTCCCTGCTAATGGGGTAAGTTTTTTTACTTATTTTTGGTGATGGCATGGTATAATGCTTGATCAGGAAAACATATCCTCCAACCACTGTGCATGAGCTAGAGAGAGTGTAGTGGGGTTTGATAGCAGTGATGTCATAGTATGGTAACCTTAGCCTCGTCTCCGTCCTAATAGCTCCCATGGTTGGCTTTTTAAATATCCAGCTGATGGCTCACAAATGGCGGTCACTGCACATGGTTTGGATTGGATGACTCTATCTATCCTGTTGATGATTCACAAATGCCAATTACCTATTGTTTAATTAGTATCACACATAAATGGGTTGGTTATGCCTCTTTTTTTTCTCTTGTGGAACATCATGAGAGCAATGCACTTGATCCTCATATGCCTGATTTTGTTGCCTTGTTCTAGTGCTTGCTTCAAAAGATTCCTCCACCATATCTTGTGCATCAGCAGTTAACATGTTCTGTTACCACACCTGGAAACAGGAGGGTTAGCATCAGATGGGCAGTTATGGAACCTGTTGTGGAATCAATGACTACCTAAGATATTTCGAAACCGGCACGAGCACTTCGCTCGAGGGTAGAGTGACCTGTAGGAACTGACAGCTCGCAAATTGGACTCCCGGTTAGAGAATTACGAGCGAAAACATCGGATTTTCCAACACTTAGGCTCGAAAAAGGCCCGTCGGGGGTCCGGAACGGGAAACGGCCCCCGGATAAATTCGAAACCGGCACGAGCACTTCGCTCGAGGGTAGAGTGACCCGTAGGAACTGACAGCTCGAGATTCTGACTCCCAGATTGCTCGTATAGTTGAAATGTTGGTTTAACTTAAAACGTTAACTTAAAACTTAGAAAATCAGATTCCGAGGGCCCAAACCGAGAAAATGGGCTCCGGTGTCTATGAAACTGGACGGGCACGAGCCCATGGTCATTCCGGACTTACCGGAACTGACCGCTCGAGATTTCGACTCCCGAATTGCTTGTATAGTAAAATCGTAGGTTTAACTTAGAACTTAGAAAATTAGCCTCTGAGCGCCCAAACCGAGAAAAGAGGCTCCGGTGGCCATGAAAATGGACGGGCACGAGCCCATAATCATTCCTGAATTGCCCGAACTGACGGCTCTAGATTCCAACTCTCGAATTGCTTATATAGTTGAAACGTAGGTTTAACTTTCAAAATTTGCTCTTAATACTTGATTTTATTTATATTTACTATATATTCATAATTTTTATAATTAACTTTTACTATTTGTTTTCCTTTTCTGTCTTCAGGTTTGAGAGCATCGGATCGATCACGGCACCCCCGCCCAGCAAATATATTTGTTTTTCTTTTTTTTTAAAGTGTATTTGTAACGATTATAATTTGTTTAAACATTTGTAATGTTTTAAATGTTTTTAATATAAGACTTTGTTTTGTTATTTGTATTTTTAATTGAATGTTATAGTTGTAGATATATAATATGTTCAGGTACAAATACAGGTAAAAACAGCAGGATAAAAATTGAAAAATATAAAAGAATTATTTAAAAAAAATTTTAAGCATTAGCGACCGCCATGGCGGTCGCAAATGTCGGTCGCAAAAAAGGAAATGCTAAAATTAAAAAAGAAATAAAAATAGTATTAGCGACCGCTATTAGCGGTCGCTAAAGGGTAAAAGGGCGGCAGCAAATATTTAAAAAAATGAGGAAAAAAAAATTTTAAAAAATAAACAAAAAGTAGTAGCGACCGCTAGTTCAACCATTTGCGACCGCCAATGGCGGTCGCTAATAGTTATATATCAGTATTTACAAAATAAGAAAATAACATTAGCGACCGTCAGTTAGACCTTTAGCGACGGCTTATAGCGGCCGCTAAAAGCAGTCGCGCGGTCGCTAATACTTTTTGCGACGAGGTTTCCGCGGCCGATATTTGGCGGTCGCTAGGCGGTCGCTAAAGAGTATTAGCGACCGTCATTTGACTTTTAGCGACGGCTAATGGCGGCCGCTAAAAGCCTGTTTCCCAGTAGTGTTTTTGTAAGACTTTGAGAAAAATAAACAATAAACATTCATGTCATGTATCATTTTGATCTCTCTGTATATTTGCCAACTGATCATGTGAGCTTGTGAAATTTAGTACAAAATTACCCTTCTGCACATGATTTCTAAGAACATGAAATCTAATTTCAATGTGCTTAGTTTATAAAGTTTGGACAGAAAATTATGGAAAATTTGATAGCACCGGTGAAATCACAATACAAATTCATGCTACCTTTTTAAAATCAAAATGCATTTTCAACAACTAAAACTAAAACAGATGATATTAGAACATAAGACCAACAATACATATAACTTATGAGAGAAGGTTGGTCTAATCTAATAATAAGAACTTAGAATTTGTCTAAAGTTCTAACCTTAGGTATCCATCTAAGGTCTTGAGCTTTGGAGTCTTTGTAAGAGATTCCACCAATCAGAGAAGATAGATATTGATCAAATCTTTGAGGTTTGATAACTTCATAATTAGATTGATGCGTAGTCTTTGATGGTAGAGGTCTCTTTTTATTTTTCTTATTTCTTTTAGTTTTTCCTCTCTCATTTTGTCTTTTGAATTTTAATTTTAATCTTTCAACCTTTTTCAAAAGTTCTTTCATTTCCAAGGTCAGAGGAGGTAAGGAGAGAGGTTTCTTATTGATAGATTTATTTTGATCATTTTTTACTTGTTTAGTTTCTTTAAAATCTATCTTAGGAGACTCTTGTTGAGATGTTTTAATTTGTTGAAACTTTCTAGAGTCTTTCTTAACCTTCATAGAATTAGATTCTCCATTTTTAGATTTACAGATGGGTTTAGACAAATGACTTTTTCTTAATTTGCACTCAAATTTGAAATGCCCTTCATTACCACAATAATGACATTTTGTTTTGGGCAACGGAGAGTGTGTGCAAGAGGACTTACCTTTCACAAATGTGTTGGTGAAATTTGGGTCATGTGTAATATACTTATTGAATCCAAGACCCATCCTATCTCCTTGTAATTTACCCATTTTGAATAATTTTTCAAAATTTTCTTCTCCATTCGTAAAAGAATACTCATATTTTTCTTTATACCATATTAGATGGGTGACTTCCTTTTTTAAATTAGTGATAACCTGGTTTAGAGTATCAGCTTCTTTCTTATGATTTCTTATGTGTTCACTGGCAATTTGTAATTTAGAGTTGGTTTCGTTAAGATCATTGGTTAATATATTAATTTCACTTGTTAAGGTTTTAACATTGTCTTTTAACACTTTATTCTTTGCTTCTTGTTTTCTTATGATATTAATTAACTTGCAGCTCTCATCATAGAGTCTGTTGTATGATTTTTGAAGATTTTCATCATTGTCTTCATTATCTGAGCCATCATATTCAGATTCGGGTTCTTCTTCAAATTCTTCAATATCTGAATTTTTATATTCATCCTCAGATTTCTCAACTGATGGATCACATAAACTTCGAGCCATTAAAATAGTGAAATTTTCGGTTTCATCTCGATGTGATTCATCTGATTCTGACTCTGATTTAGATGAGTCATCCCAAGTTGCCATAAGTGTCTTTTTTTTCCTTTCCATTGGACACTCAGAAGATATATGTCCAAGTTTTTGACAGTTATAGCATATGACTTTTCTTTCTTGACTCTTAGATGAAGAAATGTTTTTATTTTTATTTTTATTAAAGAATTTAGAATTTAAGTTCTTTTTATTAAAATGTTTTATAAATTTCTTAGTGAGAAGAGCAATATCTTCATTATCACTTTCTTCATCATTATCTGACTCTCCTTTAGATTGAGTTGATTGAGAGGTTTTTAAAGCAATTGATTTCTTGTCTTTGGATTTATTAGGAGTATTATTTAATTTTAACTCAAAAGTTCTAATATTACCAGATAATTCTTCAACTTTCATAGATTCTGGGTCATTGTATTCTTCTATAGAGGTCACTTTGGGGTGAAATCTATCAGAAAGGGATCTAAGGATTTTGCTACAAATTTTTCCTTCAGGAATTTGTTCACCAAGTGACCACATCTCATTCACAATTATCATTAGCTTAGTTCGAAATTCATCGAACATTTCATCTTCCCTCATTCTTAAAGATTCGAACTGAGAAGTCAACATTTGAAGCTTGGCTCTTTTGACAATGGTTGTTCCTTCATAATTTGTTTTCAAAAGATCCCAAGCTTGTTTAGCTGTAGCACATGTCATAATCTTTTTGTACTCTTCAGCATTCATAGCACAAGTTATGGCATTCAATGCCTTTGCATTGTGGTCTCTCAGTGCCTTATGTTCAGCTGTCCATTTTGCCTTTGCAAGAGGCTGGACAGTGCCATCTGAATCTGTGACTGTAGGAGGAGTCCATCCATCCTCTACAGAATCCCATACATCTCCGTTAAGAGATTTGATGAAGACGGTCATTCGAGCTTTCCAAAAGGCATAGTTTGTACCATCAAACAATGGAGGTCTGTTTATAGCACTACCTTCTGGATTAGACATTGGCACTAATAAAAAGAAATAGATCTACTCCGGGATGTTAAACCTTTAGGGAGTAACCTGCTCTGATACCAATTGAAAATACAGGGAACCTACCCTAGAGGGGGGTGAATAGGGTAAGTTACAATTAGTGACCAACTGTGACCAATTTTAATTTCTTTCAAATAACTAGTCACAAGTGATGATTAATCAAACAAAATGCGGAAGCTTAAACATACACAATCACCACAATGTTATCACCATAACACAAGGTTTATAGTGGTTCGGCCTCATTGCCTACATCCACTACCGGCTTGTGATCCAACACCCCACCGGATTTCCACTATTTTTGCTTTTGCAATAGGCTAAGTAATAACCTTTACAATATGCTTTCCAAGGCTAAGCAATAACCATACAATGTTGTTTTTCAAGGCTCAACAACAACCTATACACTATGCTTTTTCTTAGGCTCAGCAATAACCATACAATGTTATTTTTCAAGGATCAACAACAATCTATACACTATGCTTTTTCTTAGGCTCAGCAATAACCATACAATGTTGTTTTTCAAGGATCAACAACAACCTATACACTATGCTTTTTCTTTCTCAATGAAGTGTCAGAACACTTAGAAGAGAAACAATTATAGCTTAGTACATTTGCCTCTTACTTAGGCTGATATAAAGATTAAAATCAATTTTCAATCATACACTTACAGTGAGTGTTCAAGGTGTATGAAAGTATACTTCAATCAGTTTTAAAATGAAGCTCTTAAATGAATGCTTGATGCATTTTAAGATCGTAAATTAATGATTGAAGGGATGAACTAATCACATGAAGTAATTTAAACAACTTGAAAAGATATTCCTGTAAGTTGTATGAAGATTTAAATACTAAAACACATGTGATTTGGATATGAGTGTTTAGTAGAACAATCCTATAATGACAAAGTGATTGATGTTTCTAAAACAGCTCAAATAGATCTTAGAAATCATGCCAAACTGATTTAACAAAAGTTTGATCACACATGGATTTCAAAAGTATGGAAATCAAATCTAACTTAGAAGCATATACCTTTGAATCTCAAGGATTTTGATTTCCAATTGCCCTCTAGCCTTCTTAGCGTATTCCTCTTTCTTAGGCTTCAAAATGGTTCCAAAAGTTCACCCAAAACGTATCTTTGAAGAGAGGAATGAAGTGAGCATTTATAGACAAAATTAGTCCAACGGCTAGTTTATTCGGTCGACCTGCTGAACCCTCGGTCGACTTGGTACAAACGGTCATTAATTTTTCCGTTGGGAGAGTCAACAATTTCTGATCAACGGCTAGTTTCTTCGGTCGACCTGCTACAGGGGTAGGTCGACCGAATCAATGGTCGGTCGACCGGGTACAGGGGCATGTCGACCTGCGACACTGGCCTGAGTGGAGTTTTGTGCAGATTTTGCAAAAATGATTTTTGGGAACATGAACTCCAGGCCATTATCTTTTATGCATACTACAAGAATTCTAAAAATGAGATTGTATGCAATCGAAGAACCTTGATATTTTAACTTGATTTTTCAAAAACATGCATGAAGAAATAGATTTTTGAATTAGTGTTTTAAGTTTTAAAACATGCAATATGAGGTCATTGAAAACCAATTCAATATGTGAGTCTAATGATACATAAATCAAGGTCTAAAAGTAATGAATGAGTGTGTGATCAGATTAAGGTGAAAGTGATAGTGCATCCATTAAATTAGCAACAAAGATGGGTCCTAACAGACTGATGGGGTAATGGATAGAACTTTTTCGAAATCCTGCTATTTTTATTTTTTTTAACATACTACATTGTTTGTACAAACTCGCTATTCATTCCTAACTCATGTTGTATGTAGTTCAATTGGATACCCTATCATGGTTAAGGGAAAAAGCTTAAAGAGAAGGTACGGAATATTGATCCCGCTCTATTCTCGTCGTCCACCGTCCTTGTCTATTATTGGGTCGTGGAATGACACAATATGTTACGTGTTATGAAACAGTTTGGCTTCAAACAGTTAGTGCCACCGCCATTCAATATGCCATTCGTCAGACGAGAATGAACATGGTATGTTGTTGATTACAGCACGCAGGTGGACGAAGAGATAGAGTCATTATGGACTGCTAGAACATAACTGGTTTTAAAAGGAGAGAAGTGTAAGGAGAAAGTCCATTCCGATGAGTATTTGTCGTGGTATGGTGAAAACTCGCTATTGTATATTAGGAGGTCAGCTCAGATGGAGCATGCGAATGTAGGCCAGCCAGAGGAGATCGCCAAATCAGCAGAGCTCACCATCCCACAGAAGCATGTATGGCTCAAAAGTGTGCATTTAAGTTACTGCATGAAACAATGTTTTACGTAATCTTTTCTGCGATTATAACATTTGCTTTGCTTGTAGGATTTTATAAATAACTATTAGGTGTGTTTCGTTTTCAGACAGAGGATCTGGTGGGTCGTTTAGAGCGCATTTGTGATAGAGCGGAGCGCCGAAAAGTGTCTATTGATAAGCTCACCGCATCAATATGAAAGAAATTGTCAAAGTTTAAAGGTGCCTTTGGGACAAAATTTGATGACTTTTCAATGGGTGGGTGTAGCAGCTCGCAATCCGACGACGAAGATATGAAGAAGAAAATTACAATAACGTCTAAGCATCGGAAAAGAGCTGCTGTCAAGAGTCCGGGAAAAAAGAAAAATACCAAAAGGACTACCGCACCAGTTTACGAGCCCAATAAACAGTTGACACTGGAGGGTTCTGGTAGTAGGCCTCATTCTCCCGCCCTATCCCCAAATTTTGAAGTCCTAGGTACCCCCCATGTCAGTAGAACGTTGTTCACCTCTCCAGTCCCAGTCTCAAGCGAGTCCGCTTTGGTGGTTTCAGCCCAATTCGCACTCGCTAGACTCGATTCACTTGTGTGGAGGATCAAACAGCTCCCGCGTATGCGGAAAGTACCATTGAAGTTTGAAGATTACGATCATTCTATAGTTCAAAGCAATTACATGCTTTCTGACCTTGATAAGTTTTTTCTCAATGGATTCAAAGAATACTAGGAGGAGAGGTAAGAAAACTAATCTCAAGATCCCCTTTTTATGAGGAATAACTACCTGTGCATTTAATGGAATTACTGATGATTCATTACAGGAAGGATGAGTTGGATAGCATCTGCACAATGATCCCAAGCTCAGACCTGAAAAATGTGCTTGATGATGGAGCATGGATGGACACTAATGTCATGTATTACTATTTTGAAGTATTGAGGGATGAATGTGATTCATGTTTCATTACTGACCCAAGCGTGTGTGTAAGTATTAATTGATTGAAACAACCCGTATACTAGTAATGTCAAGTTGTAGGCCCTGGCTGAACAAATTTTGTGTGAACGGATGCAGAGTTGGTGGTCGGATGGTTCTGATTCTGCCGTCAAAGCTGTGTTTGGGAAGCATGGACATAGGGTGATGGACGCAAGGGAAGCACGCACGCTGATTTTTGTAGTCCATCACAGATCACATTTCACCTTGTTGGTCGGATATGTCGACCAGAGACGATGAGAGTTCTACAATAGCATGGCTGGTGATCGTCGATCGGTAAAACATACATCGAAATTTGTATGTTACCTCTCCTTACACATTGATATATTTGTATTCTGATACGTTACACTTTTCTATGCCACGTACATGAATTTCTGACTTAATCTAAGAGTGAGTTGTGAATGCCTATCGCAGGTGGCATGGTTGAATGAAAGGTACAACCATTTCGGGTGGTCGGATCCGTATCTATGGAGTTGGCTCGTAAAGACAGACCTCCCTCATTAGCAAAATGGAAATGACTATGGAATCTTTGCATTAGCCTTCACAGAACACTGTGTGCACCGCCGTAACATCAATTTCACTCAAGAAGATATCCCCTACTTTCGCAGCAAAACTGTCGTAGAGATATTCAAACGGAGTTGGACTTTGAATGCCAACAGACTGGGCTTGACTGACTTGAGTGACTTCATATGATGTCAGTCGTCTATTGTGTGAATATGGGGCTTTTGATATAATGTAGCTGATTGTCATTGCAGGGGTGAAGTGTGAGAGTTTTTGTTTTGTTTCTCTTTCCTTGGAGGATGCATGTCAGGACTTTTTGGGAGGTTTTGATACTACTGTACATGTTTATAGATGATGGATGTCTGTATTTGTTAGCAATATACATTGTTGAATAGACTATATTTCAGTAAATGGCCTTTGTGCATGTTCATTCTATACCTTTTACTAAGAATTCAATGGAGAATGGTTTGTTTAATTGTGTACAACTTCAATAAATGGAACCTTGAATGCGATGAATCAGGACCTTAATGATCACAGGGTTATTAATGCATGGTGAGGTGAAAGTGAATTGCTATTGATTGAACATCTTCAAGTGTAACTGAGTTATTCTCAATGTGAATCGGATCCCAATTTTATCTGGTGCCAAAATATTGGGAAATTAGTCAAATATTTTAATATTATTTTACACATTCATGTTTTTTTGCCCAAATGCTATCAAATAGTTGTCGATACTGACAACTATAAGCTGTCCATACTGACAAATATAAGTTGTCGCTATCGAATAGTTTCGCCAGTGCCTTGAATTAATAGTTGTAAGTATGCAAATGCTGTAAAGTGTATAGGTTATCGATATCGACAACTACGGTTGTCGCTATCGACTAGTTTCATTAGTGCCTTGAATTAATAGTTGTAAGTATGCAAATGCTGTAAAGTGTATAGCTTGTCGATATCGACAACCTAAGGTTGTCGCTATCGACTAGTTTCGTCAGTGCCTTGAATTAATAGTTGTAAGTATGCAAATGCTATAAAGTGTATAGGTTGTCGCTATCGACTAGTTTCGTCAGTGCCTTGAATTAATAGTTGTAAGTATGCAAATGCTGTAAAGTGTATAGGTTGTCGCTATCGACTAGTTTCGTCAGTGCCTTAAATTAATAGTTGTAAGTATGTAAATGCTGTAAAGTGTATAGGTTGTCGATATATCGACAACCTAAGGTTGTCGCTATCGACTAGTTTCGTCAGTGCCCTGAATTAATAGTTGTAAGTATGCAAATGCTGTAAAGTGTATAGGTTGTCGATATCGACAACCTACGATTGTCGCTATCGACTAGTTTCGTCAGTGCTCTGAATTAATAGTTGTAAGTATGTAAATGCTGTAAAGTGTATAGGTTGTCGATATCGACAACCTACGATTGTCGCTATCGACTAGTTTCGTCAGTGCCCTGAATTAATAGTTATAAGTATGTAAATGCTGTAAAGTGTATAGGTTGTCGCTATCGACTGGTTTCGTCAGTGCCCTGAATTAATAGTTGTAAGTATGCAAATGCTATAAAGTGTATAGGTTGTCGCTATCGACTGGTTTCGTCGATGCCTTGAATTAATAGTTGTAAGTATGCAAATGCTGTAAATTGTATAGGTTGTCGATATCGATAATCTAAGGTTGTCGCTATCGACTAGTTTCGTTAGTGCCTTGAATTAATAGTTGTAAGTATGCAAATGCTGTAAAAGTATAGGTTATTATTGTAAGTCTGCTGGAATAGACTGAACCTTGTTTTTAATTGACAAATTTTTGCAGCAGAGCATTGTTTTATAGCTTGAATCCAACAGTTTGAACCCAACATATAATGATCAGAACAAATGCGTAAGCAGAAAACCACTGAATCACTGAACAAAACATTATTCATTTATATTCAAAAAGTTGTTAGCACCATTCACATACCAATATTCTTTACATAACCAGTAGTTACAAAGGTAGCAAAACACAATAGATAAAATGGGAACCCATTTACATCAGCAGCCATACAAAAAACAGCACTACACTTTTCAAGCTTGGAACAACCATGAACATCATCAACTATACAAAATAATTACTGTAGTCTTCAAGCCTACATGGAACCCAAGAACATAAGCAAATGCTACCCAAAAAACAGCACTGCACTTTTCAAGCCTGGAACAACCATGAACATCACCAACTATACAAAATAATTACTGCAGTCTTCAAGCCTACATGGAACTCAAGAACATAAGCAAATGCTATCCAAAAAACAGCACTGCACTTTTCAAGCCTGGAACAACCACGAACATCACCAACTATATAAAATAATTACTGCAGTCTTCAAGCCTACATGGAACCCAAGAACATAAGCAGCCATACCCAAAAAACAGCACTACACTGTTCAAGCCTGTTACAACGAAGAACATTACCAACTATACAAAAAATGACTGCAGTCTTCAAGCCTACATGGAACCCATTTACATCAGCAGCCATACAAAAACATCACTGCACTGTTCAAGCCTGGAACAACTCATTTACATCACGTGGTGGATTGCGACAACCTCCACGGTGATGCCCCCTCTCTTTACAATTGGAGCACGTAACTACCCTTCGTTGGCGGCCATGATCTTCGGTACGAATCCTGTTTTTTTTTTTTTGGACGCCCTGGTTGCTTAGTTGCGAGTGGTGGAAGAACTCTTTCTTGAATTGTGCCTTCCCATTGCTTGTTGTCCCGTGTAGCATGCAGAACTTCACTATACGTTGTACGATAAACACTTGACAGATACGAATGCTCGCAAAACGCATATGGATCATAGTTCTTTACCTTCATTGATGCCAGTGCATGACAGCATGGGATGCCCATAATCTCCCATTTACGACATGTACAAGTTCTGCGTTCGAGATCGACTACTTCCACGTATTCTGCGGACTGAACTTGAAATTCAACCAGGCCAGCAACGCGAACATGAACCCTACGGGCTTCCTCCATTTCTTGGCCCAAGATCTTTTCTGAATATGGAGTTAAACGAGTGGTTACACTCTCTGACTGAATATGGCACTTTTGATAGGACTCCATTAACTTGGCACGTATCTCCTCGACCTGTTTAATAATAGGCAGTACCCTTGTGTCCTTTAATAGACTGTTCATACACTCTGTCGCATTACTAGTTAGCATGTCATACCGACGTCCTTATACGTATGCATTTGACCAACGGTGCCTCCCAATTGCCTCAATACAGTTGAAAGCCTCTTGGCTGACTGCACGTATATCCATCATATATGCCTCATAAACATAAGGCCTATAGGACTTTGCAGCACACTAGAATTTCATAACGATTGCCCCGTCACTGAAAACGGTTTTGATATTTTCAGCAATGTGACGGCAACAGTAACAGTGCACTGCGGAGGGTATAGTGTTCTGGAGAGCTGGAATAAGACCCTTCTGACGGTCAGAAATAATAATCAAATTTGGTGGCTCTTCAAGCTCAATGAACAAGTTTGCAAGGAACCATTCCCAACTATCTCGACGCTCGGCTTCCGCAAAGGCAAAGGCGATGGGTAATAGCTTATGATTCACATCGTATGTCACGGCTACAAGCAAGACACCAGGATACTTGCCTCGAAGATGTGCACCGTCTACGGCAATCATCGATCTGAGCGAAGAGATGAAAGACCTAATACAAGGTCCAAATGACCAAAAATATCTTTGGAAACGATCATCAGATGTGGTGTCTATGTTTGTTATTGTCCCAGGATTGGTTTTCTGCAATTCCATACAGTAGAGAGGCAGAAGCTGGAAAGACTCATCGTATGATCCTCGCACTATACGCAGAACTATCTCCTTTGCTATAAGTGCCTTCCTATAGCTAATAATTGACCCGAATTTCATTTGGTAGTCATTCATTATCTCCTTCGGCTTTAAATCGATGTTCTGTCTGATTCTATCCATGATGAATTCAGAAATAAGGGCCGCACTTGCTTGTCGATGTGCCATGCCCATCATTGGCTTCGAGCATTGATGTTTAGGATTGTACGTTCTAACTTTAAATTGTGGTCCTGATTTTACAATAGAAGCGTGGATCTGCCAAGGACAACCCCCATCTTTGCAGCCAGCCATCACCTTGGTCGAGTTGGTCTTCAGGTGTTTAAGAGTGAAGTTGCCATAAATTGCAAACTTGGCAAGAGTATTCTGAAATGTCTGTCAATCAGGGAACTCACGGCCAACCCACATTTCCTGAGCCGAGTTATTATCAACCTCCGTTTTAACCTCTTTAGGCTCCATTTTGTCTTCAAAGTCAACAACTGAATCTTCATTTGAACGATTGGTAGTGTAATCCAGATTGGCTTCGACTCCATTGCTTTCGACCTTCACATCTGCTATTCGACGAATCTGTCCGATGGCAGGATGTTCGTCGGACTGAATCCCATCATGATTCTTCACTCCAACATCAATATCATCAAAAAAAGTATCTTGTCCTGTCGCCTGATATGGACTGCATTCATTACGCACGGATGGAAAATGCATGTCATTGTCTTCATGGAGATCAACAATAGGTAGAGATGATGCGGGCGTTCGCTCTATGGCTTGCTTTCCCGTACAAGTTCTTGACGAGGTCCTCACTTTTTCTGCACAGCTTTGAGCTTGAACATTCCGTTCGTACCTACAATGCATCAACAAAGGTCAATAAACAAGTAGGAAGACATACTTAGTATTTGGTAATCAATTGATATAACAATACAACCTATGCACATACCTCCATTTTTCTCCTCCTATACGTTGCCTTATCTTCGCACAGTTGAAAACATATAAATATATCCCATTCACGTCTTTCTCCGATGCTTTGAACATCCTCCTCACATCATTGTCGCCGTCAATGCTTGCCATTGAAAATGCCCGTCCATTGTGATGAAGGTGTTGTATACTTAATCTCTGGATGGATGAGACCGAATTAGATGCTTTACCTGCTTCGTTAACCAGTGAGTCATATGTTATGTCCGTCGGTAAATATCTCATCTTTTGATTTCCTCCATTGTACGCCGGACGGATTATATCGAATTGGAAGTCACCATCATAATGAAATATAACCAACACCTCGCTCACTGACATGCTATCATCAAATCACAAGAACAAAATTTAGAAAAATATGAATTCTACATACATCTTGAAAGACAAAGCAACTTTATATTTCTAAACAATTAGCCACTGTTAAAATGCCTATGCTGGGATATGTTTGATCATAAAATAATCATTCTAGTCACATTAGAGTAATATAATGTGGTAATAAAAAATTGTACTAAAAAGAAAGAATGTAGGAATAGATAAAAACAGTGCATACCAAAAAGAAACCCCCTTTCAAAACGCTAAAACCCAAAACGAAAATCGTCATTAACCAGAACCAAAACGGAAAACGCCATCAACCAACCCCAAAGCTACATACAGTGAGTCATATATTGGACATCATGTACGGTTTCAAACGACATTTTTAGGGTTCAGACCACGGTTCTATTCCTTCTAACAAGTCTATGCAAAAAACGGAATCAAGCTGATCCTCCTTTAGGGTAGATGATGCAATATAAGAAGGAATTTATTGTGTGTACCAACCTTTTAATGGAATCCAACAACCGCTTTGGCTAATTCCATGTAGGAGTTTTCTGAGATGGAAAATCGCCAGAGAACCAGTTGCAAACGATGAAAAGGGTCTGGCAAAGAAATGCAGGCACGGGGCGATGGATAAAGGGTTTTCGCATATTTGTCGATATCGACAACATCGCTAAACGACAAAAAAAATAAAAAAACCCATCCAAAGGACCCCTCCCGTCTCTAAACAAAAGCTGGGTCCTCTCCTTACTCAAGGCTCACTATTGGGATTTATCTGGTAGTTTTCCCTAAATAATTTATAGAATAGGAGTTCTAAAAAACCCACATGGTTTTTAGAGCCTCCCAATGGGGCATACCTCATGAGAAATCAAACCAAAATAATCCAAAGTTAATAAATGAACAAATCGAAAAACAATTACAACTCTATGTTAAAATCACTAGAAATTCCTGGCGTCCAGACACCAGGTCATCAGCGTCCGGACGCCAGCATCCAGAGGCTTCATCTTCAAAAAAGATTTATGGGCGTCCAGACGCGCCGGAGATAGTGTCCGGACGCCAGGCTCCAGACTGCTTCAAAGCTGAAAAAACATTTATCTAGAATTCCATAGACGGTTGATCTCTGCAGCTGGTACATAATATGGAGGCATTCTGTATCTACTAAACCTGATTGTTTTAGGATGAATATCAACAAAGCTTACTTGAAACTTTTTGAGAAATTTTTCCAGGAACCTGAAATCTCAAAGTCCAGGGTGATTTATGAGGTTGGCACAAAATCCTATATAATGCTGAATCTTTCTCTATCATGATAGAGGTGAGATGATCTTGTATAAGGTGTAGTAACTGTAAAACTCCCGGGTAATAATCCAACCCTACATGAATTGCCCCTTCAATTGGAAGATCAATGCCGGCCCACATGATACCAATAAGCAACTGAGGAGTGTAACAAATAGAAATTCTCCACCCTGGCAATGAGGAACTGGTTGGGAGCGCATATACGAAGCCGGAATGGATGAAAAAAGCGGCCGCCACGCTATATCGGCCTTGGCCGGCGATACCGCCACGCTACGGCCGAAATATCAGCCGTTGCATCCGTGGCGGCAGCTACAGGCCGCGATACCTTGGCGGGGGGGCGGGGGGTATAAAACCCCTTTTTTGGACGAGAAACCTATCTTCTTCTTCTCTTGCTGCTGTGTTTTCTTCCTCTTTTCTATTTTCTTCCTCCTAAGTGGTCCCAAGTGTCTCCTAAGTGGATTTTCTTAAGATTTCTTGCCACCAAATCACCAACATTCAACTATTCAAAGGATTTTAAAGATTCTAAACAAGAATCTTCATCTAGGTATGTGACTTTTTTTCAACTTTTGAGATTATCACTCTCTAACTACTAGTCTACTATAAATCATAACATAATGGCATCATTGGCTTGTTTTATTGTAGATCCATGCATCCTTTTGATCTTGTATGCATATCTTTTGTTTTTTTTTAAAATATTGTTATTTTTATTTTCGGATTTAAGTTATTTAAAAAAAAACCATTATCACTTATGAAAAACTCATGAAACAACTTGAAAATAGCTTCATATTGTTAGATCTATGTTTCCCATAGATCATTCCAACATATAATGCTTGTTTTTCAATTTTTTTTTTCCTTTTTTTATATTTGTAAAAAAAATTATTTTTAGTAATTGAATGCCAATCAAATGTCTTGAAAAGGGCTCCTAGATTATAGATCTATGTTTTCCATAGATCATTCCAACATATAATGCTTGTTTTTCAATTTTTTTCCTTTTTTTATTTTCGGATTTTTTTATTTTTGTAAAAAAAAGTTATTTTTAGTAATTGAGTGCCAATCAAACGTCTTGAAAAGGTCTCCTAGATTATAGATCTATGTTTCCCATAGATCATTCCAACATATAATGCTTGTTTTTCAATTTTTTTCCTTTTTTTATTTTCAGATTTTTTTATATTTGTAAAAAAAAATTATTTTTAGTAATTGAATGCCAATCAAATGTCTTGAAAAGGGCCCCTAGATTATAGATCTATATTTCCCATAGATCATTCCAACATATAATGCTTGTTTTTCAATTTTTTTCCTTTTTTATTTTCGGATTTCTTTTATTTTTGTAAAAAAAATTATTTTTAGTAATTGAATGCCAATCAAATGTCTTGAAAAGGGCTTCTAAATTATAGATCTATGTTTCCCATAGATCATTCCAACATATAATGCCTATTTTTCAATTTTTTCCTTTTTTTATTTTCTGATTTTTTTATTTTTGTAAAAAAAAATATTTTTAGTAATTGAATGCCAATTAAATGTCAAGAGAATGATTCTTAAGTGTTAGATATTGTTTCCTCTAACATGGTTTTTTGTTTTTATAATTTTTAACATACTACTTGTTCATTATTTTTGGGTTTTTTTATTTTTGTAAAACAAAAATTATTGTTAGTAATGGAATGCCAATTAAATGTCAAGAGAATGATCCTTAAGTGTTAGATATATGTTTCCTCTAACATGTTTTGTTGTTTTTTTAATTTTTAACATACTACTTGTTCATATTTATAGGTATTCAGTCTTCTATTGTGCATTTGTGTTTGCCAATTAATTTTTGAAAATGCCTCGTGATATTGATCCCGCATGGAGCTTTGGTGATGCCAATTAATTTTTGAAAATGCCTCGTGATATTGATCCCGCATGGAGCTTTGGTGAGGCAGTTGAGAACAACAGGTTGAAAATCAAATGCAAGTTTTGTGGGAAAGTGACCAATGGGGGCATTACAAGATTCAAGCACCATTTGGGCCACATTTCTGGCAATGTTGCTGGCTGTACCAAAGCACCAAGGGAAGTCAGGGAACAAATGAAAGCTTTGGTTAGCCAAAGCAAAGCTATAAAAGTAGAGATAAAAGAAAAGAGGCAGCAAGATGTTGATGCTGCCCGTTATGATGTATTTGGGGATGAAGGTTTTGATGATGAAGATGCACACATGGAGGCTGCACGCCGAGAGTCCATCATGAGTCACCAAGAAGAATACGAACGTCGTGCATTTGCTGGAAGCAGCAAATATTATGATGCAGGGGGCTCATCTGCTGTGCCAAGCAGGGGCAAGGGCATTGCGGGGGCAATGCGTAGGGCTTTCAGCACCCGGGAACGGGATGTTGATGTAGAAATTATTTCTACTAGAAGAGCAGCTCCTCCCTCTGTTGATCCTCTAGCACATAGAAAAGAGGGAGCTAAACAACTAAATATATCAAGTGTTATGAAAGGGGCAATGAAGTCTACAAGAGATAGGTTAGCCAAAGCTACAGCAAAATGGCTAATTCACAAGAACATACCACCTACAGCAATAGATTCCCCTTATTTCCAAACAATTCTTGATGTTGCCGCCGAAGCTGAGCGGGGAATACAGTTGCCCTCTGTTTATGATGTGGGCACTAAATATCTCGAAGAGGAATATAAAGAAATAAAGGCATGGGTGGAGACCTTTAGGCCCATGTGGCAATAGAATGGAGTCACCATTATGTGTGATGAGTGGACCAGCGGCACACAAACACAATTAATAAACTTTTTGGTACATTCAGTCTCTGGGTGTGTCTTTGTGAAGTCCATGGATGCATCTGAGCATAGACGGACAGCTAAATATATATACACTCTTATGGACAAGGTTGTAGAGACTATGGGAGAGGAGCATGTTGTACAGATGGTTACAGATAATGACGCCAATTTCAAGGCAGCCGGTATGATGTTGGAGAAAAAGAGGCCTCATCTGTTTTGGACTCCATGTGCAGCACACTGTATAGATCTCATTATGGAAGAGATTGGAAGGAAGAAGCTAATTGCTGAAGTTATCAAGGCATGTAGAAGCATTACCAGATTTATTTATGATCATTCATGGCTTTTGAGCTTGATGAAAAGATTCACAAATAACCATGCCTTGATTCATCCGGGATCAGCTGGGTTTGCTACCCATTTCATTGCGATGGAGAGCCTTGTAAGGTTTAGAACAGAGCTGATTCAGATGTTTGCATCAGAAGAATGGCTTCGTTCGAAGTGGGGCAATGCAACAAGTGGTCCGGAATTTGAGATCCTTAACTTGATGAGGGACAATAAGTTTTGGAAGAAAGTGTCTAATTTATTAAAGGTTTATGAGCCTTTAGTTAGAGTGTTGTGGCTTGTAGATGGTGATGACAAGCCAACAATGGGATATATATATGAAGCAATGGATCGGGCTAAGCAAGCTATTATGGAAAATGTTAGATATCATGAAGAATATATACAGATTATTGATAGACGGTGGGCTGACCAGCTGCACCATCCATTGTATGCTGCAGGTACTCAATAGTTATATCTATATTTGATGCTTTTAAAGCAAGCTATCATTCTTTGATTGATGTTTAATCATTTTGCATTTCAACTTGTTTTCAATGTAGGTTATTTCCTTAATCCCGAATTCTACTACCCCAATGCCCAACAACACAGCGATGTAATAGAGACGGAGTTGAGGGTAGGATTAAGGCAAGTGTTGAGAAAATTATTGGGAATTGATGATTCCATCAACGCCATTCAAGAGGTGAGTTAGTGATTGAGATTTGAGATGACATATGTATATGCAGATATGCTTAAGATAGGTTCGTTAAACCTTTAATAATTTATTCCTAATTTTCACATTGTAGATATCTATCTACATACAAAGGAGAGGAGGCTTTGCTGACCCAGTCACACAAAGGGCGATTGGAAAAATGCCACCTGGTATGAATATGATAACAAAAGACCCAATCACCCAACCTAATAGTCTTTTGTTATTTATCTCTCAATTGATTGGAAGGACTTAAGGAATATCTAATTTTATTTGTTTATTTTGAATTTCAGCTGATTGGTGGATGAATTTTGGAGAGGATACTCCATATCTAAGGAAAGCGGCTGTTCGCATCCTTAGTCAAGTTACAACTTCATCAAACTGTGAAAGGAATTGGAGCACTTTCTCCTTGATCCATACAAAGTCCAGGAATCGGCTTACCATGCAAAAACTCAACAAGCTTGTGTATTGTCATTACAATTTAAAGTTGAGAAACAAAACGAGAGAAAGGAAGGCAAGGGATAGTCCGAACTATTGTCCTATTAGTTTGGATCACATATTCAGAGAGGACGATCCCTTGCTCCCATGGATAGCCGAGATAGAGGATCCATTGCTAGATTCAGATTCAGGCTTTCAGGAGGAGGTTAGAGATTTGCTTGATGAAGAAATGGATGAGGCAGAGGGTGCCCCACTTGGAGGAGAAGGCACAAGTGCACAGCCGCACCCACAATCTAGAGGGAAAGAACCTGCTAGTCCTGCCCATGTTGTGTCATCTTCTGAGAGGACGAGTACCACCATCTCTTCGAGTAGCCATGGTGGAGGAGATGGAGCAGGAGACACTAGTGGGACCGGTGCTACTAGTGAATACTACCAACATGATCAGGAAGATGTCATTCCTGTAGAGGAGGTACAAGACTTTCCGGAAAGAATGGAAGGAAATCGTGGTTATCAACGGCGTCGGAGAGTCTCACCACCTGCTCCACATGCACCTGGAGGTAGTAGTAATGAACAAGGAAATATGGGTGGAGGTGTTGGAGGACAACAAGCAGCTTTATGGACTGGTTCGTGGAACCCTAGTTACAGTGGACAAGGACCCTCGCAGTATTTTCCATATGGTCAACTGCAACAAGGAGACGAACAGTCTTCTATTTCAGGGTCCTACTCATATGGTGATTACAGTGAAACACAATATAATGGATATCCACCTCCACCTCCTCCAAGTTATGATGATGCAGGCCATGCGGCTACCACCTTCTTTGGATTGTTGGATCCCAATATTTATCAATATCAAATGCAATATGATGCCAATACAAATGATAACACAAATGGGGATGAGGATAACAGTGCCTTGAATCTTGGTAGACGATCCTTTTGGTGGTGACCAAGGTATTCCTAGTTCCTACTTCCTTTACTTACTCTCTACTCTGTCATTTCTAAGTTGGTGTTGATTGTTGATTGATGTTTATTTTGATCACTTCATAGTTCATTCACTTGATTGAATTTGAACCTTGAATGTTGAAGTATTGATATTTGATATTTTGATTGTTCAATATTCACTAATGAGTAATGAGTAATTGAGTAATGACCTAACTCTTAAGTCTTATGCAATTATGCTTTTATTTCATGTTCTACTTTTTTTTATGAGCTTTCCATTACTTTCTAAGTTAGTATGACTAAGAAACATGAATACATGTGAAAAAACTAATAATTACTACTATTTTCTATTTATACAGCGATACAGGACTTCATATATTGAGGGCACCGCTACACCCCCTTTTCTTACTTACTTTTGCAAAAGAACCACATATTCTTTCATTTTACAATTTTCTGAATTTTCTGGAATTTTTTCAGATTTTTTAGGCGATTATTTCAAATCGCACAGCTACGCCGCTACGTATCCCCGCTACGCTACGTATCCCCCGCTTCGTAGCGTTTTGATTACGGGCCGCTACGCCCGTCGCTAACGCTATTTTCATCCTTGAGCTGCCGGAGGGATATTCATATGACAGCCCACATTGTCTGGAAGTGAGATGCCAAGATACACCAATCTACTTTGGACAACCTGACTAATACTATGAACCATACTCTGAGTTGGCTTTGATTGAGATCTGAAAATGCGCTTGTTACGTTCAACCCAAATATGCCAAATAAAAGCACAAAAGATCAACTTACCAACCGTTTGAATTCCCTTATGATGCTGATAACCCGGAGTGTAATTTTGTTATCAACTCTGTAGCCGAATTACAAGTAAAGAAGTCAGATTTAGCTTTGCCAAAAGTAATGTCCACACTGTCTGAGAATAGAAGCAATGTAGCATAAGATGTGAGTCAGATTCCCAGTTACAATCACAAAAGCAGATAGGAGAATCCTCTCTATGCAAAAACATGCACTAAACTCTCAAGTTTCAACCCATGGAGCAAATCCCCTTCAAGAAAAGTTGTATATTGCTTCCTAGCTAGAATCCAACAAATGTCAACCGGTGCCCTGCTGCATCCACTGCACATCCATCCTCAGCAACGGGGTGCACCACATTGCATCCTTGGAATCCTCAGCTGGAATTAAGATATGATTGTGGGCCCCACTAGCAGATGAAAGATCTCATTGTAGAAAGACACTGCCCAACTACAATGTCAGTGACTCTCTCGAACAAGCTGCTGCAGATTCGGCTTTATTTCTGATTTCCCAATACCCATCAAGATGCAGGGGACGTGCCATTGGCTTTGGCCTAGGATCAATATTCAATAGAGATGAGGGTTTTGTGTAAAAAAAATAATCAGAAAAATCTTCTAATCGACAGAACCGATGGTTAATAACTGAATTTCACGGTTTCAATTACGGTTATTCAAATCGAAAAACCATGTTTTACGGTTCGATTTCGATTTTCAGTCTCGACTCGCGGTTATTAATCGTACCGAATCGTAAAATACGATTGGTTATCCGTTTTTCCAAAACATACGATCGATTAACTGAACCGTTACTCTCTAATACTTTATTATTTCATTTGTCTATGTGACCATTTTAATGTTACTTTAGTATTTTGGAATTATGTAATTTGTTATCTAGGATATTTGATTTTGACTTTTGAACATGTATTTTGCATTCCGACACAAAAAAAAAAAAAAGATTTTTTGAAGTGACAATTAACACTAACCGAACCGTCTAGTATGGTTAACAGCGGTTTGATTTTTTAATGGTTTTTTAGGGTACGGTTACGATTACGATTTTTCAAAATTGAAAATCATAAAATACGATTTGGCTAACGATTTTTCCAAAACACACGGTTAACCGAACCGTCACACCTGCAAGAGACGCACTAGAGGAAACCCAAATTGCTAGGCTAAGCTCAAGCCTCAATTCAAAAGTATTATGATGAGCTCAAGCTTGCAAGTTTCACTTGGACTTCAGACTTCAGGCCCAAACAAGTTTTCACTACTACTTCTTCTTTGGGCTACCGCTGATACATTCACTTGAGGACTTGATCTCAGGGCGTGTGTCTGAGATTAGACTGGACACCACTCAACTATGACTGTGTTTGCAGTTTCAATTATAGATAGACAATTCAGTTTAAGTTGTGTTTTCATGCAGGCCAAAACAAGTCACTTGAGCTTAGTCCAACTCATGTTGCACTCTACACATAAGTGATAGTAGTAATAGAGTCCAATGCTGGGAAAAATCTATTCAGAGACCACAATTGACGGAAAAGGTTCTCCTATTGGTATACTGCATATGCAACACAGCTCACCTTAGGCAATTATAGCCCCTTTGATACTTCAGCTAGCTCATGAGATGGCTTCAGGCCCAAATTTACAATCATTGAACCTTCACTCTTAGATTGAATCTCAAAAACATTTACCGTTAAAATATCATTAAAATTTAAGGTAATTAAATCAAGGACTAAAATAACTCATTGAAGTCAGTTTTCTAACTCTCATTTATTCAAGAAGAAACCTTTCCATCTGTCTTCCTCCCATTAATAGACAGGCATCTAACTGGGGCCTATGAGTTGGACTGCATTTAGTTGCATCCTTGGACAATTGACGTTTTGGTAGAATCCACTTGGTAGGGCCATTAGAGGTACTAATCACTCGAAGTGGGTAAAATCATATTATGCAATATGAGTGGGGTCCACTAAGATACCAAATAAATAAAATAGGATTATCATGCTTTCATCATGTGTTGTCTCTGTTAATCATGCCTTTCATCATGTGTTTTCATCATGCTTTCATCATGTTTTCATCATGCATGTGTTGTCTATTTTCATCATGAGTCCTTTTCAGTTGGGTTTATTAGCTGGTGGCCAGTAGCTGTGTGGTTGGCCTGGCCATGGGCCCTCAGAACCCCCTTTAATAAAATGCTTTGTACCTCCTTTAGAATTTAATTTAATTCTCATCCTTTAGGTTAAAAAAAAAAAAAACCCATTATGCAAGGATGTTAATGAGTTGAGCCAGCCTGGCTTGACTAAGCTAGACTTGAGGAAAACTTGTGTGTAGGGGTGTAAAAAAAATTCAATAAACTTTTACGGTTATTAAAATCAGAAAATCGTGCTTTACGGTTCGGCTACGTTTTTCAGTCACGGCTTACAATTATTAACCGAACCGAACCGAACCGAATCGTAAAATATGATTTGGTTTGGTTTGGTTAACCGTTTTTCCAAAACACACAATTAACCGAACCTTTACATTAATAAAAAAAACTAAAGGGCCTAAATGTATTGCATGATAGATGTTTTGTAGTTTCATTTTAGACTTTTAGTTATATTTATTTTCTTGAAAATGATAGTGTTATTTTTTTGGTATGTGAAAAATGATAGCGTTATTCCAATGTAGAGTCAAAGGGCGAAAAAAGATTTTTTTTTTTAAGAAACAATTAACCGTAATCGAACTGTCTAATACGGTTAACCGTGGTTCGGTTTTTAACGATTTATTAGGGTACAGTTTTCAAAAGCTGAAAACAGTAAAATACGGTTCGGTTACACCTCTATTTGTGTGTCAATCACATTTTTCTTTAGCAGCCTTTTGGTTCACAATCCTAGCTCGAGCTCGGCTCGTTAAAGGCTTGGTGGATCTCTGGCTCGGTTAGGCTTGTTGGATTTCTTTAATTCTTTTATATAATATATATTTGTAATTCTTGCCACTATACATGTCATATTATGTATTACATAATACAACAGTACATGTAGTATTGCTTCATATGTAGGAGCCATTTATAATTAACTACTTATAATTTTAGGGGTGGCAAATGGGTCCGGTGATAGTCAGGGTCTCCAGGTTCAAACCCTAACCCACAACCAACCCGTTTTAAAAATGGGTCAAATTTCTTGGACCCACATCCGAGGTGGGTTAACCTGACTTGCCCTGTCTGACTCATATTGACACTAAGGCATGTGGGAACGTGCTTTTATGCGGGGAAGTTAAAACTTAAAAGTGATTCACGTTCTATGCGGGTCCGCCGAGGAATAAAGTAGTCCGAACTCAAGCATGAGTTAAAATTGGGAAATGGCAACGTGGGAGCCAACTCCTGAAACTGAAATGGTTCAAGATAAACTCTTGTACTGAAATGTATGAGTCCCATTTTGGGATCGAATTGGTGGGGTTTGTAAAATCTATATGGAACTACCTTGAATATCAAATTTGGTTTCAATCCCATGCTTCTAATCCCTTCATCCATGGTCGACAAACCTAATTCATTGATATGGGAATCTAGTCAATCCAACGGTCCACTTCATTTGCATTGGTGCCAAACTTTAGGGTGTGTGAATATCAAGGGGTCCTTGTCCATTGCAAGATTTAGATTGGGTGATAGGTGGGCCTCACCCATAGTTCTCACGATTTGAATCGTGAGAACGCTTCTCACCTGATTATTTTCCATATTCCCAAAACTTCACCTCAAAAGGTGTTGTCCACTCTAGAGACGTCAAATGGGCAGGGCCGGGCCGGGCCGACAATGGCCTGCGGCATGGGCCGGCCTGGTCAATGGCACGGCTCACCTAGATCGGCCCGTGCCATGGGCCGTGCCGGGCCGAGGGAACGGGCACGGTTGGAAAGGGTCGGCCCGCCAGGCACGGCCCGCCCAATAGTAAAAAAAGGCTATTTTTTAAAAAAATGTTCATTTTACACCCCCAACAGCTATAAAACGGTCATATAGGGGGTATTTTATGTCTTTTTTTAATTTTATAAATTCTATAAATACTCTAACCCTCTCATTCTCTTTTCTCATCAATTTATACTATTCTCTCACTCTCTAGCTCTCTCTCAAAGCATTCAACTCTTTCACTCTCTCTAAGAAGTTTTTGGAAGGTCAAAGATCAAGACATCAAGAGACAAGATTAAAAGGGCCTTAAAAAATTTAAAAGTATTTATATCATTTAAATTTGAGATTCCATATATATAAGTTTATAATATATTATATTAACTCTCATTCTCTCCCATTTCTTATATCAATTATCACAAAAGAATGCTATTACTATTATTATTTGTAAATCTTATTTTTTGAAATATGGATGGACGATCCTCTAGAAGATTTCCCATAGAAGCTTCTTCCATTCATTTAGGGGGAGAAGAAGATTTTATTGAATTAGTATATGAAGTATGTGATTTATCACCCCTCTTTCCTAGTAGTTCCCGTAAACCCACCAAGAGGAATAAAATTTAAATAGTATGGGATATACATGAAAGGTTTGATGTTATTGAAGACGGAAAGAAAGTCTAAAGGGCAAAATGCAAATTTTGTAGTAAGATTTACTGTGCCGAATCAAAATCGAGTACTAGCCATTTATTAAAACATAGGCAAAAATGTTTAACCTTACATAAGCCGACGAATGCAGGAGTAGGGGGCCTGGTTCACATACCCAAATTTCTACTATTGGTGGTGGTAGTAGTAGTAGCAGTTTGAGTCTATTTTTTTAATGCACAAAGTGCTAGACAAAATCTTGTTAAAACGATTGTGTTATCCGAATTACCATTTTTTTTTATTGAAAATGAGTTTTTTGAAGAATGGGTCCAAAAATATTGTCAACAACAATTTCACAGTTTTCTAAGAAATACAGCTAGAAATGATGCTATTAGACTCTGGCAAGAAGAGAAGACAAATATTAAAAATTACCTTGCAAAAATTCCTAGTAGAATACCCATAACTATAGATATGTAAACTTCTAAAGGGGTTGATAGTTTTCTTTGTATTACTACACATAACATAGATGCAAAATGGATTATTAATAAACGAATAATTAGTTTTAGCTGTCTTGAATGGCCACACAATGGCACTAGAATAAGCACATTTATTTTGGAAAAACTAAATGAATACAATGTTAAGGAAAAAGTTATATCTATAGATAACTTTAGATAATGCCAGTAATACAGTGCACTACAATAAAATGCACTATTGGTGACACCCTTTGGTGACAAAAAATCAATGCTGTCACGGAATGCACACAACGGTGACAAAAATTTTTTTTGCTTGTCACGAAAAGTCTTTAGCTTAGGTGCCAAATAGAGAGGAGATTTGGTGACAAAAAAATTTGTCACCAAAAGATCCAATAGATTTGGTGGCAAAATTTTTTGTCACCAATGCAATGGCCTAATTTTTACCCTCTCCCGCCTCCACAGCTACGTTTTCCCTCTCCAAGCCCTTTTTCCCCTTTCCATTCCTCTCACTCTCTCACTCTGTCACCGTTTTTCCCCTGCGCAGCCCTCCATCTCTTGACCTCCTTCATCTCTCTGGCCCTCTCCTTCTCTCTCACACCATCCCTCTCAGCCGATCCCTCTTCTCTCTCACGCCATCCCTCTTCTCTCACTCATCCTTCCTTTTCATTCGAAAACCCCCAAATCTCCAACCCTTACCCTCTCCATTCGAAAACCCCCAAATCAAAAGTGTTTCAAACCCTATCTGGACTCTCTTTTGGTTTCCAAGCAACATAAAATAAAACTCAGATATTAGGTATGGAAATTTTATTCTCAGATTGCATGTTCCGTAAATCATTTGGTTTTTTCTTCTTGGGTATTTCATTTGGGCACATCTGGTTTTGTTTTGTTTTGTTTTTTTTTTTTTAAATCCTTTTGTGTGTTTTGTTGATGGAATGTGGGTAGGAAGGGAATTTGGGTTGGTGGGTGTATGGATCTCATGTAAATGGTTGGATTCTTTTTGCTGCATCAAGAGGCGTTCAGGAAATCGACCTGGAGTTCTATGGAAAAGAACCCTACCTGTTGCCCTCTTGGCTATTTACATATGACATTCGCCATCGCCGGCACCCTCCATCCACTTTTAGACCTCCAAACGCGACCATCGATAAAATCCCCAAATGAAAAAACGTCCGTAGATTCGCATCTTGATCGATTGATCTCCATCTCAGAAATTGTTTTTTTTTTCTTCTGTTAATGGCTGCTGCTGTAGCAGAGCAACCTCAGCTGCTCTTGATTCCTTGCCCAAAAACCCTAGTTCTCCAGATTCGAGCTTATTAAAGAAGCTTCTCCTTTCGGCTGAGATCTGATTGTTTGAAGCTCTTTTGAAGGCTGTTTCAATGGCGGATCCGGTGGTTTTTTTGGGGTTCGTTGAGTTGGTTGGTGGTTTCGAGAGAGAGAAGCTTGGAGTACAAGAGTGAAGTTGGAGTTGTGCCTGGCACAGTAGCTACTCAACACAGGTTCCACCATCTCAACTGGCCCAGTCCACTCTCTCACTCTGTCACCAGGTTTGATGTTTTTAGAACTTTTTTTTCCTAATAGGAAGGAGATATGAGAAAGGAGAGAAGAAGCAGCAGCAGAACCCCTCCATTCCTTTTTTTTTTTTAATTTGTTGAGTTTATTTTTTTCTTTTTCCATGAGAAAGGACTTAGGGTTAAGAACGAGTCGAGCTCACTGTACCTAGATGAGCATTTTTCTTCTTCTTCTTCTTCTTTCCTTTAGAAAAATAGTTGCTGCTATTTTTTAATTTTTTTTTGCTGCTGTTGTAATCATGCTTTGAAATCCTGCAAAAAAGGGACAATCAACAGAGAAGGCGAATTTCTAGTGAAAACTAGGTTTTAGATGAATTTAGATTTTGATTTGATGTAAGCAACATAGAAACGAAATGCACTTAGAATTGAACTTCTACATGTTTTCAGAAGGAATTAGGGTTAAGAGAATGTAAGTGATGATTCTACAACTTTCATGACAGCAATGATCCATCCAAATATTCTTCTCAACAGAGGCAACCAGCAACAACTTGGAGGAACATGTGGAAGCTTGTAGATTTACTGTGGCAATGGATTTCAAAACATGCTTGACCATAGATAGGGTTTTTAACATTTATGGTTGGTAGCCAGAGTTCTGAGAATTGTTGTTCTGATGCCTTAACTTTCATGTGTAACTTAGAAATTATAACCTCTGTATCGTGATGACCGCCTTCTTACATAATAATGTGTATGGGTCAATCAATGGTTTAACTTCTACTGTATTATTAGCTTCATGCCAATGTTGTTCTCAATTTTACTCATTTTAACTAGAATCAAGACATTAATAATTTTATCATGCCCATCGTTGTTCTGACCATTGCTCTCATTTTTTTTCTTAATTAAAATCTATTCTGGTACATATTTGTTTAAGAATTTAAATCTGTTAATGGATTACTATTCCATGGAATCCTTTCTTATTTAATTGATATTGATGTGTTTCTCAGCGTTGCCAAACGATGCGAATCAATTAATACGATGACACCCATCTTAACATTCTCATATTTGCTACACTAATTTTTTGGATGTGCTGTTTCCTATTCTACTCCATAGGTCCTAGCTGTCTAATCTTTGTCTTGTAAAGTTGCTTCCTTCAATGATGTCCTTATTTGAAAATTTTATCTACTGGGTTTCTTAAATTTTCTGGAATTCCATTTACATAAGCTGGCATCTCTGCTGGGAGAGCCAAAAGAAACTTAAAAAAGTACACCCACCAAAAAAAAAATGAGTGGCATCAGTATGAATCACTTCCTAACGTCTAAATGCGTCCAATCTTCTACATGGAATTGTGTAGAATTTCAGTTTCAGCAAAAAAAATAAATAAATTTCTGTGCTCCACTCACGACCTTATTTAGGCTGAAATCTCTGCTGGAGAACTGAAAGAAAACAAATACACCCACTTAAGTAAATTAAGCAACCATAAATCACTTCATGTCAAAATATTTCCAAAGCTTCTATACAAAGTATTATGCACATTCACAACGATTGACTTTTCACCTAGGATAATGGTTAGGTTTCAGAAGCATCACTTATTAATTAAAGCATGTGTTTGTACTTTATGGAAATGGTGAGACATTTTTTCTCTTGGTGAAAGGATTATATGGTTTTAGTAGCTGTCAGCTAACAGTTGTCTCTTGATTATGTCTCGTGAGCTGTGGCTTTTTTCCTTTTGGTCTTTTCTGTTTGTGTTTGTACTTTGTGAAAGTGGCAAGAAATTTTTTTTCTTGGCGAAAATATTATATGGTTTTAGTAGCTGGTGGCTTACAGTTGTCTCCTGATTATGCCTTGTGAGTTGTGGCTTTTTTTCCTTTTGATCTTCTCTCTGTTTTAACATAATCTATGTTCAGGTTGGTCATGATAAGCAAGGGCTTCCAATTGGATTGCAATTGATTGGCCGTCCTTGGGGTGAGGCAACTATCTTGCGAGTGGCTTCTAGGTGATGATATTCTGTTCCTCGAATATCCAATCATATGCATATAGGAAAGACACATTCAAAGTTAAAATGATTGAGAAACATTATTTGAAGCAGATTCATTTTACCACATTGTTCTTTCTCTGGTGGATAGTTGGCTTCTATTGGGTGGTATCCGGTAGTGAAACTCTCATCCAGAATGCTCCTCGACTCTACTGGTTAGGCTACCAATTTCTTCTCAGTACAGTTTACATCATGAATGCCATTGATTTCAGCTTCTCATGCTTTGCATTGAGTTTTGAATGACGTTACTGGTTGAACTTCTCGATTAATGACTTAAAGACATGTATTTCTAGAGATGGGAAATTCTTTTTTGCTTTGGGCTGAATTTCTCTCTGGTTTGAAATTTGAGTGACGTCTTGTTTTGGTATGTTGAAAACAGAATTGTGAATTCTGACGGTGACTAATGTTAGTTTTATGGACTCAATCCAGTAGATGATATAATAAATTGATTAAATTCTTTATTATTCATATATTCATGCTTTCCTTTCATGAGATGAATGGTGATTTATTATATACTTGCACATAACCAATACGAATGACATGATGGTTCATGAGATGAACCGGGGTCCACAAGTATATTAGATGTAACACATGTGTATGGATGAGATCCACATACGGGAGACATGTGTGACAAATCTTATACTTAAATATCTTCACAACCAGTGATGAGACTGGACATCTCATACTGACAAGGTTGCAGCACTTTGATCACTATGAGATAGTGTGATTTGTCTCGATCATCAGAATGGAAGATTCTGGATCATAGTGTTGGTACATTGGATGTATTGAAGGACCATGCGAAGCACCTTATAAACACTGTCTTTATTTTAAGGTCTGCTCTCATAATTCCCTAGCAATAGGCTCTCAATCCTGAGACATTAATGAACTCAAGTTTCTATCTATTCATTTGCTTTGAGTCACCAATGAGTGAGGCCAACTGTAGGTCAACACCTCGGTGATTTGGGTACGTGGTAGTAGAGCTGTGGGAACATTCAATAGTCAAGATGGAATCTATCTCTAATATCCCCTTGTGCCAATTAATGGATTTATCATTGGTAAGTGCGCACCCATTCCGATTAAGAGTTAATTGGAAAGGTACCTATTGATCATTATAATTAATTGGGGCTCAAGGATAATAAGATATGGATCTATTTTGGAAGACAGGTCCAATTGATCCATGGATATTGATAGAGGGGTCTACTTGTGGTAATGTGGAAGTTTAGGGTCTTCTATGTAATATTCCTAAGACTAGAGTTCAATTGCATTTATATAGTGGAGTTATTTGCAATTAACTGTGGGCCCGGATTACACATGAGATGTGGGGTCGCGTTGTCCCAGTTGGAGCCAGCTTTCTAAGGAATCCCTAGTGGTCCCCATGCTAGCCCAATAATTAGAAAGTATCTAATTCTAGTAGAACTCTAAAAGGAAAGTTACTATTTCTATTTGAAGTGAGACTTCTAATAGTGGTAATAGTAGACTTACTAATTTTAGTAGAAGTGAGACTTCTATTTTAATTAGAAAGGAATTGGAAAGATACTAATCATATTTGAAGTGAGACTTCTAAATATGATATGGTAAGTTACTAATTAATTAATGGAAGTAAGACTTCTATTTTAATTAAGAAGAGACAACTTGCAAAAGTTATAAATAAGAGGAGAGGATGCCTTGGACGTCCCATGCATAAATCCACATTGGGATTCACGCCCAAGGCTCTCTAAGTGCAAGTGTTGCACGAGCTCTTCTCCTCTTCCCTCTTCTAGTTTTCTTTCTAGTTCCTCCCTAGAGTTCCTAGTAGTTTTCTCTTGGAGATCCCACCATCTTCTTGAGAAAAAGGAGAATCTGATACGGGTCATAGCGTGGAAGATCAAGAGGTCTTAGAGATCCCTATTTGATTAGTGAAAGCGTTTCATCATCAAAGAAAGACGCAACTCCTCCATTAGAGCACAACCGAGCTCCAAAGGTATAATCCACTTCCTTGCATGTTGTAGATTATTATGGATGCTTGTTAGTTGCTGTTTCTATCTTCTAGATAGATTGTATTTACTGATCATGATGACTGAGATTGAGGACATGGATCTTGGATTGGGTTTTATAGCCTTGTGGATAGTTGATCCCTGCGTCAAGTGGGTCAAAAGTTTTTGAAACCTATCCTAGAGGCCCACCCTATTTCCAACAACTAAATCATTTGGTTTCAAATTTGATTCAGTACATGTCCTTTTCCTTTTCCTGGAGATGTCTTTAAATGCCTTTCACTTTTCTTGTGGTAAAAACATTAGTATGTTGCTTAAATAAAAATATATTTAGTTTTTTATATTCCTGCTTGCTCGATTTTTGTTGTTTCTTCGGTTTTGATTGGAATTTTCATTTTTTTTTCTGCTTCAAAATCTGGTAATGACCAAATTATATGATTTTGTCCTCATTGTTGGTGAAGCCACCTTCAATTGATTCTGAGCAAACTGTTCACTCAAGTTTTTCCGAGATAATGTTCGCTCAAATTACCTCAAATTTAAAAGGATAGCGAATTGCCAACTATATACCTGGATACTTGTATGTGCCCAGCATATCCATCTCAGAGCGATACAACACTAGTATAGGTAAGGTACCCAATATAGCACCGATACTTGAGTATAAGTTTAGCATATCCTACCCACCAAGTCCAATATTTCATATAGTTCTCTTAGTTTCTTGATTTTCAACATTAAAAAAATGTTAGAAAGGAATGTGACAAGATAATATCATTCAGAAATTTATAATGAATTTTTTTTAGCACATCAGTATCCATAACCGTGTCCTAAATTTCCAAAAAATGCAAATTTGTATTCCCAGTCCCTGAATCTGTGTTCATCCGTATTCGTGTCTGGGCATCATAATTAGCCGATCTATAATTTATAATGATCACCATGTCTCAGTCTGCAAATGTTCAGCTTGCTGAGGTGCACAGCTAATGCTCTCAGTGGACTATGCCAGGCTGAGGAAATTTTAAAATTTCACTAATGTTTAAATATTGCATTCTTTTTTATCTTTAGGTTGTTCTCGTTGTAGCACATGAATTGGCCCATCAATGGTTTGGAAATCTTGTTACAAATGGAGTGGTGGACCCATCTATGGCTTAACGAGGGTTTCGCTATATGTGTATTTTTCCATGAGTCCATTATCATATTATGTACAAGAAATAGTGTTGCTTTGATTAGTTGTAATCGTAAGATAGTTAGAAAACATTGTTTAAACTATTTCTGTAATTCAACAAGAATACTATTGAATGATTCTATGTTATTGGATGTTGTTGAACTTTGTTACATAGTGAAGTTCTAAATGTTTCAGAATTTACATGATAGCTGAAGTTTTGGAGGTGTTCAAGAGGTCAAATTCTTACAACTCTTTGTGAGGCTGGGGATTTAGTCTTTTGTTTTTGGTTGGTTGGGTGTATTTGTGTATTTGGTAGGTATTTTTGTGCTTCATGTAGGCTAGTATACTTTAATCTACTTTATTAGAGTCACAACTTTGTTGCTCGATTGTGTTGTTTCATGGATGGATACTTAGGTTAGCACTATGTTTTGCATAAATTTGCACCTTTATCAAAAAACTTGAATTTTGAGCCACCTGTTAATGACCTGTGTGCTTGTTAGTAATTGGTATGCAGGCTTACTTCTCAAGTTATAATTCTTTGATAACAGGTAGTATGCTTCCCTGGGGGCGGTTTTTGAACATTCTGTTGGACCTTCCAATGGTGTTTAATGGTAAATAACTTTTGTGGATGTGTATTTGATGGCTTTAGTAAATTTTGGTTGATGTCATGATTGATTACAATGGCCCCTTTGCCCTGCAGGTTCCTCCTTTTGATCGAATCAAACCTCTGCTTGGTCTTTCACATATTAAGACTCTGACTTTGTCGAGTGAATATCTCGAGGTATAGTTTCATTCCTAGTTATAATAAGTAAATGCAATATATCGTCATTCTTCAAAAATGAAAAAAAAAAGTTCTCAATAAGTAAATGCATGCAATATAGTATAGATGTCACATTTATGTACAGGGAAGAAAGCTCCCAATTCTAGTGTTAAATAATTACATTTTTTTGTTGCGATTTTATACAGGTAGGTAACTATCAAGATGGAGTTACTTTTTGGTAGTGAACCAAGATGACGAAGATGGAGTTGAAGACTTTTTGGCAGTTAACCAAGATGATCACCAAGATGCATGGAGTTACTTGTTTTGAATTATTTTTGTAATTAATTTGAACCGACACACCTTGTATGGTTGTTTTGTAGTTATGTTAAAGCTATAACTTTGAAGTGTTTATTGTTGAATGATGAATATTTTGAAGGGTTGTGAACTTGGATATTAGAATGTTGACTTGTTGGATATTTGATTTGAATGATAGTTTGCATCTTTTGTGGTATAAGTTTTGTTAATGGGTGTATCTGGATATAAATATTTGAAACTTTGTAAGTAGGTGTGAAATGATAATTTGGGTGGCACAAATATTTTGATTGTATTTTTTTGTGACAAAAAGAGTATGTCACCATTGAGTGTCAACCTGGTAATATTATTGGTGACACTCATTTGGTTGTCAAGAAAAATACTTTTAGTGACAATTTTTGTCACAAAAGATATCTTTTCTATGACACCTGTACTTTTGTCACCATTGCTTTTAGTGACACCCTACTATGTCACGGAAAATCTTTCTTCCGTGACACCATGTTTTTGTCACCGTTGACATCATTTCGTGACAAGTGCACAAATTTTTTCACCATTGACTTTTAGTGTCATGGATACAATGACACCCCATCCCGTGTCACCAAAGATAATAGGTGACAAAAAATGGGCCTTTGGTGACATTTTTTCATGTCACCAAAGGTGTTTTTTGTTGTAGTGGTGGCTATTGAACTAATGAGATTGCAGATGCCACTTGCAACTTTAATAGATAGCTATATCTTTCAAAATAGATGTGTATGTCACATCTTAAATCTCATTGTAAATGTTGGTTTAAAGCATTTTGTAAGTTACACAGATATCATTAGAGACATTACTAAATTTATTTTCTGCTCCGCATAAAGAAGACAATTGTATGCCCAAATATGCGCGAGGTAAGGCGTATCAGCTATAAAAATAGCTAACGAGGTAGAACATATATGAAATTCTATGTAGGAATTGTTAAACAAGGCAGTTGACCGGAAAATAGTTTTGAATGAATTTAGTGCTTTTCATGCATAAGATTTGTTGATGAGTGATGAACATTGGAAGTTGTGTGCCCATATAAGAGATTTATGAGAAGCTTTTTATACTTCAACATTAATTTTTTACGGGATATATTATCCCACACCTAATGAAGCTTTAATGAAGTTTTTTCAAATTACTTTACAACTCAATAGATTTAGAGATAATTTTTTACTAAACAACCACTACAAGAACCCGAACTTTTGGCGACGAAATTTTTCGTCGCCAAAAGTCACATTTTCTTCGGTAAAAGTATTTACTGACGAAAAGTTTTTCGTCAACTAGTCGTCGGTAAAAGGTAGTCAGCAAAACCTTTTAGTGAAGAAATTATTTTTCGTCGGCAAAAATTGTATTTTTACCGAAGATTATTTGACTTTTACCGACGAATAAAAACGTCGGCAAAATCATTTTATTTAAAAAAAAATTTCTTTTTTACTTTTGCCGACAAAAAAAACGTCGGCAAAGTATTTTATTTTTTTTTATTTTTCCTTTTAACTTTTGCCGACGTTTTTTTTCGTCCGCAAAAGTATTTTATAGATTTTTTTAATTTTTCTTTTTACTTTTGCCGATGAAAAAAAGCATCGGCAAAATGTTTTATTTTATTTTTACTTTTAAATTTAATTTTACCAACGAATCAAACCGTCGACAAAATCATTTTATTTTTAAAATTTTTTTTTACTTTTTCCGACGAAAAAAACGTCGGTAAATACTTTATATATATATTTTTAAGTTTTCTTTTTAATTTTGCCGACGTATTTTTTCGTTGGTAAAAGTATATTATATTTTTTTAATTTTTCTTTTTACTTTTGCCGACGAAAAAACAACGTCGGCAAAAGTGTTTTATTTAATTTTTTTAATTTTTAAATTTAATTTTACCGACGAATAAAAGCGTCGGCAAAATCATTTTATTTTTAAAATTTTTTCTTTTTTAATTTTGCTGACGAAAATTTTCGTCGGCAAAAGTCTTTTTTATTTTTTAATTTAATATTTTCCGACGAGAATTTTTGTCAGCAAAGGTTTTTTTTTTTAATTTTTTTTTAATTTTTTCAGAATTATTTTCCTGTAAACTTGTTTATACACCTGTTCATATACCTATATTCAACATAAAAAATGCAATGAAACAAAAGTTAGTAAATAAACAAACAACTATCTCCATTTTTCATTAAATCATTCATCTCATTAAACAAATATTACAATCAATAACGATATAGTCTCAAATAAATGTCCAATATACATATATATATACAAATAAACTAAAAAAGAAGTCCAACACCTGCACAAGTCTGCAACCGACCCCAAAGCGTCCATCAATCTGCAACGAGAAAAACAACATTAAAATCTTTTCAATGAATTAGTTATAAATGAAACATAAACATGTATATAAATATAATTTTTCCTAAGTTTTTCGCCGGCCTTTTTTCCAGCCCAAGTGTTGACAATTAGGCGGTTTTTGCGTTTAATTTGTTAACCAGAAGTCCGATTCACTAACCGTCAATTCTTACAAGTTACTTTGGCATTGGACAAGGTACTCATGCTGATTTCTGGGCCGTTCAATGACCGTTTCCCGTTTTCGACCTACAACGGCCTATTTTCGAGACTAAGTGTTCAGAATTAAACGTTTTTAAGTCCAATTCTCTAACTGGGAGTCCTATTTACGAACCGTCAGTTCTTAGAAGTTACTCTACCCTCGAGCGAAGTACTCGTGCTGGTTTTCGATTTTTCCCGCGGCCGTTTCCCGTTCCGGGCCCCCGGCAGGTTGTTTTCAAGCCATAGTGTTGGAAAATCTTATGTTTCGCTCGAAATTCTCCAACCAGGAGTCCTATTTGCGAACCGTCAGTTCCTACAAGTTACTCTACCCTCAAGCGAAGTACTCATGCCGGTTTTCAAATTTTCTGGGGGCCGTTTCCCATTCTGAACCCCCGGCGGGCCGTTTTCGAGCGTAAGTGTTGGAAAATCCTATTTTCTCGCTCATAATTCTCTAACCGGGAGTCCTATTTGCGAAAGTCAGCTCCTAGAAGTTACTCTACCCTCGAGCGAAGTGCTCGTACTGGTTTCCAATTTTTCCAAGGGTTGTTTCCCATTCTGGACCCCCGGTGAGCCCTTTTTGAGCTTAAGTGTTGGAAAATCATATATTTCGCTCGTAATTCTCTAACCGGGAGTCCTATTTGCGAACCGTCAGTTCCTACAAGTTACTCTACCCACGAGCGAAGTGCTTGTGCCGGTTTCCGATTTTTCCGAGGGCCGTTTCCCGTTTCGGGCCCCCGGCGGGACGTTTTCGAGCCTAAGTATTGGAAAATCCTATTTTTTTGCTTGTAATTCTCTAACCGGGAGTCCTATCTGCTAACTGTCAGTTCCTAGAAGCTACTCTACCCTCGAGCGAAGTGTTCGTGCCGGTTTCCAATTTTTTCGTGAGCTGTTTCCCGTTCCGAACCTCCGGCGGGCCGTTTTCGAGCCTAAGTGTTGGAAAATCTTATTTTTCACTTATAATTCTCTAATCGGGAGCCCTATTTGCGAACGTTCAATTCCTACAAGTTACTCTACCCACGAACGAAGTGCTTGTTCCGGTTTTCAATTTTTTCGGGGGCCGTTTCCCGTTCCGGGCGCCCGGGGCTGTTTTCGAACCTAAGTGTTGGAAAATCACATGTTTCGCTCGTAATTCTCTAATCGGGAGTTCTATTTGCGAACCGTCAGTTCCTACAAGTTACTCTACCCTCGGGCGAAGTGCTCGTGCCGATTTTCGATTTTTCCCACGGCCTTTTTTCGTCCCGGACCCCCGGCGGGCCGTTTTCAAGCCTAAGTATTGTAAAAATAAATAAAAATTAAAAAGAAAAAAAATTCAGATTTGAATTCTGTCACCATAAAATTAAAAAAATCAATAAAAATTAAAAAAAAGTTTTACCTACGTTTTTTACGTCGTTAAAATAAATAAAATAAGAATAACAAACTTTTGCCGACTTTTTTTTTCATCGGTAAAATAAAAAGGAAAATATATAAAAATTAAAAAAATAGTTTTACCGACGTTTTTTTTGTCGTTAAAATAAATAAAATAAAAATAAAAAACTTTTACCGACGTTTTTTTCGTCGGTAAAATAAAATGAAAAATAAAAAAAACTTAAAAAATAGTTTTACCGACATTTTTTTCGTCGGTAAAATAAATAAAAGAAAAATGGAAAAAAAATTGTGCCGACGTTTTTTTTTCGTCAGTAAAATAAAAAGAAAAAAAAATTGAAAAAGTTTTACCGACACTTTTTCTCGTCGGTAAAATAAATAAAATAAAAATGAAAAAATTTGTGCCGACGTTTTTTTTTCATCGGTAAAATAAAAAGAAAAAATAAATAAAAATTGAAAAAAGTTTTACCGACGTTTTTTTTCGTCGGTAAAATAAATAAAATAAAAAAAAATTTCAGACATTTTTTTCTTCGGTAAAATAAAAATAAAAAAAAATAAAAATAAAAAAGTTTTACCGAAGTTTATTTTCGTCGGTATAACAGACAAAATAAAAATAAAAAACTTTTTCCGACTTTTCTTTTCGTCTGTAAAATAAATAAAACTTCTTAAAAATGAAGTGTATTTGAGAATGAATTTGCCGACGTTTTTTAGTAAAACGTCGGTAAAAGTCTAATTTTTACCGATAAGATTTTTTACGTCGGTAAATAGTTATCTTTGTTGATGAATTTAGAAAAACGTCGCTAAAAAACATCGTTAAAAGTACAACTTGTTGTGGTGAACACTATTATAAAAATGGAAGAATTAATAAATACTGGAAAGATGCTCCAATGACATTTTCTTTAGCTGTTGTATTTGATCCTAGGTTAAAATTAAGTGGTTTACAGTTTATGATTGATTGAATAAATAAAAATATGAATTGTCAAGATTTAAATGTTTTTTCAAATATAAGGGCAAAATGGGTGCAACTGGGGTTAGTATGGTCCCTTCAGAAGTCCAGCAGGTGAAGCTGTGTGGGATGTATTGTAACGCCCCAATTCCGGATACCGAGAAAACCGTCAAAGTACCGAAATTGGCGCGCTACTTCCCGGAAAATCCGAGAACTTCCAAGATCGTAGGTCCACAGTGAGGTCCAATTTAAAACTTTTTCATCAACATAGTAACAATGGTTAATTGCGGAAGCATGATAGTATAGCGGAAGCATAAGGTATCATCCATATATCAAATATAAATGGGCTGAAGTCCAGCCTAAATGTGACAATGATATAAAACCAAAGTTAATTACAATAATACCCTCTCACTACAACAGACTCTCTCAAAAATCCCAAAACAAAGATATCACTCAACCCCAGGTGTAGGCTCTCCAATCACCGGCTCGACCTCATGGTCGGCCTGTCCCCATCCGTAGTCGCCTGCTACGGGCACCTCAACGAGTGCGAACGCGTCGCCCTCGAACTCTGGGTCAAGACCTAAGCACCAAGAGTGGGTCAGATCTAAAGATCTGGTAAGTCACAATATGCAGATAATATAGAATGTATGCATCAAATGAGTAGAGACATGTATAAAGTTAAGAGAGTAACAAAGGTACATATGCTATGCAGTCGTGCAAGATAACCATGTAGAATCATAATAAGCATAACAGTAATAAACCTACACAATATGGCACATCCACATAAGCTGGTCACCGCGGGATATTATGCCGCGGCCCTCCCATACTGAACACAGTCGCGGTAGGGATCCTAAGCTAATGCTAGGGATTACTAACCCTGCAAAATATCATCAACATCATCCACAACGACCGGAACCGGCATCACAACCGTCCGTCCCAACAGTGCTCATCATGATAGCCACACAACAAATCTCAATAGCTCCTACCAGTGATGATCAGCCCAACTGGCTGAGCTTAAATCAACTGAGTGAATGTCTATGCCGGCTCGGAAACAATAAAGGTCTGTGTCTGTCTAGGCTTTGCCTTGCGTGAACAAGGTCCTAACAAAAGTCCCTAAGAGGTCTAAGTACTCAATACAATTTATGGATCATAGTTCAAGCCCAATTCCAATCATTGGATCCGTACCAAGGCCCACCAAATACTTGGCCTGGTCTATAACAATCCATATGAGACACAAGTCCATGTTCAATGACATATGATCCATCTACATCCATAATGGGTCACAAGCCCATACAATTTAACCTCTCCATTCTAAGGTAATTCACATCCAACTTAGGCCATAAAAAAAGGGCCCGCCTAGCCACAGACACGGGTCAATGATCCACCAAAACAGATTACCGGGTCACCTCTAAGTATTCCTAGGTTTAGGTCCTCCATTTTCCATTTAATTAACAGGTATGAGCAATAACAAGGACAATAGAGTGATAGTCATAGTATGAGGGAGATGAATCTCCAAGCACACGAATCATAGGGAGATAGCAACAGTCCAACCTAGGTAAATGGTCCACTCTCGGATACAGGTCCATCTCAGGTAATTCGATCTTTAAGTGAAACCACAGATGCTAAAGAATATTGTGTTTGGTGCTTAGAAGTTATGTGCATCATTTGGTAACGTATAAAGGTCGAATCATCTTAGATTACATAACCTGGACTTTAATTAGTGGACCCCACGAGTCAAGGTTGAGCCGTACCATTGACTCGTGGCTGGCACAGTGATGGAAGTCTATTTGAATGGTCAATGGGCCCTACATATGATTGCAACAATAGAAATTAGAATCTGGGGATCGTCACTGTACACAGTGTGCTCAGCCGACCTCCTGGCCTGGGCGGTCAGCTCGGCACACTGGGACCAGAGAAGGAAAAACACCCTACAGGCAAAGCCTGCTTGTCCAGGACTTCCTGTGAGTTCGGCTAACTCCCTGGCCTGGGTAGTTGGCCGTGCACACTAAGAATTCTGGCTGAAGGGAATGTCCCAGGTTCTATTCTCCTTTGTTGGAATCCCGCCTTTTTGTTTTGAAATCCATCTCGGAGTTCGGCTAAGCAATGGAGCTCAATTGATACTCAGTTCGGCCACCCAGCTCAGCTCGGCAAAGGGCCTAGCTCAGTTCGGCCACCCAACTGAGTTCAGAAAAATGCATTGAGTTCGGCTAAGCATTGAGGTTGGTCCAGCTCAGCTTGGTTTAAGCACCGAGTTCGGCTAAGCTCGAAGTCCGGTCTGGCACGGAACCCGGTCTGGCGCTGAGCTCAGTAAAACACTGAGTCGGCCATAACTCTGAGTTCGGCCGTAACACTGAACTCGGCTTTGAGCACAGAGCTCGGCCTAGACACTTAGCTCGGCTAACGCGAATCTCATCCTAACCATCATGCTCGGCAGAACTCTGAGTTCGGCTAGCGTTGAATCCAGCCATCGCGAGTTCGGTCAGTGCTGAGCTCGGCAGTTGCTGAGCTGCGCTAACGCTGAGCTCGGCAACCGCTGGGCTCTGCAAGTGCTGAGTTCGGCAGTTGCTGAGCTGCACTAATTCTGAGCTCGGCAACCGCTGGACTCTGCAAGTACTGAGCTCGGCCATCGCTGGACTCTGTCCCATCTCTTCCATCATTGTTGTGTTCTGTTACAGAACCTAGTTCTGCGACAGGACACAACTTCTCTTCATTAAGCACAGGAATGGTGGTCCACCTCTGATCAAAATCCAGATCAAGTCGCACCCCATGGTCGCACAGGGCCCCTCACATAGACGTAGGGTCCTGATCTACCAAGGGTGGTCCTACTTCGATTCCGATCACAACACAACGAGGTGAGTTCTCGTCATTCCATCTCCGGAAAACCCATCACTGCAACCCAATTCTCCTGGGTTTCTCCATAGACCATTACAGAGGCAAAATAAATCATTCCTACATCATTCACCCATCATCAACCGGCCATTGATCATCCAAATGAGGTAATCCCATCCATCAATGGCCAAAGGAACCAAACAAACATGCTCAAGGATCGATCTAAACATATATATTACAAATTGGAATTCTACTGCAAATCAAAGGAAGAAAACATGCAATCTAGACTACCAGCACAGTGCACTTGCCTCGATCGATTGAAGGTAGAAGGAAAAGAAAGAAAACCACAGGGAAACCAAAAGGCAGGGTCTCGGCAGTTGCTCCTATGGTGCAGGTTGGTCTCGGCTGGCCTTCTGTTAAGGGATTTCTGGGGCGAGGAAGAGAAAAGAGAGATTGGAGGGGGAGATGAGGGTTCGTTGGAGGGAATTGGGGAAGAAGAAGAGAGAAGAGATTGGAACTTGAGAGAAAAGGAGATGAACAGTAGTTGTTAGGGCAGGGGAGGGTTTTGTTTATATAGGTTGGGTTTTTGGGTTAGGGACAAAATTGCCCTTGGGGTTAGAATAGGATTAGGGTTAGGGTAGAGGGTATTTGGGTCTTTGGGTGATCTTCTAGAAGATTCTTTGGTGCAAACCCCCTATGGTAAATACAAAACTCTAGCTAGGGCCTCTAACAAACTAACTAACTCTAAGAATAACAAAAGACCCCCTATTGACTCTACTAATTACACCACTAGACTAACCCTAGGAAAATACATAACTACCCTCACTAAGCCCCATAATTAGTATAACTAAAATACTTAGGCTAATATATAGTATTCAAATTCACATTGAGGGCCCACCAGGGGTGGGGTCTCACATTCCTCCCTCCTTTAAAACATTTGGTCCCCAAATGTAAAAACAAAGTAGGGACATACCTGCGGTAGAAGATGTGGATAATCTCTTGCCACCTGGTCTCGTAGCTCCCAAGTAGCTTCCTCCGGAGTGTGATGCTCCCACTGAACCTTCACAAAGTGAATAGTTCGATCCCGAAGTACTTTCTCCTTGGTGTCGATGACGGCGACTGGCTTGGCGATGTAGGACGCGTCGGGCTGGATGTCGAGTGGCTGGTGGTGCAGAATGTGGGTAGGGTCCTCCACATACTTCCTCAACATCGAGACATGGAAGACGTCGTGCACACCCGATAGCTCTGCTGGCAACTGAAGTCTGTAGGCGACATCTCCGATCCTGGCCTTGATCTCAAAGGGTCCGACGTATCTCCGTGCTAACTTGCCCTTCTCGCCGAATCTGAGGGTGCCTCGAGCTGGGGAAACCTTCAGGAAGACACGGTCTCCCTTATGGAACTCGACTGGTCTGCGCCGATTGTCTGCGTAGCTCTTCTGTCGACTGCGGCTAACCTTCAGGTTCTCCACTATCTGGTGGATCTTCTCACTGGTGTCGCCGACAATAGATGGTCCATGGAAACTCCTGACACCAACTTCCTCCCAACAGACTGGGGTCTTGCACTTCCTGCCGTACAACGCTTCGAACGGTGCCATCTTGATGCTCGAGTGGTAACTGTTGTTGTAGGCAAATTCACAGAGTGGCAAGGAATCCTCCCAGTTCTCCTTGTAATCTAGGACACAAGCTCGCAGCATATCCTCCAAGGTCTGGTTGGTGCGCTCTGTCTGTCCGTCTGTCTGGGGGTGGTAGGCTGTGCTGAAGCTCAACTTGGTACCCAAAGCTCGCTGAAGACTATCCCAAAAGTGAGAAGTGAAGCGTGGATCTCGGTCTGAAACAATCGAAGCTGGAACTCCGTGCAAAGAGACGATCCTGTCCACATACAGCTTAGCAAGGACGTCGAGTCCCGCTCTCATCGATACTGGCAAGAAGTGAGCTGACTTGGTCAGCCTGTCCACGATCACCCAAATGCCATCACTGCGTCTTCGGGTAGCTGGAAGTCCTGCAATAAAATCCATGGTGATGTGTTCCCACTTCCACTGAGGTATCTCGAGCTGATGAAGTAGCCCTGGTGGCTTCTGATGCTCGGCTTTGATTTGTTGACACGTCAGACATAGCCTGCAATCTCTTTCTTCATGTTGTTCCACCAGTAGTAGCTCCTCAGGTTCCTATACATTTTGGTGCTGCCCGGGTGAATCGAATATCTGCTGTGGTGTGCATCTGCTAAGATCTGGTCCTTCAGCTCCTGGATATCTGGTACACACAGCCTGTCCTGGTAGTAGAGTACTCCACCAATCAGTCTGAACTCTGGCCTCTGGTCAATCTGCTCGATCACTTTGACAAGCTTGGGATCGCTGCGTTGACTATCCTTGACCTCTCCGAGCAACTCTGGTTCCCATGCGGACATGGTGGCAAGCATAACTCTGTCGCTGAGCGGCTGAAACTGGACATCCAAGTCACTGAAGACATTGGTCCACACGCCCTCTGCTGCTAGGAAACTGACTAGGGCGGTCTTCCTGCTCAAAGCATCTGCTACGACGTTCGCCTTACCCGGATGGTATTTGATAGGGAAGTCGTAGTCCTTGATGTACTCCATCCAACGCCTCTGACGGTTGTTGAGATCATGCTGAGTGAACAGGTATTGCAAACTGCGATGATCTGAATGGACTTCGAACTTCTCTCCGTAGAGGTAATGCCGCCACATCTTCAGTGCGAACACGACTGCTGCAAGCTCCAGGTCGTGAGTAGCATACTTCTTCTCGTGTTCCTTCAGCTGGCGTGATCCATAAGCAATGACTTTGCCCTCCTGCATCAAAACACAACCAAGACCGGTCCCTGAAGCATCGGTGAAGACAACGAAACCGCCTGTACCAGAAGGTAAAGATAAGATCGGTGCTGACGTCAGTCTCTCCTTCAGCTCTTGAAAGCTGTCCTCGCATGCATCGGTCCATACGAACGGTACGTCCTTCCTTGTCAGCTTGGTCAAAGGGGCTGAAATCGAAGAGAAACTCTTGACAAATCTGCGGTAGTAGCCTGCTAAGCCAAGGAAACTCCGAACTTCTGTGACATTCTTCGGTCTCTCCCAGTTCACTACTGCCTCGATCTTTGCTGGATCCACTGCTAGGCCGTCTCTGGAGATGATATGTCCGAGGAAGACTACTTGCTCTAACCAGAACTCGCACTTGCTGAGCTTCGCGTACAGCTGGTTGTCACGTAGCAACTGTAGAGACGTCCTCAAATGCTGCTCGTGCTCTTCTCTGGACTTGGAGTAGACCAACACGTCGTCGATGAACACCACCGTGAAACTGTCGAGGTGTGGGGCGAAGATCTTGTTCATCAGGGCCATGAACACTGCCGGTGCATTCGTCAACCCGAACGGCATCACAAGGAATTCATAGTGTCCGTAACGAGTACGAAATGCTGTCTTCTGCACATCTTGCTCTCTGACTCGCAGCTGGTGATATCCCGATCTCAGGTCCACCTTCGAGAAGTACTGCGCTCCCTGAAGCTGATCGAAGAGCTCGTCGATCCGGGAAGAGGATACTTGTTCTTCACTGTTGCCTGGTTCAGCTGCCTGTAGTCGATGCACATCCTCATCGATCCATCCTTCTTCTTCACGAAGAGCACAGGTGCTCCCCAAGGTGACATGCTCGGTCTGATGAAGCCCTTGTCTATCAACTCTTGCAACTGGGTCTTCAACTCTCGCAGCTCTGCCGGAGCCATGCGATAAGGAGCTCTGGAAATCGGTGCGGTGCCAGGCACAAGCTCGATGGTGAAGTCGATCTCTCTGACTGGAGGCAATCCTGGGATCTCGTCGGGAAACACGTCTGGAAACTCGCAAACGACTGGGATCTCCTCGACTCCCTTGGACTTCTTGTCCTCTGAGATGAATGCGATGTAGCCTTCGCAACCTGATCGCACTAACCTCTCAGCCTTCAGTGCTGAAATCAACCTAGTGCTGGGTGGTCTCCTCTCACCCACAAACTCGATCGTGGCATCTGAACCGTCGATAGTAAGTCTGACTATCTTCTCGAAGCAATCCATCACCGCTCGATATCGGGCCAACCAATCCATCCCCAAGATAACGTCGAAGTCATGCATAGGTAACACGATCAAATCTGCAAACATAATGTACTCCCCGATCTGCACTCGGCATCTGGGGTGGTAAGTCTGACACACTACCCTCTTGCCCACGGGCGTAGACACAACTAGCGTGTATGGTAACTCCTCTCCTACCCCACCAAGAACTAATGAAAAAGCAGAAGACACATAGGAATGTGTCGCACCAGGGTCAAACAATACTCTAGCAATCTGATCACAAACAGAAAGAGTACCTTCAACGACGTTCCCTGCAGCTTCGGCCTCCTCATGTGTGAGTGCAAATGCCTGACCTGCGGCCTGAGGTCTCTGCTGCTGTCGCTGCTGTCCATGGGGCCTCTGGTATCGTCCCCTCTGGTAGTGCTGTCCCCTGGGCTGCTGGGGTCCACGTGCCTGCTGCTGGGCACGGTACTGCTGCTAAGGTGGCTGGGGTGCCGGTGCAATCTGCTGAACAGGTGGAGCTGGAGCTGGTGCTCTCGGTGGTGCTGGAAGCTGAAGCATCGGGGCCTGAGGCTGTCCCCCTCTGAATGGGCAAAATCTGGAGATGTGTCCTGTCTCCCCACAGTCATAGCATACTCTGGGCCCACACTGCTGCTGCTGCTGAGGCTGCCGCTGATACTGATGCTGCCTAGCCTGGCCTGCTGGCCTCTGTCTCTGAAATGGCTGCTGCTGTATGGGCAAGGGCTGCGGTCTGACCAAGGCGGCTCTAACTCGCCTCTGCTGCTGACTGGCCTCTATCCGCTGCAGACGCTCCTCTGCCCAGTAAGCTCTCCTCAAAGCCTCCTCATAAGTGTGAATCTCAATGCAAGACATGTTAAGCTGAATGTCGTCTCTCAGCCCATCGACGAACCGACGGATCCTCTCGGACTCAGGTGTGATCAGGGCCTCTGCAAAACGAGAAAGCTGGGTGAAGCGAACCTCATACTGGTAGACAGTCATGCTGCCTTGCACCAGCGCCTGAAATTCCCGCAGCTTGCGGTCTCTGACGTGAGATGGTATGAACTTCCGAAGGAAGTCCGCCGTGAATGCAGTCCAAGCGATCTCGTCTCCTATCGTCTCGAAATGACGCTGAATCGTCCTCCACCAGTCCTCCGCGACTCCCCGGAACATGTAAGCGGCTAACTGCACTCTCTGCTGACCGGTGCACTCGAAGACCTTGAAGATCTTCTCCATCCGCACAATCCACTCGTCGGCCACCAGCGGGTCATCGGCGCCAGTGAACTCAGGCGGTCCTCTTTTGAGGAACCTCTCAAATATGACGTTCGGGTCTGCCTCCCGAACGGATGCCGCTGCTGGGCCTGGCTGAGCCACTCTGTCCATGATGTCCAAGACTTGCGTCTGGAATTGAGCAAAATCCTCGGCCTGCTGCTGCTTGCGCCGAAGCCTGGGCCTCCTGGGAAACGAGGAAGGCCTGCAAGAACCTCTGGAAACGCTGCTCGAAGTCTGGCGAACTACCGACTGCTGGTATCATATGTGATGGAGAACCTTCTCTAGACATCTGTTAAGAGAAAGAAATTAGGTTAGTTTAAGTCCAACACTTAGGACTACACTGATTCTACCCGATCCATCGACCCTACACGCACTCCCACACTGAGATCCTCACTACGTCCTAAAGTTTCTAGTGTATTTTATTTCCTAGAGACTTGCCCGCTCTGATACCATAAAATTGTAACGCCCCAATTCCGGATACCGAGAAAACCGTCAAAGTACCGAAATTGGCGCGCTACTTCCCGGAAAATCCGAGAACTTCCAAGATCGTAGGTCCGCAGTGAGGTCCAATTTAAAACTTTTTCATCAACATAGTAACAATGGTTAATTGCGGAAGCATGATAGTAGAGCGGAAGCATAAGGTATCATCCATGTATCAAATATAAATGGGCTGAAGTCCAGCCTAAATGTGACAATGATATAAAACCAAAGTTAATTACAATAATACCCTCTCACTACAACAGACTCTCTCAAAAATCCCAAAACAAAGATATCACTCAACCCCAGGTGTAGGCTCTCCAATCACCGGCTCGACCTCATGGTCGGCCTGTCCCCATCCGTAGTCGCCTGCTACGGGCACCTCAACGAGTGCGAACGCGTCGCCCTCGAACTCTGGGTCAAGACCTAAGCACCAAGAGTGGGTCAGATCTAAAGATCTGGCAAGTCACAATATGCAGATAATATAGAATGTATGCATCAAATGAGTAGAGACATGTATAAAGTTAAGAGAGTAACAAAGGTACATATGCTATGCAGTCGTGCAAGATAACCATGTAGAATCATAATAAGCATAACAGTAATAAACCTACACAATATGGCACATCCACATAAGCTGGTCACCGCGGGATATTATGCCGCGGCCCTCCCATACTGAACACAGTCGCGGTAGGGATCCTAAGCTAATGCTAGGGATTACTAACCCTGCAAAATATCATCAACATCATCCACAACGACCGGAACCGGCATCACACCGTCCGTCCCAACAGTGCTCATCATGATAGCCACACAACAAATCTCAATAGCTCCTACCAGTGATGATCAGTCCAACTGGCTGAGCTTAAATCAACTGAGTGAATGTCTATGCCGACTCGGAAACAATAAAGGTCTGTGTCTGTCTAGGCTTTGCCTTGCGTGAACAAGGTCCTAACAAAAGTCCCTAAGAGGTCTAAGTACTCAATACAATTTATGGATCATAGTTCAAGCCCAATTCCAATCATTGGATCCGTACCAAGGCCCACCAAATACTTGGCCTGGTCTATAACAATCCATATGAGACACAAGTCCATGTTCAATGACATATGATCCATCTACATCCATAATGGGTCACAAGCCCATACAATTTAACCTCTCCATTCTAAGGTAATTCACATCCAACTTAGGCCATAAAAAAAAGGGCCCGCCTAGCCACAGACACGGGTCAATGATCCACCAAAACAGATTACCGGGTCACCTCTAAGTATTCCTAGGTTTAGGTCCTCCATTTTCCATTTAATTAACAGGTATGAACAATAACAAGGACAATAGAGTGATAGTCATAGTATGAGGGAGATGAATCTCCAAGTACACGAATCATAGGGAGATAGCAACAGTCCAACCTAGGTAAATGGTCCACTCTCGGATACAGGTCCATCTCAGGTAATTCGATCTTTAAGTGAAACCACAGATGCTAAAGAATATTGTGTTTTGTGCTTAGAAGTTATGTGCATCATTTGGTAACGTATAAAGGTCGAATCATCTTAGATTACATAACCTGGACTTTAATTAGTGGACCCCACGAGTCAAGGTTGAGCCGTACCATTGACTCGTGGCTGGCACAGTGATGGAAGTCTATTTGAATGGTCAATGGGCCCTACATATGATTGCAACAATAGAAATTAGAATCTGGGGATCGTCACTGTACACAGTGTGCTCAGCCGACCTCCTGGCCTGGGCGGTCAGCTCGGCACACTGGGACCAGAGAAGGAAAAACACCCTACAGGCAAAGCCTGCTTGTCCAGGACTTCCTGTGAGTTCGGCTAACTCCCTGGCCTGGGTAGTTGGCCGTGCACACTAAGAATCCTGGCTCAAGGGAATGTCCCAGGTTCTATTCTCCTTTGTTGGAATCCCGCCTTTTTGGAAATCCATCTCGGAGTTCGACTAAGCAATGGAGCTCAATTGATACTCAGTTCGGCCACCCAGCTCAGCTCGGCAAAGGGCCTAGCTCAGTTCGGCCACCCAACTGAGTTCAGAAAAATGCATTGAGTTCGGCTAAGCATTGAGGTTGGTCCAGCTCAGCTTGGTTTAAGCACCGAGTTCGGCTAAGCTCGAAGTTCGGTCTGGCACGGAACCCGGTCTGGCGCTGAGCTCAGTAAAACACTGAGTCGGCCATAACTCTGAGTTCGGCCGTAACACTGAACTCGGCTTTGAGCATAGAGCTTGGCCTAGACACTTAGCTCGGCTAACGCGAATCTCATCCTAACCATCATGCTCGGCAGAACTCTGAGTTCGGCTAGCGTTGAATCCAGCCATCGCCGAGTTCGGTCAGTGCTGAGCTCGGCAGTTGCTGAGCTGCGCTAACGCTGAGCTCGGCAACCGCTGGGCTCTGCAAGTGCTGAGTTCGGCAGTTGCTGAGCTGCACTAATTCTGAGCTCGGCAACCGCTGGACTCTGCAAGTACTGAGCTCGGCCATCGCTGGACTCTGTCCCATCTCTTCCATCATTGTTGTGTTCTGTTACAGAACCTAGTTCTGCGACAGGACACAACTTCTCTTCATTAAGCACAGGAATGGTGGTCCACCTCTGATCAAAATCCAGATCAAGTAGCACCCCATGGTCGCACAGGCCCCCTCACATAGACGTAGGGTCCTGATCTACCAAGGGTGGTCCTACTTCGATTCCGATCACAACACAACGAGGTGGGTTCTCGTCATTCCATCTCCGGAAAACCCATCACTGCAACCCAATTCTCCTGGGTTTCTCCATAGACCATTACAGAGGCAAAATAAATCATTCCTACATCATTCACCCATCATCAACCGGCCATTGATCATCCAAATGAGGTAATCCGCTAGTTCTGCGACAGGACACAACTTCTCTTCATTAAGCACAGGAATGGTGGTCCACCTCTGATCAAAATCCAGATCAAGTAGCACCCCATGGTCGCACAGGCCCCCTCACATAGACGTAGGGTCCTGATCTACCAAGGGTGGTCCTACTTCGATTCCGATCACAACACAACGAGGTGGGTTCTCGTCATTCCATCTCCGGAAAACCCATCACTGCAACCCAATTCTCCTGGGTTTCTCCATAGACCATTACAGAGGCAAAATAAATCATTCCTACATCATTCACCCATCATCAACCGGCCATTGATCATCCAAATGAGGTAATCCCATCCATCAATGGCCAAAGGAACCAAACAAACATGCTCAAGGATCGATCTAAACATATATATTACAAATTGGAATTCTACTGCAAATCAAAGGAAGAAAACATGCAATCTAGACTACCAGCACAGTGCACTTGCCTTGATCAATTGAAGGTAGAAGGAAAAGAAAGAAAACCACAGGGAAACCAAAAGGCAGGGTCTCGGCAGTTGCTCCTATGGTGCAGGTTGGTCTCGGCTGGCCTTCTGTTAAGGGATTTCTGGGGCGAGGAAGAGAAAAGAGAGATTGGAGGGGGAGATGAGGGTTCGTTGGAGGGAATTGGGGAAGAAGAAGAGAGAAGAGATTGGAACTTGAGAGAAAAGGAGATGAACAGTAGTTGTTAGGGCAGGGGAGGGTTTTGTTTATATAGGTTGGGTTTTTGGGTTAGGGACAAAATTGCCCTTGGGGTTAGAATAGGATTAGGGTTAGGGTAGAGGGTATTTGGGTCTTTGGGTGATCTTCTAGAAGATTCTTTGGTGCAAACCCCCTATGGTAAATACAAAACTCTAGCTAGGGCCTCTAACAAACTAACTAACTCTAAGAATAACAAAAGACCCCCTATTGACTCTACTAATTACACCACTAGACTAACCCTAGGAAAATACATAACTACCCTCACTAAGCCCCATAATTAGTATAACTAAAATACTTAGGCTAATATATAGTATTCAAATTCACATTGAGGGCCCACCAGGGGTGGGGTCTCACATTCCTCCCTCCTTTAAAACATTTGGTCCCCAAATGTAAAAACAAAGTAGGGACATACCTGCGGTAGAAGATGTGGATAATCTCTTGCCACCTGGTCTCGTAGCTCCCAAGTAGCTTCCTCCGGAGTGTGATGCTCCCACTGAACCTTCACAAAGTGAATAGTTCGATCCCGAAGTACTTTCTCCTTGGTGTCGATGACGGCGACTGGCTTGGCGATGTAGGACGCGTCGGGCTGGATGTCGAGTGGCTGGTGGTGCAGAATGTGGGTAGGGTCCTCCACATACTTCCTCAACATCGAGACATGGAAGACGTCGTGCACACCCGATAGCTCTGCTGGCAACTGAAGTCTGTAGGCGACATCTCCGATCCTGGCCTTGATCTCAAAGGGTCCGACGTATCTCCGTGCTAACTTGCCCTTCTCGCCGAATCTGAGGGTGCCTCGAGCTGGGGAAACCTTCAGGAAGACACGGTCTCCCTTATGGAACTCGAGTGGAGTGTTGTGTTTGCCTACGAGACTAGTATTTGGCAGATAAGATGAAGCAAGAGTTGACAGCAATAGAAGATTATGATCCAGCAGAATAAATTAGTGGACTACACGTCTGAATTTTTACTTTTTCCTTCATTGTAATTTGTAAATATACAAGTTTTTCATTCTTTCTTTTAATTTTTTTTCTCTAAAAAGATTATAAAATTTTAAAGGTAATCCTATTTACAAACCTTTAAGAAGTTAAGATCCAAATGGTTCTCTTCACATTAGAGTAGGTCAAGTCTGACCAAACCACTTAAATATCTTTGTCATTCTCCGTGCTTGTGTTCTAATTTTAGTTTTAATACCGAAAATGTGAAAAAATTAATCGAAAAAAAATTAAAGAAGCTCGCCGTGCATGCCCGGCACAGCCTAGCCCGCTCCAGCACGACCCGTGGCGGGCCGTGCCATCCTAGAGAAGAACCTTGCCGAGCCGAGCCACATGCCTAGTCCACACCATTGATTAAATGCTTGAAAAAAAAGTGATTAACACAATTTATGTATATTCATTATTTTTTTAATCAAACAATCAATCTAACAATGGCGCGACTTTTTCATTATTCGTAATGCTTTTTTGAGTGTGTACCTATCTAAAACTCATTTAATAGTGGTATTCTCTTTCCGTCTAGGCAGAAGAAAAAAAAGAAAAAAAAGGAGTTTCATGTGTTTTTTTTTTCTTTTGACTAAATTTGTGGCCGTTGAATCTTTAGTTGAAAGGACGGTTGGGATTTGCCCTAATTTTTGAGAGAAGCTTTATGGATGGTGCACCAATAAGTTCTCACTATCCAAAATGAGTACACAATCAATCTTGTAGTCTAATCAATTCAGATTGGTATGACAAATATGAGATTGGTGACTATCCAGAGGGGCCCTATTTTTTTGGTCCACTCAGGTAGGTCTTAAGATAGGCTTGGCCCATCAGGAATGTAGGCACACAGTGCTCAATGGAGGTTTTCCTACAAACACACACACATATATATATATATATAATATGAGTAATGCTCCTATACAAGCTTCCCTTACCGTCTTAGATACAAGCCACCTTGTATCGTAAGATGGTAAGGGAAGCTTGTACATGGGCATCACTTTATATATATTAACCACACACATTGGGCATGCGTGCGCATCTGGATGTGGGGCCCAAGCAGAGGACGGGGGGAATCGAAGGTGTTGGAATTTGAGATGACTTGAGAAGTCTTATGAAGCATTGAAGTATTTAGTATCTCAAGTACCATTTTGTGTTGGAATTATTGTCAACACAATGTCACTAGTGTGGTGTTAATAGTGTGGTATTGATAGAGCTTCAAAGAGAAAACAGAGCTAAAACAGTTCAGGAATTCAGAATTCCTGAAGCAGTGTGGTCGGTCGACCGAGGACCCCACGCGGTCGACCGGGAAAGAGAACTCTGCAGAAGTCAGTTTCAGTTAGCTCCCAGTTATTTTGCTGCCACAGTGTGTCGCCGGTCGACCGGGGACCCCATGCGGTCGACCGAGCACGGGAACCAGAATTGTGCAGAAATTAGAAGTTGTGCATGAAAATTCAGGAACCTTATGTCTTTCGTTTGGGACTCTTTCTAAACAAATTCTAGCCTAATTTGAACACTCTTAAGGGTTACCATAACCTATATAAAGGCTTGATTGGTTCGTTTTCAAGTGTACAGAAGAGAAAAGAGAGAACAAAAAGAGAGAGTTTTGGAGAGAAGAGTGATTGGAGAAGAAGGTGCTGCTGTATTGCACGTTTCTACAGCAAGTGTGGACGAGAATGTGCTCATGAAGATGGTGATTCGTCCATAGATAAGTGTCTCTCTATTTATGCTTTAAATTTCAATTTGTAAGGGATTGAGAGAGAGAGATTGTAGAGGGGAAGGGCTGTAGAAAAGTTCTTTACTTTAATTCTATAGAACATCAAGTTGGTGCTTGGTGTTAGGGGTTTGGTGATCCTATATGTTGGTGCAGATAAATTGTAAAGGGAGTAGGTGCTTCCTAGATAGTTGGTGCTATCTGAAACTTAAGGGTTGGTGCTCTTTGTCGTTGGTGCGACTAAATAGATTCAGACCTGCTCCGGATCGGTGTTCGGACAGTCTTTGAACCGTGGACGTAGCCTTTTGGTGAACCACGTTAAATCTGGTGTCCTTGTGTGATTTGATTTGCTTTTGTTGTTAAATTGGACCTGTTTTTAAAAGGATCACTGATTCACCCCCCTTTCAGTGATCGCGATATCTAACAATTGGTATCAGAGCATAAGGTTCCCTTGATAAGCTTAACACGCTAAGGGTGATCTCTTGTCAAATCACATGGCATCCAATACAGGGAATAAGAAAGCACCTTTGTTTGATGGTTCTAATTACTCCTTCTGGAAGATCAGAATGTAGGCTTTCATCAAATCACTTGGCTATGATGTCTGGGAGACTGTCAGAGTCGGTTACAATACTGTCATCGTACCCCCTGATGCTACAACGAAGAAGTTAGCAGACAACGACTCCAAGGCACAGAATGCACTCTTTAGTGGCCTTATGGACAGCGAGCTGATCAAAGTAATTGCATGCAAAACAGCCAAGGAAATATGGGACAAGTTGAAAAGCATTCATGAAGGAGATGAGAAGATCAAAGAAGCGAAATTGCAAACTCATCGCTCTCAATTCGAGTCTCTTCGCATGGAGGAAAGCGAGAATGTTGACTCGTATATGCAACGAGTGAATGAAGTCACGAATGACATTCGTAGACTAGGGGAGGAGATTAAAGAACCAGTCATCGTCAAAAAGGTTCTAAGATCTCTTCTTCCCCGGTTTGATTCAAAAGTCTCAGCCATAGAAGAAGCCAAGGATCTGAATGAATTTACCATGGATGAGTTGCATGGTTCACTCACTGCCTATGAGATGCGCATAGGTAAGACGTCTTCATCTGATAGAGAAGCGGCCTTCAAAGTTCAGAAAAAGGGAAAAGAGACTGCTGGTCATGATGCTGATACTGATGATGATGAGCTTGAGGCTCAATTAGTTAGAAAGCTGAAGAAAGGAAGCAATGGAAAGTACAAAGGGAAGCTACCCTTTAAATGCTTCAATTGTAACGGTATTGGTCACTTTGCTGCGAAGTGTCCGCTGAAAGAAAACAATGATGATGACTCTTATGTTGATAAGAGTAAATGGAAGAAAAATTTCAGAAAGAGGGGCAAAGCAAAAAGCTTTATCAGTCAATATAATGACAGCTCGTCTGAAACTTCAGACGACGATGAATCAGCCGAGGCAACTGAAGCTCTCTTCATGGTTACTGTTGAAGAAGAAGATGAGCAAGAGCCGGAAGAGGAAGAGGAGGCTGAGATCAATCTTGAAGAAGAACTCATGCCGCACTTGAGGAGCTTAGCATGGAACGAAAAACAAGTAAGAAAAATCTGAAACTTCTTCATAAATCTGAAAGTTCAGTTATTGCTTTGAAAACTCAAGTTGAAGAATATAAAAGAATGGTAGAAGTCCTAGAAATACAAATCAGTATCAAAACTGAGGAAGCGGTGAAACTTGAGAATGAAATCCTTGGAGCAAGGACTGAAAATATACAAACGAATCAAAAGCTCAAGGAATTCCAAGCAATCAATGGAACATTGAAGCTAAATGAAATACTGAAAGTTCAAAGGCCCTCTCACTTCAAATTTGGTCTAGGATTTGAGAATGGAGAATCCTCTAAGATTACACCTCCTGAAAAGACAAAACCTGTGAAGCCCACTCAGCCTAGAAAAGAGTCCATGAAGTCTAACCAGCCACAAAGAAGATTCAAATTTTATGGTTACTGTTATCATTGCAATAGATATGGACATAAAAGGGCTGAATGCAAATTCTATGTTAGAAACAGCCCATTTGTGACTAGGAACCCTTTTTCAATCCTAAACAGCCACAAAATTGAGTGCTATAAGTGTCATAATTATGGACACTTGGCTAGGGATTGTAGGTTGCCTATTGCTAACCAATTTCAGGTTGAAAAGAAACCCAAGTTAGTTAAGGCATGGAGGGCAAAGAAAAGGGAAGATAATTCCAAGGAATCTCTCATTGTGCAAACGGCATTCAATGCACAAAAGAAGACAGCACCATGGGTCCTTGATAGTGGCTGTTCAAGCCATATGACAGGTGATAAGGAAAAATTCGTCAAATTACAGCACTATGAAGGCGGATCAGTGAAGTTTGGTAACAATGATGGTGCCAAAATCTGCGGAAAAGGTGTTGTTCAGCTAAAGGCAAACAAGATCAGATCAGACGAGGTCTTATATGTGTCTGGACTAAGACACAACTTGCTTAGTGTGAGCCAGATCTGTGACAAAGGCCACGAAGTTGTCTTCACTAAGAATGGGTCTGCTATCAAGAAGTGTAGCAACGGCAAAACAGTGGCTACTGGATCTAGGACTGCTGGAAATCTCTATACATTGTCAGATGGAGCTGAAAAGACTTGCTTGATGAGTCGGACAGAGGAAAGTTGGTTGTGGCACAAACGCCTTGGGCATCTAAACTTTGATAACATGTCAAAGATTTGCAATACAAAGGCTGTCAGAGGTATGTCTACAGTTGAAAAGCCTTCTGTTGGATACCACGATCACTGAGAGGGGGGGGGGGGGGGGGGGTGAATCAGTGATTTCTAAAAACAGGTCCAATTCAACAACAAAACAAGTCAAATCACACAATGACACCAGATTTAACGTGGTTCACCGAAAGGCTACGTCCACGGTTCAAAGACTGTCCGAACACCAATCCGGGACAGATCTGAATCTTATTTAGTCGCACCAACGACAAAGAGCACCAACCCTTAGTTTCAGATAGCACCAACTATCTAGGAAGCACCGACTCCCTTGAGTTTCAGATAGCACCAACTATCTAGGAAGCACCGACTCCCTTTACAATTTATCTGCACCCACAGATAGGATCACCAAACCCTAAACACCAAGCACCAACTTGATGTGAAAACAGAATGGAAGATAAACTCTGTCTACAGCCCTTCCCCTCTACAATTCTCTCTCTCTCAATCCCTTACAAATTGAAATCTAAAGCATAAAAGAGAGACACTTAACTCATGGACGAATCACCATCTTCTAGAGCATAATCTCGTCCACAATTGCTGTAGAAAGATGTAGCACAACAGCACACAGCAACAGCACCAGCACACAGCACACTCTTCTCTCTTCTCTTCTCTCTTTTCTCTTCTCTTCTGGTATCTTTTTTTTTTTTGGTGTGATTATGAACGACCCAAGCATGCCTTTATATAGGTTTTAATAACCCTTAATTGTATTCAAAACGGGCTACAATTCGTTTAGAAAGATTCCCAAACGAAATAGATAACTGTGCTGAATTTTCGTGCAAAACTTCTAATTCTGCGCAACTCTGGTTCCCGTGCTCGGTCGACATCATACTGTGCTCGGTCGACATCATACACTGACTGGAAATAGTCACTTATCGAGCTCGGTCGACATCCTGATGTCCCGGTCGACCGAAGACACACTGTGTCACGAAAATAACTGAGAGGTGCCTTTTTCTGTTTTCTGCAGGTTTCTTCTTGCTCGGTCGACCGCATGAAGAGCCCGGTCGACCGCGTGCTCTGCATCAGGAATTCTTAATTCCTGGCTGTTTCAATTCTGTTTCTCCTTTTCAAGCTCTATCAACACCAGCTTATTATCATCATGTTTGTGACAATGTGTTGACAATAATTCCAACTCAAATCAATACTTGAGATACTGATTCTTCAAATTCTTCAAAAGACTTTCAAGTCATCTCAAATTCCAACAATCTCCCCCTTTGGAATTGTTGGCAACACTATTGGAACTTCAACACTTTCAACTCCAGCTTGCAGCTCTTCCAAGTTCTTTTCAAAACTTACTTGGAACCAATGATGAAATTCTGAAATAACAACCATGCAATTTCAACAATCTCCCCCTAGCTTTCATAGCCTTACATCTCTCCTTGCTATCATATCATAACATCTCTCCCCCTTTGACAACAAGTCCAAAGGGACCAAACCGAGGAGCGAATAGGATATTCAATGAATGCATTGCTCCCCCTTTCAAGCACAACTCCTACGGTTTAGGAGAGTGAGTAACTCCTAACTTTTTCCGGAGATACTCGAAGACTTCCTTTGGCAGAGGTTTCGTGAAAATATCATCTCAAATTCTTTCGTCATTTCTTCAGCAAAATTCCTGCACATTTCCTCATGCATAGCTTTCAACCAACTTTCATCGAGACTGGCTTCAGCCACAGTCTTGGGTTCAATGGTGGACACAAGTGAGTAATTGCTAACTACACTTTGTCTAGTTTGAACGCCTGCCTTAGGATCTCCAATGATTTGATCCTTAGGGTGTTGCTCTACCCAAGTGCTGTGCTTCTTAGGTGTAGTATCTTCTGAGTCATCTTTTGATTTCTCAGAATCATTAGATTCAGCCATCTCATCATCAATCTCACTCGAGTCCTCATAAACGGGACTGTCATAATGAGTTCCATTCTTTGGTTCATAGTTTTCATCAATTCTAACATCAGCACTTTCTATGATTTTTCTGGTTCTTTTGTTAAGACATCTATATGCCTTGCTAGTAGAGGAGTAACCCAGAAATATACCTTCGTCAGCTCTCTCTTCAAATTTGCCCGGATTTTGTTCGAGCCGCTTGATGTAACACTTGCTGCCGAAGACTCTGAAGTGCTTGATTGTTGCTTTTCTTCCAAACCATAGCTCATAGGGAGTTTTGACTTCATGTGGCCTGATCAAGCATCGATTTTGAATGTATACAGCCGTATGAATTGCCTCTTTCCAATACTTGTCGGCCATCTTGCTTTCACTCAGCATCGTACGAGCCATCTCTTGTACGGTGCGATTCTTCCGTTCCACAACTCCATTTTGCTGTGGAGTTCTAGGGGCTGAGTACTGTCTTTGAATGCCATGATGTTCACAATATTTAGTGAACTCTTCAGATGTGAACTCGCCTCCACGATCAGACCTTAAAATCTTGATACGTTTTTCCAATTGATTTTCAACCTGTGCTTTAAACACTTTAAAACGATCAAGTGCTTGATGCTTATGCTTAAGAAATAATACCCATGTCATACGAGTATAATCATCAATGCATAACATGAAATACTTATCTCCATTGGTGCTTTGTGTTCGCATCGGTCCACAGAGATCAGTGTGCACTAGCTCAAGAGGTTTCTTGGAATGATGCTCCTTTGACTTGAACATAACCCTCGTTTGCTTTCCCTTTTGGCAAGAGTCGCAAATGGGATTGGAAGGTTTTTCAACTTTAGACATGCCTCTTACAGCCTTTGAATTGCAAATCTTTGACATGTTGTCAAAGCTTAGATGCCCAAGGCGTTTGTGCCACAACCAACTTTCCTCTGTCCGACTCATCAAGCAGGTCTTTTCAGCTCCATCTGACAGTGTATAGAGATTTCCAGCAGTTCTTGATCCAGTTGCCACTGTTTTGCCGTTGCTACTCTTCTTGATGGCAAACCCATTCTTTGTGAAGATAACTTCATGACCCTTGTCACAGATCTGGCTCACACTAAGCAGGTTGTGTCTCAATCCAGACACATATAAGACTTCTTCAGATCTGATCTTGTTTGCCATAAGCTGAATAACACCTTTTCCGCATATTTTGGCACCATCATTGTTGCCAAACTTCACTGAACCGCCTTCATAGTGCTGTAATTTGGTGAATTTCTCTTTATCACCAGTCATATGGCTTGAACAACCACTATCAAGGACCCATGGTGCTGTCTTCTTTTGTGCATTGAATGCCGTTTGCACAATGAGAGATTCTTTGAGACTTTCTGCACTTTTCTTTGCTCTCCAAGCCTTGACTAACTTGGGTTTCTTTTCAACCTGAAATTTGTTAGCAATATGCAACCTACAATCCCTAGCCAAGTGTCCATAATTATGACACATATAGCACTCAATTTTGTGGCTACTTAGGATTGAAAGAGGATTCCTAGTCACAAATGGACTGTTTCTTACATAGAATTTGCAATCAGCTCTTTTATGTCCAAACATATTACAATGAAAGCAATAACCATAGAATTTGTATCTTCTTTGTGGCTGGTTAGTCTTCATTACCTTTCTAACAGGAATGGACTCCTTTCTAGGTTGAGTGGGCTTCATGGAGTTAGAGGGTGCAGTGACTTGCTTCACAAACTCTTTCCTTTTAGGAGGTGCAATCTTAGAGGATTCACCTTTCTCAAATCCTAGACCAAATCTGAAGTGGGCTGGTCTTTGAACTTTCAGTAGTTCATTGAGTTTCATAGTCCCTTCAATCGCTTGGAGCGCTTTGAGTTTTTTGCTATTTTCCAAATTTTCAGCCTTTGCTCTAGCGATCTCAGTTTCAAGTTTCATAGCCTCTTCCTTTTTGATACTTATTTGGTTTTCAAGGACTTCTACCATTCTTTTATATTCTTCTACTTGAGTTTTCAAAGCAATAATGGAACTTTCAGATTCATGGAGAAGTTTCAGATTTTTCTTACTTGATTTGCGTTCCATGCTAAGCTCCTCAAGTGCGGCTATGAGTTCCTCTTCAAGATTGACTTCAGCCTCCTCATCCTCTTCCGGATCTAGCTCTTCTTCTTCTTCTTCAACAGTGACCATGAAGAGAGCTTCGGTTGATTCATCATCGTCTGAAGTTTCAGACGTGCTGTCATCTTGTTGACATAGAAAGTTTTTAGCTTTGCCCCTTTTTCTGAAATTTCTCTTTCCTTTACTCTTTTCAGCATAAGAGTCACTTTCATTGTCTTCTTTTAGCGGACACTTCGCAGCAAAGTGACCAATACCTCCACAATTGAAGCATTTAAAGGGTAGCTTCCCTTTGTACTTGCCAATGCTTCCTTTCTTCAACTTTCTAACAAATTGAGCCTCAAGCTCATCATCATCAGAATCAATATCATGACCAGCAGTCTCTTTTGCCTTTTTCTGAACTTTGAAGGCGGCTTCTTTATCAGATGAAGACGTCTTTCCTATGCGCATCTCATAGGCAGTTAGAGAACCATGTAATTCATCCATGAAAAATGCATTCAGATCTTTGGCTTCTTCGATGGCTGAGACTTTTGAATCAAACCGGGGAAGAAGGGATCTTAGAACCTTTTTGACGATGACCGGCTCTTTAATCTCCTCCCCTAGTCCACGAATGTCATTCGTGACTTCATTCACTCGTTGCATATACGAGTCAACATTCTCGCTTTCCTCCATGCGAAGAGATTCAAATTGAGAGCGATGAGTTTGCAATTTGGCTTCTTTAATCTTCTCATCACCTTCATGTATGCTTTGCAACTTGTCCCAAATTTCCTTGGCTGTTTTGCATGCAATTACTTTGACAAGCTCGCTGTCCACAAGGCCACTAAAGAGTGCATTCTGCGCCTTGGAGTCGTTGTCTGCCAACTTCTTCGATGCTGTATCATTGGGTACGGTGGCAGCATTGTAACCGGCTCTGACAGCCTCCCAAACATCATAGCCAAGAGATTTGATGAAGGCTTGCATCCTAATCTTCCAAAAGGAGTAATTAGAACCATCAAACAGAGGTGCTTTCATATTCCCTGTATTGACTGCCATGTGATTTGACAAGAGATCACCCTTAGCGTATTAAACTGATCAAGGGAACCTCGCTCTGATACCAATTGTTGGATACCACGATCACTGAGAGGGGGGGGGGGGGTGAATCAGTGATTTCTAAAAACAGGTCCAATTCAACAACAAAACAAGTCAAATCACACAATGACACCAGATTTAACGTGGTTCACCGAAAGGCTACGTCCACGGTTCAAAGACTGTCCGAACACCAATCCGGGACAGATCTGAATCTTATTTAGTCGCACCAACGACAAAGAGCACCAACCCTTAGTTTCAGATAGCACCAACTATCTAGGAAGCACCGACTCCCTTGAGTTTCAGATAGCACCAACTATCTAGGAAGCACCGACTCCCTTTACAATTTATCTGCACCCACAGATAGGATCACCAAACCCTAAACACCAAGCACCAACTTGATGTGAAAACAGAATGGAAGATAAACTCTGTCTACAGCCCTTCCCCTCTACAATTCTCTCTCTCTCAATCCCTTACAAATTGAAATCTAAAGCATAAAAGAGAGACACTTAACTCATGGACGAATCACCATCTTCTAAAGCATAATCTCGTCCACAATTGCTGTAGAAAGATGTAGCACAACAGCACACAGCAACAGCACCAGCACACAGCACACTCTTCTCTCTTCTCTTCTCTCTTTTCTCTTCTCTTCTGGTATCTTTTTTTTTTTGGTGTGTTTATGAACGACCCAAGCATGCCTTTATATAGGTTTTAATAACCCTTAATTGTATTCAAAACGGGCTACAATTCGTTTAGAAAGATTCCCAAATGAAATAGATAACTGTGCTGAATTTTCGTGCAAAACTTCTAATTCTGCGCAACTCTGGTTCCCGTGCTCGGTCGACATCATACTGTGCTCGGTCGACATCATACACTGACTGGAAATAGTCACTTATCGAGCTCGGTCGACATCCTGATGTCCCGGTCGACCGAAGACACACTGTGTCACGAAAATAACTGAGAGGTGCCTTTTTCTGTTTTCTGCAGGTTTCTTCTTGCTCGGTCGACCGCATGAAGAGCCCGGTCGACCGCGTGCTCTGCATCAGGAATTCTTAATTCCTGGCTGTTTCAATTCTGTTTCTCCTTTTCAAGCTCTATCAACACCAGCTTATTATCATCATGTTTGTGACAATGTGTTGACAATAATTCCAACTCAAATCAATACTTGAGATACTGATTCTTCAAATTCTTCAAAAGACTTTCAAGTCATCTCAAATTCCAACACCTTCCAACCCCATTTGCGATTCTTGCCAAAAGGGAAAGCAAACGAGGGTAATGTTCAAGTCAAAGGAGCATCATTCAAAGAAACCTCTTGAGCTAGTGCATACTGATCTCTGTGGACCGATGCGAACTCAAAGCACCAATGGAGATAAGTATTTTATGTTATGCATTGATGATTATACTCGTATGACATGGGTATTGTTTCTCAAGCATAAACATCAAGCACTTGATCGTTTTAAAGTGTTTAAAGCACAGGTTGAAAATATGCTTGGAAAACGTATCAAGATTTTAAGGTCTGATCGAGGCGGTGAATTCACATCTGAAGAGTGCACTAACTATTGTGAGCACCATGGCATTCAAAGACAATATTCAGCCCCTAGAACTCCACAGCAAAATGGAGTTGTGGAACGGAAATCGCACCGTGCAAGAGATGGCTCGCACAATGCTAACTGAGAGCAAGCTAGCTAACAAATACTGGAAGGAGGCAATCCATACGGCTGTATACATTCAGAATCGATGCTTGATCAGGCCACATGAAGACAAAACTCCTTATGAGCTATGGTTTGGAAGAAAAGCAACAGTCAAGCACTTCAGAGTCTTCGGTAGCAAATGTTACATCAAGCGTCTTGAACAAAATCCTGGCAAATTTGATGAAAGAGCTGATGAAGGTATATTTCTGGGTTACTCCTCCTCTAGTAAGGCTTACAGATGTCTTAACAAAAGGACCAGAAAAATCATAGAAAGTGCCGATGTTAGAATTGATGAAAACCGTGAATCAAAGAATGTAACTCATCATGACAGTCCAGTTTATGAGGACTCGAGTGAGATTGATGATGAAGTGGCTGAACTTAATGATTCTGAGAAATCAAACGATGACTCAGAGGATGCTACACCTAGAAAGAAAAGCACTTGGGTAGAGCAACACCATAAGGATCAAATCATTGGAGATCCTGAGGCCGGTGTTAAAACAAGACAAAGTGTAGTTAGCAATTACTCACTTGTGTCCACCATTGAACCCAAGGCTCAGGCTGAAGCCAGTCTCGATGAAAGTTGGTTAAAAGCTATGCATGAGGAGTTGGAGCAAATTGAGAAGAACTCCACATGGGAACTAGTTTCTCGACCTACCGATAAGAATGTTATTGGTACTAAATGGGTCTTTCGGAATAAGCTGAATGAAGATGGTCAGGTCATACGAAACAAAGCAAGGTTGGTTTGTAAAGGCTATGCTCAAGTTGAAGGCATAGATTTTGAAGAGACCTTTGCACCGGTGGCTCGTCTGAGAGCCATTCGTATGTTTCTTGCATTGGCTACATACAAAACCTTCAAGGTATTTTAGATGGATGTAAAGTCAGCCTTCTTGAATGGATTACTTGAAGAAGAGGTCTACATTGAGCAACCTGATGGTTTTCTCATTAGCAAAAATTCAGACCTAGTGTGCTAGTTGAAAAAGGCTCTTTATAGGCTGAAACAAGCGCCAAGGGCGTGGTATGCAAGGCTGGACCTCTATCTCCGCAAGATCGGCTATGGAAAAGGACTGGTTGATAGCAATCTTTATGTCAAAACAGAGTTGAGCAAACAGCTGGTTGTCATTGTTTATGTCGATGACATAATCTTTGGTGGCAATGATGAGGAAATGTGCAAGAATTTTGCTGAAGAGATGAAGAAAGAATTTGAGATGTCAATGCTTGGAGAACTAAAGTTCTTCCTTGGTTTACAAGTTCAGCAGCTGAAACATGGTATCTTCATATCACAGATGAAATACATCAAGGAAATGCTGAAGCGTTTTAATATGGAAGACAGCAAGCCAGTGAGCACACCAATGACAACGAACACAAAGCTAAGCAAAGATGATAAGGGTTTGTCCGTTGATCACACCACTTATCGTTCTATGATAGGAAGCTTGCTTTATTTGACTGCTACAAGACCGGATCTTCTGCAAGCAGTATGTATGGTGGCTCGATTTCAAGCATCACCAACTGAGACGCACCTTACAGCAGTAAAAAGGATATTTCGATATCTGAAAGGTACCATGGAGCTTGGCATTTGGTATCCTAAAGGTAAATCCTTCACTCTTGTTGCATACTCTGACGCTGATTGGGCTGGATGTATAGATGATCGCAAGAGTACAAGCGGTGGTGCATTCTATCTCGGTGAAAGGTTGGTGGCATGGCACAGTAAGAAACAAGATTCAGTATCCCTTTCTACAACGGAAGCGGAATATATTGCAGCGGCAACTTGTTGTACGCAAGTGTTATGGATGCGACAAATGCTCTCTGATCTAGGAGTTCCGACAACGGATCCTACGCCGATCCTCTGTGACAACACAAGTGCAATTCACATCTCCAAGAATCCTGTTCAGCATTCTAGAACGAAGCATGTTGCAATCCGCTATCACTTTCTCAAGGAAAAGGTTGCAGACGGTGAGGTAAAGTTGGAATATGTTCCTACTGCTGAGCAAGTTGCTGATATCTTCACAAAACCTCTGCCAAAGGAAGTCTTCGAGTATCTCCCAAAAAAATTAGGAGTTACTCACTCTCCTAATCCTTAGGAGTTGTGCTTGAAAGGGGGAGCAATGTATTCCATGAATATCCTATTCGCTCCTTCGTTGGTCCCTTTGGACTTGTTGTCAAAGGGGGAGAAAGTTATGCTAGGAGAAAGCTATGCTAGAAGAAGTTATGCTATGATAGCTAGGGGGAGATTGGTATCAAGAATGTGAAGATCTTGATTCTGTTGGTCTATGGTTCTGAAGAAGCTTCATGAAGGTCAACTGGTTCAAAGTGTTCCAAGTGTTGAAGTTCCAAGTGTTGCCAACAATTCCAAAGGGGGAGATTGTTGGAATTTGAGATGACTTGAGAAGTCTTATGAAGCATTGAAGTATTTAGTATCTCAAGTACCATTTTGTGTTGGAATTATTGTCAACACAATGTCACTAGTGTGGTGTTAATAGTGTGGTATTGATAGAGCATCAAAGAGAAAACAGAGCTAAAACAGTTCATGAATTCAGAATTCCTGAAGCAGTGTGGTCGGTCGACCGAGGACCCCACGCGGTCGACCGGGAAAGAGAACTCTGCAGAAGTTAGTTTCAGTTAGCTCCCAATTATTTTGCTGCCACAGTGTGTCGCCGGTCGACCGGGGACCCCATGCGGTCGACCGAGCACGGGAACCAGAATTGCGCAGAAATTAGAAGTTGTGCATGAAAATTCAGGAACCTTATGTCTTTCGTTTGGGACTCTTTCTAAACGAATTCTAGCCTAATTTGAACACTCTTAAGGGTTACCATAACCTATATAAAGGCTTGATTGGTTCGTTTTCAAGTGTACAGAAGAGAAGAGAGAACAAAAAGAGAGAGTTTTGGAGAGAAGAGTGATTGGAGAAGAAGGTGCTGCTGTGTGCTGCTGTGTTGCACGTTTCTACAGCAAGTGTGGACGAGAATGTGCTCATGAAGATGGTGATTCGTCCATAGATAAGTGTCTCTCTATTTATGCTTTAAATTTCAATTTGTAAGGGATTGAGAGAGAGAGATTGTAGAGGGGAAGGGCTGTAGAAAAGTTCTTTACTTTAATTCTGTAGAACATCAAGTTGGTGCTTGGTGTTAGGGGTTTGGTGATCCTATATGTTGGTGCAGATAAATTGTAAAGGGAGTAGGTGCTTCCTAGATAGTTGGTGCTATCTGAAACTTAAGGGTTGGTGCTCTTTGTCGTTGGTGCGACTAAATAGATTCAGACCTGCTCCGGATCGGTGTTCGGACAGTCTTTGAACCGTGGACGTAGCCTTTTGGTGAACCACGTTAAATCTGGTGTCCTTGTGTGATTTGATTTGCTTTTGTTGTTAAATTGGACCTGTTTTTAAAAGGATCACTGATTCACCCCCCCTCTCAGTGATCGCGATATCTAACAGAAGGATCTCGGTGAACCATGATACCTATCAAATTTGGAACCCATCTGATCATCCCTACCGGCTTAATGGGTGAACAATCCATTTAGATTGTTGCATAGTCGATCTGTGAGACCAATCCATTTGGATGGATTTAAAACCCATGGAACCTTTGTAATTTAGGGAAGGTCCATTTGAATGGATCAACAGCGAGCCCCTCAGTCAAGTGCGTGCATTTTTTTGTACACACCATGCATAACTCATAGTAGGGCTCACTTGATGACCCATCAAAATGGACCACACCCACTGGGCACACCGGAATTAGACCAGTGTCATTTTTACGCACATCCGAATTATGTCGGATCAATTTTTAAAGGGCCAAAATTTGTTGGCCATTAATCAAGGGGTTAGGATGGTTAGATGAGGCCCATATTTTATACATAGGCAAGCCTCCAGCAAGATGAAGAGATCCCCCTCCCCATCCCCAAGTGGGCCCTATCTAACCATCAAATTTGTAACCCATCCGTTCATCCTATCACCTTCATCTAAGCCCTACACATTCGATGGGGGTACAAACCATTCAGATTAGTTCACAGTCGATTTGTGGGACCAGTCCATTCGGATGGACTAGTAGTGAGCCCCATGGCCAGGTGTGCACCCTTTTATTTGTGGACATCATGCACACCTAATTATGGGGCCCACTTAATGACCCATATAAATGGAGCACACCCACTGGACACCCCTGAAATAGGCCAGCCCCATTTTTACACCCATTCGAATGATTTGTATCGTTTGATTGACGTGTCAATTTATAAAAGACTGAAGTTTGTTGGCTATTGATTAAGGGGTTGGGATTATTAGATGAGACCAATATTTTATGCATAGGTAGACCTCCAACAAGATGAAGAGATCCCCATTGGTCCCGTCCCCAAATGGGCCCCATATGAAGGTGTGCATTTAAGCTTACACTGTGTGCCATTGGATTATATATGCGTAACATTGTATTATGCTATATTCACAACATTGATGGCTACTGTCTCCATTTCTAATTTCAAAGCGGGCCTCAGAAGTTAGAACCATGATGAAGAATAGAGATTCAAATATTTTGTCAAAGTGGGATTCCATAGTCTTAAAGTGTCGCTGCTCGGCTTCCTCTTTTTCGTTCTAGTAGCATCCACTTTGTCATCCAAACTGCTGTCATTCATCAAGTGATGCAATTTTCTGATTTGAGGAGAATGTTAGTTTATTATTAACATGAACCCTAAGATCGAGTACATCATGATAATCACATGTAGGATTTAATCTTAGATAGATTAAAGATTACCTCCAGACATCCTGATGCAGAGAACTTTCCGATCCTACTGTCCGATGCTGTTGTTGGTTGATGTTGAGATCCGTCCAAGAAGAGTTTAGGGAATAATTTCGATTTCTCTCTCCTTGCCTATAAATCTTAATGTATTGAATTTCGTGAGTGAGTCTTTGTGATGGAGGAAATACTCTATTTTATAGGTGGAGAGAGGACCGAATTTCCAATTAGGATTCCATTAGTTTTAATCTCAACCGTCCATCATGGTATGATTAGGAAACCGTATTTGAGTAAAAGATAGCATGTATCCTATGAAAACGAGATTCCTATAATGACCACAATTAGGGAAAGGTAATGACTTGTGGTCCAAGTAATGGACCTAAAAGTAATTTCCTTACAGTCTCCCACTTGGTCAATAGGAAGATCCATTAATGTTTTCATTTTAGGAATCATAAGGCGCGCATTATATGCTAAACACTTGTTTAGTCGGTTATCATAAGTGTCTTGGCTAATTTGGTTGTGAATGAGAGTCATGGCGTGCACACATTATTTCGCAACATGCTTACTTCCATGTACTACATCATTTACAACCTGCATAACTAGACCATAATAAGAGATTGACGTAATGGTCTCATAATGTCTTTGTTTAAAGACTGTTTCTGTTTATTATTCATCGAAACATAAATATGTACACAATGGAAAAACAGAAATGACAGATGTAGAGATGCATTAAGAGCTCAATAAATGTCAAATACAAGTAAAGAAATAAAAGGCAGAAAATGATAATTAAGAACTATCTTCAAGACCCATGCTTTCAGTATGACCCTGAATGGTCTTTGGAGGTAGTCCTTTCGTGAATATGTCTGCAACCATGAAATCTGTATGTATAGACTCAATGACAAATTTCTGTAATCTAACATCTTGCTTCAGTGATAGATATTTAAGGTCCATGTGTTTGGCTCTCTTAGATATCCTGTCAGGCTTGGAGAAGAAGGTTGCAGCGTCATTGTCACAGTAAAGAGTTAATGGCTTAGAGATGAAACTCAAAGCTACAAACTGAGAGATAAAATTACGCAACCATGTTCCCTGAATTGCAGCCTCATAGCATGCCACATATTCAGCCATCATGGTGGATGTGTAAAGTAACTCGGATTTCTGGCTTTTCCATGATATTGCACCTCCACATAAAAGATACACATAACCAAGAGTGCAAAGTCTGGTGTCAAGACACCCAGCAAAATCTGAATCTGAATAACCAGTCACCTGTAGGTGACTTGATTTTCTGTATGTGAGCATATAATTCCTTGTTCCCTTGAGGTATCTCAACACTTTCTTTGTAGCTTTCTAATGAGCGATTCCTGGGTTACTTTAAAATCTACCCAGCATGCCAACAGCATGACTAATGTCAGGTCTTGTACAGACCTGTGCATACATCAAACTCCCTACAAGAGAAGCATAAGGATATTTTTCCATTTCTTTACGTTCCAATTCGTTCTGTGGACACTGCGTAAGATCAATTTTGTCTCCTTTATGCAGTGGAACAGGACTAGAGGAACATGTCATCTTGCCAAATCTCTCTAGAACTTTGTCAATATATGCTTTCTGAGACAACCCCAAAATACCAAGTGACCTATCACGGAATATTTCTATTCCTATCACATAGGAAGCCTCACCCATATCTTTCATTTCAAAGTTCTTAAAGAGATAATCCTTTGTAGCATGTAATAAACCAAGGTCGTTACTAGCCAGTAATATGTCATCAACATACAGAACCAAAAATATGAACTTACTCCCACTGATCTTGAGGTATATGCAAGGGTCAACCATGTTTTTTGTGAAATCGAAGGCAGTAATGATTTCATGAAACTTTAGGTACCATTGCCTCGAAGCCTGCTTCAGTCCACATATTGATTTCTTAAGTTTGCAGACTATGTCTTCCTGACCTTCAATTATGAAGCCTTCAGGTTGACGCATGTAGACTTCTTCTTCTAAGTCTCAATTAAGAAAGGCAGTTTTCACATCCATTTGATGTAACTCGAGGTCATAGTGAGCTACTAATGCCATGATAATTCTAAGAGAATCCTTCCTGGGCACAGGGGAAAATGTCTCAGCATAATCAATGCCTTCTTTCTGATTAAAACTTTTGGCAACAAGCCTGGCTTTATGTCGTTTAATATTGCCTTTGGAGTCGCGTTTGGTCTTAAAGACCCATTTACAGCCAACTGGCTTCTGTCCTGTAGGCAATTGAACAACTTCCCATACTTGATTTTCATCCATAGATTTCAATTCATCCGTCATGGCATCAATCCATTTACTAGAATTAACATCTTTAATGGGTTGTGAATAAGAAACCGGGTCTTTATTTGTCCCTTCTTCAGATTCTATTTGGTAAAGCATATAATCATCGAAAATAGCTGATCTCCTTTGTCATTGAGACCTTCTTAATGCTGGTTCCTCTGGTGCTTCATCCATATGTTCATTGGCGACAATCTCATTATGGAGTTGTTGATCATTGATTGGGTTTTCCTCATTGTTAAATGGTTCAACAACGAGCCAACATCTTTCGGGAATAGAGGGTAAAGGGATAGGTACCCTGATTTTCTGAATGATCACATCTTGAGGTTTATTACTCCCACTGAATTCGCCATTCTCAAAGAATCTAGCATTACCGGTTTCAACAATTCTCGTACTATGGTTAGGGCAGTAAATCCTAAATCCTTTGAACTTTTCTGGGTAACCTATAAAGTAACCACTGATCGTTTTAAGGTCCAATTTCTTTTCATGTGGATTGTAGACTCTAGCCTTAGCTGGACAACCCCAAATTTGGAGATGTCTTAAACTAGGTTTCCATCCTTTCCACAATTAAAAGGGTGTTTTTGGAACTGTCTTACTGGGAACCCTGTTCAAGATATAAACAGCTGTGCGTAGAGCATCCATCCACAAGGATATAGGTAAGTTAGCATGACTCATCATGGATCCAACCATTTTCATATATGTACGATTTCGCCTTTCAGCTACACCATTCTGCCGTTGAGAACCAGGCGTTGTGTATTAGGCAACAATTCCAAGCTTTTGGAGAAGTTTTACAAAAGGTCCAGGATGTTGTCTTGTTTCGTCATACCTACCATAAAATTCACCACCTCCATCTGACCTTATGATTTTCACTTTTCTATCTAGTTGCCTTTCGACCTCAGTAATGAACACTTGTACAGCATTCACAGACTGAGATTTGTCCTGCAACAAGTATAAATAACAGTAACGCGAGTAATCATCAATAAAGGTAATGAAGTACTTTTCTCCCCCAAAGGTTGGAACATCAAAGGGTCCGCAAATGTCTGTATGAATTATTTCAAGAAGCTGAGTACTTCTTGTGGCTCCTTTCTTTGTGTGTTTTGTTGATTTGCCTTTAATACAATCCACACATATCTTAATATTAGTAAAGTCTAGATCCGGAAGGACACCATCTTTTACTAATCGTTTGATTCTTTCACTGGATATGTGACCCAGTCTTTTATGCCACAAGAAATAAGAGTCATTTTTAGATGACTTTCGTTTGGTTTCCTTAGAATGCAGGGTAAGATGGGTTTCAGCAATTTGATTATTAAGATGAAACTTGTATAGCCCATCAATTAAAATTCCAGAACCAATATGACTAGAATTTTTAAGTAAACTGAAATTACCATTTCCTAATTCAAAGGAGTAACCAACTTTTTAAAGTGCGCTTACAGAAACCAAATTGCGGGAAATAAACGGAACATAAAGAGTTTGACATAAGTCTAACTGATAACCGCTATCTAAAACAAGACGAAAAGTGCCAATAGCTTCAACTGGAGCTTTATCTTTGTTGCCCATAAAAAGGAAGTTCTCACTTGGGTTTATGGTTTGGATCGTAAGGAATCCCTGCATTGAATTGAAAATATGAACATTAGCATCAGTGTCAATCCACCAAGTATCAGAAGAAACATAAGTAAGATTTGATTCGAAATAGCTTACGAAATCCAGAGGGTTACCTTACTTTTAGAACCATTCTTTACGTTTAATGCAGTCTGCCTGAAATGTCCAGGTTTCTTGCAAAATTTGCATACGTTTTCCTTCTTTTTCTTCTTGGGGTTCTGACTAGCCTCATTAGATTTGGGTGGTGCCCTTTTCTGGCCTGAATTTTGCTTTCTCCCAGTTTAATTTTCAGCTCCTTGAATGAGATGAGCTACTTTAATACCTTGTTGATTCAGCCTGGCCTCCTCTTGAACCAGTTTGTGAGCCAATTCATTCACTGTCCACTTTTCCGTAATAGTATTGTAGTGAATTTGGAAAGGCCCGTACTGAGGAGGTAAACTGTTTAGGATAAATTGGACGAGAAAAGCCTCATCCACGGATAGTCCCAAATTCTTTAGTTTAGCAGCAAGGTTGGTCATCTCAATGACATGCTCATGCATTGAGCGAGTGCCATCAAACTTCATGGTTGTAAGATCTGCCATTAGTTTCCCAGCAAGGGATTTATCAGCAGTCTTAAACCTATCTTCAATGGCCTTCATATAGTTCTTAGCATTCTCAGGTGTAGGAAAGGATGTTTTGATGTTGGTATCAATAGTCATTCGCAAAAACATAGTGCTTAGTCTGTCAGACCTCTCCCAAGCATTAAAGAGGGTCTTTTCCTCAGCGTTACTTGTTTCAGTGAGTGAAGCTGGCTTATCTTTACGAAGAGCCATATCCAGTACAAGTACACCCAATGTGAACTCAACTTGCTATTTTCATTCGGAGAAGTTGGTTCCATTGAGCTTAGTGACAGAGGTGGCATGCGAATTCAGATTAGTGGGCACAATAACTGCAATAGAGATATAACAATAAGACTTTAATTAAAATAAGACAACACATGCTTAATATATGAATATATACGACAAAAAAGAATTTAGGTGCTCCTGTGGGTAGTCACCATAATTTCTACACATTATTCCATCTAAGGTCATCATATTCAAGGTGGTGTGAATGAGTGATGTTACTTTTAATTAGAATAAGTAAGATATCTGTGGATATCATTGGTCCATGTATGAACAAACACTCCTTAATTATTGTTCAAACGTATGAATATAATCCGCCTGTGGGCGACTAAATGCTTCATGCGCTTGAACAATGAGAAAAGTAAACATCATGATGATACTATTAGGCCAAATTTCAGTATTTAATTGTTAGGGTCACTGTGGTGAGACCTAACCTTAAGCATACAACTTTGGTGATAAAAAATAGCTTAATATGAATATAGAACACTATATATTGCATGCATACATGATTGATCATTCGTTATATGAGAAGTACTGATAAAGAAGGCCGAGCCCCTTGAGGCATTATATCATTGATTATGAAGAAACATACTAAAGATAATCACCATAATACGGAATAATTATGAAAATATGATCCAACTATATGGCCTATTTTCTGTCATCCTTTTTTATCATCTGTCTTTATCTTTGATTGCTTCAAGAACGCCATCTTCAGTCTCGAAACAGCCTCCACTTCAGTCACGACGTTCCAGTTACAGATCTATTTAACTATTAATTACATTGAATTTTTACTCATGCAGGAGTTTAATACATAACGAAAGAAAAAATTCAAAACTTTAAATAAATCACGATCAAACAGTCGTGGTCAAATTAAAATTGCGGAATAACATAAATATAAACCATTCATGCAGGCCATAATAGTTGGATCGATATATTGCTGCAAAACAGAATTATAAACGGATCTATTTGTGCCGATTATGGTAATCCATAATTATATATCCTAATTAATGGACGATCATGTGTTCTCCAATAACCATGCTCTGATACCACATGTTAGTTTATTATTAACATGAACCCTAAGATCGAGAACATCATGATAATCACATGTAGGATTTAATCTTAGATAGATTAAAGATTACCACCAGACATACTGATGCAAAGAACTTTCCGATCCTACTGTCTGATGCTGTTGTTGGTTGATGTTGAGATCCGTCCAAGAAGAGTTTAGGGAATAATTTCGATTTCTCTCTCCTTGCCTATAAACCTTAATGTGTTGAATTTCGTGAGTGAGTCTTTGTGATGGAGGAAAGACTCTATTTTATAGGTGGAGAGAGGACCGAATTTCCAATTAGGATTCCATTAGTTTTAATCTCAACCGTCCATCAAGGTTGAGTTTATTATGGAATATATCTCATTAGGAAACCGTATTTGAGTAAAAGATAGCATGTATCCTATGAAAACGGGATTCCTATAATGACCACAATTAGGGAAAGGTAATGACTTGTGGTCTAAGTAATGGACCTAAAAGTAATTTCCTTACGGAGAACACTATTATATCATGTAACTCAATTGCATATTCCGGCCCTAAGTCAATAAATTTACAAATGACCCACAAAATAATTGGCCAACCACACCAAAGAGAAAATATTAATATTCCTATATATCTCACCTAATTACTCTCCATTTTCCATTCCTATTGTCACTCTCACACGAAAGAGAAAATGTTAATATTCCTATCTCGTTTCCTATAAGGGGATCTTTATCTCAAGTCTCATCCAGTACGTGGTACTCTTAATTTGTTCATAATTAATCAGTTTTATTTATTCTTTTTTTTCGTTTTAAGAAGCAAAGGCTATCATCATTGTATGGGATTGTCACGGATTCCCTCCTTCACCTGTCTACCTTAATTGCCTTCAGCTTCACTGACGGTTCTCTTCTCCTCCTTAGTCTGATCCTACATTTGTTATTTTGCCATGGAAGAAAGTAGCAAGCAGGTTCAGAGGGAAACAAAGTGGGGAATTGAGACATTGATCTTACTCACTCGGGATAATTCTGTCAGAAGAGGAAAAGCATTGGCATGTTTGGTATGCTAAGAATTATCTCCTTTTTCTTCCTCATCAAATATGTCTGTATTTCTTCTCATTTTTTTTAAATTGTAGTTTAGTGCTTTCTAATATGGGAGAGGGTGACAGACACTCGACTGATTCTAAGGGATGGCCGGCTTATCGTGATATGCTACTAGGCTAATGTAAAATGATCATATCCGTTCGATTTTCATTCCATATGTTCAAAAATGTCTTTGACGGTTGGGATCTTATAGTCAAGTATGAAACTTATAGGGCTGTTTGTATGGGTACCCACTTAGTAAATTAAATACTTGGTATGGACCATTTCATAGCAATTCCTTAATGATGGGGTCGATGTAATTCTATGTGGTGAGGATTTACTTGTACCATCATAACCCTTAATTTAAGGGTTAGAATATTTGACAGTTTTTTAATTCTCAATTTCTTATCATGGGGGCCAAAATGAAGTATAAATAGATGATTTTGTGCCATCTATATGTCTATTCATTTCTTTCCTCCATCTTTTTTTATTCGTGTATGTTAAAATCTACAGGATTTTACCCATAAAATCTACAGGATTTTACCCGAAAAATCCCTTAAAACTTGTCAAAAGTCAAAAGCACCATCAACATCTTAAAAAACCACAGTAGTCACAATGGCCCTGTTTGATTTTTTTTTTTTTTTTTAACTTTTTCTCTAAGCAGGGATATCATTGCTCCTTTCCCTTAAACAAACCCCAAAACCCCTTTCCCCTTTTTCCTATTCGACTTCTACTCTCTTCCTCCGTCTTTCTCCCTTTCTCTCCCAATCGGTCCGTACCTGCAGCAGCGTTCTGTAGTTCTTCCTCTCCTCTCCACGTGACGCATTTTTTTACTCTTGAGTGATCCTCTTCATCAACTGTCTCCTTTTCCGGTATCTCTCTTTCAGTAATTCCCTTCTTCGAGTTTTAAACTACTACTTCTTCTTCTTCTTCAAAGTTTTCTAGCGTGAACTGTTTAGGGAGTTTCTGAATGGAAAAAAGAGAGAATGAAGAAGGGACTTGTTCGTAGGGAGGGTTTTGTTGGGTTAAGGGTTGTTGGTTGTATTTATGCCTATGTGACTGACTTTGAATTTGATAAAAGTCATCCTGTGTACAATGGAGGAAAGCAGAAGATGAGATTTTTAGCTATAAACATAACATATGAATATCTGGTTAAAGAAGCAATCGAAGCATCTAATTGGGACTCATCCATCCAGGATTTAAGCATGCGATACCTACATCACAACGGAAGGGCATTCTCCATGGTCGACATTGATGATGATAATGATGTTAGGAGTATGTTCAAAGCATCAGGTGATAAATCGAATGGCATATATCTATATGTCTTTAACAGTCGGAACAAGGAGCAATGCATAGGAGGAGATAATTGGAGGTACACTTATAGATTGTATAAGCAGATTGTACATCACCAAATACTATATTTTCCTTCCTACTGGCTTATTTGTGTAATGATTCATTGTAGGTTTCAAAGGAGCTCTGTGCATCGCTCTTGTCCGGAAAAATCAAGGAACTCATCAGGAACTTCACTTCCAAAAAAAAAAAAAAAACATGTTTTAAACTCAACTAGTTGTGGATATGTACCTACCATTGACATCCGTGAAGACAATGATATACATTTTCCTACGGTGCGGTCGATTGCAGTCTAGGTAAGACGGTAGGACAAGACACTGTCGATGATGATTTGGTATTTGGGACAGATAGTGGTGATGATATCCATCTTGATGGGCCTCCCTCCATAAGCCAAATCCACTCGATTCCAATGGTGAAGGCCGAAAGTGAAGTTGATCAAGGAGCCAATCCAATCAATGAGGCATTTCATTGAAATGAAACTCTGGCTGAAGTTGCAGGAACCAATCCAATCAATGAGTCATTTCGTTGTAATGAAACTCCAGCTGTTGATCTTGAGGATAAAATGGAGCCAGAGGACATAAACACAGATGTTGGCAACAACTCGGCACAGGAAATGTGGATCGGCCGTGAATTCCAAGATCGACAAACGTTCCAGAGTACCTTGGCTAAGCGCAATTTATGGCAACTTCACTCTTAGACCCTTGAAGACTAACATGACCAAAGTAACTGCATGCTGCAGAGATCATGAATGTCTATGGCGTATTCATGTTTCAAATGTCGAATCAGGCCCACAATGCAGATTACCTACCTGTACTTTGGTAAAAAAACCAAATTACAGGGGGATTGTCTGAAATCCTGGCAAAGTACAGGTAGGTAATCTGCATTTATCCCTTTAAAGTAAGGACGTACAATCTTAACCATCAATGCTCAAGGCCAATGATGGGCATGGCACATCGATAAGCATCTTCAGCACTTATTATTGAGTTCATTATGGATAGAGTCAGACAGAATGTCAATTTGAAACCGAAGGAGATCATGAATGACTACTAGATGGAGTTTGGGGCAACCATTAGCTACAAGAAGGCTTATATAGCAAGGGAGATGGCACTGAATATGGTCCGTGGATCATATGAAGACTCCTTCCAGCAGTTACCTCTGTACAGTAAAGAACTTCATATAAGCAACCCTGACACTATAACAAATATAGACACCACAACAGATGATAGTTTCAGAAGATTTTTTTTGTGCATTCGGACCTTGTTTAAGGTCTTTCACATCTTCATCGAGACCGGTGATTGCTGTAGACGGTTCATATCTCCAAGGCAAGTATCCAGGTGTCTTCCTTGTAGCAGTAACAAATGATGCCAATCAAAAGCTGCTTCCAATCGCCTTCGCATTTACGGAAGCCAAGCGTCGTGATAGCTGGGAGTGGTTTCTTGCTAATTTATTCATATCTCGCTGGGGGAGCCGGCCAACTTGGCTATTATTTCAGACCGTCAGAAGGGCCTCATTCCAGCACTGAAGAACACCATACCATTCTCATTTCACTGTTATTGTTGTCTCCGCATTGCTGAAAACATCAAGCATGCTACTTTCGGTGATGGGGCATGTCACACCCCGAAACCAGGCCCTGCAGTGATCCTATCTCGTGATGCGAAATTTTAGAATTTATTTAAAACTTTTGCTTTTCCCAAGATCCGCGTGAATGAGGATAATCAAATTCCATCATGTCCTGAATATTTTGCGGAAGCTAATCATGGCGTTGCGACCCGGAGTCCGTGGCCATCGGATTTCGTGTCTCACTCAACCAATATCAAAAAGCCATCAGATGAGCAGACTGGTACAAATCATAAATCATAGAATACTGAGCTGGTAGTAACAGGACTATTTATTTCCCACATATTCAATTTACAATTAACAAGTGTCTTAATTACAAACCCAATGAAAAAGGCTAACAAAGCCATACAAAAATATCCAACTAAATAGAAATACTACCCCCAATATTTAGATACGAACTCCGGTGCCAACTTGACATCTAGATTATATATCAATGGGCAGCCTCTCGCGACAGACCGGCGGCTCAACCACCTCCTCCGATCAATCGCCTAAAAAGCAATAGGAGAGAAATCTGGCACCAAACAAACAGGGTCAGACACGATGGTCTGGCAAGCAAAATTCAGATAATATGATAATAGGCATTTAATAATCATTATGGAATAATTGTAAATCCATTTAAAGATTCTAAACAATAATAGTAATAAATCATTATAAAACGATTGAAAGACTGAACATAAATATCAAAGCAAATAAATGAACAGTATCTGAATTAACCTAAATATCTTAAAAACATAACAGACTATGTAAAACATCGAATAATTGGAAATACGTTTAAACTCCTGCATAATAGAGACAATACGATAAAAGATCGATTTCTTAAACATTAACAAATTCAAAGACTATAATGAGCATGAACAAACATGAATCATAAAGCAAAAATATCTAACAGATAAAACATTGGCAAACCACATATAGCTATATTCTCCTATTACCGAAGTAACAAGAGCAGACAGAACCGTAGCCACTACTCGTGGGACCGGAACGAACAAAGTCGTTATCAAACAGAACCGTAACCACTACACGTAGGACTGGACAAAACCGTTGCCATGGTCGGTACAGACAGAATCCAAGCTGCAGCTGGCAGACAAATTAAAGATCCCAAGCCGGGTGATCAGCCCGACAAGGTGACCTAAGCTTAGTGGTGCCCTTTAATTTTCAAAACTTGAACCAATACAAATCAAAATAATAATCCCTTTGGCTCATGGGCTCGCACTACAAAGCTCTGGCCCCATCTTACCTCGAGGTTTTATTCTCAAAATAATAGTCTCTTTGGTTCATGGGCTTGCACTGCAAAGCTCTGGCCCCATCTTGCCTCGAGGTCTTATTCTCAAAATAATAGTCTGATCGATAAATTAATGAACGTGGCGAACCACTTAAATCTATTTCAAATCAATTGGTAGAAAATATACGAATTTTCGTGGCGAACCACTTAAATCCATTTGTCGAACCGATACATTTTAAATCATCGCAATACATTACCAAAAATCGATAAAAGCAACTACTTGGACGATTTACAAACGGACAATATCAATTAATTCAAAACAAGTAGTTTTATCGATATTTCCAATCGTGGCAAACCACTTAATTCATTTCAAATCAATTTACAAAGAATACTTACACATTTTTCTAACTTGGAATGGAGTAGAATATTGTACATTGGTCCAATAATTTACCCAAGGTTGTCTTGATGTTAACTTAATCCCTTAAAGGTTTACAAAGAATAACAAGTTTGAGGCCAATGAAAATACACAACATTTAAGTTAAAAAGTGTGCATTAAGACATGTACAAATTTCCCGGGTAAGATTTTGCATCAATACGTTCCTTCATTTATCCACTCAAATCTGCACATTTCATAATGTTACAATTCTCTTCATTTGTTCAAGAGTTTCCAAGCCTTAGGAGGAATCAAATGGGCCTAGAATTCATTGAGGAAAGGAGGTTTAAATGGGCCTTAAATAGGCCCACAAATAACCCATAAACAGCCCCCAAACAGGGCTGCAAACGAACCCAGGACTGGGCCCAGGCGAGCCCTCCCAGAACCTGGGTCGCTCGAGCGAACCCCATCTCTGTTTGGGTCCGTTCAAGTGCAGATTTTTGCACTTCTTCCTTTCTTTTGAAGCTCTCTTTCCCTCCTTTCTCCTACAATGATTTCTACCATTCCTTAAACTTCTCCTAGCTAAATTAAATCCATCAAACACATCCACACACTAATTTATTCCATTCCACTAAACAAAATCAAGTGCAAATATAACTTTCTTCAATCATTAGATACAAAGTCTTGAAATAAAAAGAGTTGACTCAAAGAAGATGAATCCAAGAGCATAATATTTCAAGATAGACATTCCAAGGAAGATAACCATAAAACATTTCATGAACTCCTCCAAGATGAAAAAATGACATGAAAAGAAGAAGAAACGTATGAAATATAAATTCATAGAATCATACACATTGAATAAATCACATATTAACTGAAATATTAACTTGCCTTGGTCAAGAGATTCACAAAATCACTCCAAACACAACTCTCTAGGGTCCAAGGTCTTCCATCTACAAAAACCCCAAAATAAACCAAGAGCAAACCCTAAAAATCAATCCTTCTCAAATCTCCATGAAAACTCTTTGCAAATATGAGGAAAACATTCCAAAGACTTAGGAAAACAAGATTTTTAAGAAAAGAAAACCATTGCTAACCTTTGGTAGCTCATACAAGGAAGAAAGGCTTGGAAGAGGGGTCTTCTCTAGCTCACATCTCTTGAAAATGGCATCCTTGGAAAGCTTGGAAGGTGGGGAAGAAGGTTTGGAGATCATTCCCCCATTTAGCACACAAGAGGAAGCATATAAGAGGGGAGAGAGTGGCTGGAAAAGGGTTCCGGCCACTGCTGGAATCGTTGTAGGGAATGGGAGAAGAGGAAGAGGGTTCAGCCCCTTTTACAAAGTGGGCAAGTGGGTCCCATGGGCCCCAATATTACAAAGGCTGAAACTAACATTTGTGGGTCCCGGATGAAAATGACGAAGAAGACAAAATCGATCAACGAAAAATTTTCTTTCCAAAAAGTATATTTTTCCCAATTTTTGAAAATTTTTAATTCAAGTACAGATTTAGTGTGAAAAGTCAATTTTGCCCTTTTTCTCGAAAAAAACGTATTTTCTGATCATCAAATCAAAATGGTCAAAACATGAAAGTTGTTATACTTAATGAAATGAGTCAAAATAAACCAAATTTGGAATTTTTAGAAATCAAGAGTAATTTCTCATAAAAATACATATTATAAAGGCCGGGTCAAACTAAGGTCAAAGGTCCTCGAAATTTTCCAAAGTTATGAAAAATCTAGTCAAACTCAAAAACAAGGTCAAACCAACTCTAATCTCGCTTAAAAAGCTAAACCAAGATTAAAACAATACTAAACAAAAGAGCTAGGGGGTCGGGGTCTTACATACTCCCCCCCTTAGAACCCATTTGGTCCTCCAAATGGTCTAAACCAAATAAAAATCAAAAACCCAAAATGACTAAAGAAAACACCGACACCCTCGCTGAACCTCGGCAACTGTGATGTCCCCGGATCAAACATGACGTTGAGATGTGCCTGCAAACAACATTCTGATTCGGTTGAAGGCTTCACACTGTTCCACATATCTTCTCAAAACATACTTCCCTGACCAAACTAGTGTTCAATAATTCCTCTACTCATCCTTAGTGTCATCTGTTGTTCTGGCACTGGATCACTTCTTTTACTTACCTCGTCAGTCACTGTCGGTTCAGGAAACTAAAGAAAATGCTGACACCCAAAAAGACTAAAGAAAACACTGACACCCTCGCTGAACCTCGGCAACTGTGATGTCCCCGGATCAAACCTGACGTTGAGATGCGCCTGCAAACAACATTCTGATTCGGTTGAAGGCTTCACACTGTTCCACATATCTGCTCAAAACATACTTCCCTGACCAAACTAGTGTTCGACAATTGCTCTACTCATCCTTGGTGTCATCTGTCGTTCTTGCACTGGATCACTTCTTTTACTTACCTCGTCAGTCACTGTCGGTTCAGGAAAGTACAAGTTTTGTCTTCTTCTGTTACTCTGAAATTCTGTGCCTTAAGTTATACCGAACTGTACGCCATGATTGTGACACTTGCTTGAAGTTGTGGTCGTGAACATGCTTTCACTGAAAAATCTTCATCCCGAAAAATTCTGAAATTCCATATGTTTGCTCTTACTATGTTTTTCTCGGATTCTGGTTCAATCCTTCCATTCGGTCTAGTCTTCGAAGAATTGGCGAAACTGAAGTTCTACTACGTACCGGTCTCTTCCATCTTCAATCAATATGATTCAAATTCTCGAAACAATGCTGCCACCTCTATTAAAGCTCTTACAACAAGAGTCCATGTCGACATGTTAACTTTGAAGTGAGAGACTTAGCAACCCGTTGGTTCCTCTCATGCATCATCTATCTTCTTCGTGAGCAATAAACTGATCGAGTTAACTGGCTGCACGGTTCTCCTGACACATTATAAATCATTCCCGATTCTGACTTACAAACTCCAAATTTCTGTAGGTATCCTGTCTCTGACTTGGTCTGTTTTAACCTAGATGCTACACCGCTATAAATCATATGCTGCACTGTCTTGTGTATCGAAACTTCACATGGCTTGTCTCCTTCTAATTTCACTTTTCAAGTCTTCTACCCTTGACATGTAAAGCCGACCTTGTAAATCCAATATGTGTTCACAACTCCAAATTCCAATCTTTCTGTGCTGTACTCAGAATTCCTGCTCACATCTGATTCTATCTGCTTGCTGCTCTTGATCTCTTGCCTGATACTGTGTTATCAAGAAAAACATATCTGCCAGCATGATGTCAATCCCTGAAGAACTGAAACTTTATTAATCCTAATCTCGAAATAACTCCACCACTTTTTGATTGTTCTCCAAGGTTCACAGAATAACTAAACATTAGCTTCACGAATGATGCTTGATTGAAAATTTCACAATCTGGAGTCTGCTCAATCTTCTGCCCCTGTCTCATGCTCTACCTTTCTTGTAGGAACAATTACCTCAGCCTCATCTGAATATTATGTCTTAAGTTCTGCTCACTACCTCAAAAATCCAAATTTGTTTCCAACTGAACCAATACACCTCGTTACATCCATCAACCCTTCAATTCCGTACATTTCCATACTCCAACCATATGCCAATACAACTCATTCCATTCAATGCAAACAAATCTTAAAATTTTAAACATAATGACTAAAACAATTACTTAGCTGAATTTCATCATTTTAAAACATAGTAGAAACTGAACCTCCAAATTGCCAAATAAAGCTTATCAAAGTTTGAGTATGAAATAACATTATCCATTTTGAAATTCATATTTTCATAGCCAAACAAACCATCGAAACACTTAACAATTTTCAAATCAAGACTTCAAAAATAAATCAGATTCATATAGCAGTACATTAAACTTTGCTAAAATCTGAGTGTTAATCAAACACTAAACTTTGTTGAAATCTGAACTCATTTGTTCATAAAAATCTTGCAGAAATCTAAACACAGCTGAACGTTAAAACAAATGTAGGAATTTGTATATAATTTGAACACAAAAACCCTTAAGAAAGTCATCTTGCATAGCCAAAGGAAACAAATCAATGAAATAGAAATTTCACACTATGCTTCGAAAAGAAACACAATCATGAAGATCTTGAAATGTAGATGTCAACATTTAAGAAAATTAAAACAAGATCAAAATTCCAAGATCATTGTAAAACAATATCTTAAGAAGATTAAACATAATCCATAGCTTAAACACTATAAGGATAAATCATAAACATTAAGAAAAAACATAACAAAAGATGAAAATATCATGAAAATCACTCTCATTAAGAAATGGACATCACATCAACTGAGGTATTCACCTGCATCTACACGTTGTCCAATCCAATACCCTGTAAGTCGGTAAAATCCACAAGGTTTCCTCTGCTGTCGAAAATTATCTTGACTACAACTAACTCATCCACTTGGTATTACAGCCGAATCAACTACACTGGCTAAGCTGCAAGTCATGAAAATTCTCAGCCAAAACTATGACAAGGCTCATTGAATCCGAGAAATCCCTGAGTTTCTGGCACTAACTTCTAGTCTTACTAACTAAAAATCACTTCTCCCTTCATAAAACCAATCAACCAAAATGTCTTCTGTAACCCTTCGTCTTAGGAAGTCGGTCCAAGTTCTCCCGAAATTCCTCACATACTGTCGCGACTTCAGGACCGGGATTAGGGGAAAATCCGAGTCCGGGATTGGGACGGGGTAATGATGCCGCGCCACGTGCATCTCTTTGGCTAAACCGCACACGGAATTAAAAGAACATTTATCCGTGCACGTGATTTCCCACAGGGTTCCGCGGTGAGGATTATCTTTACACATCATCTCACTAATAACATATCAAAAACATTCTCAAGATTGCGAAAGCGTGTAGCAAATCATAATAATGTTATTCCATCCCATAAACAAGACTGACCTATGATTAACATGACAAGATATCAGAATGAGCAATGATCATAAGCATATTTCCCAAAAAGTAAAGTTAAGTATATTTACAAAATATCAGTTGATTAATGCCCCAAAATAACGGTCAACAAAGACCATACAACCAAATGAAACCCAAAATAAAAATATCATAAGTTCCCAAAATGTATCGTTCTCAAGGCAAGGCCGAATGTCTACATGACATCGTCGGCTTGCCACTCAATCATACGCTGCGGTTCACTGACCGCCTCCTCAGGCTCCTCCTCAATGGCAATAAGCTCGGGACCTGAGTACCAAAATAAATGGATCAGACACGACGGTCTGGCAGGTGGGTGAAAAGATATAACAATAATAAAACAATGATACTATGCAAGAGTTTAGAAAACCCGTGTATAAATAATGAATTTCATAAGAGATAATGCATCATTTGTTAAATAGCAACATGAATGATATAAAACAGTAGAGGTACCAAGGATAAGGAACTGTCAAGATGGCAACCACACAAAGCTACATCCTCTCTCACCGAAGTGAAGAGAGTGCATACCCTTACAGGATCATTGACCTCAGTCACACAAGGTGAGGAGGGACAATGATAAATACTATAATATACATATATATATATACTCTGCGGGACCACGGTAGCGAACCGGGTAAAAACTCTGCACATTCCAGACTGCAGCTGACTATCAGGAGGGGAAGGAACCCCAAGTCGGTGGATCAAACTGACGAGGTCGTCCAAGCTCAGTGGTGTCGACTCATAGGTCAAATACGATAAATCAAATCATATGCACAGTAAGAAACGGGGTGCCAAGAGGCACAAAATACACATTCATCTCAAGTCGACATATACAGGTTAGCAAAAGCTAAGCACATCTCTTCTAGTACTCTTGGAACAGTCTAGTCATATCATGTGGGTTGAAATCCCAAAATAGGAGTTTGGTTGAAAATCGAATACAAATAGTTTCCCATACCTTTACAGGCTAACAATGGGGTTTCTAGAATTGAATCAATGTGAATAGGGCCCCGTATGTCGATCATGATGTAATTTTGGTACTTTTTAAGAGTTAGGGACATTCCGGGTCCTTATACACATTGGTCAATCTAGAAAATCTCATAGAATCTCCATGATGAGTTTCCCCCTTCCTCCGGACTTCACGCAATGCCTTACAAGTTTGTAAATAACATTGGGGCTCCAAACAATACCTCCCCACTACAACCCAACACAATTTACCCAAATCTTTCATGGGTTCAAATGCATCATTACGGGTTCAATGTCTTCAAATAAGAAGAGAAGGGATAGAGCTGAATTGGACTTGAGTATGGGCTTGAAATGAATCTGGAGAACAGTCCCACAATTCCCTTATTTTGTAGTTCATCTCATTTCAGTCCGATCGATCGGACTCATTGGCCGATCGATCGGTCCTGAAGCGTTCTCAGTTATTTACAGTCCGATCGATCGGACCTGATGGGCGATCGATCGGTTCTGAAAACACTCTCAGTTATTTACAGTCCGATCGATCGGACCTGATGGGCGATCGATCGGTTCTGAAAACACTCTCAGTTATTTACAGTCTGATCGATCGGACCTGATGGGCGATCGATCGGACAGCGACGAATCTCAACCCATTTGGTTGAATTCCTCTCTTGTCCAACTCCTATCCATTTCCTTTCTTTCCCCTTCTTCCAAACATAACTTCATGAATATTTGGGCTCTTCCTCGACCTCCTCATCTCATCAAATCATCATTCAAAATCAATAATACCAAACTATCAAGCATGATAAACCATTAAAACTATTAATGAAGATAAATCAAGATTTTGCATAAAACATGATAAACACATGAGAATCATTTCATCCACTTGCCTTGGGTCCAATGCAAATCAAATTGAGCTCTAATCACCTCTTAAGCCCACAATCAAACACCTATACAAAAACCCCGAAATCCAAACCCTAGAATATCAAAATCCAAGCAAAACAAAACGAAATCTTCCAATAGACGAAATGGAGCTTCCCTAGGGTTAAACAAACAAGATTCTAAAAGCTTGGAAGGATCACTTACCTAGAAGTGGTTCAAATAAGAAGAGAAAGCTCACAAGAAGCTCTAATGGTGATGCATGTCTTCATAAATGGTACCAATAGAGAGCTCTTGAAGTGAGGAAGAAGATTGCAAGGTCCATCTCTTGATTTAGCCAAGTTCTTGTGGTGATTTATGGGAAAGGAAGCAAGAAAAAGGCAAGGGAAAACCCTTAGGGCTGGGATTTCTCTTCTCCTCTAGGGTTTTTTTGCCAGAAATGGGAAAAATGAAGAAGAAGCTCTCTATATATAGTAAGTGAGGATGGGGCCCATAACTTAAAAGACTTCTCGGGCTCAAAACATGGTTTTCGGGGCTTCAAACGAATTCGACGAAGAAGACAAAGTTGATCGGCGAAATTTCTAGTTTCCTAAAAGTATATATTTTGCACATTTTGGTGACATTGAAATTGGTGTCCAGATTTTGGTTAAAAAGACCATTTTGACCTCAATTGTAAAAAGTCGGGTTTAGGGTCCTCGAATGGAAACGATGCCCACATGAAAGTTGTAGGAATTAACAAGATAAGTCCAATGGGGTTAAAAACACAATTTTTGGAAATCATCGGTAAACCCCCAATCTCACACATCTCGTAACAAGAACCCCCAAAGGGTCCCACAAGTAAAGAGGCTCTCCAAATTCCCCAAAGCTATTATAAAAGCTATTCTAATCCCCAACTAATCCAAAAACCACTAAACACACTTAAAACTAAAACACGACTTAATTAACTCTAATCGAGGTCTCTCGGGTCGGGGTCTTACATCCTCCACCCCTTAGGACATTTGGTCCTCCAAATGGAAATGAAAACTCACCTCCGGCAGGAGATATGGGTACTTCTTCTGAACTTGATCCCGTAATTCCCAAGTTGCTTCTTCCGGTCCATGATTCTCCCAAAGTACCTTGACCCACTGAATAGTCCGAGTTCTCAATTCTTGCTCCTTGGTGTCAATAATCTGCTTAGGCTTCTCAACATATGTAGCATCTTCTCGGATTTCTAATGGCTCATAACGGAGTATGTGTAGTCTGTCGGGAACGTGCTTCTTCAACATAGACACATGGAAAACATTGTGTACGCCAGAAAGTTCAGGCGGTAGGGCTAATCTGTAAGCCACATCACCAATCTTACTCACAATGTCATACGGTCCAATGTATCTCCTAGACAATTTTCCCTTCTGTCTAAACCTCAAGGTTCCACGAGTAGGTGACACTTTCAAGAAAACCTTATCTCCTTCTTTGAATTGTAAATCCCTTCTGTGAGAGTCTGCATAACTCTTCTGTCTACTCTGAGCCACTTTCAGATGTTCTTAGATCAACTTGACCTTGTCACTTGTCTCACTAACAATGGTCGGTCCATGGAAACTGCGAGTACCAACTTCTTCCCAATAAACAGGTGTTCTACACCTTCTGCCATACAAAGCCTCAAAAGGCGCCATACCAATACTCGAGTGGAAACTATTGTTGTAAGCAAATTCACACAACGGTAAGGCTTCATCCCACTGAGTCTTGAAATCTAACACACAAGCTCGGAGCATATCCTCAAGCATCTGAATTGTCCTCTCTAACTAACCATCGGTTTGCGGGTGATAAGCTGTGCTGAATTGTAACTTCGTACCCATAGACTCATGCAATGTCTTCCAAAATCTCGAGACAAATCTACTGTCTCTATCGGATGTGATGGAAACTGGCTGTCCATGACGGCTGACGATCTCTGTGACAAACAACTGTGCCAAAGGTAACATGTGCATCTTTTTCCCAGTCTTCATCGGTAGGAAATGAGCTGACTTGGTGAGACGGTCCACTATGACCCAAATAGCATCATTGCCCTTGCTAGTCTTCGGTAATCCCGAGATGAAATCCATGGTAATGTGCTCCCATTTCCACTTCGGAATCTCTAATGGCCGTAGTAACCCTGGAGGCTTCTGGTGTTCCGCCTTGATCAACTGACATATCATACATCTAGAGACGAAAGCTGATATCTCTCTTTTCATGTTATTCCACCAAAATCTGCCCTTCAAATTCTGGTACATCTTCGTACTACCCGGGTGTATGGAATACTTGGTATTGTGAGCCTCTGTCATGATATCATTCCTCAAGTCCTCCAAGTTAGGCACACACAAGCAGTCTCGGTAGTACAAAACTCCATCTACAACACGAAAATCCAGACGATCTGCTAAATGCTCAAAAGTCTTAGCCAACTCTGGGTCTTGTAGCTGATTCTCTTTGATCTTCCGAATGAACGAAGGTTCTGACACTGACATATTTGCCAGCATGACACCCTCCCTTAGAGGCTGAAAATCTACTCCCATCTCCTCTAACTGTTGTACAACATAAGTCCCCCGAAGACTTGCCATGCTCACTGACTTTTTGCTCAAGGCATCTTCAACTACATTCGCTTTCCCCGGGTGATACTTGATAGGAAAATCGTAGTCTTTGATATATTCCATCCATCTTCTCTGTCTCATGTTCAACTCCTTCTGAGAAAACAAGTACTGTAGACTACGGTGATCGAAGTGAACCTCAAACTTCTCTCCATAGAGGTAGTGTCTCCACATGTTCAAAGCTAAAACAATTGCTGCCAATTCGAGGTCATGTGTCTCATAGTTCTTCTCATGATCTTTCAACTGCCGGGATCCATATGCAACTACCTTCCCATCTTGCATTAGAACACATCCAAGTCCAACATTGGAAGCATCGGTAAAAATGGTGAAACCGCCGCTCCCTGATGGCAAAGTAAGGACTAGAGCTGTAGTCAATCTCTTCTTTAGCTCTTAGAAACTAGCTTCACACTTGTCCGTCCAAAATATGGTGTGTTCTTCCTTATCAACTTCGTCAAAGGTGACGCAATCGACGAAAATCCTTGCACAAACCTCCGATAATACCCTGCCAACCCAAGAAAACTCCTGATCTCTGATGCATTTTTCGGTCTGTCCCAATTCATAACTGCCTCAATCTTGGACGGGTCCACTGATAATCCTTCCTTGGAGATGATATGACCCAAAAATGTGACTTGGTCCAACCAAAATTCACACTTACTAAGTTTTGCAAACAACTGATTCTCCCTCAAAAGCTGGTTTTATGAAAGGAGAAGTGATTTTTAGTTAGTAACACTAGAAGTTAGCGCCAGAAACTCAAGGATTTCTCGGATTCAATGAGCCTTGTCATAGTTTTTGTAAGACCCCGACCCGAGAGACCTCGTTTAGAGTTGATTAAGTTGTGTTTTAGTTTTAAGTGTGTTTAGTGGTTTTTGAATTAGTTTGGGATTAGAATAGCTTTTATAATAGCTTTGGGGAATTTGGAGAGCCTTTTTACTTGTGGGACCCTTTGGGGGTTCTTGTTACGAATTGTGTGAGATTGGGGGTTTACCGATGATTTCCAAAAACCGTGTTTTTAACCTCGTTGGACTTATCTTGCTAATCCCTACAACTTTCATGTTGACATCATTTCCATTCGAGAACCCTAAACCTGACTTTTCGCAATTGAGGGCAAAATGGTCTTTTTACCCAAAAATCTGGACACCGATTTCAATGTCACCAAAATGTACAAAATATATACTTTTTAGAAACTAGAAATTTTTCCGATCAACTTTGTCTTCTTCGTCGAATTTGGTTGAAGCCCCGAAAACCATATTTTGAGCCCGAGAAGTCTTTTAAGTTGTGGGCCCCATCCTCACTTACTATATATAGAAAGCTTCTTCTTCTTTTTTCCCATTTCTGGCAAAAACCCTAGAGGAGAAGAGAAATCCCAGCCCTAAGGGTTTTCCCTTACCCTTTTTCTTGCTTCTTCATCTTCGATCCCCCACTAAGCTAGTGCTAATGGAAAATTAGAGGCTACAATCTTCTTTCTCATCTCAAGGGCTTCATCTTGACACCGTTTTTGAAGAAAACCGCCCACTCCAAGACTTCCTTTGGACAACACCTTGCTTTTTGAAGAACTTCCTTGTAAGTAATCTTCCTAAAAGTTTTATAATCCTGTTTCTTTAGCCCTAGGGAAACTCCATTTCATTTATTGGAAGATTCCGTTTTGTTTTACTTTGTTTTGATAATCTAGGGTTTGGATTTGGGGATTTTGTGTATAGGTGTTTGATTGTGGGCTTAAAAGGTGATTAGAGCTCAATTTGTTTTGCATTGGACCCAAGGCAAGTGGATGAAACGATTCTCATGTGTTTTATCATGTTTTATGCAAAATCTTGATTTGTCTTCATTAATAGTTTTAATGGTTTATCATGTTTGATAGTTTAGTATTATTGATTTTGAATGATGATTTGATGAGATAAGGAGGTCAAGGAATAGCCCTAATTATTCATGAAGTTATGTTTGAAAGAAGGGGAAAGAAAGGAAATGGTTAGGAGTTAGACAAGAGAAGAATTCAACCAAATGGGTTGAGATTCGTTGCAGGACCGATCGATCGCCCATCAGGTCCGATCGATCGGACTGTAAATAACTGAGAGTGTTTTCAGGACCGATCGATCGCCCATCAGGTCCAATCGATCGGACTGTAAATAACTGAGAGAGTTTTCAGGACCGATCGGTCGCCCATCAGGTCCGATCGATCGGACTGTAAATAACTGGGAACGATTCAGGACCGATCGATCGGCCAATGAGTCCGATCGATCGGACTGAAATGAGATGAACTGTAAATTAAAGGAATTGAGGGACTATTCTCCAAATTCATTTCAAGCCCATACTCAAGTCCAATTCAACTCTATCCCTTCTCTTCTTACTTGAAGACATTGAACTCGTAATGTTGCATTTAAACCCATGAAAGATTTGGGTAAATTGTAATGGGTTGTAGTGGGGAGGTATTGTTTGGAGCCCCATTGTTATTTAAGGACTTGTGAAGTATTGCGTGAAGTCCGAAGGAAAGGGGAAACTTATCATGGAGATTCTATGAGATTTTATAGATTGACCAATGTGTATAAGGACCCGGAATGTCCCTAACTCTTAAAGAGTACCAAAAATTACATCATGATCGACATACGGGACCCTATTCACACTGATTCAATTCTAGAAACCCTATTGTTAGCCTGTAAAGGTATTGGAAACTATTTGTATTTGATTTTCAACCAATCCCCTATTTTGAGATTTCAACCTGTGATTTGTGACTACTCTTGAACCGAGAACATTGTGTTACCATATTGTTAATTTGTTTAGACCCGTCCCGACTTTTATACGTTTTGTACCTATGGGTTCCCGCCCCGTTATGTGTATTTATTTGCTTTGATTTTCGCTTGTTACCTATGAGTCGGCACCACTAAGCTTGGATAACCTTATCGGTTTGATCCACCGGTTTGGATATCCCCCTTCAGTTATACCCGCTGTAGCATGGTTCCCGCCTCGCTCCGATATACCCGGTTCGCTACCGTGGTCCCGCAGAGTATTATATGTATTTATTATATAAAAATCGTTGATTCTCCTCACCTCGTGTGACTGAGGTCAACGTCGTTGATTCTCCTCACCTCGTGTGACTGAGATCAATGTCCCGATGTGCTCTTATCACTTTTGTGAGAGAGGATTTAGCTTTGTGTGGTTGCCATCTTATTAGTCCCCGAATCATTGGTACCTTTACATGATTTTATCGCATACGTATCTCTCTTACATGATGCATCATTCTTTTATGAAAATTCATTATTTATCTAGATTCTACTATGTTTCTAAAGGCATCATGGTTTGAATTATTGTTATATCTTTTCACCCACCTGCCAGACCGTCGTGTCTGATCCATTTATTTTGGTACTCAGGTCCCGAGCTTATTGCCATTGAGGAAGAGCCAGAGGAGGCGGTCGGTGAACCGCAGCGAGTGATTGAGTGGCAAGCCGATGATGTCATGTAGACATTCGGCCTTGCCTCGAGAACGATACACTTTGGGAACTTATGATATCTTTACTTTGGGTTTCATTTGGTTGTACGGTCTTTGTTGACCGTTATTTTGGGGCGTTAATCAACTTTGTAAATACACTTAAATTTACCTTTGGGGAAATATGCTTATGATCATTGCTCATTCTGATATCTTGTCATGTTAATCATAAATCAGTCTTGTTTATGGAATTGAATGGTATTGGTATGGTTTGCTACACGCTTCCGCAATCTTGAGAATATGTTTGATATGGTTATATGTGAAATGATGTGTACAGATAATCCTCACCGCGGAACCCTGTGGGAAATCACGTACACGGACAAATGTTCTTTTAATTCCGTGTGCTGTTTAGCCAAAGAGATGCACGTGGCGCGGCATCACCCCCGTGTCCCGATCCCGGACTCGGATCCTCCCCTAATCTCGGTCCGGGGTCGCGACAGATTTGGCTGAGAATTTTCATGACTTGCAGCTTAGCCAGTGTTGTTGATTCGGCGGTAATACCAAGTGGATGGGTTAGTTGTAGTCAAGATAATTTTCGACAGCAGAGGAAACCTTGTGAATTTTACCGACTTACAGGGTATTGGATTGGACAACGTGTAGATGCAAGTGAATACCTCAGTTGATGTGATGTCCATTTCTTAATGAGAGTGATTTTCATGATACTTTCATCTTTTGTTATGTTTTTTCTTAATGTTTATGATTTATCCTTGTAGTGTTTAAGCTATGGATTATGTTTAATCTTCTTAAGATATTGTTTTACAATGATCTTGGAATTTTGATCTTGTTTTAATTTTCTTAAATGTTGACATCTACATTTCAAGATCTTCATGATTGTGTTTCTTTTCGAAGCATAGTGTGAAATTTCTATTTCATTGATTTGTTTCCTTTGGCTATGCAAGGAAGTCGGTCCAAGTTCTCCCGAAATTCCTCACTTACTTACCTTGGCATGCTGCATGACGATCTCCGATTAATTGAAAGGGGGTCTTCATGTATTACTCATGTTCTTCTCTGACAAACAAATGTACGCATCTTCCCTCATGAATCACAACGGAGATGCTGAAGGCTGGAAGTCTGCTGATGTTCTCCGAAAACAACATATTAAATCCACAATGTTTCCAATCTCCGACGCGAACACGAGCAAAAGATACTAAATGTGGGTGTGGAGATTTTAAATTCTCCCCCACAAAAGAGGAAATTTGGTTGTCCAAATTCCCTAACAACAAGAACAACAGAAAAAACAAAAAAAAGTCTCCTGAACTAAAAGAAAAGTGGACTCAAATTCAAAGAAACAAAGACAAGAGAAAACAAATCGACACAATCTAACGAATCCGCACCACACGTCTTAATGTCTCTAGAGTATTTTATTTCCTAGAAACTAACCAGCTCTGATACCAAATCTGTCACACCCCGAAATCGGGCCCTGCAGTGATCCGATCTCGGGATGCGAAATTTTGGAATTTATTTAAAACTTTTGCTTTTCCCAAGATCCGTGTGAATGAGGATAATCAAATTCCATCATGTCCTGAATATTTTGCGGAAGCTAATCATGGCGTTACGACCCGGAGTCCGTGGCCATCGGATTTCGTGTCGCACTCAACCAATATCAAAAGGCCATCAGATGAGCGGACTGGTACAAATCATAAATAATAGAATACTGAGCTGGTAGTAACAGGACTATTTATTTCCCATATATTCAAGTTACAATTAACAAGTGTCTTAATTACAAACCCAAAGAAAAAGGCTAACAAAGCCATACAAAAATATCCAACTAAATAGAAATACTACCCCCAATATTTAGATACGAACTCCGGTGCCAACTTGACATCTAGATGATATCAATGGGCAGCCTCTCGCGTCAGACCGGCAGCTCAACCACCTCCTCCGATCAAACACCTAAAAAGCAATAGGAGAGAAATCTGGCACCAAACAAACAGGGTCAGACACGACGGTCTGGCAAGCAAAATTCAGATAATATGATAATAGGCATTTAATAATCATAATGGAATAATTGTAAATCCATTTAAAGATTCTAAACAATAATAGTAATAAATCATTATAAAAGGATTGAAAGACTGAACATAAATATCAAAGCAAATAAATGAACAGTATCTGAAACCTAAATATCTTAAAAACATAACAGATTATGTAAAACATCGAATAATTGAAAATACGTTTAAAATCCTGCATAATAGAGACGATACGATAAAAGATCGATTTCTTAAACATTAACAAATTCAAAGACAATAATGAGCATGAACAAACATGAATCATAAAGCAAAAATATCTAACGGATAAAACATTGGCAAACCACATATAGCTATATTCTCCTATTACCGAAGTAACAAGAGCAGACAGAACCGTAGCCACTACTCGTGGGACCGGAACGAATAAAGTCGTTATCAAACAGAACTGTAGCCACTACACGTGGGACCGGACAAAACCGTTGCCATAGTCGGTACAGACAGAATCCAAGCTGCAGCTGGTAGACAAATTAAAGATCCCAAGCCGGGTGATCAGCCCGACAAGGTGACCTAAGCTTAGTGGTGCCCTTTAATTTTCAAAACTTGAACCGATATAAATCAAAATAATAATCCCTTTTGGCTCATGGGCTCACACTACAAAGCTCTGGCCCCATCTTGCCTCGAGGTTTTATTCTCAAAAAAATAGTCCCTTTGGCTCATGGGCTCGCACTACAAAGCTCTGGCCCCATCTTGCCTCGAAGTCTTATTCTCAAAATAATAGTCTTATCGATAAATTAACGAACGTGGCGAACCACTCAAATCTCTTTCAATAAATTGGCAGAAAATATACGAATTGCCGTGGCGAACCACATAAACCCATTTGTCGAACCGATGCATTTTAAATCATCGCAATACATTACCAAAAATCGATAAAAGCAACTACTTGGACGATTTACAAACGGACAATATCAATTAATTCAAAACAAGTAGTTTTATCGATATTTCCAATCGTGGCAAACCACTTAATTCATTTCAAATCAATTTACAAAGAATACTTATACATTTTTCTAACTTGGAATGGAGTAGAATAGTGTACAATGGTCCAATAATTTACCCAAGGTTGTCTTGATGTACACTTAATCCCTTAAAGGTTTACAAAGAATAACAAGTTTGATGCCAATGAAAATACACAACATTTAAGTTATAAAGTGTGCATTAAGACTTGTACAAATTTCCCAGGTAAGATTTTGCATCAATACTTTCCTTCATTTATCCACTCAAATCTGCACATTTCATAATGTTACAATTCTCTTCATTTGTTCAAGAGTTTCCAAGCCTTAGGAGGAATCAAATGGGCCTAGAATTCATTGAGGAAAGGAGGTTTAAATGGGCCTTAAACAGGCCCACAAATAACCCATAAATAGCCCCCAAACAGGGCTGTAAACGAACCCAGGACTGGGCCCAGGTCTGCTCGAGCGGCCCAGGGCTTGCTCGAGCGGACCCCTCCCAGAACCTGGGCCGCTCGAGCGGACCCAGCTCTGTTTGGGTCCGTTCAAGTGCAGATTTCTGCACTTCTTCCTTTCTTTTGAAGCTCTCTTTCCCTCCTTTCTCCTACAATGATTTCTACCATTCCTTAAACTTCTCCTAGCTAAATTAAATCCATCAAACACATCCACACACTAATTTATTCCATTCCACCAAACAAAATCAAGTGCAAATATAACTTTCTTCAATCATTAGATACAAAGTCTTGAAATAAAAAGAGTTGACTCAAAGAAGATGAATCCAAGAGCATAATATTTCAAGATATACATTCCAAGGAAGATACCATAAAACAATTCATGAACTCCTCCAAGATGAAATCATGACATGAAAAGAAGAAGAAACGTATGAAATATAAATTCATAGAATCATACACATTGAATAAATCACATATTAAGTGAAATATTAACTTGCCTTGGTCAAGAGATTCACAAAATCACTCCAAACACAACTCCCTAGGGTCCAAGGTCTTCCATCTACAAAAGCCCCAAAATAAACCAAGAGCAAACCCTAGAAATCAATCATTCTCAAATCCCCATGAAAACTCTTTGCAAATATGAGGAAAACATTCCAAAGACTTAGGAAAATAAGATTTTTAAGAAAAGAAAACCATTGCTAACCTTTGGTAGCTCAAACAAGGAAGAAAGGCTTGGAAGAGGGCTCTTCTCTAGCTCACATCTAGGGTTGCAAACGGGTATCCGATTCTCCGATTACCCGAAAGTTCCGACCCGCAAAAAACCGGGTCCGGAACATATTTTAGGTTCCGATTCATAAACGGATCCGGGTCCGGAACCCAATTTAAGTTCCGATTGATAAACGGGTCCGGTTCCGGGTCCATATAGGTTCCGACCCGTGGACCCGAAACCCAGCATATGAGTTTTTAGTATTGCAAATTTGTACATCAAAATAAACTTTTTTTGACGTTTTTATGTATAATACTGGAGGTAATAGACTTGATGCACTGTTATAAATTGAACGTTATGCTTATTTTAAGAAAAAATGAGACTAAAGAGAAATTAAAATTGATTTTGGAACTAGATTCTAGTCCTTTAGGTGGACCCGGTTCCGGAACCGGATCCGGGTTTTCCTAACGGAACAGGGTTTGGAACCAACAAAATATGTTCCGAGTCAAAACCGGTTCCGGAACTGGAACCGTTATTTAAAAAGGGGTCCGGGTCCGGGTCCACTATAGTTCCGATCCGGAACCGACCCGTTTGCAACCCTACTCACATCTCTTGAAAATGGCATCCTTGGAAAGCTTGGAAGGTGGGGAAGAAGGTTTGGAGATCATTCCCCCATTTAGCACACAAGAGGAAGCATATAAGAGGAGAGAGAGTGGCTAGAAAATGGTTCCAGCCACAGCTGGAATCGTTGCAGGGAATGGGAGAAGAAGAAGAGGGTTCAGCCCCTTTTATAAAGTGGGCAAGTGGGTCCCATGCGCCCCAATATCACAAAGGCTGAAACTAACATTTATGGGTCCCGGATGAAAACAACGAAGAAGACAAAATCGATCAACGAAATATTTTCTTTCCAAAAAGTATATTTTCCCCAATTTATGAAATTTTTGAAATTCAAGTACAGATTTAGTGTGAAAAGTCAATTTTGCCCTTTTTCTCGAAAATCGTATTTTCTGATCATCAAATCAAAATGGTCAAAACATGAAAGTTGTTAAACTTAATGAAATGAGTCAAAATAAACCAAATTTGGAATTTTTAGAAATCAAGAGTAATTTATCATAAAAATAGATATTACAAAGGCCGGGTCAAACTAAGGTCAAAGGTCCTCGAAATTTTCCAAAGTTATGAAAAATCTAGTCAAACTAAAAAACAAGGTCAAACCAACTCTAATCTCAGCTTAAAAAGCTAAACCAAGATTAAAACAATACTAAACAAAAGAGCTGGGGGTCGGGGTCTTACATCCTCCCCCCTTTAGAACCCATTTGGTCCTCCAAATGGTCTAAACCAAATAAAAATAAAAAAATCCAAAATGACTAAAGAAAACACTGAAACCCTCGCTGAACCTCGGCAACTGTGATGTCCCCGGATCAAACCTGACGTTGAGATGTGCCTGCAAACAACATTCTGATTCGGTTGAAGGCTTCACACTGTTCCACATAACTGCTCAAAACATACTTCCCTGACCAAACTACTGTTCAACAATTCCTCTACTCATCCTTGGTGTCATCTGTCGTTCTTGCACTGGATCAGTTCTTTTACTTACCTCGTTAGTCACTGTCGGTTCAGGAAACTACAAGTTAAGTCTTCTTCTGTTACTTTGAAATTCTGTGCCTTAAGTTATACCGAACTGTACGCCATGATTGTGACACTTGCTTGAAGATGTGGTCGTGAACATGCTTTCACTTGAAAAATCTTCATCCCGGAAAATTCTGAAATTCCATATGTTTGCTCTTACTATGTTTTTCTCGGATTCTGGTTCAATCCTTCCATTCGGTCTAGTCTTCGAAGAATTAGCGAAATTGAAGTTCTACCACGTACCGGTCTCTTCCATCTTCAATCAATATCATTCAAATCGATAAAAGCAACTACTTGGACGATTTACAAATGGACAATATCAATTAATTCAAAACAAGTAGTTTTATCGATATTTCCAATCGTGGCAAACCACTTAATTCATTTCAAATCAATTTACAAAGAATACTTATACATTTTTCTAACTTGGGATGGAGTAGAATAGTGTACAATGGTCGAATAATTTACCCAAGGTTGTCTTGATGTACACTTAATCCCTTAAAGGTTTACAAAGAATAACAAGTTTGATGCCAATGAAAATACACAACATTTAAGTTATAAAGTGTGCATTAAGACTTGTACAAATTTCCCGGGTAAGATTTTGCATCAATACTTTCCTTCATTTATCCACTCAAATCTGCACATTTCATAATGTTACAATTCTCTTCATTTGTTCAAGAGTTTCCAAGCCTTAGGAGGAATCAAATGGGCCTAGAATTCATTGAGGACAGGAGGTTTAAATGGGCCTTAAACAGGCCCACAAATAACCCATAAATCGCCCCCAAACAGGGCTGTAAACGAACCCAGGACTGGGCCCAGGGCTCGCTCGAGCGGACCCCTCCCAGAACCTGGGCCACTCGAGCGGACCCAGCTCTGTTTGGGTCCGTTCAAGTGCAGATTCCTGCACTTCTTCCTTTCTTTTGAAGCTCTCTTTCCCTCCTTTCTCCTACAATGATTTCTACCCTTCCTTAAACTTCTCCTAGCTAAATTAAATCCATCAAACACATCCACACACTAATTTATTCCATTCCACCAAACAAAATCAAGTGCAAATATAACTTTCTTCAATCATTAGATACAAAGTCTTGAAATAAAAAGAGTTGACTCAAAGAAGATGAATCCAAGAGCATAATATTTCAAGATATACATTCCAAGGAAGATAACCATAAAACATTTCATGAACTCCTCCAAGATGAAATCATGACATGAAAAGAAGAAGAAACGTATGAAATATAAATTCATAGAATCATACACATTGAATAAATCACATATTAACTGAAATGTTAACTTGCCTTGGTCAAGAGATTCACAAATCACTCCAAACACAACTCTCTAGGGTCCAAGGTCTTCCATCTACAAAATCCCCAAAATAAACCAAGAGCAAACCCTAGAAATCAATCCTTCTCAAATCTCCATGAAAACTCTTTGCAAATATGAGGAAAACATTCCAAAAACTTAGGAAAATAAGATTTTTAAGAAAAGAAAACCGTTGCTAACCTTTGGTAGCTCAAACAAGGAAGAAAGGCTTGGAAGAGGGGTCTTCTCTAGCTCACATCTCTTAAAAATGGCATCCTTGGAAAGCTTGGAAGGTGGGGAAAAAGGTTTGGAGATCATTCCCCCATTTAGCACACAAGAGGAAGCATATAAGAGGAGAGAGAGTGGCTGGAAAAGGGTTCCAGCCACAACTGGAATCGTTGCAGGGAATGGGAGAAGAATAAGAGGGTTCAGCCCCTTTTATAAAGTGGGCAAGTGTGTACGGTCCCATGGGCCCCAATATCACAAAGGCTGAAACTAACATTTATGGGTCCCGGATGAAAACGACGAAGAAGACAAAATCGATCAACGAAATATTTTCTTTCCAAAAAGTATATTTTCCCTAATTTCTGATACTTTCGAAATTCAAGTACAGATTTAGTGTGAAAAGTCTATTTTGCCATTTTTCTCGAAAAACGTATTTTCTGATCATCAAATCAAAATGGTCAAAACATGAAAGTTGTTAAACTTAATGAAATGAGTCAAAATAAACCAAATTTGGAATTTTTAGAAATAAAGAGTAATTTCTCATAAAAATACATATTACAAAGGCCGGGTCAAACTAAGGTGAAAGGTCCTCGAAAATTTTCAAAGTTATGAAAAAACTAGTCAAACTCAAAAACAAGGTCAAACCAACTCTAATCTCGCTTAAAAAGCTAAACCACGATTAAAATAATACTAAACAAAAGAGCTGGGGGTTGGGGTCTTACAGGGCAGTCGTGATGAAATTCTGGTGAGTGGCAAAGTCGTAAAGGCATTATGAGTACGAAGCTTACATGACGGATATACGTGAAGTAAGCGAAGAGGCGTTCAACTACATTGATGCAAATGGGCAGCAACGTTTGTCGAATGCATATATAGAAGGCCGTCGGTATGACATGCTTACTAGCAATGCGACTGAGTGCACTAACAGCCTCTTAAGAGACACAAGAGTCCTGCCCATCACAAAGCACAGGTGGAGAAAATATGTGCCAAGTTAATGGAGTCAATCAGAAACGACACCTCATGTCTGAAAGCATTACAACTCGTCTAACTCCATATGCGGAGAAACTTCTGGGCCAAGAAATGGAGGATGCTCGCCGAGTGCACGTTCGAATAGCTGGGCTTGTTGAATTTCAGGTTCAATCTGCGGAGTACGTGGACGTTGTTGACCTCGAACGAAAAACCTGCACATGTCGGAAATGGTAGCTACTGGGCATCCCGTGTTGTCACGCATTGGCTTCAATGAAGGTCAGAATTTATGATCCATACGCATTCGTTGAGCATTGGTACTTGTCAAGCACGTACCGTACACAGTACAATGAAGTCCTAAATGCTACTCGCGACATCAAGCAATGGGAGCACACATGTGACGTCAGGGTTCTTCCACCGAGAGCCACCAAACAACCCGGACGTCCAAAAAAGAGCAAGATTCGTACCGAACATCGTGGTCTCTAGAGAATCGCAATCCTCCAGTAAGCAATTGATGGACGTAGGTGGAAGTTTTTGGGCGGTATTTTTTGGGTGGACTAAGATGATGAATATAGTCCTGTTGTGAGTAAGAACAGCTGTCTGGAAATTTTTTGGGTCGTTCAAAAGTTGCATATAGCTTTCAGGAATTACAGCGCCTCCCTGACTAAGGCAAAGGCCAATCTGACTGAGCTCCTTTCATCCACTCTCAACAAATTAGAGAAATCTTTTACTGGAAGGCCTCTCCTCCAGTTTTGCAATTTTTTGTCCTTTTAAGTGTAGTGGTTTGCCTACTGTGTTTGGCGTTGTGTGGTGTCTCGCTGTGCAGTGATGTGCTGAGTTTTGAAGCCTCCTTCGTGCTGGTTCTGCAGTGAAGGGCTTTTGCTTCCCTTGCTACCTTCATGTGAAGTGAAGTGTGTGATGTGCTGTGAAGTGCGGAGTTATGCAGTTCCATGCCGTGCTTGTAATTGGGTGCTTTACTTCCTTTTTGTTCCATTCTTTTAGCCTCTCGCATTCTTTGGGTTGGCTTTTCTCGAGCCTTTTGTATTTTGGGCAGGTTTTATTTTTGTTTGCCTTCCCTTGCTGTTTTTTTTTTTGGGCTCCTTGCCCTGTTCTGTCTTCTCTTTCAATACAATTGCCTTTAAGCAAAAAAAAAAAAAAAGCTCCCTTGTATATGTAAAACAGTTGGAAGTAAGAATAGTTGTCTGGGAATTTTTTTCGGGTTATTGCATGATGCAAATAGTTCCATTGTAAGTGGAAACAACTCTAAAAATAAGAATAGTTGTGTATTAGATGATGCATATAGTCCTATTGTAAGTGAAAATCTCTATATGGGTATTTTGTATGGTCGTCCTGTTATGTAAATGGATATTGGAAATATAGCACAGCATTTTGTCTCATTTGGTTCGGATGTGGGTCTACTTTAGTGGCACTGAAATGGTAGTTTTTACAGCTCCTGTTACTCATTATTTGTTCTTAAGAATATTTGTAACATGTTAATGTAAATAGATTGATGGTGTCACCTACGTTCTTGTGATCTAGCTTAGATGTGAATTTTCAACTGAAGGGCAGACAAGCATGTGTCACAAATCTTACAGGCGGGGCCATAGTTAACCAAGGTAAGAGTTAACAAAAATGGTCGATGTCGCCATGCATTATTGTCGATATCGACCAAATGACTGAAAGTATCCAGGACTTCTCCAATAGGACAAGTGTTGTTTCCACAAGCACGCTTTGAATTGACCCCAACCATTTTGTGGATACTGAGTTGGGAAATTCAAGTCCTTAGATTCTGAAGATGGTGTGCTTGATTGCTTAACTAGCTCTCTGATATCCCTGTAATCAAATAAGAATATAACAAATCGTAAAAAAACTTTTTTGCTGGATGAATTTGAATGCGTTAATTTCAGAGAACCAATAAACCAATATATTTTCCAATGTAAAAAACATCATATCTAACTACAATGAAAGTTAAATAAAAGAAAAACAAATTGGGTCATATTTATAGAGTACCGATCCTTATTATCCTAAATTATCCTATGATAATTGTCATCCTCGTCATAACTCTACTAAGTTACTATATTACTATTTGCTCTAGCAGGATATACCTCAAATTACAAGAAACTACAATACCCATGAAAGGTTAGATGATCATCCATTTTGTAATGCGTTTTGGCTGAAGCAGCACAGAAAGAATAGATCAGGTTGAATTCTGGTTTTTTTTTCCTGCCTATAACCAAATCCATTATCAACATTGATGCCTGAAAGCTGGAAAAGAACAATATCCAATTCCATGACTTCCAATTTTCATTCCACTCATAGCATAAAAACATATATTCATCCATTTTGCCAAAATATTAGAACTTAGAGCAATTTGGGTATACCTTAATCAGATTTTAGATCAGTGCAAATCTATACGGCACAACAAATACTTGACAAAGCTTCCTAGCATCTTATCATATTAAAATTGAAATGTTAAAATCCCAAATGCTTTAAATTTTGGTGTAACATACTAGTACTACTGCTAAGTGTTAGATTTCAGTTAGGCGCTACCAGAATTCAGGAACCTCATGTAAAAGACTTGAACAGAAGTGACCAACTTAGTAGCTTCACTCACTTATAAAGAGAGGACTCCTTGTAAATATTAGCGAAATCCAAGCCGAGTTGCCTTTCTACAGAATCAGAGGTCACTTCTAGCGTCCATGTTGCTGGATTATATATAATTGTCTCATATCTTTGGAACCCTAGTAATACCCTGGCAAACAAACGTGAGATAAGTCATAATCTACCAATCCAAACCATTTGGCTGAAATTTAGACGCCTATTCTAGACAAGTTACAGGACTAACTGAAACAAAACATGCTAAAATCAATCTACAAAAGATACCATGAGAATGAGGATTGTAGGGTTATAATTGCAAGATAACCTCAACGTATTCAATAACTCTACTTGAATGCAAACCCAATGGTCCAGAATAGATTATTTGCCCTCCCCTTTTCATTAGAATTAGCTGCAAGAGTGTGAAGTGCATTAGAATAACAAGTCATGAGATGTGTCAACTTTACATCATGAGACATCAGACTATTACAAAAATACAACGATTTGCCTATTTTGTTTTTGAAGAGGTAATACAACTCAAATCCCTAACAATGAGCACCTCCCAACAATGCTATAGGCTCTTTTTAGCAGTACAACATTACATAAAAGTGATTTTCGAACTTGATATATCTACCTAACCATAGCCATTTGATGAAATCAATATAAAAAACTAGGTAGCACTAAGCCATAACTTATCCACTGTTATGCATTGAAATCATTATAAAAAGTTCCGATGATAGCTAGGTAGCTTGCATTAAGCCACATCACACGTATTTTAAAATTTAATATCAAATATTAAATTTTAAAACTTTATGTTAAGTATCAGAAGGATGTGTTTCGAAATGATGATGAGAAAGCTATTCCATTGTGTTTGGATCAAAATAAAATAAAATCACAGTTCTCCAAACAGACAAACAAATCAGAATGCTTTGATGATTTTAGTTTCATGTGAAAACATAATTAAAACAATCTTTATTGCCATCCAAAAGAAGCATAAAATTCCAAGATGAACATGAACCCCCACCCCCCAAACTCCTTTAACTTCATAAATTATTAATCTTAGACATAATGAAAATTCCCCGTTTTTAAAAATGTATCACTGGCTACATTACCTCTTTGAATGTCTCGAATTTATCTATACTAGGTTGGTGTATGGTGCAAACCACTGTTCATCCTGTATTATTGTCGATATCGACCAAATAACTGAAAGGCAATTTTTACTGGGTAGTTGTTATAGTCACAATGATGGTCGATACCGACAACTTAAATAGTCGATATCAACCAAATAACTGAAAGGCATTTTTCCCTGCATCCCACCATATAGTCATAGTAATCGTCGATATCGACCACTTTTTAGTCGATATCGACAATATAACCGAGAGGCAGATTTCACTGCATATAACAAATGGTGACAGTATTGGTCGAAATCGATTATTTTAGTAATCGATATCGACCATTTTTTGTGAAAAAAAAAAGAGGATGTCAAAGATCAGTGCCACGTTTGGAGAGAAAAACCCTATAAACTAACCTGTAACTTGATTATTAAACCAAGTACACATAATTGAGAGTATCATCTGTAGAGAATATACATCCCAATACACAGATCCTAAACCAAAATACTCCATAACATGAGACAAAACTATACAGAGGACTCGATTCTTGCAATTTAGCTAAAAATTCAGTACAACACAAATGTACACAGAAGTCAAAATAAACAACCATAAAACTGTTTACAAAATTCCATTTTAATTCTACAGTGTCCTGCATCCCACCCAAAGAGATCCACGAGATGATTCCGCAAAAGATGCACATTGAATATAATCAATGTGAAGCTGAGAGATATGTCTGCCCATCACTCAGCAACCTCATCTTAATGGGGAGTCTGTCAATTCAGTCAAGCCCAACCTGTTGGCATTCAATTGCTAACTCCTCTTGAAGATCTCTACAACGATTTTGCTTCGAAAGTATGGGATATGAGACTGATTGAATTTAAAGGGCATTCAGTGCACATAGTGAGCATCGAAGGCCATTGCAAATACTCCACAATCATTGCAACTTTCATGACGAGGGATGTCCATCCTCTCGAGCCATTCCCACATCAATGGGTCGTTCCAACCGAAGTGACTGTACCTCTCGTTCAACCATCCCATCTGGCAATGTACAAATAGAATGAGCGTTCCAATATATCATTCATGAAAGTAAACAGGAAAGAAAACTATATTGCGCTTCCTGAAGAAACAAAGTGGAACACAAGCTGCACAACATGAGACGAATCGCTTACAAAATTTTCAACATGTTTCACTGATCGACGATCTTTATCCATGCTGTTGTAGAACTCCCACCTCTTCTCGTCAACGTACCCGACCAGTATGGTGAAATGAGACATGTGGTAGACGATAAAGACCAGTGTGCGTGCTTCCTTCACATCCCATACTCCATGCCCTTGTTTCCCAAATACGGCTTCCACCGCGGAATCACTACCATCGCGCCACCAGCTCTGCATGTAGTATTAACAAATTAGTATTTATTGAACTCTTAGTGTTTTTACAAGAATACTTACACAAAGCAGTACCATCATTTTACTTACACAAACACTTGGGTCGGCAATGAAACAGTTGTCAAACCCTTCTCTCAAGATCTCGAAGTAAAAGTATATGATGTTCGTGTCCATCCATGTTCCCTCATCAAGGATCTTCTTCAGATCATCCGCCTTTACTAACGTACAAATCTGGGCCAGCTCATCTTTCCTATATATAATAGAGGAGATCTTGATTAAATAAAACATGTTCCAATGGTTTATTTCCATTTGTACATAGATGTTTATAACAAACATTTCCCATTTAATACATGGCCACATAATATTCTTTGAACCTTTAAGAAAGAACTTCTCACCATCGGCCAATACGTAGTCATTTTGAATAATTGAATGAGCATAGTCTTCAAACTTCACTGGTATCTGTTAACACCAAAAATGTCACTTTGCCTCTTCAAGATCCAAAGAGCCACATGAAGTCGCAACCAGCCATAAATAGGCAAGGCTACTTCAAAAAAAATCAAATCTTGTCAGAATCAAACAAAAACTGCAAGACCCTTTAAGACAGCCAAAAGAGGAGTACACAAGAAGTTTCAGGCAATTTCAAAATCATTTGGCCTAACTCCGCTTCTCCGGCAGCTGAAAAGGAGCTCCTGGTGGCGAAAGCATCGGAGACACCAAATCTTCGATCAGAGCCGATGGATGGTCTCAAAATACATCCAAAAGGCTCCACGTCAAGTTCCGAGTCAAACCGACAACGTTTGACCCTACATCAACCCTCGAACAGCTAAATCAAGCCTCTCGGCGGCGAGAACCACCGAGGCCATCACTCATCAAATAGAGCACATGGACGGCTTCAAAATGCTTACAAAGGGCTACACGTCAAATTTCAGGTCATTTCGACAACATTTGACCATACTTTGACGCTCGGAAGCCAAATCAGGCCTCTCGGCGGCGAAGCTCCCCAGGACCATGGTTTCCAAGACAGAGCCTATGGATCATCTTAAAATGACTCCAATAGGTTCCCTGTCAAATTTCAAGTCAATCGGACATCGGTTGACCGCACATCAAGCCGTGACATCTTCATCACGACAAAAGCAAGTCTACTGGTGATATGGCCCCAAACGGCTTCAAAACTCAAATAAAATCCTATGGTTTGTCTTATTTATTACTCAGCAGGCTTCACCCCAAATTTCAGGTCATTCCGACATCCTTTTTCCCAGTTTTAGCTTCTGACGAAAAATCGGCAGCTTTGCGCGACAAAGTCTTCGGCTTTCTCGGAAAATTGGAAACTTTGCAAAATAAAATGCAAGGATTCTCATCAGATTTTCTACAGGGAAATCAGGCCAATAAATGATAAAAAATGTGAAGGAAAAATACAGAAGAAAAAAGAATCGAAAAAAAGAAAAAACGGACACAAAACGGGACAAAAGGGGGAAAAAAACCCCCCAGGGTCGCAGGGGCCTGCGACTCTAGGGCCCGGGATCGCCCGGTGGCCCCGGAAACCCCGTTTTTCGCCGTTTTTTCGCGATTCGAAGCGTCCGGCCTCTGGTATTTTCCAAAATTGATACTTTTGAGACACCAAATCCTCTGACATCCGTCAAAAACACGGGTTAATCATCAAGAGTATCGAAATCTACATTGATCGCCAACTAGTCAACCAAAAAAAGTGTGCTTTCTACCCGACCGATCGAGAAATCGACAGGACAGATGGCACCGACCCGCTGTTGGCAACCAACACCTGCGCTTACATGGTCATCCGATGTCGATCTACATGAAGATCCATCGATGATCATCGCCAGAAGAATCCCAAAAGACGCGGCACGGCCCGCGACTCTTCAACTGCTCGGCGACCACTTAATGTGATTAATTGACTAGCTTTATTACAGTCATTAATCCATTTCTTTGGATGGACCAATCAGAAGCAAGCGTCCGGGGGTTACAAGTCAAGAGATTCATGGCATTTAACCCATGAAACTCCTCCCATCATGGCGATTAAAGGCGATTAAATTCCCTCAATCTTCTCCAGCCAATCAGAAGCCAAGAAAAAGGAGTTACAAAATAAAGAATTCAATCTTGTAACTCCTCCCTTTATGTAGCTTTATGACAATTAAGGCTCATAAACCCTCCTAAATGGCTACCTAAAAGCCTATAAATAGGAGATCATTCCAAATAATCCAGATCGAAAAAAAACACAGAGATCATCGGAAAAAGAAGACAGATCCCAGATCAGAAAAAGCACAGAAATTCAGAGAAAGAAAGAGAGAAAACTCTGCGGAAGTTCTACACCGACCACCGCTACAAGGTGACAAAAGTCCCTTGGGAGGTACCCCCCCCCAAGGTCATTGCCTTCTCCTTCTGCCTCCAATGGCTTAGACATGGCTTTTCAGCCCATCTACTTGGTTTTTTTTGGACATAGGACCTCCTTTTGGTCTTTGTCCTCTGAAAACCTGAGGTTATAGCCAAGCCAAGCGAATCAATAGCATCCTCTATTCTCATCTGCATGGATGATGGCGAAGTCCACATATGGCTTGCGACCGTCAATCTGAACAGGTCCCCAACAATCTCCTGAGAAGTTAGATCCTCCTTTTCTTGCTTTTCATTGTAGTTTGTATTTTTTTAAAAGAGACAAAAATCACAACTCTTGTCTTTCATTATTGATAAGGATTGTAAATCGGCTATAAACGCCAAAATCGGCTATAAATGCCAAAAAAATCGCCTTTCACGGCAAATCAAGAAAATGTCTCTTTTCTTAAATATATGTGCAATGGAAAACTTGAAAGAAGTTGATTTCCTTTTTACTTGCGAAGGTTGATCTCCGGATCACCACTTGCAATTCCAAGTAAAATAGAAAATCTGGCACACCCACACAAAAAAATATTGATGCACACCTTTGCCCCCCTGTTACGAAAGGGTCGGACCCAACGGACTCCCACGTCCGCCGACCTTGGTAGAACCAGGCAAAAGCGCGGTCCATCAAGCTGACTCCACCCGGTGTGACCCGTTCATTTGAGAACACGATGCTAGAAATGAAATATTTGCATATCATATCTTTTGCTCTATGCTTATATTTCTTTTCTGATTCCTTGGCTACTTTTCTAATTCTTTGAATTTATTTCCACTCTTTCTCTTTTCAAAAAAAATATAAAAAAATTAGATTTCTCAGTTTGGATTCAAAATTGAGAAACCTTGATCATTTCCTATCGTTTATCGCACTTGCAGAAATGTTGAGCCTGTTCGACTAAGGATTTGGGCTATCGGTTCTCTTCGATGAGTTCATTAAAGATCTAAAAAAATATATAAAAAAAATAAAAAAAAATAAAAAATTAGATTTCTCAGGTTGGATTCAAAATTGAGAAACCTTGATCCTTTCTAATCGTTCATCGCGCTTGCAGAAATGTTGAGCCTGTTCGACTAAAGTTTTGGGCCATCGTTTCTCTTCGATGAGTTCATTAAAGATCTAAAAAAATATATATATAAAAAAAATAAAAAAAATCAAAAAATTAGATTTCTCAGTTTGGATCAAAAATTGAGAAACCTTGATCCTTTCCAATCGTTCATCGTGCTTGCAGAAATGTTGAGCCTGTTCGACTAAGGTTTTGGGCCATCGTTTCTCTTCGATGAGTTCATTAAAGATCTAAAAAAATAAAATAAAAAAAGATGAAAAATTTCATTTTGGATTCAAAATTGAGAAACCTTGATCTTTTCCTATCGTTCATCGTGCTTGTAGAAATGTTGAGCCTGTTCGACTAAGGTTTTGGGCCATCGTTTCTCTTCGATGAGTTCATTAAAAATCAAAAAAATTAAAAAGATAAAATAAAAAAAAGACATAGACCACTAAGGTTAAACCAACTGTGTTCTTTGATCATTGTTGATTCAAGAAAAGCCTTGTCCAGAGTGTGGAGACCGATTGACTGTTCTAGGCAAGGGTCCTCCAAACAGGTTCATTAAGTAATCCTACCCTTAACTAGGGGCAATTCTATCAATCGAGATTTCATAATACCGGGTTAGGAGGCCTATGTGTACTCTCTCGTCTTTTGAATAAATTTTTTTTCAAAAATAAATTTAAAAAAAAAAATTAAAATAAAAAATAAAAAAAATTCAAAAAAAAATCTTAAAAAATAAAAAAAAATAAAAAAATAAAAAAAAAAGAATTAAAAAAAAATTTTCAAAAAAAAAAACTTTCGTCATTTTGGGTTTAGATTGGAGAAATCTTGGTCTTCTCCTTTCTGAGCACTGGCGCTCGCGGAAATCGCTGAGCCCGTGTTAAGATTGGAGTGCCTTTTGCTCTCTTTGATGAACCCGATATTGACCTTTCAAAAAAAAAAACTCGTGATTTTTAGATTCATATCCGAGAAATTATGGTTCATTTCTTTCTGAGCACTGGCACTCGCGGATATCGCTGAGCCCGTGTTCAGATCGGAATACCATCTGCTCTCATTGATGAATCCAATCTTGATCTTTCAAAACAGAGAATCTCATCTCAGGGATGCGGTCTCAAAACATTTGTGTCTAGCGGTACTAGTACGCCCTTTTAGGGTCTACTGTATTGCGATCGGCACATTTGTAACTCCAACTTTATATTCTTCTTAGCTTGAGCAAGCTCTGCTTCTCGATAAGTCGAATTTACGTTCACAATTGCTTCTAGCAGTCACTGGAACGCTCATTCTAGGCTTACCATACTTGCGATCAGAACAATTGTACCCTCTATGGCGTTTTGCCTTCTTCATATTGCTTGGGTCATCTTCCTCGAGCAATTTGAAAAGACAAAACCCTAGAACTTCCCATTTATGATAATTATATTCTTGTGATTACTAATGGATGTGGTCTTCTTTCAGAAATTTTTGAAAAAAATTAACAATGGCAGCATCGCTTACCATTACTTTCGATGAAAGCAAGCACCAACTCTTGCTTCAACAGAAGCAAACTACGCGCACCTACAAGCGCCCCATCAGCTGCCGAAGCGTCAACTCCCTCGGCAACTCTCTAAGCTCCGGGTCGACCTCGACTCCCCAGACTATTGTCTTTGGGACGCTGGGACCATTCCCACTTCCTAAGGAACAAACTGCTCTTTTCAAGAAGCAGAAACTCGCCTCTCAACGTGTCACTACCGTGACACCAAAGGCGAGCACCAGAAGGCCCGAAGCCCGTGGCAGCCCCACGAAGCCTCGACCAGCAAACGACTAGGTCTATCCCAAGACTTGGTCCTCAAGACCTTCACCAAAACAGAGAAGGTCCCAAACATCTACCAAGCCAGCATTCTTGGCCCCACTCAAGGAGAACCAGTTCTACCCTCTTGCCTACATGAAAGCGGAGAGACCCATCTCCAACCTGACTTCCAAGTCAACCCAGCATGAACCGGCTTGTTCCTACAAGCCCAAAAACAAGTCATGTATCACAAGGCCTCTGCAAGCACCTGCTAAGGCCTACAAACTTGCAGTTCGACCCTTCATCTCTACAGGGGCCGAACTCCAAAAATTCAAAGCTTCGCTGCAACAGGCGAAGGACAGGGTTCGCATCCTGTCCTTGCCCAGCTACAAAGAAGACAAGCTTGGCTGCTACGCCCGAGGGAGCACATCCTTCATCGTCAAAGCCCAGCCAGAGCTGACCGAAGCTCAAGTTGCTCGTCGTATACGCCGCCGCGCGTCGTATTGACAAAAGAGACTAGAGAAGCAAAGGAGCCCGCCTCCTACTCTTCAGGTCTCTCCCAAATGGGTCGAAAAAGATAGACCCAACCAAGTTGCTGCCGTCCATATGGTTGGAAAAACCAGAAGGCGCCAAAAGTCAGCAACAAAAATTCATGTCCGACGTCCGATGATCCACAGCGTCTCCAAGACAAGAAGACATTCAGAAGAATCCCCTGCTCCTTCAAGCAAAGGACGGCAGAGTGGTCCTTCCTCAAGCTCTTCTTCAAAAAGAATGAGCCCCAGCTCAGTCACCAGGACAGTTTCTTCATTCGAATCACGAAGGATGAACGCCTTGGCTACAAATTCTGAGCCACCACCCCGCAATCCACCTCAAGATGATGTGATCACCCGCATCCAGCAGTTGGAACAAGGCCAGCAGAGGATTGAAACTCTGATGGAAAACCTTCTCCTCGCCTTTCAAAATCAGGCGAACAATGAACCTCCTCCGAATCATCAAGACGATGAGGTAAATAGAGAAGAAAACGAGTCACGCGCCCTTACCAAAAAGGACATAGACAGTATCCTCGCCAAAGCAAAAGAAGAGGATATACTCAAGGAGCATGTGATCAAGCCACCATATCCCTTATGGATGGACTCGGTCCCGTTCCCCACCAAATTCAAGCATCATACTCTCCAAACATATACGGGGAAAGGATCAGCCAGACAGCACGTCATCCACTTCAAGATCCTGACGGGAGCTATCGCGAATCACGATGCACCCAATATCCGCCTCTTTGCAAGTACCCTAAAAGGTACGGCCTTCGATTGGTACTCCACTTTGCCGGAGGACTCCATCCAAAACTGGGTCATGCGAGAGATACGCTTCCTGACTCACTTCAAAGGTGAGGATCATCCCACTACTATGGCTCACCTGTGCAGCCTAAAACAGGGGGAGAATGAGTCAACATATGACTTCATTCACAAGTGGAAAGCAATGGCATACAAATGCTCTAATGTATTGCCACAAGCGTCGCTAGTTGACATCTGCCGAAACAACATGAGAGCTAGAATCCGCTCCATGATCATCGGCAACAAATCAAAAAACCTGGGAGGACTCCTAGAAGCTTCCATGGAAACTGAAATGGTGATTAAAGACCTCAACAGTCAGAAATCATCAAGAAAAGAGCCAACCGCCATTGCAACCTCAAAACAAAAGAAAAACGAGGTCCTCAATGTGCAGACCAAGTCAGCTCCTCAGCCACCAAAGAAAGCTGAAAACAAAGCTGCTGGTAAGAGACCTGAACTCTCAGATGCCTTCAAAGAACGAGTAGAGAAGAAATACCCGTTTGATGAAGATGTTGATGAAATCTTCGGGGCTCTTGTGGCAAACGCCAAGCTCACCTTGCCTGAACCAAAAAGACCGGGTGATGTTGGCAAAACCAACGATCCTCGGTACTGTCCATACCACCAGATGATCTCGCATCCTCTCAATCAATGCTTCGTTGTGAGGGAGAAAATAAACGAGATGTGGAAAAACGGAGCCATCACCTTTGACAAAAATTATGGGTCTGCCTCTGTCAACATGGTGACATGTCGACAAACGTCAAAATCACCAAAGAAGAAGATCACTACTTCCTTCAAGGTGATAAACTCAATCCAAGCGTCCGAGGAATTGGTTCCTTACCCGACACCAGACAGACAACTCATATGGGTACATCCCGATCTCCTGGAATATGAAAATTGGGAGGTCGTGAAAACAAAGCCTACAGCTCAACAGCGAAGGCAGGCTAGGAAACATCTCCTCAAGCTCAAACGGTAAGAGAAGACCCAGCCAAAACAATAAGTCAAAGAAAAGGCAGAGGCTTCCTCTACCGCTTCACTGGAGCCAACAAAAACATCCCTTCCAGAGACTTCAAAGGGGGTAAGGAAATTCACTCTCAGTGATTTCATGCCACCTCAATTCAAAGAAGCCACGCAGGAGATATCATACTCTTGCAATTCGGTAGTTGGATTTTCCATTGATGGATACGAGTCCAGCAACACAGATGATGGATTCGAATCCAACTACACAGACGAGTGGGAGGAGTCCCTTGAAACAGGAGAATATCTCTCCGATGAAGAATGGGTTCCTGAGTCTCATCTTATGCCAGTAATCTGGTATAACCCCCTACAGCCACAAGGATCCTGGTCTGATGATGAAGAAGACCAAGAGGCTGTACAAGAAAATGTTGTTGAACCAGCACCCCTCATTGCTCCAGTGGAAATCAACAATGTTGAGCCACAAAGAGCTGATGAAGAAGAAGATTTGGCTCCCATGCCAGATCTTGAAGAATATGCAAGGATCTTGCAGCGTCTCGCTTTAGAACAAGAGCAAGACCGCGTCAACGAGCCTCCTTGCAATCCAGAGCCTGAAGTCCCTGAAGACCATCAGGTACATCCTCCCTTAATTGCTGAAAATGGAGAAAATTGCTGGATAGACGATCCTCTTACATATGAGGATGAGTCTGACTCCGATCAGGCAACGTCTCCTGTCAGAGCTTCCTGTAATGTGATAATTCGGGATTATAGCTCTTCTAAAGCATCGTCTGATGAGAGCACTTACACTTCGGCGACGCCTAGCAATATATCTTCTGGAGGCACCTCATCTCACGTGACTTTCACTGAGATGACACCCTCTCAGGTTTCTTCTCCTGAGACTGTGACTTCAAAGTTCACACCCTTCCTGACTGAAGAATTCCCAGCTGTTGATGCTTGGGACGATGAATTGATCAACGAAGAAGAAAGGTCGCTGGATGCTGTTCAGGACTTGTTCCCGGAAAATGCTCCGTGCAACACAATCACTGAGGATGGCAACTCCGCAGCTGATACATCCTCAGCAAATGAAAAACGACAGCCTCTTGATCATGAAGACAATCTTCCAAACGAAGACCCTTTTCAAGAAGCTCTCGAAGTTGGTAAAGGCACCCGCTCTGGCCGGGACTACCACAAAAATTACAACCAATCTTCCTTTACATATGTAAATCCTTCGGGAAAAGATGTTGTAAGCGCCCCTAGTGGCAACAATGATGATCATGCAGGCCCAAAGGAAGCTTTCAAGTATGACTTGATTGAACACTTCAAGCACATACCTGCACGTCTGTACATCCTGGATTTATTGCGAATGTCTCCGCACACTCGTGATAATCTCATTTCAGAATTACAAAAGCTAAATGAGGATGTCGACAAACATGCCCCGCAAGTCCTCCAAATTGAAATGGATTACCAGGTCAATAACTCAGAAGCCTCCTCAAAGGGAGAAAAGAAGAAAACTGAAGGATCATGCATTGAATGCCTCTCGGTTAAAAAAGCAGCCAGTGGAACCATCGCCTTCACAAAGGACGACCTCCTACTTGGCGAAACAAGGCATAACCGACCCCTGTACTTCACAGGGTACATCAAGGAAATGCCTATGCACAGAGTTCAGATTGACCCAGGTTCTGCACTCAACCTCATCTCCACATCGGCTCTCGAAGAGTTGGGTATCCCACCCAGCAAACTGAGCTACACATCTGTATCTATCTTTGGATACGATGGGAGTACTCAAAGGCCTATCGGCAAAATCAGGTTCAAGTTGCAGATCGGTGATCTTATTTCTGAGGTCACTGTGTATGCAATAAAAACCCCTTCATGCTACAACATCCTTCTCGGACGCCCTTGGATCCACAAGAATGGTGTTGTCCCTTCACTTCTACATCAATGCAACAAGTTTGTTGGCGACGACGGCATGATACATCGAGTCTTTGCGGACAGAAAACCCTTCAAAGGTAAAGAAGTCCACTTCGCAGACTCACAAATGTATGAAGGTGAAAAAGAAGAAGAGGAGAAGCACACAGCACCCTTTTGCCGAAAATCCCCAGAAAGATAAAGGCAAGGCTCCTCAACAATCACCGGAAGAAAACAAACCATCTGGAAAATGTGAAGAGAGCATTCAAACTCCCTTCATCATCTCCCTCAAACCTTCAAAGACTTTGGTCATCACAACTAGAGTGAAGAAGGTAAAGCAAAAGCCTGGGGGCAAATTTGTTGTCTCTTTCGTGTCTATCATGCAAGACACGGATTCAGATTCAGAGCCAGAAGACGACACATCGTCAAGCCAAGCCGACACTCAGCAAGTTCAGCCTGCTCTTACTCCAATGGAGACAACTTCTGACATTGAAGATCCTACGTCAGCTTCCTTCGTTGTTCCAGCAACTTCAGTAAGGGAAAAGCCGATCTTCTTCCATAGATCGGATGCTTCTTCATCAAACTCCATGCTTGAACCTTTCCAAAATGAAGGTATGCCTAAACTATCCTTATCTAGTTCTGTGGCACAAGCTATTATGAAGAAAATGGGTTATACGCTCAAAACCCAGTCGGTTTGGGAGAAGGACGCCTTATTCTCACGCCATTAGGGCCCTTCTTGACCAAAAGCCAGCTGGAAGATTGGAGATTCTATGGCTATGTAGAAAAGTCTTCACACGGGTTAGGGTATGATCCCGACACTCCCCTGAGACAGTTGACACAAAGACTTAAAAGTCAACATACTGACCAAGCCTTAACATCTCAAGTCTATGAAGACATCGATCTCCCTGGATATCTCTTTGATGAGTCACCTGACAAAGATCCAGGAAGCTCATCCAATTGGCATGATTTCTCTGAGAATGAAGAGGATTGTCCGATGGTACAGACATATGGTCTTCTGACCTAGAAGAACCCTCATCTCCAAAAGAAGTAGCCTACTTCGACCCGGTTTCAACAGGCGATTGGGATCATCTCATAGCAAGCCTTGGGAAAATTACCGATCAAGAAGACCCGTGGAAAGGAACAAAGCCTTGGTCTGGAAATGCCCTTGAAACCCCAGAAGGTTTCGTTGAGCTGGAAGCCTCCGAAAATATTATGGAGGAACCACCTTCGAACCTCCCAACAGAAGATCCTGTTCAAAAGATAAACTTGGGAACACCAGATAACCCACGTCATATATTCATAAGCAAGAATATAAAGGATGATGAGTTACCCGAGTATATCACCTTTCTTCGTGAGTTCGTTGATTGCTTCGCATGGTCTTATGCTGAAATGCCTGGTTTAGACCCCAAAATAACGGTTCACAAACTCAATCTTCAAGAAGACATCAAGCCTGTCAAGCAAGGCCAAAGAAGATTCCGTCCAGATGTGATGGATAAAATTGAACAAGAAGTTCAAAAACTCAAAAGCGTCGGCTTCATCCGTGAGGAACAACATCCTGAATGGTTGGCCAACATTGTCCCTGTGACAAAGAAAAACGGGCAGATCAGGGTCTGTATTGACTATAGAGACCTGAATGGCGCATGCCCTAAAGATGAATTTCCGCTCCCCATACCAGAGGTAATGATTGATAATACCTATGGATTCGAGCGAATGACATTCATGGATGGTTTCTCCGGCTACAATCAGATAAAGATGCATCCTGAAGATGAAAAACATACATCTTTTCAGACCCCATTTGGCGTGTATTGCTACACTGTCATGCCATTAGGTCTGAAAAATGCTGGTGCCACATGTTAGAGGGCTATGATGAAAATATTCCAAGATATGCAGCACAAGACGGTTGAATGTTACGTTGATGACCTCGCCGTCAAAAGCAAAAGAAAAGAAGATCATCTCGAAGACCTTCGAGAAGTCTTCCTCTGGCTTCACAAACACAAACTGCGAATGAATCCTTTGAAATGCTTCTTCGGCGTCTCGTCGGGTAAGTTCCTCGGATTCTTAGTTCGGAAAGCTAGAATAGAGATTGACCCCATAAAAGTCAAAGCCATTCTAGAAATGCCCTCTCCAAGAACCTTGAGAGAACTCAAAGGGCTTCAAGGGAGATTGGCCTACATCAGACGGTTCATCTCCAATCTTTCGGGGAAATGCCGTCCATTCTCCCGGTTGATGAAAAAAGGTGTAAACTTTGTCTGGGATGCTGACTGTGAAGCTGCTTTCCAAGACATCAAGTCATACCTGTCAAAACCTCCAGTGTTAGCTGCTCCTACCACTAGAAAACCATTCATCTTGTACACAAGAGCCCTTGATCACTCTTTAGGAGCTCTGCTTGCGCAAGAAAATGATCAAAGAAAAGAAGCTGCTCTATATTACCTCAGCCGCATGCTAGTAGGTGCAGAGCATCGCTACTCTCCAGTCGAAAAAGAATGTCTTGCAGTGATGTTCGCCGTACAAAAGCTGCATCACTACTTGCTTTCCAACACAGTCTACCTGGTCTCAAGGGTCAACCTCTTGAAGGTCCTTGTCACAAAGGTTGGTTCTCTCAATGCTCAACTACCAAAATGGTCCATCCTTCTGTCACAATTTGATATTAGGTATGTACCACAAAAGGCAATCAAAGGGCAAGCTCTAGCGGACTTCCTCGCAGAGCATCCATTGCCTAAAGATTCTCCACTCAGAGATGATCTCCGAGACAAACCAGTCTACAATGTGGAGACTTTCTCACAAAGTGCCTCCTAGGACATGTACTTTGATGGTACAACCAGGACAAATGAAAAAAGACAGCTGATCTCGGGAGTTGGCATCCTCTTTGTTAGCCCCGACAAATACATGATTCCACACGCTTTTTCGCTACTGGAACCATGCACAAACAATGTAGCTGAATATCAAGCTCTTATCCTAGGATTGGAACTCGCCATCGAATCTGGTATCACCATGCTGGAAGTCTTTGGAGACTCTCAACTGATCGTCAACCAGATGAATCGGAAATTTGAGGTCAGGAAGCCAGATTTGCTGCCTTACTACAACAAGGCACAATCGCTTCTACAAAAGTTTGACATCTGTCACATCACCCACATTCGTAGAGGTGAAAACATATGTGCAGATGCCCTAGCTGGACTTGCCGCATCTATGGCAATATAGGAAAGGAAAAACATGCAAATCATGGTGTGCGAAAGAAGAATCCTTCCTCCTCTTAACACACACCAAACAGTTGCTGAATGCCACCAAGTGGTTGGAAGTCGGATTTCAATCCTTCAAACTTCAATCGGCGACTGGAGGGATCCGTTCATTGATTACATTATGTTCGGAATCCTACCTGAAGATCCAAAAGAACGGGTAAGCATCCAAAGGCGAACCCCAAGCTTTCATTTGGATATTCCTTCAAAAATCCTTTACACAACGGAGTACTTCTACGCTGCTTGTCACAACAAGAGGCTGAAGAACACTCAAAGAAGTTCATGCTGGTATTTGCGGAGCTCATCAGGCTGGTCCCAAGCTTTATGATCAGATAAAAAGGTTAGGATATTACTGGCCTACCATGGTAGCTGACGTAATGCAATTTGCTAAGCGCTGCCAACAATGCCAAGTTCATGGAGATTACATTCACATGCCTCCAGAATGGCTGCATCCTACAGCGATTTCATGGCCTTTGCCTGGGGTATGGACATCATAGGTCCTATTTCTCCCCCTTCGAGCAAAGGTCATCGCTTCATCTTCGCCGCTACGGATTATTTTTCTAAGTGGTCAGAAGCATTTGCGTTCAACGAAATGAAGACCTCATCAGTCCTTCACTTCCTGCACACCAACATCATTTGTCGTTTCGGCATACACAAAAGATTCGTCCATGATAACAGACCACAATTCCGGGATCATCGATTCTACAGATTCTGCGATAAATACAAAATCCAAAGCTGTCCTTCGAATCCATACAATCCGGCAGCAAACGGGTTAGCAGAAGCTTTCAACAAGACACTCTGCAAATCCTTAAAAAAAAATGGTCTCTAGTCACAAAAGAGACTGGAGCGACAAAATGTCTGAAGCTTTGTGGGCCTATCGAACCACCGTTCGAGGACCAACCCATAGCACACCATTCTCCTTGGTCTATGGATGCGAAGCTGTCGTGCCCTTGGAAGTACAAATTCCTTCCTTGAGGGTATCCTTGCAAATGACATGACTCAAGAAAGCAATGTCAAATTGCAACTCCATGAGCTGGACAATCTCGATGAGAGACGGCTCGAAGCTCAACAAAGCATTGAACTTTACCAAGCACGCATGGCAGGATCTTTTGACAAAAAGGTCAGGCAACGCGCCTACAAAAAGGGTGACTTGGTTCTTACGGTAAAAAGACCAATGGTCTTCGCTCATAAGTTCAAAGGCAAATTTGAGCCAAAATGGGAGGGACCATACGTCATCGATAAGGTTTTCTCCAACAGCGCATACGCACTCCTAAATATGGACGGTGACAGATGTATGCTGCCCATCAACAACAAGTTCTTAAAGCGGTACTACCCTTGAAGACTTACCCAACTAGGTAAGAGCAATGCCTGTACGGCGGAAAACCGGTTTCCAGGTACACGCTCGCTAAACCCACCTTTTTTTAGAATTTTCATATCAAATGTTGAAATTTCTAGAAATTTAAACAATGCTTACTTCCATCGTTTCATTGTTCAGAAAATCCAAGTTTAGGAACCTTTCCCTAACTTAACCAAAATTTTCAACCCTTGAACCCAAAATTCATGGTTTGAAACAAAATCCGGATTCAGAGATTTCCACCCTAGTTCACCCTGCCTTTTACCGCCAAAATGGTTTTAGGTCAAAACTTATGACCCTCGTGTCTTTAAACAAAAAAAAAATGGTTTTTCAAAAAAAAAAACCGCGGGGAAGCGATGCTTAGTCGATACTAGCACAAATCGGAAGCATGCGAACCACGTTCGAACACTTCCAAAATCGCAGGGAAGCGACATTTCGTCGATACTTGCAAAATCCAAAACCGTGGAGATGCAAACATTTCGGTTGATATCCACAACCCAAATTTCAAAGGTTCGAAAAAACCTAAAAAACCATGGGGGACGCAAACATTTCAGTTGATATCCATAACCCAAAGGTTCGAGAAACCACAAATTTCAAAAATCGTGGGGAAACGACATCAAGTCACTACCCGCAAAATCAAAATTCTTGAAAAGCAAGGATGCGACATTCCATCGATACTTGCCCCCAAATCCGCGAGGATGTGACATTCCATCTATACTCGCAACCGAATGAGTAAGTATGCGACATTCCATCGATACTTGCAAGAACATTCAGCAGGGAGGCGACTTTTAATCGATACTTGCATTTTTGAAAACCAAACCGGCTATAAATGCCACCAAAAATAGGCTATAAATGCCACAAACCGACTATAGATGCCACCAAAACAGGCTATAAATGCCACAAACCGGCTATAGATGCCACAAAAACAAACCGGCTATCAATGCCACAAACAAAAAAAATTAGCTTTCAAAAAACCCGGCTATCAATGCCACCAAAAACCGGCTATAGATGCCACCAAAACCGGCTCTCATGCCAAAAATCGGCTTCCATGCCACAAACAAAAATCTGGCTTCCATGCCAAAACAATCATTTGACAAAAGATTTTCACAAAATGATAAACTTTTGATCAAATCTCATTTAGCAATTACTTTCATCACAAAAAGATTTAAGTGAGCGTAGGGAAAACAAAAAAAAAAGAGTACCAAAAAATACATGTCGTACCAAAAAAAAAGAAAGTGTTCACAAGCACTACAAAAAAAAGTACAAAAAAAAATACAAGTGGTATTAAAAAAAAAAGAAGGATGGTTTCTGTTAAAAAAAAAAATAGGAGCTCAATAAAAAAATGGTCTCAAAATAATAGTTTAGCTCCTTAAGCAAACTTTTGGCCTCAGCCGTCAGGGATTTCAAGGCACGCTTCTTCAGGAACTTGCCATGAGATGCTGGGGTGGGCTGTAACCCTTCTTTCGCACCGGGAAGCTTATCCTGAGCAGTTTGCCATCGTTTGCTTTCTTCAGACTTCCTTTTAAGAACTCGATCGGCATCTGCAACCCGGCGCAAGCACTCTCCCTGTCGTGAGCCTCTGTTATTGCATTCCACTTGGCAGCGACTTGTGCCTGCAGATGCTCAAGACGTTTCCTGGCCTCATCGACCTCCCTATCAAGGATGTTAAGGTCATGTGTCAGCCCAATGATGGTTAGCTCTTCTAAGTTCTTCTCTCGGACTATCTGCTTCCTGCTTTGTGTAGCCTCATCCAGGTTAGACTGAGCCTTATCCGCAGGGTCCAAGAACATCTCCTTGAAGAACTGGTCGTCAGGAAAACCCATGGTCTCAAACCACCTGTCACCCAGCTCAATGATCCTATCAACGATCGCCCTGGCACTTGTGACATCCAGACCAGCCTCTTCGGCATCACAGAGAATCTCACGCACATGCTGGATCATCCCAAATCCGGTATCTAAGTGCCCAGAAAGCAGAGTCTCAATCCAAGAGCTCAGAACCCACACCACCACCTTCTTCGCAAAAAGAAGAGATGGCCCAGCTGAAGATTCGCCCAACTCCGTTGGTCGACTGCTCATGTCATCACTCGTTGGAAGAGTAACAAAAGAACTCTTTCCAGTTGAAGTTGCTCCTGTTCGGGAAGGAATCTCAGCACGAGGTATCTCCTCAACAGTGTCAGAACTGGTCCTAGGAGTCTCTACCTCTGGATCAACCTCTGGCATCCCTTGCTCTGGTTCTAAAGGAAGCGACGGACCCTCCTCTGTCACTTCAAAATCTGCTAAAGAATCACAAAAAGGTATGAATATGATCCTGTTTGAAAATCATTATCAGGGTTATTACTACAAAATACCTTCTTCGACGACTGGCGGAATACTCTCTTCCTCCATGAACTCATCGGAAGCATCATCAACATTTGCGTCCATCGATGGTTCAAAGTCATCGGAATCCTGTGGCAAGTCAGCTGGCGAGAAAAATGTTAGCAAACCAAGTCACAGACACAAAAAAAAGAAAGCAAAAAAAGTCATACCAATTGGAGATTCTGGATTCACTCCAGAGTCCCTCGGTTCTTCTTCAGGTGCCCCGACAAGATCCGTCACCACCTCATCAGTTGGAACCTTAGGCATTCACCAAATCTTCCTCTGCTAAAAAAAATGAAAAGCAGAAACAAGAAGCAAATCAGAACATGGAAAAATCCCATGAAAAGAAATGGAAAGAGAAAAAGGAAAAATCATACCTTCACCGACGGTCTCTTCTTCTCGGCTTCTCTTCTCTGGAGGCTCGTCAGCATCCACTGGCACATCCTCATTGATAGTAAGAAGAACTTCCAAGTCAGGAGAGTCCTCATGCTACCCCTTGCTGCGATGATGACTCCTCCTCCTCTTACTCCTACGGGCTCACTTCTTAGAGGAACCTGCCCCACTGTCAGAGTCAGGTCTTCCACTTGACTCCTCACTGGATGGTCTACTCTTGCCAGTAGACTCCACGGAAGCTTGCCTTTGCGCAGCTTGCATCCAAGCATCAAGCTCGGCTTCCTTCTGTTCTAACTGTTCTAAAGCCTCATCAGGTATTTCTCGAACAGCTTCAGAACCAATGACGCCCTAGTCACCGAGAAAGCCTATCTTGTGCTTCTCTCCAGAAAGGAAGGCCCAAACTTCCTCTCACCGGACGCCATCCGACTTTCCAAGGCCCGTTCCAGATGCCAACTTCACATCAAGCTCCTTCTTGGAAAGCCCCCGATATGCTGAAAAGCTCTCCGCGAACCACTTCGCAAAGTCGGCAGTCCGGGAAGTCAATAACACAGGATAAAAGATCATGGCTATAGTGTCTTCAGCACAATAGAAAGCCCATGCATTTCTCCCGTCCTGTAAACCTCCAAAGCGCCTCCCCATGCTTGAAGGCGCTCCAACAATGCCTTGAGAAAAACCCAACTGCAAAGTGAAGCGAGAGGGTACATACGGCTGGATGTCGACGAAAGATGTCTGCGGTACACCATCGTGCCGACACGTATGCTGAAAAGCCACTCCTTCTCTGCATTCATCAAGGAGTAATGCCTTCCCGACCCCGGCCTGGTAGTGTCTCGGGAGGCACCAAAATCAAAAGCCTTCTTCCGCAACTCTGGAGAAAACTTCACTGAAGATTGCCTCATCTCGACGTCCCTGAACCGTCGGATCCTCATGCGGGCAAACAAAAGTGATTCGGACACGGCTTTTGCCCTTAGCCAGCCGAATCATCAGAGGGTCATCATCCTGTGCAGTACCCAGCCGGTGGAATCCAGGACAGTGGTACACGTACCACGAATAAAAGATATGGGCTGAAAATACCCTATTCATGGGAAGCCCAAGCCGAACCAAAAAAGCAGCAGCCTGCAGTTCGGTACACAGGTAGGAGTAAAGAGCTGGCACCAAAGCAAGCTGCTCTCCAAACGCCATCTGACAAGCCGGAAAAATAAAATGCGGCCTGATGTGCGTTCCATCTCCTCCAGCAAAAATAGCCTCACCAAGCCAATAAGTGAGGTAAACAACGAGATCTCTCCGCAGTTGCAATGTCAGGACATATGGCGTTTGTATTCGCACAGAAATCTCTCAACTCTTCTTGCATGGCCAAGATCTTCTTCGAACTTGGATCCTGAGCCCTGGCTTCCTGGGTCCCACTATCAGAAGACTCCCTGCTACCAAAAAAGTTGGGGAACGAAGAGCTAGAACTCTTCCAACTGCTGGATCTAACTTTCAAACCCTCCTTCTCCTTCAAAAAATCATAGAAGACGACGAGCTAAAAGTACAGAAGCCTGAACTCCTCAGACTGCCCCTCAAGGTCGCTGTCATTCGGCATAAACTCCTCATAGAGTTTGCCAAGGATGGGCAATCCTGTAATGGCGCTCAGCTCCTTCAAAGAGAAACCAATCTCACCATTCGTCACAACGAAGATATTGGTTTGTGGGAGGAATGACTCCAGCATAGCCATGAAGGCCTCGTCGGAAAAGATTACGGTCTCCCTAAAGGCGCGGACCGCATCAAAAATCCCGGCTTCCTTCAAAACGGTGCTACCAATCAGCAGGATGCGATCAGTCCATGATTTCCACTCGGAGTCAGCATTGAAACGGCCACGAAGTCGAAAAGGCTTTATCCAATTGCTGCAGTCACCACTCAAAATACCAAGGCCCACCGGTCTCAAATCGACCGACGGATAATCAGAACCCTGGTAGCCGCTGGATGGCATCAACAGGTCCATGTCAGTAGGCGACCTCTCCATATATCCAGGAGAACCGCCAACAAAAACCCCAGTCTTGATTACATTTGTCCTTCTCACCCAGCATGGAGGATCTTCCCTCTTAGAGCTCGTGGCGGCAAGGCTCATGATCGAGACGGTGCGATCAAACGTCGACCGGGTAGCAACAGTCTTCTTTTCACCATCTGCTGTGAAAGAGAACTGAAAACATCTCCTCTGGTATGTCATGTCATCAGGGACGGCATCACCAAAGACGAAGGTAGGCTTGGGTAAAACACTCTGATCTTCCATCACCCATGGACGACTGCTTACCATGATCTTATAGAATTCCTCTCCCTTGAGAGTGATCAGTTGCTGCCTCATCTCATCTCTGTTAAGGGAGTCGCATTTTTCCAGATTTCTCTCAACATACTGGACCTTCTCAAAGGCCTGCTGAACGGCCGGATTAGAAGATCTAGCAGATCGACAAGGTGCGCTTGTAGCTGGCCCTTTACCCTTGCTCGTTCTGGAAGAACCACCTGAAAAGGATGGAAAAGAAAAAGATCAAACATCAAAATGACAGAATCTCGCTAAAAAAAATCTGGCGAAATTTTGACATGATGATGGGGCAATTCCGAAGAAAAGGAACTATCCTGAAAGAAATATAAAGCTTGAAGATGGGCTCAACATTGCTGCGAGCTCCGAAACTCCAAACTTTCGAAACCTCAAAGTCTCTGCAAAATCAGGAAGGGCTCAACATCGTTGCGAGCTCCAAATTCCCAAATTTGCGAAAACTTTCAGGTATGCTATCACATCATGCTACAATTCAATTTTCAAAAAAAAAATATACATGCATGAACATCTTGGTTTGCGAAAAAAAATGCATTATCATGATGAGCAAAAAAAAAAAAAACTTTCTGAAAAAAAAGGGAAAGAGAAAAAAAAACAAAAAAAAGAAAAGAAAAAAGGGACTGGCCCACAGGCCACGTGGCCGTACGCCCAGATCCATATGGATCTGTCCGTACGGCCCACAAAAGAAACAAAAAAAATGCAAAAAGAAAAAAAGAAAAAAAAGAAAGAAAAAAAAAAAAAAACGTGTGAAAAAAAGAAGCAAACACGTGGAAAAGAAAAAAAAAGAAGAAAAGAAAAGAAAGAAACAAAAAAAAAAAAGAAAGAACTCTTTTTTCCTACAATGGGGTTTTCTTGAAAAAGGGAACTTATTTGAAGCCATTGATGGAGAAGAAGAAGGAAAGTCTTGAAGATCTTGAAGATGAAGAACTCTTGGTCTTGAAGCCCTCTTGGGATTGTTGCAAAAGAACAAGAGATCCAACCTCTCCTTGCTTTTATAGAAGAGAGCAAACCAAAGAAGGAAAGAAGAAATAGGTAAGAGTTACTAATTAGTAACCTTACCAAAAGAAAGAGATTAGAAAGATTCTTTCCCAAAAGAAAGATATATTGAGGGATTCTCTCCCAAAAAGAAATCAATGAGAGATTTTCTCCCAAAAGATAGGATCAATGAAGGATTCTTTCCCAAAAGAAAGATATCTTGAGATATTCTCTCCCAAAATAAAGGGAACATGAGAGATTCTCTCCAAGTAAAGATATTCTTAGATATTCTCTATCCAAAGGAGATATTTTTGGATATTCTTTACAAAAATGACACCATATGAGATCTAAGCCATTTCAAAAGGTCCCATGGGTTAGCCCATATGAGCCAAGTTTGACCACCTAGGCACAAAAAAAAAAAAAATTTGGGCTTTTAGTCAAAGAGAAATCCCTATTACCAAGAGCATACAAAAATGGTTTCATGCCTCTTTTGAGTTGATTCGACCATACAAAAAAGAATTCCAAGCCCCATGAGCTTCCAAAATCAAACCATCCAGCCTCATCTACCAAATTGAGCCAAAATCTTGAAATTGACATTCCACAAAAATCCAAACCAAATCCTGGTCCCCTAACTTGCCACATACAGCTTGTTAGGTTACAAGACCAAAACCAAAAACCAAAACCTGATCCCCTAACTTGCCACATACAGCCTGTTAGGTCACAAGATCAAAACCAAAATTGATCCCCCAACATTCCACATACAGCTTGTTGGGTCACACTGTCAAAACCAAACCTGACCCCCTAACCTGCCACATACAGCCTGTTAGGTCACAAGGTCAAAACCCAAATCCACATCCCTGATGTCATCTTCAAAACTTTGCCTCGAGATGGTAAGTGATCCTTTTCACTACCATAAAATTCCCCTGGAAGCTCAAAGGGCTACAAATACCAAAAAGAAAGACTGATCAAAGACTCTTGGTCCAGTCACAGGCTCTCCTTCAAAAATCTCTTCGAGGCACATCGAGTACAAAAGTTAAACAACTCGTCGCTGTACCTCGAGGGGGCATTTGTTGACACCAAAAATGTCACTTTGCCTCTTCAAGATCTAAAGAGCTACATGAAGTCGCAACCTGCCATAAATAGGCAAGGCTACTTAAAAAAAAATCAAATCTTGTCAGAATCAAACAAAAACTGCAAGATCCTTCAAGACAGCCAAAAGAGGAGTACACAAGAAGTTTCAGGCCATTTCAAAATCATTTGGCCTAACTCCGCTTCTCCGGCAGCTGAAAAAGAGCTCCCGGCGGCGAAAGCATCGGAGACACTAAATCTTCGATCAGAGCCGATGGATGGTCTCAAAATACATCCAAAAGGCTCCACGTCATGTTCCGAGTCAAACCAACAATGTTTGACCTTACATCAACACTCGAACAGCTAAATCAAGCCTCTCGGCGGCGAGAACCACCGAGGCCATCACTCATCAGATAGAGCACATGGACGGCTTCAAAATGCTTACAAAGGGCTACACGTCAAATTTCAGGTCATTTCGACAACATTTGACCATACTTTGACGCTCGGAAACCAAATCAGGCCTCTCGGCGGCGAAGCTCCCCGGGACCATGGTTTCCAAGATGGAGCCTATGGATTATCTTAAAATGACTCCAATAGGTTCCCTGTCAAATTTCAAGTCAATCGGACATCGGTTGACCGCACATCAAGCCGCGACATCTTCACCACGACATAGGGCCCCAAACGGCTTCAAAACTCAAACAAAAGCCTATGGTTGGTCTTATTTATTGCTCAACAGGCTTCACCCCAAATTTAAGGTCATTCCGACATCGTTTGACCCAGTTTCAGCTTCTAACGGAAAATCGGCAGCTCTGCACGACAAAGTCTTCGGCTTTCTCGGAAAAATTGGAAACTTTGCAAAATAAAATGCAAGGATTCTCATCAGATTTTCCACAGGGAAATCAGGCCAATAAATGATAAAAAATGCCAAGAAAAAAAAACAAAAGAAAAAAGAATCGAAAAAAAGTAAAAACGGGCACAAAACGGGACAAAATGGGGAAAACCCCCCTAGGGTCGCAGACCCCTGCGACCCTGGCCCAGGGTCGCCGACGACCCTAGGGCCCGGGATCGCCCGGTGGGCCCCACAAACCCCGTTTTTCTCCGTTTTTTTGCGATTCGAAGCGTCCGGCCTCTGATATTTTCCAAAATTCATACTTTTGAGATAACAAATCCTCTGACATCCGTTAAAAACACGGGTTAATCATCAAGAGTATCGAAATCTACATTGATCGCCAACTGGTCAACCAAAAAAAGTGTGTTTTCTACCCGACTGATCGAGAAATCGACATGACAGATGGCACCGACTCGCTGTTGGCAACCAACACCTGAAGTTACATGGTCATCCGATGTCGATCTACATGAGGATCCATCGATGATCATCGCCAGAAGAATCCCAAAAGACACGGCACGGCCCGCGACTCTTCAACTGCTCGGCGACCACTTAATGCGATTAATTGACTAGCTTTATTACAGCCATTAATCCATTTCTTTGGATGGACCAATCAGAAGCAAGCATCCAGGGGTTACAAGTGAAGAGATTCATGGCATTTAACCCATGAAACTCCTCCCATCATGGCGATTAAAGGCGATTAAATGCCCTCAATCTCCTCCAGCCAATCAGAAGCCAAGAAAAAGGATTTACAAAATAAAGAATTCAATCTTGTAACTCCTCCCTTTATGTAGCTTTATGACAATTAAGGCTCATAAACCCTCCTAAATGGCTACCTAAAAGCCTATAAATAAGAGAGCATTCCAAAGAATTCCAGATCGAAAAAAACACAGAGATCATCGGAAAAAGAAGACAGATCCCAGATAAGAAAAAAGCACAGAAATCTAGAGAAAGAAAGAGAGAAAACTCTGCGGAAGTTCTACACCGACCACCGCTACAAGGTGACAAAAGTCCCTTGGGGGTACCCCCCAAGGTCCTTGCCTTCCCCTTCTGCCTCCAATGGCTTAGACATGGCTTTTCAGCCCGTCTACTTTGTTTTTTTATTGGACATAGGACCTCCTTTTGGTCTTTGTCCTCTAAAAACCTGAGGTTATAGCCAGGCCAAGCGAATCAATAGCATCCTCTGTTCTCATCTACATGGATGATGGCGAAGTCCACATATGACTTGCGACCGTCAATCTGAACGGGTCCCCCAAAATCTCCTGAGAAGTTAGATCCTCCTTTTCTTGCTTTTCATTTTAGTTTGTACTTTTTTAAAAGAGACAAAAATCACAACTCTTGTCTTTCATTATTGATAAGGATTGTAAAATGGCTATAAACGCCAAAATTGGCTATAAATGCCAAAAAAATCGCCTTTCACGGCAAATCAAGAAAATGTCTCTTTTCTTAATTATATGTGCAATGGAAAACTTGAAAGAAGTTGATTTCCTTTTTACTTGCGAAGGTTGATCTCCGGATCACCACTTGTGATTCCAAGTAAAATAGAAAATCTGGCACACCCATACAAAAAAATATTGATGCACGCCTTTGCCTCCGGTTACGAAAGGGTCGGACCCAACGGACTCCCACGTCCGCCGACCTCGGTAGAACCAGGCAGAAGCACGGTCCATCAGTATCTTGCACATCCGCGATAGCCGTTTTATCCTCCACATTAGTGAAACAAGTGTTGCTATAAGGGGCTGAAACCACAAGAGTGGATGAACTTGAGACCGGCAATGGCGAGTTGAACAATGCCCTGCTTATTGGCGGGGTACAAACAGATCCTTCAACTGGTTGGACACCGGATCCTTGAACCTCATCTTGAACAGGCGGGGCACCGGATCCTTGAACAGAATCTTGAGGGAAGTCTTGAACAAAATCTTGAACTTCAACCAGTGAATGCGGTCTGCTACCGGATCCTTCTATCATCAATAGTGGAGTTTCTTAGAAAACCGCCGTTTTTCTTCTGGACGCCTTCTTTTTTGTTTTTACCGGGCTCTTCACAGAGGGCATCTTCTTGCGTGTAAAGGTGATTGTAATCTTTTTTTTCTTAACATCTTCATCGGACTGCGAGCTGCTACAACCATCGAATGAGAAGCCCTCCCAATTTTTCGCAAAACCCACCCTAAACTTACCTAATTTCTTCCCAATTGACAAGGCTAGCTTCTCCATAGGAGTGTTCCTGTGCGTAGCCCGTTTGAAAGAGTGTTCTATCCGGTCCACCAAATCTTGAGCCTAAAAAGGAAGATAGAACTGCAACCTATTAGATTCTATACAGAATAGCACGTTTGACAAGGACTAGAATAACAGACAAGCACAAGTACCCGATAGGTATACAAGCAATAAGAAATTCAAAACCACTGATTATATTAAAAACGGATCTAGCTGTACATGTTTCTGTGGGATGGTGGGTGCATCTTGTTTGCCGGATCCCTCCGCCTGGGCAGCCTCTTGCTTATCCGCAGTGGGCTGCTCTGGTTCCTCTCCCCTACCAATAAACATGATTGTGTTTTCACTATACCATTCCATATACTAAGCTGATTGCTAGGCCACAATACCGTCCTCACCATGCATGTAGTCCAAGCTGGGCTCTTGCCGCCCACAACGATGTAATATCTTCATCCATATTTTTCATGTAATCAACAGTGAAGTACGTCATTTCCCATCTCAGAATTGGCATTGTGAATAGCGGTGGGACTAGTTGTTTTAGTCCAAACTGTTTCATAACCCGCCATGTATTGTGACGCTCGACGATCCAATAGTAGACAAGGTTGGTAGACAAGCCGATGAGACTACAATCAACTTTTGAAAGCTTCGAATGGAACTTCTTGTCAAACCCAGAATAAGGTTGGCAAATAAACTGCAATTGACATAAGAAAGGGCTCATAACTACAATTGGAATAGCTAGTATATGAACTCCGAAAGAAATGGTGTTGAAAACTATTTTTCGGCGATTACCCCGTCAGGTTTAAGATTTTTTAATTGCTTTCTGACTTCCTTCACTGTGGAGAGGGGTGGGGTTTTAGGCAGTCTCTTTCGCCACGTCTTAAAGAGTTGGAACTGAATGTCCCCCTTCCAATAATCTTTTGGTTCATGACACTTTCCGATTCGCATCCTAGTGTAAGCCCTTATCTGCACCATATCATAAAAGATAACGAGTTACGTACAATATAATTAATAAGGAAAGTTATATTAGTAATGATAACAATCACTTGTAATAGCTGTAGAGGCTTGGTTGGTGTCCTCAGTTGGTGACCTTTAGCCTCTCCATTGTGATCGTCCTTCTAATCACCATCGATCTTCTTCTCTGCAATCCAACGGGAGGCATTGGTCAACATCCTGTAGAGATTGGTAAGACAGGCCTGTGTCCATGCGTAAGGTTTAAACTCTTTGAAAAGCTCGAATAGGTAAGCCGGTCCACGGGCACCAGAAGTGTGCGTAACAATTTGAACGGAGACCAAGAAGAACAGGTAGGCCCGTGTTACACGGATCTCCAACTCTTTATATTTCTTGTCTTTCTTCTTCATTCCAGTTCTGTAGCCTTGAAGTAGTCTTCAAGCCACTTAAATTTGACTGTTATGCCCACGTAATCAATCTTCTTTCATGGGGTAATCCCAAGGACCGCCTCACACACTGGAGCAACTAACTTCCCCGGGAAAGTAAGTCCGGCAACCAACGGCCCATCTATAGGAAGGCCGTATATGTATGCAACGTCTTCTAGTGTGACAGTTGCTTTGCCTGATGGAAAGTGGAATAAGTTTGTCTCCAGGTGCCACCTCTCTACTAGAGCAATGATAAGCGCATGATCTATGACCATGTGATCTATTTCTTCAAGATGGTGGAGGCTCATCCGCCCCACATAGTCCTTTTGTTGCTTTCTAAGCGACCCTATATTCTTGTCCGGATTTGTAGGTATGCACCTCAACCTCCCGAACTCCTAGTGTTTACAATAATCAGAAAAGATTGTTAGCATGTAGATGATGACATACAATAACAAAGTATATTGAATCCTGTGAATTAAGGAAGTATGTAGTTGTGGGAATATACATCTCCATGGTGGATTCCTTCAGACACATGAAACCGTTGGTTGTATAGGAGAGTATTCAGAGCTTTGGGGGCTTGTTCTTCATTCGTTTGCACATATAAAAGCCATTAGGAAACATAAGTATACACATTGTACAGGAAATAGAATAAGACAACATTAAAGCATGATGTTGAGGCCTAATTAGAAGTACGTAGCCATGCCACGAATTAGTCATGCCACGAATTAGGGTATGACAAAGTGATTAGTGCATTCATTAGAAGTAGGTTTCATGCCACAAATTATATTTTTATTGATGAAAATCAGAGTTCGTGGATTGATTAGGAAGTTTAAATTATTAATATGTTTTTGGATGGTGAAAGCTCTGCAGAGAAGTTGCAGATTTGACCACTTTTCTTAATTGGAAAAGTGCGCAAGTAGAAAACCATGCAAACGTGGTTGCTTTGTAATGAAAAATTACAGATTTGAAGTGGCTAATGAGTACTTTTAAAACCCCAAATTTCAGCCCAAATGTGTCTCGGAAAGCGGGTTAATCAAGGGCCTAAACAGGGGTACACAGTTTCAGCAGATTTGACCATTCTTTTGTTGGCAAAGTGCGCGAGTAGAAAACCATGCAAACGTGGTTACGTTGTCATAAAAAATTACAGATTTGAAGTGACTAATGAGTACTTTTAAAACCCCAAATTTCAGCCCTAATGTGTCTCGGAAAGCGGGTTAATCAAGGGTTGAAACAGGGGTACACAATTTCAGTAGATTTGACAATTTTCTTTTTAAAACTGCGTGAGTAGAAAACCATGCAAAAGTAGTTGCTATGTCATGAAAAATAGCAGATTTGGAGTGACTAATGAGTACTTTTAAAACCCCAAATTTCTGCACTAATATGTCTTGGAAAGCGGGTTAATCAATGGTCTAAACAGGGGTACACAGTTTCAGCAGATTTGACCCCTTTTTGGTAGGAAAATTGCGCGAGTAGAAAACCAGGCAAACGTGGTTACTTTGTCATGAAAAATAGCAGATTTGAAGTGACTAATGAGTACTTTTAAAACCCCAAATTTCAACCCTAATGTGTCTCGGAAAGCGGGTTAATCAGTGGCCTAAACAGGGGTACTCAGCTAAGCCTGTATAAGCTTTCAGCACAAAATTGACCAACTAGGCATCTTAAGATGATCATATACCTTTCATTTTAAGTCATCACTTTTTTCACATATACGGTATTTGTTGCGTTCATGCATCATCATGGTCTAAATGCCAACCATTAGACTTAGGTTTATAGCATGGTATCTAGGTCTTGCAGTCCAGCAAACTTGAGCCTGTTCAATAGTTTCATACTTGAAGATTTTTACAGCATGAATCATAAAGATAGAAACTTCCATAGATTTGCATTGTTTGCATTTAGGCCATGACAAATCATCCAAATTTGCATTGATAATTTATTTTGGTAAGAAGGATCTAATTTTGATAATTGTATTTTGATTTTGATGTGATATGATCCATCAGTGGATAAGTCTAAAGATCTAATTTGTTGCTAAGATATTGGTTTTGTCTAACCAAAACTGAATGAACTTGTTGGATGCTAGTCTCACCCTAAGGGAATCGTACAACATTAGCTCCTTGACTATGAAGCCTACGCACACGTCTCCATCGTATTTTGGTTTATTGTACATGGATTAATATATTAGGATTATGATGGTTAAAAAAAATTACAACTTGCAGTGGAGATTGTCGTATGTTTTAAGAATAATAATCACTTTTTTTTTGTTATATGAATGGTGTCGTCTTCAAATTGCATCAAGGAACTGAATTCTCTCTCTCTCTCTCTCTCTCTCTCTCTCTCTAAAATACGAAAACGAGCTAAAATACGAAAACGAAATAAAAACTCAATTCGAATTATCAATAAACTTTAAAGCCAATTCCACAAAGGCAGAAACTTCAACCGAGGGTCGTATGCCACCAAGTTATTTTGGGATGCTAAAAAAATGACACAAATGTTTTCTAGCAACAATGAAAATGTGAATAGACGTGAATATCAACACTCGAACCAGTTGCCAACCCTCAATCATTTTTCACGCAAATGAAAACCAATTGCCAACCCTCAATCATGTAACATATATAAGCAGCCATTTTGCTAATTTCAAATGAAAACTAATGTTTTCTAGCAAAAATGAAAACGTGAATAGACATGAAGAAATATAAAAATGAGAATCAGTTGCCAACCACTACTAGAAAACAGGCTTTTAGCGGCCGCCATTAGCCGTCGCTAAAAGTCAAATTACGGTCGCTAATTCTCTTTTGCGACCGCCTCGCGACCGCCAAATTTCGGCCGCGGAAACCTCGTCGCAAAAAACAGTAGCGACTGCGCGACTGCTTTTAGCGGCCGCTATACGCCGTCGCTAAAGGTCAAACAGCTAAAGTTATTTTCTTATTTTGTAAATACTGATATATAACTATTGGCGGTCGCAAATGGTTGAAATAGCGGTCGCTAATATTTTTTTGATTATATTTTAAATTTTTTTTCCTTATTTTTTGAGTATTTGCGGCCGCCCTTGAGGCCATTAGCGACCGCCATTAGCGGTCGCTAATACTCTCTGACCGGCATTAGCGACCGCCATGGCGGTCGCTAATACCTCAAATTTTTTTTAAATAATTTTTTTATATTTTTCAATTTTTATCCTGCTGTTTTTACCTGTATTTGCACCTGAACAGATTATATATCTACAACTATAACATTCAATTAAAAATACAAATAACAAAACAAAGTCTTATATTAAAAACATTTAAAACATTACAAATGTTTAAACAAATTATAATCGTTACAAATAAACTTTAAAAAAAGAAGAAAAACAAATATATTTGCTGGGCAGGGTGCCGTGATCGATCCGATGCTCTGAAACCTGAAGACAAAAAAGGAAAACAAATAGTAAAAGTTAATTATAAAAATTATGAATATATAGTAAATATAAATAAAATCAAGTATTAAGAGCAAAATTTTGAAAGTTAAACCTACGTTTCAACTATATAAGCAATTCGAGAGTTGGAATCTAGAGCCGTCAGTTCCGGCAATTCAGGAATGATTATGGGCTCGTGCCCGTCCAGATTCACGGCCACCGGAGCCTGTTTTCTCAGTTTGGGCGCTCAGAGGCTAATTTTCTATGTTCTAAGTTAAACCTACGATTTTACTATGCAAGCAATTCGGGAGTCGAAATCTCGAGCGGTCAGTTCCGGCAAGTCCGGAATGACCATGGGCTCGTGCCCGTCCAGTTTCATAGACACCGGAGCCCATTGTCTCGGTTTGGGCCCTCCGAATCTGATTTTCTAAGTTTTAAGTTAACGTTTTAAGTTAAACCAACATTTCAACTATACGAGTAATCTGGGAGTCAGAATCTCGAGCTGTCAGTTCCTACGGGTCACTCTACCCTCAAGCGAAGTGCTCGTGCCGGTTTCGATTTTTTCCGGGGGCCGTATCACGTTCCGGACCCCGGCGGGCCGTTTTCGAGCCTAAGTGTTGGAAAATCCGATGTTTTCGCTCGTAATTCGCTAACCGGGAGTCCAATTTGCGAGCCGTCAGTTCCTACAGGTCACTCTACCCTCGAGCGAAGTGCTCGTGCCGGTTTCGAATTTTTCCTGGGGCCGTATCCCGTTCCGGACCCCCGGCGGGCCGTTTTCGAGCCTAAGTGTTGGAAAATCCGATGTTTTCGCTCGTAATTCTCTAACCGGGAGTCCTATTTGCGAGCCGTCAGTTCCTACAGGTCACTCTACCCTCGAGCGAAGTGCTCGCGCCAGTTTCGAAATTTTCCGGGGGCCGTTTCCCATTCCGGACCCCCGGCCGGCCGTTTTCGAGCCTAAGTGTTGGAAAATCCGAAGTTTTCGCTCGTAATTCTCTAACCGGGAGTCCTATTTGCGAGCCGTCAGTTCCTACAGGTCACTCTACCCTCGAGCGAAGTGCTCGTGCCGGTTTCGAACTTTTCCTGGGGCCGTATCCCGTTCCGGACCCCCGGCGGGCCGTTTTCGAGCCTAAGTGTTGGAAAATCCGATGTTTTCGCTCGTAATTCTCTAACCGGGAGTCCTATTTGCGAGCCGTCAGTTCCTACAGGTCACTCTACCCTCGAGCGAAGTGCTCGCGCCGGTTTCGAAATTTTCCGGGGGCCGTTTCCCATTCCGGACCCCCGGCGGGCCGTTTTCGAGCCTAAGTGTTGGAAAATCCGATGTTTTTCGCTCGTAATTCTCTAACCGGGAGTCCTATTTGCGAGCCGTCAGTTCCTACAGGTCACTCTACCCTCGAGCGAAGTGCTCGTGCCGGTTTCGAATTTTTTCGGGGGCCGTATCACGTTCCGGACCCCCGGCGGGCCGTTTTCGAGCCTAAGTGTTGGAAAATCCGAAGTTTTCACAAAGATAGTAGATAAAGTTAAAGGCAAATGGATTGTCTAACCTGCAATTAATGGCGTTTTCCAATGAGCAACCTTGAATGAGTCCAGCCTTACGCAACTTATCCATTTGCACAACCTTGGATGACACAATTGACAACTAATCAAATACAGATGAATAATACTAGGAGTCAGATTAAAATAAAAAAACATTTAAAAAAGTAAGTACAATGAAACAGTACGAAAATCCTGAAATCTTTCTACAATTTAAAAGAACACAAATGGACTTTGAACATCTTTCTAACCTGAAATCCTCCCTTGTTTTCTCCCCTTTACAATGTATTTCAAAATCAAGTTGGACAATAGTGGGCACATGTAGAGAAGAGCTTAGCATTCTTTTTCCTGAAAAAACAAATATTAAACAGTCAAAAATAAACTATTGCCGCATTCTATGTTAAAATGAAACTGTAAAAAAAATCAAGGATTCAAATGAAGCCAACACCTCTTCTCCTTAATATTCTACATAAAACCTGCTAGTAGGATACAAAAAGCATTTACAAGCTTATTACTTAATCATTAATCACTATTCAATATCCAACAAAAAAAATACAAAAAATGAACAAATTACAATAAACAAATAAAATAAAATAAAATAAAGAATAAGTATTGAAAATTACCTTCATCCAGGAAAGAGTCTCAAACAGGTCCATATCCTGCCACAACCCCTGCACGCTGCCAACTACTTCTTCCTCCACTTTACCATTACCATTGCAAATTAAAAATTAATGCTAACATTCTACTACTCAACAACATTCAAATGCCAATGAAAAATTAAATATTCAAATGATAAAAGGTTAAGCTAACATTCTACTATTCACCAACATTCAAATGCTAATGAAAAATTAAATATTCAAATATTCTCACCTACAACATTGTTTAAAAAAACAAATATTCAAAAAGACATTGTTATGACATTCCAACACCTACAACATTGTTTAAAAAAACTACATGCATAAGTTTTTCTCTGCATCCATTTTTCTTCAATCCTGCATTAAAAAAAAAAGCAAGATTAACATACAATTAACGGATGAATGTCTCTCACCGGAGCCCGTTTGCTCAGTGATTGTATACAGAGGCTAATTAAAATCTTGAATTAAAAAAAATAATTGTACCGAGTCAGGATCAGTCTAGCCTGCGGGATCATGACTGCCCTCTCCAACCGAGTCATGTCTCGCTCTATAGCCGCTGCCAGCGTCTGGTGCCTGTAATTGTTTAATATATAGTTAAAAACAATTTAAAAAAAAATACATAAATATTTTGATACATCAATGACATAATTAACAATTTAAATGTACAAATTTATTGTTACTAACCTGAGTAGTGGGTGATGGGTCTGAAGTGAGCGGGCCGCGACTCTGTGATAGACGAGCCTCCAGCGCTGCCAACTCCGCCCTCATCTCCTCCCTCATCTCTGCCCTGATCGCTGCCTTCATGGACTGCATCATCTCCTCAACCTCCTCATCTGTACGGAGGCGAAGTCCCTGGGAGGAGCTAGCACCAGATGACTCCGCCCGTGCGATGTGCGAGCGTGGAATGCCCGACCCATACGTGAGCGTGTATCCGTGCCCGTCCCGGCCAACGACGGACTGGAATATCTCATCCCTCCGTGATGGCAAACTACGCTCCTCCTCGGGCAACTCCTCCAGGCGTGACTGATACTGGGCCTGCGTAGTTAATTCATTTAATATATTATCATGCATAACAGGACATAGTAATAAACGAATAATTTATGTGGTTTAATATAAAAACTTACGAGGATGGCTGCAACCTCTGGATGACGAGGATCTCGAGAATGCATCCAAACGGACATCCTGTCGCTTGGATCGCCCTTCGAACGCAGCTGTTAGATTGAGAGTTAGTTTATTAGTATAATAGCATACAAAATGACAAAATTATAAATTACATATACGATCTAACTTTTTCACCTCGTGGCGGACTTGCGTGATGTGTCGAGTCCCCAACCTGTGTGCGGGACCCTGCATTGCGCGGTTCCGCGCATTTGTATCCGCCACTCTCTGTTTTCAATATTTATCAGTTAATTTTTGTTAGTTACGATAGTCAATAATAAATCGATAAAATGCACGTTAGAAAATATATATATATACAACTTTATCACCTGTGCCTCCTCGCTCGTCCAGTACCGGACGAGCTGAGTCCACTGATCCGGGAGAATGCCCCTCGAAACTCGATCAAGTATGTCAGGGGCATCCTGGTGTGGCTTCCAATGTTGCATTTTCATCTTATTTTTGTGATCTTTCCACGTCTTCCGGCACTTCGACATGCAAACTGGCCGGAAGAGCTCATGACAAGCCCTCAAATTGTCCTGCAAAGGACAAGTAATGCTTCATTTAGTTATGGCTTAAATTGCCTCATATATGCGGAGAAATGTTAAATTATTACCTTGACCTGACTCCAGATACGATCCAGTGCCTCCACAGGGAATGCATCCCAATCAAGTGTGGTCAAAGGAAATGCATGTGGATCCCGGACCATATGTCCCAGCTGGCTGATAAGCTGGCGAGCATGCGGACCCACTGGGTGGTACGTCTCATCAAAGGACACGTCAATGGGATGACCGGAATTCCAAGCCCGGATCCCTCTAGCAGGGCCTCTACCCCTGCTGGTAGATGGGCCCGTGCTCACAGAATCTGTTTAAATTACAGATAATATAATTAAATTGAAATAAAATAATTTGTTAGAATTAAAATATTTAATTAAACAAACTTATACCAGTATGTGTATCGGCCTCTGCAGTCCGGGATGTAGAAGCTGGCGCAGTAGCTAGCACCGGATGAGAGCTCGATGGCATACTCGATGGGGCCATCGAACTGGACTGGGAAGAACCCGATGTAGGTCTAGGGTCCCCCGATGACGTACTGGCCTGGGCCTGGCGCAGTAGCTCCCCCATCGTCAGCGGACGATCTCTCCTCTTTCTTCCTGACATATCTGTTCAAATGTTTTTAACCATTCAAAGATCAGGTAAGTCAAATGAAATTAACATATAGTTAACGTGATAATTGAAATTAACATTTAAAAACTATTTACACTGAAGTTTAACATTGGTGAATTAGTTTCCTACCGTTCAAAGATCATGTAAGTCAACTGTATCTCCGTCAATGGTATCCCGAACCCAATTAACATCTTCATCACGTTGAATGACTGCATTCTGGTCAAGAACTTGTTGGGCAAATGCATCAATATCTGGCTCATCACATTCAATCTGATACACTCCCCTCCTTGACATTTTAACTGCCACCTGCCAGTTAGGATCTTTCGGATCTCTGACATAGTAAACTTGCTCCGCCATTGAAGACATTATGTAGGGTTCGGCGCTTAATTGATCATCACGATGTAACAAATTGTTAAAATTTACCAATGTAAACCGGTAATTATCTAGTTTCACTCCTCGGACGGGATCCACCCAATCACACTTAAACAATATAAATTTTAACCCGTGATTGTAAACAACTTCAACAATATCTTTCAACCGGCCATAGTAGTAACCAGCATCGACGGATGGACAACCGAGCCCACTATTTTGCGTAGCTCGTTTCTCATCTACATCCTTGATGCGAAATCGAAAGCCGTTGACATCACAAGTTGTGTAACGTCGGGCCGTTATAAAGGGACCATCAGCTAACTGGTTCATTTCATCGGTCAAGTTAGGATCGTTGGTTCTTCGTAAGTTACACACCTACGCAATGCATGTAATCAAAGAATATCACTACATGAAAGTAATATGACAGTAGCAAGTGACACTACTCATAATGAATGAATACGTACATGGTTCTTGAACCAATCGTGAAATGTTCGATAATGGGACTGATGAATTTGATTCTCTGTAGCACGAGGCATGTCCCGTTTAAGGTCATCGATGTGTGCCCTGCGATGCATAACACGTGTTTAATGACGAGTATGATAATTTAAACAATAGAATTGACAAGTTAGTCTTACGGATGAGTGATAACTTACTGAGCCAAAGCCGCAACAGATGGGATGTTGAACAACACCCACCGGTGAGCTTGAATCCACTCAATATTGTTAAGATCAAATGGCGTGCCCTCCCCAACTGGACCATCATTAATCCGCGAGGGCCTAGTTAACTTTGTTTCAATATTATCATTAAGATATGTTGCGCAGAAATTGGTACACTCATCCATCAAATACCCCTTAGCTATTGATGCCTCTGGACGAGCTCTATTACGAACATACCTCTTCAATGTATTCATGTACCTCTCGATCGGATACATCCATCTGAATTGGACAGGGCCTCCAAGTAGGGCTTCACTGGTTAAGTGTATGGTCAAGTGAACCATGACATCGAAAAATGCAGGTGGAAAATTCTTTTCTAGATGACACAATGTCACAGCAATCCTCTCTTGCAGACTATTCAATTCATCAATCCGTATAACTCTAGAAGTCAGTTGTCTGAAGAAGTTACTAACTTCAATCAACGGCGCTACAACATTCTTAGGCAAACAATTCCGTATGGAGATAGGCAATAACTGCTGAATAAGAATATGATTGTCATGACTCTTCAAACCCTGTAATGTTCTTTCTTTCATGTTCACACGCTTAGCGATATTTGAACAGTACCCGTCAGGAACCTTGACACCCTTCAGAACGGAGAGGAAGACATCTTTCTCATCTTTACTCATCGTGTACTGTGCAGGAGGCATGTATGCCTTGTTGGACTCTCTCAGCTGCAAGTGCAACGGTTTTCTCAAGCCAATTTCTTCCAAGTCACGGCGTGCATTGACACCATCCTTCGACTTCCCCTGGACACCGAGGATGGTCCACAATATATTGTCGCAGACATTCTTCTCGATGTGCATGACATCTAAGTTGTGCCTCAGTAAGTTATCTTTCCAGTACGGTAGCTCGTAGAAAATACTTTTTTTCTTCCAATTGTGACTTCGCCTTCTATTTGCACCGGGAATAGAAGGGAGCGGGGGGGGCCAGTAAGTCTTGAAAATCGTAAACAGTACGTATTTTCTCTTGCTCGAGCTGTGACAACAATTCAACTCCCGTCATTGTTCGAGGTGCTGGACCATATTCCCGAGTGCCATCAAATGACACTTTGTCCCTCCTGAACCTATGCAATGGAGGTAGAAAACGTCTATGACCCGTGTATGCCCATTTTCTGCCATGCTTCAACCAAGTTGACCTCTTCTCCTTATTGCAGCAAGGACATGCAAACTCTCCTTTTGTGCTCCAACCTGACAAGTTAGCGTACGCAGGGAAGTCGTTGATTGTCCACAATAATGCGGCACGGAGTTTAAACATTTCATTGCTTTCGGCATCAAATGTCATCAGACCATCAGCCCATAATTCATTCAATTCATCGATCAAAGGTTGCATATATACATCAATCTTGTCCCCTGGACCTCTTGGTCCATCAATAAGTGTGGATAGGATCAGAAAAGGTTGTTTCATACACATCCACGGCGGGAGATTATAAGGTAACAAAACAACTGGCCACGTACTATGATTTTCCCCAGTCATGGATCTGAATGGACTAAAACCATCCGCAGCCAAACCAAGCCGAACATTGCGACAATCGCAGGCAAAGTCTGGATTCATCCGATCAAAGTCTTTCCATGCCGGAGAATCTGCTGGATGGGTTAACTTACCATCGTCCCTGCTATTCTCGGCATGCCATCTCATCAGTTTTGAAATATTTGATGACAAAAAAAACCTCTTCAGCCTTGGCTTAAGTGGGAAATATCTCGCTTGCTTTGCTGCCACGAGTTTGCCACGATTTGTAACAGTTGTAGAATCATTCTGACGATTGTAACCAACCCCGTCATCCTTCCATCTCGAAGTCTGACACACAATGCACGTATCAAGATGGGCATTCTCTTTCCTAAACAACATACAATTGTTTGGACATGCATCCAGAGTCTCATATGTGAAGCCTAAATTTTCAGTTAACTTGCGAGCCTGATAGTAAGACTCGGCAAGTTTTTGCACCAGATGGGAGCACTCGATGCAACAACTGGACGAGCATATCGAAGGACTTGTCAGACCACTGATTCAATGCCTTCAAATGTAACAACTCAACAATAAAGGACAATTTACTAAAATCCTTGCATCCAGGATACAATTCTGTATGTGCATCGTCTAGAATTTCAAAATATCTCTGCGCTTCTTCATCGGCACCGGAGCGAGGATTACTCCCTCTCGCCCCCTCAGTCTCATAGCTTGTGTATTCGGGTGCCAAACCACACGCAATATCATTTAGCATCGCGATCATCAGATCAGTCTCTGCCATATCATCCACCTGAATCTCATCTCTTTCCTCTATGCGACAGGAAACATACTCTTCTCCATGTCTTATCCAATTCTTGTATTCCTTCAAGAATCCGTTCAGAAACAGATGCTCTCGTACAAACTCTCTTTTGTAATAATACCGATTCGCACATTTTCTACATGGACAACTGATGAACTCATTGTCAAACCCATTGGTAAATTCCATGAACTGGTTAATCCCCTCCATATATTCCCTTGACATCCTATTCGGTGAATCAATCCATCTCTTGTCCATCTCGGTAACTATTTCTGTGGAAATCTAAAATGAGCAAGCACAATTAGCTCAAGGTATCGTGCATCATGCAGGTCACTTATTCATAAACTGCAAACAACTTACTAAAGGGTGGATGGTCCTATCCCATTCGAGAATGCACGATCCAACTTGCACTCAATAACTCGAATGCTTCGTCCCCTAGTCAGACGAAATTTCGGCAGCATGTCCGCGTGGTTCTCCGAGTACACGACACAGATACAACACCAGTTGTACCTATGTATGTACCCAGAGAACAATGGGACATCAACCGAAACTCTATCTAACATCGGACTTGCATGAGCTATTGAGTATAAAATGGATAATTGCATTCCCAAACTGTCCGAACTGGACAATTCAAGATTCGCATACGACAAAGTTCGAATGTAAATCACAAGAACAACGAATCCAGTCAAAGACCAAATCCGTCGCGTCAAGGATTACCGAACAGATGTCGTACACAACTCTCGAACGGGTCTACGTTTCAATAATGCATGCAAATGAATAAAATTTTCCAATTTCATTGATACCATCATAAAAGAAGAATAAGAAAGAAGCATGGTGTAGACCACAAATATATGTAAACTAATAACATATTTGTCAAAGAAAAAAGACAGTATGTGAAATTCTCTTTTGAAAGAAAATAGGTAAAACAACCAACCATTTCTTTCACACAAGACACACAAACTATATTACCATTGCAACAAAAGAAAAAAAAATAAAATTCAATGATTTGGGCCCTAGCTAAGAAATAAGAAAGAGCTATGGACCCTAGCTCTATAGTGCATCAGGGCATTTTCGATCCTCCATTAACCAGGCGGGCACACCACAGAAGCAAGGGATAATGAGAGAATTATCTTTATTTGAAGAGGAACAATTCAATGATTTAGCCAGTATTGCCTAAAATGAACACTGACCGGGATTGACATGCCATTTTAAGAGATATGTATAAAACATACCTTTGAAGTATAAAACATACCTTTGAGCTGTAACTCGCAATGGTTATGGGATATGTATATGTATTTAACTTACCCTTTGTTTGAATTCACTATTGATGGGCACCCCTTTGTATGTAACTCAGCTGATCGGAGACATTAGTGTGGAAATTCAAATGTTAATGTATATGTATTTAACTTACCCTTTGTTTGAATTCACTGTTGATGCGCATCCCTTTGCTTGTAACTCAGCTGATCGGAGACATTAGTGTGGAAATTCAAATGTTAATGTATTCCTTGTTTGTAGCTCAGCTGGTTACGGACCATCATTTTAATCTCTGTTGTGAGTAGAGTATATAAGTTCAAATCCTAGTGTATCAGGAAAACAAAAGTTTGATGATTGGGTGGGCATAATTGGTTAACCAACCAATTACACCACAGTTAAATGTAAGCTTAAGGGCAGAGCAGGCCTAAAAGTATAACTGATCCAAGTTATATGTAAGGGTTTTTTTATAGAAGGCCTAAATGCATCAGTTTACATCTGCTATTAATTTTCTTTGCTTAAAATAAGACAAAAGAACAGTCATTTTAGGCCATGTCTACCAAATGCTGAGGATTTGGTAGAGAGAAAAGAAAATCTTATGGTATTTTTTCTGAATTGGCAAAAAAACTCTTTCCATTGTCTACTTCAAATAGGACAAGGAAACAGTCATTAATTCAAGGCCTCTTTTTATACCCCCAATGAATATCTGAGTGTAATTTAGAGTGATAAAAACAAGCCTAGGTGAAGTCATGAATTGTAGTAAGTGAAAAAGAGACATTAGAAATCAAACCAAACCCCACCAGTAATCTCTTATTAAAGATTTATGAGAAAGCCACTAAAAGCAGCATATAGTTTCAAAGTGTTAGTAATTGGTGCCAAAGAAAGACACAATTCAGAAATTGAACAAAAAAAAAAGCGGCAGCAACAGCAGATGAGGAGTAAACACCTCCACTCAATCCTCTTCGTCTTCCTCAGGAAAGCGCAGATGCTTCCCTTCAGGCACAGGCAATCCCTTCAAGCAGAGAATACTTGGTGAAACAGAGCAGACTTTTCATGTTGATTCTCCTATTTTTCACAAGTAAAAATAGAGAAGATGGTACAAGAGAAGCAAGCTTAAAGCACAGGCTTTTCATGTTGATTCTCCTATTTTTCTCTATAGTATTTCGTTCAAGCTTGGATGAAGAAGATGCAGCCACCTTTTCTCACTGCCCTAACCACATCCGTGGAATACATTACATCCACACACCCCTACAAAACATGGTTGGTTAGGTCCCATTGGATTGGATGCCAGAAGCCAGGCCCAATATTTTAGGTAACAGCCCCACTGTTCGGATTGGATGAACCTTCATGAGGAGGATGGGGCCGCCATTGAAACCTATAGGGATTTCCTCTTTCCATCATTCAATTCTCATTTTGAGGGGCATCTTAAAGGGCCCTTCATGTCCTAATAAAATGCAAGCATATTCAGCCATGCCGATGCCCATTTACTGCGGCACAGATATAAGATATAGGGATAAAGGATATGACTGCACACATTTGGAAATCCATGACATGAATACAGGTAATGTTTATTCTATAGTTTTCTTTTGATCATTTCCAACCTAATGCAATTATCATTGCTTCCATTCCTTTCTAACATTTTGTATATTAAGATGAAAACAAGTAAAACTATATGAAATAATGGATTTAAATACAAAAGAATATACTAAACTTGTATTGTAGAAGTGTCAGTGCATAATCAGTCCAACAAGGGTCTAGGCATGTAGAGCATCCAAACATCATAATTTCAAAGGTATAGAAGCAATAGAATGAAATATATTCCTACAACAAGCTTTTAATAAAATTACTGATATGTCATTACAGGCAACAAACTCCTACACAGAGATCGTCTCTTAATGTTCAAGTGACAGTTTACAAGCAAAAGATTCAAATATATGTATCATCATCATCAAAAGCCTTGTCCCAACAATGTTCGAGTCGGCTAAATGAATTCAGTTTCTCTATTCCGATCTAATATCCCGAGCCAATGCATAACAAAATGCGAGGGGCAATAATACCCAACTACAGAAAGGGTATGGTTACAGGACACGCAGCACCATCAACGTCAAACAAAACTATAATCCAGAACGCCAAACTCAATACTGTCATCTCTTAGTAGGCCCTAAATTCCCATATTCAACAAAGGATGTTGAACTTATCTACCAACAAGATTGTTAACAAGGTGTCCCTCATTATATTGAATTTATTCTGAAATCACTTTCTATGAAAGGCTCCGGAGCTTAGGACTCACAAGAAAAAAGGTTAGGAAAAGAAAGGCTTAGGACCCTACCATCTATGTCCCAACCAGTTGGGCTGGTCAACAATTTCTACATCTTTAAATCAATAGTTAATATTTCCAAATTGGGCTGGTCAACAATTTCTACTCAAATGGTGCTTTTATATCAAATCCACTTTCATTATATGGCTGGACATACTATCCGTCAAAAATTTTCACTTCAATTAGAGTGATATCAACCATTTGATTGATCCTATATGAATCGTACAATGTTTCCTACATGTAATATACAGCGGTAAAGTGGTTCCATTTAAGATGAGAGGGTTAAATTACGCGCAGACTACCCACAAAATAAAACTAATCCCATTAACATCTAATTGTACAATAATCCCATTGTATCATACCTACTGGAAGCATGGACGGGGCCATAGAGAGATACACTAATTGCCTCATGTTTAGAAATATTTGTATCATATAACTGTATAGTATTTAAGCTGGATGGGTGAGCCCCCACATTGAGATGCACTAATCCCATTTTCAACCTTCATTGATACAGTAACCCCAATTTATCATACCTATGGGAAGCATATATGGGGCACTTAGTATATTGCTAAAATGAACCCCCTGCAATTAAGGAATATTGGCACTTAGTAAACATGCCCCTATTTGATGAATGACTGAGACTGGCACTTGGCCAACTTAGGTATCATGGATTGGTCACAAGTCATCCAAGATATTCACTGATAATAATTTAAAAAAAGAACCCATTTAGGCTGGGAAGAATATGGCATTTAATCAGTTCACAGAATGGGAAGAACATGGCATTCAATCACAGCCACAATCAATATCAAACAGTTTTTTTTTCTCATTATCTTGAAATGTAAACAAAAAGCAAGGGAAAATAGCAGTAAAAAAAAAATTACCTGTTTAGAAATGGAGGCAGCACAGCACAGATTCACGGGCAAGTGCAGTCCGAGAGGGAGAGGGAGAAGGAGGGGGGGACGGAGAAAGGGAGAGAGAGAGATAGATAAAGAGAGAGGGAGAGGGAGAGGGAGGAAAGGGAGAGAGAGAGAGAGAGAAACAGAGAGAGAGGGAGAGAGGCAGAGCGATAGGGAGTGAGGGAGAGAGAGAGAAATAGAGAGAGGGAGGGATGGGGAGAGAGAGACCGTGGGCGGCTCCGGAACAGGGACCCAGAGAGAGATTATCGGTGGTGGCTCCGGCGCACGGGACAGGGAGGGAAAGAGCGAGAGCGACAGGGAGAGGGACTGAGGGAAATAGAGAGAGAAATAGAGAGAGGGAGGGAGGGAGGGAGAGGGAGAAGGAGGGAGGGACGGAGGAAGGGAGAGAGAGAGATAGATAAAGAGAGGGGGAGAGGGAGAGGGAGGAAGGGAGAGAGAGAGAGAGAGAAACAGAGAGAGAGAGGGGAGAGGCAGAGCGATTAGGGAGTGAGGGAGACAGAGAGAAATAGAGAGAGGGAGGGATGGGGAGAGAGTGACCGTGGGCTGCTCCGGAACAGGGACCCACAGGAGAGATTTCCTGGCGGTGGCTCCGGCGCACGGGACAGGGAGGGAGAGAGGGAGAGATGCAGAGCGACAGGGAGAGGGACTGAGGGAAATAGAGAGATAATAGAGAGAGGGAGGGAGGGAGGCGACTCAGGCGCAGGCGGCTCCGCGCAGCGGCTCCGGCGAAATCGCGGCGTGAGGGCAGATCGAGGGAGCAGCAGGAGAGCAGAGCGCGGGAGGGGAAAAGGAGGAAAAAAAAGTGGGAAGGGAAAAGGGGGATGGCGCGGGGTTTATTAGTAAGGTCTTTAGCGACCGCCATAAGCGGTTGCTAATGGTGATTTTGGCGGCCGCTAATAGTGATACTTGCGACCGCCCCAAGCGGCCGCCCGCTTCCTCATGCGCCAAAGCTCATAATTCTAGTAGTGAACCCTCGATCATTTTTCACACACATCAAAATCACTTGCCAACCCTCAATCATGTTACATATATAAGTGGCCAGATTGCTAATTTAAAATGAAAACTGTTGTTTTCTTATGGCCATTGATAATGGCAAATACTACATTGGAGAAGTTAACACTCATTTTAGATATCTATCTTCTCATGTCCAAGAGCATTGGCCTTCTCATATGTCCTTGTCTCCTAGGGTCGGTTATACATTACACAACATTACATTAGCAACTAGCCAATAAGTATTATGCGTCGTCTATTGAGCTCTATCAAATGACTAAATATCTAGTTCAGGGAGTTTGACGCAGCCACAGGGAGATTTCCAAAGTTCTGGAAACACAAAACAAATGGAATAACAAGGAAACACATGTTTGCTAAGGACTGAAAGAACGCATGGAAACACTTGGAAAAAATTCACAGCCAATATCGTGCAATGGAAACAAAATAAAATTTGGGCCAAACACAAGGAAACACAAAGCATGGAGAAGAAGATTAGGTCAGAAAAATCAGCCCGTTTCATTTAAGAAGAAGATGAGTAGGGGTCCGTTTGGATAGATGAGGAGAAGAATAACAACTTAGAGCACATCCCCAATTTGGATAGATGAGGAGAAGAAGAACAACTAAGAGCACAACCCAAATCCATCAAAACAAACCCTATCAAAACCCCAGTTACCATTCAAATCAAGGGCACAAAATAGGAAAAAAAAAGGAAGGGATAAACACACCTCCATGTGAACACTTTTGAAATTTGGCACCAAGCTACCTGGGACCACAAACCTAGGACCACTAGGAAAGGGGGGCGTCGAGCGAGTGGAGAAGAAAGGGAAAGGGGAAAAGTGGGAGGAAATGGATGGTCAATAGGAATGGGAAAAGGAGCCTCTGCGCCAAGAATCGATAACGACCATACCACTAAACAACAAAAAAAGAAAAGAAAAAAAATGAAAACACACCCTTTGGCCCTTATTGATCCGTGTTTATTGTGAACGTGGCACCTCCAGAGTGATATAGGATCCTACGGGAATCTGCGCCGTAAATTCCTCTTAATTTTATGAAAATCAAGATCTTACGAGATTTAAACTAGTTCTTCCAAATTAAAGAACCCCTTTATCCAAACACATGCTTCAGTGGCCCACAGGAGGGAGAGGATCTAGCTCGTAGACATGAATCATGTTCGAAAAAGCGGTTCAGTTTTGGTGAAGTGCTTATTTTATGCTATTATTACTGATGTTGGATGGGTACTACAGTAAAAGCTCCACATTCTTTGATTAAAGATTCCCCACGGAAGTAGGATAGTGAAGATACGTCATACGTGCAATGAACGTTTCTACCATTTGAAAACGACGTGTTGCTTTTCCATGGAATCTATGGCTGTAAATCCATCAATATATCCCACCATTGATGTCTTAAATCACTTTAAAATATTTATCCCACATTGTTTTATATCCATCACATCTTTCGTCTCGATCTGGTGGGACCCATGATGACTGGTCCACCACGTTACTGTCGTAGCCTGTCCATGTTTAAGGTAGAAAATCCCCATGGTGACGTGACAAATCATGATTGATACAGCCACACTCACTGTGAGTCAAATCCCTGGTGATCTTGATTCCAACTTTACTCCTATACTCACTGTGAGAGTGATGTAGAGTGTGAAACTGATATAGAGTGTGAAACTGACTCTTATTTGTTATTTGTTTATTTATTTTCAAATATGATATATTGGACAATAGTAAGATTGGTTTTCTTTTTCTTTCTCTCTCCCTCTCTCTTTTCTGTTATCCAGCCAAGGGGCTGGGACCCATTAGAGACTTTGTCCCAGGAAGTAACACCAAATCCACATGAGAATCCTCAGTTTGTCTTCATAATCAAACTGTCTGTTAAGGTTCACACCCCTCAAACATAAATCCTGGCTCTGCCATTGCCCTCTCCCACAGTAAGAAACTATATTCATCATATATATATAAGACTTGCTTTGACATGGTGTAAGAAACTCTATTCATCATATATAATACTTTCTTTGACATGTTGTGAGAAACTTATTTATGAGTTTTTTCTTTTTGTTTTTTTTACCTTGGTTGTTTTTCTTTCAATTTTATAGGCTCTTTTAGCTTCATGGTGATGGTTTTTCATGGATTTGTGAGATTTTTTTTCTTATTGTGGATTATTGTTTATGTTTGTGGTGTTTTTATTAATTTGATTACTTTTTTGTCATGGGTTATTTATTATTTCAGTTATAATGGGCTTATTTAGTTTCTAGAGGAAACTACAAAAAAAAAAAGATCCTAGATGGCCACTAACCAAAAAAGAGGCCACTAGCCAACATATACTGAAGTGATTCCCTGTGACCACTACCTTTTTCTTTATTAAAGATTTAAACGTATACAACGTCGTCGCTTAATATCTCATTTAAACGTGTGACAACGTCGTCGCTTAATATCTCATTTAAACGTGTGACGACATTGTCACTTAATCACTCTTAAACCCCATTTTCTTCATTTTCCCCTTCTTCCTCCCATTGTTTTCCCCCTTTCTCTAGTGTTTTCCCCTCATTCAGGCCATTAATGAATTTCCATACGATCACCCATTAGCATATTGATAATATACTCTCTCTCTCTCTCTATGTGAGAGAAGAAGAAGAAGAAAACATGCATGTATACCTTTCATTCCTTCTACAACCTTCCTCACTTTTCTCTCACAACCTTCATAGTCCATTCTAACTCGAATCTCCACCGTCTGATTCCATCCACAACAAGTTAATCAGTCAACGAGAGAAAAAAACCAATGATTGAAAAAGACCCACCACATGAAACCATAAAATGTGGCACTGAAGCAGTTGCAATCACTGTAAGAAAAATGATAAGTGGGCTTCACTCACCTGCAACTACTTTCTTTTCTTGAACTTCTTCTTGCAACTGCTACTGGAGAAATCAAAGAAACTAGAGACATAATCCAAAGCACCCATTTCTCCTTTCTTACTAAGAAAATCGAATCAGACCCAGATGAGGAGAATCAATATAAAAAAGCTGATTATGTTAGCTTGGTTGTACAAAGAGCTCGTTTGAAGTGTTAGTTATAGAAGAAAGGAAGCATCTCAGAAACCCTGCGTTGGGTTCGTGTCTTTACCGTAAAGATTTGCTTATAATGAAACCGCAAGAGAAAGGGGAAAAACGATGGGAGGAACAAGCGGAAAATGGGGATAATGAGTTTTAGGCGATTTAACGACGACGTCGTCACACGTTTAAATGGGATATTAAGCGACGTTGTCGTCACATGTTTAAATATTTAATATAAAAAAATAGAAGGGGTCACAGGGAACCACTTCCGTGCAATATTGACTAATGGTCTCTTTTTGGGTTAGTGTCCATCTAGGGTCCTTTCATTAGAAGTTTCCTCTAGTTTCTATTGATAGGTTTTCATGGATTTTCATATTTTCTATTTTTACCCTTTTACTTTTAATTTTTTATGCTTGGGTATTAGCTTCTCTCTCTCAATTTTATGGTGTTAGGGTCACATATTTACATAAATACAACAGACAGTACTTAGTCATTTTCTGCACACATATATAGCATTTTAAAAAAGAGATTATTTTCTGCACCCATATAAAGCATCTTAATATAGAAATGCATTTTTGTCCAACGGTTACAGTTATCAATGTTGGAAAATGCTATAATTCTTATAATATCTGTATAGCAATAGTTTTATACAGTGATCTAAATCTATTTTAACACATAGGTTAGAATTCATCCAACAGTCTACCTTAAATAAAAAAATAAAATAAAAATAAACTTCAAGGATTGTTTGAATGTCAAGGATCTACTAATTTTACGGCATATTATGTGGAATATGTAAATTGAGTTTCATTGATTTTTTGGTATAAAACACCATAATATATGAAGTTTTATAAATTTCACATTTGACTTGGAGATGATTACTACACATTCTCCTTTTAAATAAAATTTGTTATATAGAATTTAAAAACTGAGAAATGAGGTATATGTTTATTTTAATTTATTTATTTTTTCATTAATTACATCTCAAAAAATAATTCCAAATTGGTTATAGTTTTATTTTTGAGCCCGGACTTAGTGCGGGCCTATCTTGCTAGATTGTTACTTATCGTTTGAAACTTTGTTGGATTCGGATAACATAGTTAGACAGCTTCCATTCATTAGTGCACAATGATCCAGCAAATTAATTAGGCACACATAATTTATTTGTGTATCATAAATTGATTAAATCCTTTTGCTTTTTTAGAATTCAATCCCTTCACACATTTTTACACCCATTAAGTTTGCCAAATCCTATTGTTGCATTGATAACCATGATCCTTCACAATTTTATAGTAACGGGTCAAGTTATGCTGACATGGTAACCCAACCCATCTTGTAGTAATATGAATCAACAAGGTGAGTTGCACATAACATTGAAATTAGTCAATATATATATATATATATATAAAAGACCCACTACGCACTCAATATTTGTATCATTTATCAATGACCAAATCATATCACTTCATCTCGACTTCCAAAAACTCTGGGGGTACTATCCCATTGGGCTTCGCCGGCACAACAAAAAGAATTCCTAAAACGCCCAATCAAATTGTGCAGTTTTCTGATTTCAGGACACCACTATTAATAATCATGACACATTGAATATGCTGCCCCAAAGTCAGGAAATTCACAAATGACCCACAAAATAATTGGCCAGCCACAAGTCATTTTGGGCCAAACACATTCTCCACCATTCAAGCATATTTTGGGAAAACAAAAGAGCAAAAATTGTCAAGATGCTGCTGCAATATATATTTTTTTTTCAGTCTGCTGCTAGTGCAATGTCGTAAAATGAAGTAGAATGAAACTCAGGCTATACAATGGGTTGTAGTAGATACAATCGAATATGAGGGTTTATGTTCTCATAGAACTCGATCGAAAAATCAAAATTCAAAGCTAGAAATATAATGCACACATTTATATAGTTCCTAAAGGTGGGCCCCATGTTGTAGTTCCTACAAACGTGGGCCTCATGTTATAATTTCTAAAGGTTTCCAATCTTCGCTTGCCGAAAAAATAAAAGTTTCCTAATCTATAATTTCTAAAGATGTGGAGTTCACATATGATACAATTCCTAAAGCTGGGCCCCATTTGTTCTAATTCTTGAAGGAAGGTCCTATGTAATTTGTAAAGATTAACAATGGGCCCATATCTTAACATCTAAACCACTCAAAGTCATCATTCCGTTGTGAGTGATAACAAGAAAAAAAATAACTAAGTTATTAAATAACAAAAAATATGTTGCACATTAATTAAGGAATTAAGTAAGATAAATTATGTTACATAATTTAAATGAATAGTAAGTGATTAATGATAAAAATTGTACATTTGAAAATATTTATCAAGCAATTAAATAATAAAGGAATATCACATGGGCTCAAGCTTTATTCGATTTTAGGTTTTTAATTGTAGCAGGCCTTGGCCTCCTATAGTTTTCATTCAAGAGGGTTAAAATCTAAAATGTAGGGTCCAATATTTAAACCTCGATCTAGACTTGAATCAAACTAATTTATATAAATGATAACGTGAATTAGAGTATCTTAGCCATGGGCCCATGGGATTGTGCATATATTTTTAACAAAACATTAAAGTTAAAGGAGTCAATTTTCATTTTTATACATGTGATTACAATGTTCAATGATTCTTACATGATGTGTGAACTAAAGCTACTCCATTAAAAAAATGAGCGGATTATAGCATGTTGATCGATCAAAATAAATAAATTGTCTCAATGAAAACTCCAACTAGAGTATCTCAACCAACAAATTGATCATGTTTTTTTAAGATAAGATTAGAGTAAGAAAAATAAAATGGACAACATATTTATTAATTATTATTCATTTAAAATGCATAATATATTTTCTATCATCTAAATGATTGTGTGGCCCATGTAGTGTTTTTCGTTTTTTAATATACATCTTGCCATTAAGTGAAAAAAAAAGAAAAGAAAAGAAAAACCGTGTCGGCCAAATTTAACTTTTTATTTTGTTTTGATAAATGGCCAAAATTAAACTATGATTTGAAAACCATAGTGCTTGAATCAAGAGAGTGTAAGATCAATAGTTGAGTTGCATAGTTCTAGTCAATTATTTTGCGGCCCTGCAGGTGACATGATTGCTAGCATCAAATAAGAATATTTTCAGTCATAAGCAAATCATATAAATTAAAGATCTCTCCTAACCATCCATCTTGCATAAAAGTTAGCTAAATTGGGCCTCATAATGTGGTTCCATATATACAAGGTTTTTAATTTAAAATTTCAACTATTTTTTCGTGTAATTTAAATTATTTGATGTAGCATGTAACCTATGTAAATTATTTTAGTTTTTTGGGTTTTGAAAGAACATAAATGTGTGGGGTGATTTTTAAGGTACCAAGATTACGTTAACTTCGGCGATAGGACGCCAATTAAGCGTGCCTACGTCCAAGCACACCTCGGCGATGGGGTCAGAACATTGGTCGAGACCAGACTTGCCTCTGCTACGCACTCTGACCTCGGCTACTCCTTCTGACCTCGGCTACGCCTTCTGACCCTGGCAGCGCACCTGACCCCGGCCAAGGTAGTCAGGTTGCCAGTTGAGATAAGCATTGTGATCGCCTCTCTACTTCTGCTACGTCATCAGACACGTGGCTGAGTACGGGCATTCGCGAATGAGATAGATGGGCCATCCCAGCCGTCCACAATCTTCACCAGATTACTGACAAGGCGGCATCCAGCGGCTGTAGCTATATAGGGCAGAGCCCGATTAAATGCAATGTGGGCTGATCGGACTGGCAATAAATGCATTGTGGGCTATGATGGATCCTCATTTATTACTTTGTGGGCTAATGAAACCATCCCTATCAAATCTATGGGCCCATTCCAAGATATCAGGTAAAATCCTCTATAAATATGAGTACGTTCCAAGATAAAAGTATGCACACACATCCCCTCTTGAGTTGTTACTCTGTCTCTCTTCTCCTTCAACCTTTGTGCTAACTTAGGCATCGGAGAGCCCTACGCTGCCCACAGTCAGGGTCCTCTGATTGTTTGTTTCTCCCCTTTCAGGATCTTAACAACTAATCTCCATCGGTCCCTTTGGATAAGTCCTATCAGGCACCCTCTAATCTTGTGAGTTATATTTTTACACTTACAATTGGCGCCGTCTGTGGAAAAACATTAATCCAACTTTCCCAAATACCATGCCTCCCAAAGCTAAGAAAGGCGGAGAATCCTCAAGAGCGATAATCCAGCTGCCGCCACCCCCAGGCCCGTCGCCGGTCGCTCCTCCTCAGAGGCAATCTGAGGCAAGGTCTGGCGCAGCTATAGTTGAGGAGCGCCCCGAAGCACACCTCTTCGTCTAGGTCCCATTCCCAGAGCGAGTCGAGGATTCATCCCCGGGGGAGGAGATTATGCCTCCCCGACGAGATGAACAGCGACAGGAGCGTCCTCAAAGGGACAAATCTGTAGCAGTCAGTAAGTCCCACCATTCACGTCACTTCACTGGCGATGGGGATGTCGCGGCTCAAAACATCCTCATCCAAGAACAAGAAAAGTTAATCCGTCAGCTCCAGCAGCAGCTAAGAGCCAAAGAAGCGACCTCATTAAGGCAACCTTCGGGACGCCAGAGCGAAAAGAAGGCCACTCAGAGCAGGGTGATTGCCTCCTCCCACGAGGACCTGAGAACTTACCTGAAAGAAAAGCGCAGCCGGGGCCACGATGAAAGTTCGAGCAATAGTCGAAGCCATCACGGGCGAGATGGTAGCGCTCGAAGCCGTCACAGTCAAGGCCATTCGAAGAGAAAGTCAGAGATCCTATCGCCGGAGAGGAACAATAGGCAAGAATGGCTCGACGGGCGCATCAAGCTGGCGGTCCAGCGCAATTTAGAGATGGCCGGACTCGCCCGAGATCAACATGATGTATGTGGCCCCACCGATCTTGGCGTTTCCCCATTCACTCGAGAGATAAAAGACTCCTCCCTCCCAAGAGATTCTCTATTCCGCGATTTGTCCTCTACGATGGGGTCTCAAATCCCGCCGCTCACCTCCGACACTTTTCTCAAAGGATGTCTATTTGGGGAGATGAGGGCTACCTGAACTGTAAAATGTTTTCTTCCAGTTTGGGTGACCTCCCTCTGAAATGGTTCTGCACTCTCCCGGAGAAATCTGTCTCGAGCTGGCAGCAGCTCGAGCTCTCTTTCCTGAAGAAATTTCAGGCTTACAGTGTCGTTCCCAAAACCGACGCTGATTTATTAGCCCTGAAGATGAAGCAGAGCGAGAATACCACCTAGTTTGCCAAACGATTCTGGACAATGTACAGTCAGATCGAGGGCTCTAAAGATGAAGTAGCGGTCTTTGCCTTCGAGAATGCTCTGTTACCAGCTAACGAGCTCAGAAAAGACTTGGCCGGGGATCTTGTAACCTCCATGCCAGCATTGATGTCCAGGGTGAAACGATACATAGCTCGGGAAGAAGACGATATTGGAGCCCGAGAGAGCCACGACGTTGGGCGCAGGGACAAGAGTGATCAGCCTCATAAGAGGGACAAGAAGCCATTCAGGAAAGAGAAGCCGAACCAGGCTTGGGTTTCGGCCACCTCGACAAAAGTCTCGGCATCCAAATCTGGAGGTAGCAAGAAGCCCAAACCTTCTTCTAATCCCTACTATCACAGCCCCGGACCCGATTAGAGAATAAACCGGATCCAGGGTGTGAAATTTAGGGCTAATAAAAAAAATTTGCCCTTAATGCCCAAGGATCGAAGTCCACTGTGAGGATTGTGTAGTTAAGCCTCATTAACAAATAATCAACGGGACTTATCCGATAAACACAACAGTAAACCTGTAGGAATATCAAAGCAAGTATGGATTTCATTCCATTATATATATTCAAGTTTCAAAAGATAAAGCATATAAAGTTTATAAACATCAGGACCATCCCAAAAATCTAGGTTCTGGTACAAAAGATATACAGTACTAAGATAGACAAGTCCAAAAGATCTAAACCAAAAGATGACAAGAAGTGGCACGACGATAGATATCCCCATGTAATGCACACTAGTGCCAGAAGTAATGACGCTATGCTACGTCATCGGCACCCCACTCTCGTACCTCGTCCTCCTCCCCCGGTTGAGGATCCTCTGGGATTGCCTCGGCATCCGGGTCGGCGTAATAGTAGTAGGTGTCCTCTGCACACCATAGAATAAAGGATTAACAATATGTTGGCAAGAAGATAAGCAATATACATTATTCATAACATGTTTCAAAAGAGAATAAAGAGCAACCAGAGTAATTTCTTCATAAATGAAGAAAAAAAACTCCTGTGGCCAAATTTTTATAGATGGAAAAGGCCAACAATAAAAATAAAATAAAATAACCTTGTGGGCCAAATAAGTTCATGCCCAGCACACTGACGGCCTACCAGCAGCATGCTAGTCATTGCATGCCCATCACTGGCCATTCTAGCTTGCTGGCTCTGATGAAAAACAGCCCATCACTTGGTTCAGGCACAAAAGTATTCATTGTAGGGGCTGTGAGTGCCTAAATTAATACGGACTTAATCAGATGGATAATAAAATTCTTGAAGATGATCAGATGCCTTGAACCTTAAAGGGGAGGAAAGAAAAGCAATCAAAGACCCTGTCTGCTATTAGCACAAGGCTCTCCGACGCCTAAGTTAGTTCAGCAACTGGACAAAGGATGGAGAAGAGAGGAGAGCTTAGAAAGACAGAGTTTTGGGGTGTTCTGCTTGTGCAAGTATATGCGTGTGAGAGGGCGTACGTGTTATGGATTTGCTCCTTGTATTTATAGGTAGAGAGTCATTGACTTTGGATAGAGAGTCCCATGACTCTTGTCCTCGTACTTGAGAAGTACAGTTCCATCAGTCCATACCTTTTATTAAATGGCAGTCCCATCTGTCCTTACCCTGTAGACTTCTTGGTAGAGTCCCATTAGACTTTGCTTGGGACTTTACCTTGATGTAGACGTAGCCGACGGATAATAATAACTTTTTTATGTCTTATCCGATACATGTCATCATTACTCAATACGTTCTATAACGTGGTTGAGTCTCCATAGAGGTACAGCAGTCGGTACTCGTCTCGGCTAACATCCTGGCACCGTTGCCGAAGTGTATACTGTCGAGGCCGAGACCTGGTACCAAGGTCAGGAATGACCGAGGTCGGGAACGACCTTGATGTGGAAGTACTCTGGCATTATTGCCGAGATGCACATCTCGACACTACTGTCGAGATCCGCAAGACCGAGACTAAGATGCGCCTAGCCAATACTCTTACCGAAACTAGGGTAATCTCGGTATCCTGGAAATCCCCCACACAATTGCCCCGTAGCTTCTGACTTCTTAGAGTTCCCTAACACTTTGAGGTCGGAAGCTAAGTATAATAATGGGAGAGGCTAGCCGTCATCTTATCTCTAGCATGATGTCGCTTCGTCTGCCCGAGATAATAAATGGCGCACCTTGATCGATGTGGAAGACACACCGGTGCCACCACATGTCACTGTTTGGTTGGTCGTTCAATTCTTTCGAAGAGGGGTACGCCACTTTGAGGAGACGTTTACAGTGCCCGAAGTGACGTTTGGCACGTGCTTCTTCAAAATTCCAAAGAGCGCCTCTTTTCTTTATAAATATAGGTGTCCACCTCTCATTCTCCATTTTTACATTCGGAGAGAAGAAAGAGGGTTTGCAAAAGATAGATATCACGTCGAGGACGAGTTCAGCGTCTCTGTGACCGGTTTCGTTCGTCCTGTTCTTGTAAGTTCTCCCTTCCAATCTTGTTCATTCCTGCTTTAGGGTTTCTTCAGCCTTTTTCCCTTCTCGTCTTCTCGTTCTGTCTAGGGTTTCTTCGATTTTCCCTTTTGTTATTCTAGTTTCTCCAAACCTTAGGATGGGTATCTATAGGCGTTGGCTAGAAACCTCAAGGCCAGTAGCACAGTTCAGGGCCAAGTATGGGATACCCGATAACGTCTTGGTCAGGCTAGATGACCCTCAAAGCCTTGAAGACCATACCTTCCGTAACGGCTCGATGTCGTTCCTCCTGGTTACCATTATCGAAGGTGGGTTCTATTCCCCATTCATCCTCTTCTTAGGGCTTGCCTTAGGAATTGGAATCTTTCCCCTTGTCAGTTGATGCCGAACAGCTTCAAGATCATAATGGACATCGCTGAGCTCAATAGAATCCTTGGCATTAACATTGGTGTCCACAATATCGAGGATGTCTATGACCTCTGCAAGTCCGGGGGCGAGAACACCTATTACCTTCGAGTGAAAGCGAAACTGGATGTTTCATCGAAGAATTGGAGGATTCCAACAAGTATGCCGGGGATGATCACTTGTTCGTCTCGAGCAACTAGGAGTTTGCGGAGGACGAGTCAGAGGCGCAGAGGGCATACAGGGTTCCCCGCGGCTTCGGGACTCCTCCGAGTAAATACTGCCCCGTGCCTTTATTTTTTTCCTACTTTTTCTCTTTTTTCCACCGAAGTATCTGACATATTTTGATTACTGTGCAGACGTCCAGCGGAGAAGAAAAGTGGCCCTCCAAGACGGTTCGGTGAGGAACGATAGCTAGTTTCGGGCGGTGTATAGCTACCGACGCCACAAAGACATAGCTGCTTGGGCGCTCCTGAATTACGAGCCGAAGTACCGCTCTTTTATTAAGAAGAGTGATCAATGCCAGGTTCTCGTGGCCGAAGTGGAAAGAGAAGAGCTCGCTCCGGCCGCGGTCAACGCTGAGCGACGGGCTGCTTCTGGTGCTGAGGCCACCATTTCTGAGTCTGATTCGAAGGCCGTCGAAACAATAGGAGTCGAGACCTCCTTAAGCTCTTCATCCAGTTCGGAGGAAGAAAGAAATATGGAACGACGTCAGCCTCCGGTGTTGGTGAAGGATGTGGGGGCTCGAGCATTTGGAAGTCTAATTCCCAGTGCCCCCATGTCCTTCGGTTCTACTGTTCCTTCTCCTACTTCTGGATCTTCTACGGCTCCTCCAAATTTCGCCGCTTCAGACACCCCCCCACCTGTGTACCCATTTCCGTCCCACGGACAAGTCGCAAAGTTCGGCACGCTCTACTGGGATTATGCGGGAGGAGGTTCGGGCAGGAAAAAGGACTAGGACCGAGGGTCCTATCGAGGGGGGTTCCAGCGCGGTCGCGGTATCGCATCACACCAGGCCGGCTCTCTGGAAGCCGAATCTTCTACTCGAGCTGGAGAGACTGATGACGGTCGATGACCGCGTCCTTGGCAGGTCTGATCCCCTTATTCTTGCAGCGCTTGGGCGAGCCTGTGCTCTGCCGCAAGATATGGCATAGCTAAAGAAGCATGACAACACTGGACTCATACTATTGTCAATGCAGTCAGCCTTCGCGGTAAGTTTTCTTTCAAACTTTATCAAGGTGTTTCATTTCAGTCACCGTTTTCTAATGTTTTTTTCTTCATCAGATGGAGCAAAAATGCATGGTCGCCTTGGATAGGCTCCAACAGAATGGCTCGACGATAGTGAGGCTGGAAGTAGAGAAGAAAAATCTCCAGACAGGCCTGGGCTCTAGGGTCCAAAAGATGAAGGAGCTAGAAGATATAATCAGTGGTTGAAAGACCGAGCTCGACGCGGCCCTGGGTGAGAGTCGCAGGTTGGAGGTTGAGGCAGAAGCCGATAAGCAAAGAGCAACTGAACTCGAAGAATGACTTCGAAGCTAAACTCCAGGCCGAGACCGAGAGGGCGGCCGAACTGGAGAAGTTGAAGGAAGAAGCCGAACCCAAACTTTAGTCGGACTCTGATGCTGATTTCCATGATGGGGTAGCGCAGGCTACGGCTCTGTATGAGGTTCAAGTTCTTGATGTGAGGGATAAAGCATGGGGGCTCGGATGGCTGGCTGCTGTGAAAGAGGCGGGAATCCCAGAGGATCATCCTGCTTTTAAAAATACAGCTAAGTTCCCAAGCTCGGAACCAGAATCGAGCTCTTATCCTTCTGCATTTGAGGTTCCCGCCGAGGCTGCCGCGATTGAATCCACGCCAGTTGAGACCCAAACCACTCAAGCCGAGGTGGACTCTACTGCCGAGCCTGCTGCTGCTTGAAGACTTTTTGATTAAATGAATACAATTGAGACTTTTTTTCTTGAAATCAAATAGTTTTCCTTTTTCAAGCTTGCCTTCAAACATTTCTCCACGTGCTTGACCTCGGTTCCTTAACCAAGCACTTTACATGCTCTGGAAATAGATTTTTCTTAAGTAATTGAGCTCAGTTCATCAATCGGGAACTCTGAAGTAAATGATCTTGGTTCAACAACCTGAAACTCTTTTACTCTTAAGTTTCGTAACTCAAGAAGTTTGTATCTGGATAACGAAATAGTCCGTAGCATAGCTTAGTTCATTAATAGAGCTAAACTGGGGCAAATTGGATACAAGGTTTTTTACCTCGGTGATAGAATGCTTGCTTCTGTAACCGAAGTAGTCACCGAGATAATCACTGAGTTCTTTAAATTGGGGTTGCGCCTAAACCATTTAAGGCTTTTGTCATTTCCCTAATGCTCTGTAGCAGTTAGGTGGGTTATTGACGAATTCCACAACTTAGCGAGAATTGAGAGTAACAATGACTACTTTTATTGATCTCAGAATTTGAATACAATTTTTTTTAAAATAATACTTCTTGAGGTTCGTCGCATTCCATGGGCGTGGTAACTCTTTACCATCCATGTCCTCAAGCCTGTACGCTGATTGTCCGGCAATCGAGATCACCTTGAATGGCCCGTGCTAGTTTGGTGCCAGCTTGCCTTGATTTGGATCTTTATCCGCGGGAAGCGTCTTCTTTAAGACCAACTCTCCAACTGAGAACTTCCTTTCTCTAACTTTTTGGTTGTAGCCCCTAGCCAGTTGTTACTAGTAGGCAGCTAGGTGGATATCTACTGCATCTCTTCGCTCTTCGACTAGGTCCAGTTCCCTAGCCACATTCACTTCGTTTTGAGTTTGATCGAAGAGTTCGGACCTCAAAGTTGGGAGACCGACCGCGAGTGGGATCACATCTTCTATTCCAAAGGCCAAGGAGAAAGGCATTGCCGAAGTGGTGCGTCTCGTAGTGGTCCTATATGCCCTTAGGACACTTGGAAGTTCTTCCACCCATCTCCCCTTAGCTCTGTCAAGTCTCTTCTTGAGTCCATCAAGCACCACCTTGTTTGAAATCTCGGCTTGGCAGTTGCTTTGTGGGTAGGCCGGAGTGGAATAGTGATTTTTGATGCTGAGCTCCTTACAGAAGTTCTTGAAGAGGTTGGAGTCGAACTGAGTCCCGCTGTTCGAGATCAAAGCTCGTGGAATACCAAACCTTGTGATGATGTTCTTCCACATGAAGTTTTTTTAGCCTTGTTCGGTGATGGAGGATAAAGGTTCGGCTTCTATACACTTGGTGAAGTAATCAGTGGCTACTATTAGCCACCTCTTATTCCCTGGAGTGGGTGAGGGACCAAATCTGGGATCAAGAGTGCAAACAGTTAATGACGCGCTACGTGCATCTCTTTGGTTGGCTAATCCGTACACGGAAATAAAGAAAATATTTTATTCGTACACGTGATTTCCAACAGGATTTCACGGTGAGGATTATCCATACTTATCATCTCACATAAACACATATACATTTTCAATATGCAGAAGGGTGTAGTAAATCATATTCATACCATACTATAAACAAGACCCAATTCATAATTAAAGACAACATAATATCAAAATGAGCAATGATCATATTGGCATTTCCCAAAAGCATAAAATTAATGTTTATATAAAAGATCAGTTAGTTAATTTGCCCCAAAATAAAGGCCAATAAAGGCCAGTACATCACAAAAGAATACCCTCAAAAATATTAAACAAAAGTTCCCAAAAAGGTGTTAAATCTCTAAGCTTGACCGAATGTTTACATAACATCGTCAGCTTGCTACTCAATCATGCACTGCGGTTCATCAACCGCCTCCTCAGGCTCCTCCTGAAAGGTAATGAGTTTGGGACCTGAGTACCAAAATAAATGGATCAGACACGACGGACTGACAGGTAGGTGAAAGATATAACAATAATTTAAAACAATGATACCTCGAAGAGAGTAGGAAAACTTGTATATAAATATTGAGTTTTATAAAAGTAAATGTATCATTTATTAAGTAAAGACATGAGCAGTCTAAAGCAATAAAGGTACCAAGAATAGGGAACTGTCAAGATGACAATCACACGAAGCTAAATCCTCTCTCACTAAAGGGATGTGAGCACATCGGGACATTGATCTCAGTCACACAAGGTGAGAAGAGTCAATGATTAAATATAATAATATACATATATACTCTCCGGGATCCAAGCTGCAGCTGGCGGGATGGGAGGGGGATCTCCAAGTCAGTGGATCAAACTAACAAGGTTGTCCAAGCTTAGTGGTGCCGACTCATAGGTCACATTCAACAAATTAAAACAAATAGATACATAAACGGGACGGGGTGCCCATAAGCACAAAAGCACATCAATATCGGGTCGGGCATAAATGAGATAACAAAATTGCTAAAAACAATATTCAAGGCAAGACTAGTTACAAGAGACGAAACTTGAAATGTACAAGTGGAATTCGGTAAAATCAAAATGGAATTCTATAAATCTCCAGGCCAAGTGTTAGAGGTTCAAGATTTGAATCAATGTAAATAGGGTTCCGTATGTTAAGTGTGATATACATTTGGTACTCTTTAAGGATTAAAACATTCTGGGACCTTACATACATTGACAAGTCTAAAAGAACCATAATAACATCGAGATGATGGGTTTTCTTCCTCAATACAGTTCCACATGGTTCTTCAAAAGAATCAATTAAAGTTGGCATTTTCAGTCAGCTTCTCGACTGGCTGTCGGTTAGCCGAACTTGGTATGTCAGCTAGTCGACAACTGATTGAGTATCAGGGTCAGGGAGAAAATATAGCTTCTGGAAATGGAACCTATGATGTGTCAGTTACCTATCGGTTAGCCGACACTTCGGCATCAAAATTTGATAGAAAATGCAGCTCTCTGGAATTGAGACCGAACTGGTGTCGGTCACCTGTCGGTTAGCCGACACTTCAGCATCAAAAAATTTCAGAAGTTTGCAGCTCTTGGGAAAAGGAAACGAGGAGGTTCGGTTCATGTCGGCTAACCGACAGCTGACCGACGTTGTTGCGGACACTAAATTCTGAAGTTGTTTTTAGTCTCTTCTCTTCTCTAACCATTCCCCATTTCTATACAATAATTACCTGCAGTAAACTGAGCTAAAAGCTCCTCCATTTCATGATTTCATCAATCAAAACTCCCATTCAACACTACAAATCCATCATTCAATCTCATCCATTCTTCCATCAAACCATAAGGAGAAAGAACCCATAAAAATCCACATATGTCCATTCAAGTTTAACAAATTAAGGCAACATTTCTAAGAGATTAGTGAGCTAGAAAATACATTAAGAGATGTATTTCAAAATCAATATAAAACAAGTCATGAAACAAGATATAAACAATAAAAATCATTAATGATAACAAAGCATATGCATAAAACATGATTAAGATTAAGAAAACCATTCCATCCACTTGCCTCAGGTCCAAAGATAGCAAAACCAGACTCTAATCACTCTCCAAGCCACAAATCACCAATCTAATCAAAACCCCTAAAAACAACCCTAAAATATCAAAATCAAATCAAAACAAAACAAAAGCTTTCAATAATGAAAAGGGAGCTTCTCCAAGGTCAAATAAACAAGAATCTAGGAGATGAAAGAGATCTCTTACTTGTAAGGTTCTCAAATGGACAGGGCTAGTTTAAAGAAAATTCCAAAGTTCAAGGATTACTCCATTAATGGCGTCCAAGGATAGTTCTTGAAAAGATGAAGAAGATTTGTGAAGCTCTCCTCTTGATTTGGCAAAGCTTTGAGGAGCTTAATAAGGGAGAAAGCAAGAAGAACAAGGAAGGGACGGTGGTTGCTGGAATTCCTCTTTTAGAACAGTGATTAGGGCATGGAAGAAAAGAAATGAGGGAAAGGGTTCCTTATATAGCAAAGAGGGAGTGGGTCGCACAACTTATGGTACTTGTCGGGCTAAAAACATGCATTTTGGGGCCTCAAGTAATTTCGACGAAGAAGACAAAGTTTCTCGATGAAATTTCTTGTTTCCAAAAAGTATATGTTTTGCGGGTTTTGGTGATATTGAAAACCGTGTCCAGATTTTGGGTAAAAAGACCATTTTGCCCTTAAATTGAGAAAAGTCGGGTTTCGGGCTCTCAAATGGGAACGATGTCAACATGAAAGTTGTAGGGATTAACAAGAAGAGTTAAACGAGATTAAAATACACATTTTTGAAATCACAAGTAAACCCCCAAGCTCACGCAAATGCGTAACAAGAACCCACAAAGGGTCCCACAAATTAAGAAGGCTATCAAAATTTTTCAAAGCTATTATAAAAGCTATTCTAATCCTAAACTAAACCAAAATCCACTAAACATACTTAAAGCTAAAACACAACTTAATTAATACTAATCAAGGTCTCTCGGGTCGGGGTCTTACAGCCATTGCTAGAAAGTGGGCTCATATTAGGGATGTAAATGGGTACCCGATTCTCCGATTACCCGAAGGTTCCGACCCTTTAAAAACCGGGTCTGGGTCCCTATTTAGGCCCCGATAAGTAATTAGGTCCGAGTCCGGTTTCACCTTGATTCGGACCCGTGGACCCGAGACCCGACAAACTACCTTAATTTTAAAAAATCACTCCTAAAAACTATATTTTTTTAATATCATTCTCTACCTAGACCCGGACCCGGATCCAGACCCGTCCCATATATGGTTCTGGTTTCGGTTCCAGAGCCAAGAAACCGGTTTCGAAACGGTTTTGGATCCGAATCCGGTTCCACATTTTCCTTAATGGTGCTAGTTCTGGTCCACCATGGACCCGAACCGGCCTATTTATAATCCTAGCTCAGATCCTGTGATGGCTGATGGATGGAGTGTGAAAACTTTTGGCACTTCTCGCACTTTCTGGCATATAGTTGGGCGTCGTTCTACCTGTAAGGCACCAGTAGTCCTGGCCGATTGCTTGGTATGCTAGTGACCGACCTCCAATGTGGCTTCCACATATTCCTTCATGAATTTCATAGAGGAAGTCTTCGACTTTGCTTGGGTGAACACACTGAAGGTAGGGGCCAATAAAGGATTTCCTGTAGAGTTTGCCATCCGGAGACAACCAAAACCGAGCTGCTTTCAGCCTGACTTTATGAGCCTCACTCTTGTCTTCAGGAAGTAGGTCATCTCTGAGATTGGAGATGATTGGGTCCATCCATCTTGGACCGAGATCAACACACAAAATCTGTCGAGGTGACTAAAGCTTTATGCTTGGTTTTTCCAATGTTTATACCTCAACAGTTCTTTTTCTCCTAGCTTCGACGGCGGAGACCAGGCTGAAGAGAGCGCCTGCATGAGAATTGGAATCTCTACATACATGCTTGACTTCAACTCTTTTGAACTGAGAAATGAGATGTTTAGCGTGAGCTAGGTAGGTTACCATCCTTTCGTCGCGAGCTTGGTAGTCTCCGTTCAACTTACTCGTCGCCAACTGGGAATCACTGAAGACCACCAACTGCTATGCCCCCAGGATTTTAGCACTGTTGAGCCCTGTAATCATTGCTTCGTACTCAGCTTCGTTATCGGATGCCTTGAAGCTAAGTGTTAAGGCTTGCTCGATGACTAGGCCTTTTAGAAATTGGAGGACTATGCCAGCGCCAGCCCTTTTGGAGGCTGAGGATCCGTCGACGAAGACCTTTCATGCTGAATCAAGGAACTACTTCCAAGATTGTTCTTCTTCGGTCTCGGGAATTTTATCCTTATCCTCTTTTCCCCCGAGTTCGGTATCGAGCTGTCTCGGTGCCGAACTAGGAGAGAGAAACTCCACAATGAAGTCTGGCAAAATTTGGGCCTTTATTGCCGTTCTGGGTTGATACTGGATATCATACTGCCTTAGCTTGACCGGCCATCTTGAGATTCTTCCAGATAAATCTGCCTTTCTAAAAAGGGACTTGAGTGGATGTTCCGTAACAACCACTATAGCATACGTCTGGAAGTAGTGAGAAAGTTTATGAGAAGCACTGACGAGTGCTAATGCAAGTTTCTCCAACTGTAGGTATTTGGTCTCAGCATCAAGAAGGATCTTACCCTTGTAGTAGATGGACTTCTGTTACCTGTCTTCTTTCCTAATGAGCACCGAGCTCACTGCATGATCCGAGACCGCTAGGTATAAGTAGAGCACCTTCCCCTGCTTCGGCGTTGAAAGCAGGGGTGGTGAAGCCACGTAGGCTATGAGCTCCTGCAAAGCTCGGTTGCACTCCGGAGTCCATTGAAATTTTAAACTTTTCTTCAAAAGTTTAAAAAAAAGGACGGCATTTGTCTGAAGCTCGGCTGATGAAGCGATTGAGCGCGGCAGCCATGCCAGTGAGCCTCTGAACTTGTTTCGCCGTAGTTGAACTTTGTATCCCCTGGATTGCTGAGATCTGGTCTGGATTTGCTTCAATTTCTCTTCTTGTGATCATGCTTCCCAGGAATTTGCCAGAGCCGATGCCAAACGCGCACTTGGATGCATTTAGCTTGAGCTAGAACTTTTTGAGGATCTCAAACATTTGACTTAGGTCTGCCAAGTGGTTCTGTGACCTTTTAGACTTGACAACCATGTCGTCAATGTAGACATCCATTGTTTTGCCGAGTTGGGCATGGAACATCTTAGCTACCAGCCTCTGGTATGTTGCCCCCACAATTTTTAACCCAAATGATATCACTCTGTAGCAGTAGATGCCTCTAGTGCTATGAACGCGGTTTTTTCTTCATCAGGCCCATGCATCGGAATTTGATGGTAACCTCGGTAAGCATCGAGGAAACTCATCCTGTCATGCCCGGCGGTGGCGTCGATCATCTGGTCGATCTTTGGGAGTGGAAAGCTGTCCTTGGGGCACGCCTTGTTGAGGTCGGTGAAGTCGACACAAACTCTCCACTTTCCATTCTTTTTCTTGACCACCACCGTATTGACCAACCAATCCGGGTAATGGACCTCTCCGATCGCCTTGGCTTCTAGCAGCTTCTCGACCTCCTCAATCACAGCTTCTGTTTTTGGGATCCCCGTTCTGCGAGCCTTTTGGACTACAGGTTTGTGCTTCGGGTCCATATTCGGTTTGTGGCACATGATCTTGGGATCGACACCAGGAATTTCATAAGGGGTCCAAGTGAAAACTTCCTTGTTCTGTAACAAGAAGTTTAGGAGTTCGGATCTCTCAGGTTCGGCGAGTTGGCTGCGGAGCATAAAATATCTTTCAGGATCGTTGGGATCGATCCTGATCTCGATCAAATCTTCGATGCTCTTTTGCTCTGGAGTTCGGCCAACGTCGTCCAGTTTTGCTTCCAGCTCGGCCATATGCACCTTTTTCGGTTCTTCCTCACCTGGTACTATGGCCATCAGGCATTGCTTCGCCATATGTTGGTCACCTCTGACCGTGATCACTTTGACTCTGTTGTTCTCCTTCTCTGACAGGAACTTGAGTTTTTGGTGATGAGTGGAGGATATTGCCTCCATGTTATGCAGCCAGGTTCTCCCCATGATAGCATTGTATGGGGATGGTGCATCCACCATAAGGAAATCGGCTAGCGTAGAGGTGCCTTCAACTTATACTTTTCGGGAGACTCTTCCCTTAGGGTATACTGGCTTTGAGCTGAAGCCTACCAGGGTAGTGCGTGCTTTCTGCAAGCCCTCTTCTTTGATACCCATATTCTTGAAGCAGTCAAAGTAGAGGATCTCTGATGAGCTACCGGGGTCCACAAGAATCCTTTGTACCTTGTAGCTCTTTAACTTCGTGGTCACAATCAGTGGATCGTTGTAGGGGAGTTAGACCCCATCTAGCTCCTTATCTGAGAACCAGATCTTGGGCCTTTCCTTCCGAGATTTCTTTGTGGCTGGTCTTAGCTCTGCTGTCATCGCCTGTTTGCTGGATGAAGCCCTCCTGGCCTCGGCACGAGCTTGATTACTCTCCTTTGGCGCGGGAGCTAGGTTAATGACATTGAGTATTCTCTTCGACTCATCGCTATCCTGATCATTATCATTTCGGCGCGAAGCTCGGTTATTGTTTCTGTCTCCTTCTTAGATGTAATCTTTCAAGTGCCCATATTTGATGAGCTTTTCAAGATGCAACTTGAGGGCCATGCATTCTTCGGTTTTCAGCCCATTCTGCTTGTGATAGGCACAGAACTTGCTTTGATCGCGAGTGGAAGGATCACCCTTCATAGGCTGCGGCCACTTGAAGAACCACTGTGATTTGATCCTGCCGAGGAGCTTATAGATTGGCTCCTTGAAGATCGTGTTCACAGCCTTGTAGGAGGCAACAGCTGGCTTGAACTTCTTGCTGCCCCCCGAGGTGGGAGCCGAGGCCATCGCTGAGCTTGTTGATGCCTTATTTCGGTCCACATCCTCCTTCTAAGATGATTTCTTGTCTCTCTTGGGAGGTATGTCTTTATGCCAGAGGCCAAAGCTTTCCCGAGCTCGCACCTCGTCTTCTTCTTGCTTAATAAACTGATTCACCCTGGCCATCAGTGCTTTCACAGTGACCACAGGGAACCAAACCAAGTCTTTTCGAAGCTCGTTGCCCTGCAGTAGAGCTTGTTTGAAATACTTAATCGCCACTTTATCAGTGGCGTCTTCGACGTAACTGTAAATGGTCCAGAACCTTTTGGCGAATTGAGTGATGTTCTCGGTCCGCCTCATTCTGAGGACCATTATGTCGTCCTCCGTTTTGGGGATGACTCTGTGGGCCTAGAACTTTTCCACGAAGGAGTTCTGGAGCAGTCGCCATCTTGAAACTGATTCCTCTGGAAGTGCACAGAACCACTTTATGGGAAGGTCTTCTAGACTGGAAGAGAAAACAATGCAGTTCAGGTGACCTATAAAGTGTTGGAGATGTGCCGCCGGGTCTAAGGTCCCATCGTACAGAACGAACCTCGGGTTATTGAACTTTTCGGGGAGGGAAAAGTCCCTTTATTTCTTGAGAGAAAGGGGATGTGCCGAGATCCTCAGTGTTGCAAGCGTTTAGCCGATTTCGGGTGAAACTGACCACCTCCATATTCTGCTGCACCGTTTGGTTGACTTGTCGGTCAAGCTCAAGTCGTCACTGCTCTCTGGTCTTTGTCTCGGCCATTTTGAGTCTTTATCTAAGTGGCTGCTACTCGAGCCCTCTTTACAAGCTCGGTCGCGCCTCTTGTTGTTCAGTATTTGCCTCAAATCCTTTTCAACCGAAGGAGCTCGGTTGCGTCTAGGGGGTTGAGTCGTGGCCTTCGTCTTTTGCTGGAGCTGCTGCCGGAGTTGACGAATCAACTCATCTTTCTCTTGGATAACAAGGTTTTGGGCCCTGATATCCTCGATGAGTAGGTTGCAGTGGTCGTTGCCATCAGCGGATAGCTTCCCATTGTCTCGTGGGGGACGCTCCAGTGAAAGATCATCTTGCTGGGAATGCTCCAGCCGAGGGTTATCTTGTCAGGAAGGTGTTGTCACCCCTTTTGAAGATGAACCCGACCGAGTGTGATGACTTCCCACGCTCACCGCACCAGATCATGCCCCGGACCTTCTCTGGCGAGGGACCAACAGCAACTGCACTGAAAATACTGGTGGTTGTGGTAAGGTTCTTGATGATTCTCCATCATTTATGACTTTTGGAGGCATGGTGTTTGAGAACTTGATTTAATCGTTTCCAATAAACGGCGCCAATTGTGAGTGCCTAAATTTATACGGACTTAATCAGGTGGATAATAAACTTCTTGAAGATGATCAGATGCCTTAAACCTGAAAGGGGAGGAAAGAAACGCAATCAAAGACCCTGACTGCTATCAGCACAAGGCTATATCTGATGCCTAAATTAGTTCAGCAACTCGACAAAGGATGGAGAAAAAGGGAGAGCTTAGGGCCTGTTTGGATGCACAAGAAAACACATGAAAATACTATTTTATAGAATATAATCTTTCATTTTTTAAAGAAGAAAATCTTGCGCGTTTGGTAACGCAAGAAAATTTGAAGAAAATATTAATTTCTTTTAAAAAGCTCAATATTCTCTCCTATAGCTCCCCCCCTGTAAAAACTTTCTACAAGATAAAAATCTTTCAAAATAATGATTACAAAGTGGTAGAGTAAAGTAAAGACTTTCGTTCACCAAATCCATCATGATGTGTATGTTTATATATATGGTCAAGTAAAGTAAAAGTAAATCTCACAAGACTATAAAGGTGAGGTAAAGTAAAGGTGGGATAAAGTACATGATGAACTAAAGTGGGAAGAAATGGTAAAGTAGTTACTTTTTTTTTACTTTACTTTATCACATTCTATCATAGTTTATATGCTAAATAAAAAGTGACTTGTTTACAGGTATGGTAAAGTAAAATAAAGATTGATGTCATATCATGGTAAAATGTGAGGTAAAGTAAGGTCAGATGAAGTATGTGGTAAAGCAAAGTTGGAGAGAGAGTTATAAAATAGCTATTTTCTTTATTGACTTTACTGTACTATACTTTTACCATGGTTTTATGTGATAAAAAAAAGTAACTTATGGTAAAAACATGAAAGTTAAACTTTACTTTACAACATTATTTTTTATCCAGACGACAGACGTGGTAAATTACATATAAATTAAAATATTTAATAAAAAAATATTCTTATAAAGTAATTTACTCTAATCATAGCACCTTCCAAACAACTCAATTTAAAATTTGTAATATTCTTCAAAAATCGCCAAATAGTCAAAAATATTATACTATTATAATATTGCATTATTATATTCTATACTATTCTATTCTTACAATATTTAAATCTATAAATATTTTATTCTGTAGACATCCAAACGGGCCCTTAGAGAGACAGAGTTTTGGGATGTTCTGCTTGTGCAAGTATATGCGTGTGAGAGGGTGATGTGAAATTAAATTCAATCTTTTAAAATTATTACAAGTGCACAGCTGTCTTTTTGAGATAGTGGCAATTACAGGTCGATCCCACAGGGAGCGCTACTAAGTTAAAATTTAAAATCTAATTTTTTTAAATCAAAGATTAAAGAATATTTGAGATCCAAGAAAAACTAGAAAAATTCAGAAACACAAACTAATCAAATATATAAAACAGATCAGAGCATCCAGAATCCACTAAGTAAGATAATTAATCCATCTATGCAATTATTCTACTATTTGTCTCAAAATAACTCAGATCAGAACAATATAATGTTTCGGATCCGGAGGATTTGTCTTTTGAAAAAATTAATTTTAATAAAAAGAATAAGGTCATAACCCAAGACCTCATTCACCTAATAAAAAAATAAAAAATCATAAGCATGACTCATCAAATTAAGCATAAACTATCAAAGGATCTCAGCCTTAAGCATAAGATATAAAAATAAGTATAAATCATCAAACTATTTTCATTAGAAATAAAAACAAAGGCTGCCTAAGGCGTGAAGACATATTTATTATTCTAATAGAGCATGCATTTAAAAGAGACAAGAAAGTAATATAAAAAATTACATAGATTAAATTAAAGATCTACTTAGCTTTATCTGTATGCTCCAATCCAGAAATCTAGCAAGCCATTGAAAAGAACTCCATAAGTAATTTCATTAATAGCATCTCCTTGTACAATGGTCTCTCAGAAATCTCTCCTCTAAAAATCCTAATTTCTGGAACAGGGCTCCAGAATAGCCAAAATATTTCTTAAATTCTATTAATTAGGAAAAGAAAGAGAAAAAGGAGAGAGAATAATGGTGGACGTCCAAGGGAGGGAGTGTCTCCCGTATGCTTCCTTTGAGTTTCTTATTATAACTCCGATTATCTTACAGATACATTGAATCTGGACCCATTCTCTACAGATTTGATTTATCTACATTGATAAGGTATATCTCTTATCATTTTTGAATTTAAATGAGGTGGAAGCTTCTGAAAACCTCTAGATGGCTTGGCTTATCTTCATATAGGGTCTCACAAGGGCTATACATCAATTGATTATCAACGACGTGGAATTAACTGCAATCTCGTCTAAAAATAAATATGAAAATCTCTGGGCCCATAACTTTGTCAATTTAACTTTGATTTGCACATTCTTGGACTCCACGGATATCTACTCTGAATAAGCTTTCCAACCGTTGGCAAATTTCATCGATCCGAAGGTTAGATTGAAAGTTATGGCCATTTGAAAATGAGTTATCTTGAGAAAAATGAGATTAACTTTTGAAATTTGATGTGCAATGGATTCTATCTCTGCACAACTTTCATTTTCGAAAGGAGATCAGATGTGGATGATTTAAACGCTTCTTCTTTTATTCTAATCAAAATTGTACTCTTTGAATTATCCATTAATAATTTCAAATCTGCAACTACTGTGGACCCCGCTATGTGGGACAATTCATCTGCTTGAACAGTGGGCCATATGAGAAGTCTTCTACTGTAGTTAGGACTCTTCAACTAGCATGATGAGTGGACCCTTCCTTTGATTGATTTGCACATGGCTTGTGTGTGGGGTCGATGTGGTGAGTTCTTCAATTTACTTCTTTTTAAGCTTCAATTCAGCAATGCATGGCCAAGGATGACTATGTGTGCTTGAAAGTGGGTTCCATGACAGAGGCCTACAATTCTCATTTTCTCCACACAACGCAACAAATACTGAAGAGCTCATATTGAAGTGGGACCCATCTAGACAGTCCTACTCCAACTGGGACTCTTCGGATAAAATTTGCAAAACATTCTAAGTTAAAGCAGAAAATATATGAAAAGTATGAAAATTCAGGTTCCTAGGTGAAAATGCATGAAATGATGGAATTAGATGAAGAATGATGTAATCATTACAAAATGATGCGTAAATGTGTAAATTCATGAACTCAACAGAGGGCGTACCTGTTATGGATTTGCTCCTTCTATTTATAGGTAAAGAGTCCTTGACTTTGGATAGAGAGTCTCATGACTCTTGTCCTCGTACTTGAGAAGTACAGTCCCATCAGTCCATACCTTTCATAAAATGGCAGTCCCATCTGACCTTACCCTGTTGACTTCTTGGTAGAGTCCCATCGGACTCTACCTAGGACCTTACTCTGATGTAGACGTAGCCGCCGGATAATAATAACTTTTTATGTCTTATCCGATATATGTCATCATTACTCAATACGTTTTGTAACGTAGTTGGGTCTCCATAGAGGTATAGCTGTTAGTACTCGTCTCGGCTAACATCTTGGCACTGTTGCTGAAGTATATACTGCCGAGGCCGAGACCTGGTACCAAGGTCAGGAATGACCGAGGTCGGGAACGACCTTGATGTGGAAGTACTCTGGCACTATTGTCGAGATGCGCATTCCGGCACTGCTGCCGAGATCCGCAAGACCGAGACTAAGACGCGCCTAGCTAGTACTCTTACTGAAACTAAGGTAATCACGGTATCCTGGAAATCCCCCACACATGGGCTATCTCATTTTATGTGCAATCCAGTGGGTCCTAGGATCCCTTAGTTTTTCCTTTTTTTTATTTTTGCAAAGTACATTAATTTCCATAGACTGTGAACCAAGAAAAATCGGATAGGTTATATTTTTGCATTTTCAGAGATTTCTTTAAAGTTCAAGAGGGTTTTGCGATCTTAACCATGATAAATGATTCAGACCAGGGCCGGCTTTGAGGGGTAGTCACCCTAGGCCACTGCCTAGGGCCCCCACATGTTATTTAAAATTTAGGCCCCCAATTACCAAATCAATACCCACGTACTCTTTAGGCTTTTTATGTTTGGCCCGGCCCAAGTGCCCAAGAAATAAATAAAACATACTACTCTTTAGGCTTTTTTATGTTTGGCCCGGCCCAAGTGCCCAACAAAGAAACAAAACAGTTAAAGTCTGTAGATAGGAATAGCTTAATAGCTTCTTGTGGCAACCTTGCAGAGTTTTTGAAACATGATGGCATCTCTGATATTGATGGGACAGAGTTACTTTTATAATTGCAAATCTTGACAGAAGTTTTATCAGAGGACATAAAAAAGGCAGTTGATGTGCTAACTCATTTGAACTCAATGGCTAGTTGCTTTCCAAATGCCTGGGTTGCTTTCAGAATTTTGTTGACTATACCAGTAACAGTTGCCTCTGTAGAGAGAAGTTTTTCTAAGTTGAAAATGATCAAGTCTTACCTTCGATCAACCATGTCGCAAGAAAGACTGTGAGATCCCGGTCCCGCTACTAATATATTTAATATATTTTAATTAGATATTATTATTATTATTTTAATTGAATGTATTTTAGTTATTTAAGTGGTTAGAATTAAGTGGGGCACACGTTAGATCAGATGCGTAGATTGGTGAGTTTGGTTAATGGGTAGATGACTTGACCCGCAGTGTGACCCGACCCAATGACTTAAGCCCAATACTTAACCTAATCCCTTCTTTTAAATAACCGCTCGTCTTTATCTCTCCCCACTAATCTCTGCAACTCTTCCCATTCCCTGTTCGTCGTCTTCCTCTTTCAACTTCCCAAACCTCTGCAACTTTAGGATCCAGCCATCAGAATCAAGATATGAAGATACCATCATTCTTTGTTCGACTTTCTTATCACAGGTAATACTATCCTCAAACCATTAGGAATAGATCTATACTATTAGGTTATCTTCTTATTGTTTCCAATGTTAGGTTTTGGGTAGGAATACCATAGATTTGTTCATCTGAGCATTTCTATCCCATCTTTTATGTCAGATCGGTGTTAGGATTGTGATTGAGCGCCCCGGTAATCGCAATTTGGGTTTTGGTTAGGAAACCTACTGCACATTTCTTCAACTTCGGATCTAAGGCAAGTACATTATTATAATTTGTTATTGAATGCGTTAATTGATCTTTGATTCCTATCTAATGCATATAAGTTTGTTTATTTGCCCTTTTCTAAATGATAATGATAGATTAGGAGTTTATAAATGGATATGTGGATTCCATTCTCTTTCTAATGGTTATGATTCGTGTGGATTTGAATGGGATGCACTCTCTTTTGGAAAAAGAGAGGAAATGGATAAATAAGGGAAAACCCCAATTTCTGTGACGGTACGAACTCGGACAACATTCTGAACGTCAAACGTTCGAACGTTGTTTTGGAACGTTTGAACGAGTGAGTTCAGAATCATCTGAGCTAAATGAAAGAGGCGTCGAATGTTCGAACGTTCCCTTCGTGCGTTCGAACATTCGAGTCTAATCACCCCTGAGCCAAACACCCGAGACCCTGAACGTTCGAACGTTGATCTCGAATGTTCGAACGTTCAGTGTACTTAGGCAATTTGTGTTTATTTTTCATTGTTTTGGCTCTGATTAATTTGGGGATTTATGACATCAAGTATGGGACTTCATATGGATCTAATAACCTTAAATTATCTACTTGGACTTGACATAAGAACCGTCTTTGGGCATACGGTATCTTATGGACGTAGGATTCAATTACCTGTTATGATTCTAATGAACTCTAGCGAGAAAGGGTCAATACATCTCTATTGGAAATCCTTCATTGGATCTATGCACCATGAATTTCGAGAGATGTAACGTCCTTAACTTACTAGCGTTATTATTGTGTGTTGACAGAGTATATGAATATACGTTTAACCTTAGGATCGATTTACAATATGTCTTAACCTTTGTATTTGCATGCATATATTGGTTTAGGTTATGTATTCCCTTAGATGCATACCCTACTTTGTATTATGGATTATGAGGTGGCTTGACAAATTTGATATATGAGATTTGACTATGATATGGATTGGCCAGCCTTTCATTTGACTTAGGACTCTTGTGTCGGAGCATTATTATAATTCGGGTCTATTATGCATATATGTTTTCTTTTATGTGGGTCATTTGTGAACGACTGCAGATAGTATGTGGACGGTTGATCACCGATGTGTCCGGATCACTTATAATCCGCTTTGTATGTGAACAGGTTATCCTGTTATGTGTTTATAGATCGGTTTATGACCACCGACATTGTAGACGGGCTTTCCCGATTATGTAGGACTGACCACCCAAAACGGGGACACTTGTCTCCGTGTGAATTATATATTGCTCCATTTTGTGTCTTTTGGATTTTGTCATACGTTCTTTCTTCTCCTTATCTTTATCATTGTTTCTTATAATCTCACTTGTTTTTACTCGTTTTGATATCGTATCTTAATTTTGAATTATGATCATGTTCTTGCTATTTACGTTACTACATTTGGTGCATAGGTACCGAGCCCTACTTTACCGAGGAGACGGAGGAGGATCAAACGTTTCAAACATTTGAGCCAACTAACGAACCCAAGTGGGATGCTGGAGATTGTTTCGGAGCCGTCTGAGCCTTCATTAGAGAGGACGTCATCTTAGAAACTCTTTAGATGAACTTTATATTAATGATAAACTTTTTGTAGTAATTGTTTAATTTATTCTGCAACTTCAACTATGAATGTTTATTTGATTTTTGTGTTGGATCTTAATTACGATCATTGAATACCAATTGAATGAAGCTTCCGTTGCATTTAATGGAATTTTATTTGGACTCACCACGGTTTGTGATGTGATGTGGGGTCCACTTTTGGAAGCTTGTGTTGTATTAAACACGGGAATTTGAATTTATTTTAATTTTTTCATGTTTTTCCCCAATTCTTATTTTGGGGACGTGACAAAGAATGAATGGACTGGCTATGTTATCCATTGAAAAATAGTTGGTAGAGAAGATAGATTATATAAATGTAATTACTGATTTTGCAGCGAAAACTGCGAGACGAGTAAATTTTAGATGATTCTTTGCTTTTGTAATTATTTTGGCACCAGTTATGTTTTATTTTATGCTAGTGGAGTTAAGTTCTAAGTTCCTTCTAAAAAAAAAAAAAAAAAAAAAAAAAAAATTGCCCGTGTTTTTTATTCTAAGACAGGGCCCATTTCTAGGAGCTCGCCTAGGGCCACCCAAACCTCAGAGCCAGCCCTGATTCAGACCAGACCTAAGGCTCACGCCAAAAGCACAAAGTAGGGGTTTATGAACTTATCACAAGTGAGCTTGTGGTGATTGCAGGACACACCCATTTGATGGGGTTGAAGAACTACTTGATGGGACCACGCATTATCAAGTGGCCTAGAAGTGATCGATGAAAGATCGATCCAATAGATATCACTCCCTCTCCTCTCTCACTTGTCTTGTAAGATTTTTTTTTTAATTATTTCTGATTAAGCAAAAGGCCACCAACAACAGGAAATAACAAGAAGAAATAGGTACTGCAACAATGACAGGAGATTTCCTTTCCAAATTTTGATATAGAAATTCAACTGTTTGAACTACAAGTTGAAGGAATCAAATGCTTACAATATATTTTGGAAATTAAAAAGAAAAACTCCCCAACACATTTTACTACCTAACCAGAGTACCAAACCACTTTCACTACTAGCAGCATCAATACTAGTGTTTGTTGTTTCTTAGATCTTACCATTTCCATTTCTATTGGCAATGTAGCAGCAGTTCCTAGTTGCAGCTGGCCATGACTTTTTTCGTCTTTCTTCTTTCCAAAGATTGTCTCCATCTCTTCAAGGGTTCTGCCCTGAGTCTCTGGTAAGAATATGTAGAAGAAGATCCATGAAACCATAGCAAGCCCAGCAAACATAAAGAAGGTCCCCCCAATTGTAATGGCCTTGTATAAAGATATGAAAGTCATCCCAAGTACGCCGCTGGTGACACAGTTGATACCAACTGCCAAGCTCATCCCTTGAGCTCTGAGCCTCAATGGGATGACCTCTGGGCTGTAGACCCAAGTGATTGGTCCTAGGCCGATCGAGAATGATGCGATGAAGGTTAGAACAACATAATGCTGACCGCGATCGGTCCAACTAGCTTCTTATCAGAATTATGGTCGATGATAGTCAATCCAGTCCCCAGTCCCAGTAGGGAGATGATCATGCCCATGGTGCTAGTTAATAGCAGTGGCCGCCTCCCAAACCGATCCACCAGAAACGTGGCTACCAAGATGAATATGGTTTTTGTGAATCCGACTGCCACAGTTGCACCAAGTAGCCCATTTTTGGATTTGATTCCGGCCTTCTCAAATATGCTGGGGCTGTAGAGGACCACAACATTTACACCAGAAGCTTGTTGAAAGAAGTGAATTCCTACAGCAGCAATGAGGATACGGCGAACAGATGGAGATGGCCTAATCAGCAGTTCCTTCCACACACCCTCCCCATGACTGCGCGTTGGGACGGAGACAATGTCATCGGTGCAATGTTGAGGAATTCCAACAGTTTCTTTGATTTCAGAGAGGCGAATTTCGGCCTCCTCCCTACTCTCAGAGGTCTTGTCGAGTACCCGCTTGGCCTCGCCCAATCGGCCTTGCATGACGAGCCACCGGGGCGATTCGGGCATGGCCAGAACGGAGATGGCTAAGAATACTGAGGGTATGGCTCCAACTCCTAGCATTAATCTCCAATTGATGTGGTTTGGGAGGCCAGCGAAGGCAATATTAGAGACATATCCAAGCAAGATTCCTCCATTGATAAACACTTCAGGAAAGGAAGTGAGGAAGCCTCTGGTGGAGGCGGGTGCGACCTCAGCAGTGTAGACCGGAGCGATCATGAGAGCGTAGCCAGCCCCAATGCCGGCAACGAACCTCCCCACCATGAGGAAGGCGTAGTTGGTTGCAAAGCCCATCATCAATGCCCCAACGAAAAATATCACAGCGGCGAAGACGATTGTGTATCGCCTACCAATCCAATCAGAAGTTCGGCCAGCAGCTGCTGATCCAATTAGACAGTAGAAGCTGAGAATTCCCATTAGGACTTCTACCTTTGTGTCGTCTAGCTTCAAATCTTCCTTGATGAACAACACTGCTCCACTCATCACCCCAAAATCTGAGTAATAGAGAGGCAAAGGGAGATGAAAAACAAACCCAAGTGAATATATTTTTTTTCGTTCTTTTAAATTGCATCATCTGTGGATTTTAACTGGCCAAATAGCTAGACATAATAGTAGAATAGAACAAAGTAAACTAGAAATCCTTTTATAGTCTCAAATAAAAGAACAGAAAAATTAAAAATAGATAGAAAAAAGAGGCACTATTCAGCAGGGAGTGAAGAACAGAACCCAAGTTGAGTTTTTTTTTTTTTTTTGCCCCGAACAGAGGGCCTTATTAAGAACCCTTTCATCTTAACTGAATAAGAGAACACAAGTAACTAAATTTGAGATCTCATACAATCTCAGAGAAGCCAAAAGGAAACATTTCCACACACACACACACACAGAGAGAGAGAGAGAGAGAGAGAGCATTTTAATTATCGGTGAGAAAGAACACTGGTAAGACACTATCTTTGAATTGGATTAATTTTGGATACTAAGCGCCACATCTTCCTGGCATCATAATATTAGAAAAGTAACTAGACTACAGATCTCTTGCAATCTAACATGAAAGAAGAATACACGACTTATTTTATTGCGGGTCTTCGACCGCTAAAAAAGGAGAAAAACATCACTCACCATAGCCCAAGAGAATCGAAGCCATGGAAGCAAGCATCGTGCAAGCAAATGCGTACTTGTTCTTTCGATGCTTCTCTGGCACCGGCTCCATCGCCTTTGCTAGATTCTGCGTCCCAGAAGCATCAGATGTGGCACTCTTTTGGTCATTCTGCTCACCCATTTCTCAAGAGAACCTCAGTTTCACTGCAGAGAATTTCTGTAGAGAGCTGAGCTGAAGGAAGAATGTTATAGCACACTGAGAAGAGTCAAGCAGCCAAGAACAGCAAGTACTCAGAATCTTGGAAAAAAAAAAAACTAGATTGAAAGAGATTGCAGCAACTTGATTGAGTATATGCACTCATCTAAACACATACTCCACGTCTAGAATTGACAGAAAAAACTTCTAGAAAAGATTGATCAGACCTCTCCGCAGGCAATTTTTTCTATTAGTTTTCCAGGTTTTCCTGCCCACTTTGGCTGGTCCAAGAAAAAATGATCCATTAATTATTCAATAATTCCCCTTTGATTGGTGCCATGATTTTGATTGACCTGTTTGGCATCTATTGCTACTTTATTAAAATTTCGGTAGAGGGGGCTAATACCAAGGGTTAGTTTTTTTTTGAAGGCCCATCTGGATGCATTTAGTCGTCGGGGATAATGATGATAAGGTCTTATTCTGGACCACCATTAACTTTTTCTGCATAAAATGAAATTGCATTACACGATACATTTAAACATAATTTTGGTCAAGGATTAAAAGCTACAATTAAGATTTGATTACAGAAATAAAAATGCGAAAACTCTGATTTTGATATATTTGGATATAATACTATTTTATTTTAAAAGCTCAGTACTAAAAATTTTGCCATATATGTGTGCCTATAATCATCTGCGTATCCGTAATTTGCCATATATGTTTTTTTTTTATTTTATCAATAACAAAGAAAGAGCTTTCATTAAAAGGATAAATAACAAGTGAAAGTGAACGAAAGAAGAAGAAGAAGGTACAAGAGCATTATACCCCCACCCCCATACACACAACACAACTACATCGTGATACCCTCCCAAGCAAACAACCTCTCAACTATTTAGATTACCGCTTTATATGTGACAGTATGCATGTTTTAAAAGTCATTTTTTTGTTTATATTAGTTTATATTGTTATATAATATAAGTTCTTATATTTATAGAATATCAAATGTAATCTTATATTACTTTCTTGATCTTTTGAAAGATATGGTATATGAGACATGCTAGAGAAATTCAACACAGATTATGCGGATTGCGGGCTCACCGATAACGGTCTGGATTAGGGACCTGCAAATCAACTTAGTAAGGTCTGATTGAGGAATTTGTTCGGAAATCAATCTACTCCAATCATCCTCACATTAGACATGTGGGTCTTACCAACACTTACATTATTTAGTGCTATTGTTAGTAAGATTCAATTCAGCAATGGATGAGGATCTAACCAGAACTGAGTTCAGAAGCGTAAGGTGTGTGTGAGAGTATAGATCGAGAAGGATGACAATGAATTAGCTATTCTTAAGAATGAGGTTGAGATGATAGGTTTTTTTTTTTTTTTTTTTTTAAAAAAAGGGGGTTCAGACAATTGAGCATGCTCTATTCCATTGTATTTTTGCCAGACTTGTCACTTTGAGATAAGATCTAATAATATTCTAAAAAAATGGTATCTTGGATTGGTCAACTCCTTGCTTTGATTCAAATCATGCTGTCCCCCATGTTAACTATCAGCTCTCTAAAACATGGATTCTAGAATTGTGGTGTAAAATTTGGAATGGTAGGAATAATTGCATTTTAAGGATATGGTCCTATTATAATTACTAAATGTGCTGATCAGGTCATGAATTCCTCTAAATGCTATACCGTGACTCCGTGAGAAATGACTAGACAAGGGAAGAAGATGACCATTGATTCTCCATTGCATGGGTCACTGATGGGTCTTACAATGGTGGAAAGAAATAAATAAGAAAAGAAACGGAGGAAGAGGACAAATGGAGGAGTAACAGGGGAGACTACCCACAATCACTACGGACAAGGAAAATTGAAACAGAGTAGAAAGAATAGATTATAAAAAGAGAACCGGATTTTGGGGATAAAAAACAGCATTAACAGATTCACCCATATCAGTGAAAGTGGGCAGTACAGTAAGGAACAAAAAAAGTTGGCAGGAGGTCCTCAACCATTAACATTGAAAGTTTAGGTCCTTTGTCATCGTATCCATTTCTAAGGTTTTTTTTTTTCCTAAATACATATATTTTTATTATGCAGATATCAAAATGGGCCATGAAACACATTTAAATCCCTAATACCTGATCTATAAATTAATTCTTGCTCTTTGATTAAACAATGCTTGCAAACTAAAACAACAAATGGGCAAGATCGTTTTACTTTATTTGAGTTGTTATCAATTCTAGATTTTTTAGTCATGATCCACACTGCGGGCAGGGGCAGGCCTGCATGATACAAACCTGCGGCGGTCGCCCAGGTCTGATCGAAAATGGCCTACGGCCCATGCCTCATTCTACTTTTTATTTTTGACTATTAGATAGAGATTGGATATAGGGGTGGACCTACATGATACAAACCTAGGCGGTCACCCCAGGTCTGATTCAAAATGGCCTATGGCCAATGCCCCATTATAGTAAAGTCTTCACCCCACCCGAAGTTATGAATTATTTATACTTAATCCGCCAAAAAAAATAAAAAATAAAAAATAATGTGTTTAACCCATGTAATAAATGGAGATTGTTGCTAATCAGTGTTAATTTTGACCTTTTCAATTTACCATTATTCGCCCCACCCAAATAAAGATCTTGGGTCCGCCTCGAACTGCGGGTGATACCATCGGGTCGGATGTTACGGTTTGAATTGGTCAGGGAGGAGTATTGCCACCATCATGCTTAAATTAAACTATATTAACGATTTGGGTCCATTTTCTATTGTTATTATTATTAGTTGTCCACACTTCTATTTGTCTTTTCTTTTCTCCACATGTTTTAATTTAGCTCATCACTAATTTCCTAATACATTTCTCAGGGCACATGTGAAATAGCCGCCGAGTCCATGTCTTGAGTGTGTAATTTCTCAGTGGACATCTTGAGAGTGAAATTTAAATATTTTGCTAGATGTGGTAATGGAAAGAGGAAAGAGTGAACATCTATCTTCAGCGTGCGAAATTCATATTTATGAACCCCTTCCCCTTTATATTTCAAAATTTTCAAAATTATGGTTTTTTTTTTAACATTAGTTTTATAATAAAAATTCTTTGGACCAGGACCAAATATTAGATTAGTACATGTCAAGAAAGAAATCCTTCAATTTTATGAATCTTACCCTAAAACAAGCCATTAGAATATAATTGGATGATGGAAAAACAAAGGAAATTAAGAAAAGAAAATGATTGAATCTGTAACATCTACAATTTAATTGGTTCAAGTTAGTGCTTATTGAGATGGGTTCATAGCCAAGGGAGCTTTCAACACCTACCGGACAGCAGTGCAAATTCTACATATTTCAAACTACTGATCAAGTGGGCTCCACTTTGATGTGACTTGGTGTGTGCAAATTCTACATATTTCAAACTACTCATCAAGTGGGCTCCACTTTGATGTGACTTGGTGTGTGCAAATTCTACATATTTCAAACTACTCATCAAGTGGGCTCCACTTTGATGTGACTTGGTGTGAAAACTTGGTTATGGGTCATGATCAACTTCTTTTGTTTTTGCATTTTTTAACCATCCTGTTGCATGGAGTCCAAATATAATATAATAAAAAAAAAAAAAAAGCACCAACGTGAGGTGCCCTTTGTAATGTTGGGAAAAATCCGGAAACGGTGGTGTTTTACTTTTGCAACTTTAATAATAAAGTCAAGTGAAATAGAGTTGATTTTGAAGAAATAATAAAATATAAGTGGATTATAATGGTATTTTAGTTTTAGTTGTTTGTTATTGAATCTTTTTAACTTTTTGAATGTAAAAGTAGAGTTTTTTTTTTTTTTTTTTTGTATTTTAGTGGATAAATTAAAGGTGGTTGTTTTTTTACTTGTTTTGAAAGAGATTGAGAGAGTTTTGAATTAAAGTTCTTTTGCTGTGACATCTTGTCTGAAAATTGGAGGTTTTACTTGACTTTTAGTATGCCCGTAAAGTGTGTCAAACTAGAAGGAAGAAGGATGGGGTTTGTGGGGCCTGCTAGAATGCATCCATGATCCCAGTACATGGTTGTAGTATGACTAGCATCAAATCCCCGTGCGATAAGGAATGCATCAAACTCCTATGTAGCTTTAAGGTACTAATCTATTAGGGCCTGTTTCTTTCCAAGCATTTCTGACAGGAATTCAGGCTGTCTGTGAATTCCTGAATTCCAGTCAGAAATGCTATGTTCATTTACTAGAATTCGCAGCATTTGAGGCAAACAGTATTTTGGAATTCCAAAAAAGTGGAATTTCCAAATGCTAGCCCTTGCTCCAGCATTTATAAATTCTGGCATTCCGGGAGGCTTCCTTAGAACTCCGGCTCTCTCTGACGGTGCAAGGTCATCTTCTCCACTGCACCTCTAAAAAAAAATCAGATCTGGTTATCTTCTTTCTTTCCACTCCTTTCATATATCTGGTTCATGAAACCCAAAACCTCCCAAATCCACACCTTTCTTTTGATCTCATCTCAATTTCATTTTCATCTGACATCTTTCAAAACCATACCATCCTCCTCAATGCTTGTACAAGAAATCCATCTCCTCCTACATCGAGACCGAATAAACTCTAGAATTCATGTATCAAACCTCTTTGGACAGAACTGAGATGAAGATCATTACAATTTACAGAGATTCTCAGGCAGAAATTCTAGGTTTAAAAGAAACGGAGAATTTAGGAATGCTAGAATTTGTAGCATTTCAAAATTCCAGCTTCTCAAATTCTACAAAATCCAACAGACATGAATTCCAAGAATTCTTTCAAATAAACAGGCCCTTATAGTCCTCCCAAGTTGCTCCTTAAGTTATAAAATTAAACCTGCAGTATGTACCTTTCAACCAAAGTAAATGATGAAGAATAAATTATCACAAGAATGCATGTAGTTGCTATACACGACACTTGTCACCTACTATATCCCACAATTATGGCAATATCAGATTGATTGCTTTCATTCGATAAAAACACATGGTCTGTCATTTGAATGATCTAAGTTTGGAAAGGTGCATGGGCCGGAGACCTGCACGCTGCAGGTCCTTCTCATGGATTCTTCTTCTTTTTTTTTTTTTTGGAAAAAGTCATTCTCATTGGATATAGATTGTTTCTCTTGAATTCTGAAACATGGGCCACCAGATGGTCACAACATCAAGTAACATAATAGCAAAGTTCATCTTGATTAATATACTGGGTATCACATACCTATTTGCTACTCCAGAGTTTTTAAAATGGTAAGGCATTGCTATCGAAGATTTAGAGGGCTAGACCATGGTGATGCCCATCTTAATCAATGAGCCCGGTGTCACACTCATCACAGGAAAAATACCTTACTCAGCATTTCTCGACAGTGAGAGGCCTGTATTATGAGGCATGACTTAAGAGGTGGTCCTTAATGCTAAGACTTATTTTTCAAGCGTTAAGAGGCATGACTTAATAGGCGTGTATTATGGGGCATAGTAAAGAGGTGCAATGCGACTTGCAACCCCTAACTAAATTTAAGAGATAAGTATTAGTCCTTCCATATACAATGCCGAAGTGGCTCTAGGAGAAGGGGGATTTGTCTTTTTTTTTTTCCTTCTGTTATCTCTAACTAACATCCAGCTTTAACTTTTAGAGTAGGACAAACCGTGGATTAGGATTTAGGGGTTTTGGCAAAGCTCAATATGATTCAATCATATTATCTTAATCCTTGAATATAAGGCCACGACGATTAAAGGACATAATAAATTAGTAATGCATTCTTATTACGAATTTTTATTGGAGGATGACTAATAATCAGTGTTGAATTTGGCAGAATATTATTTCACAAAGGTAGGTGTACGTTGGGTGATGTAGCTTTTGAAAAAAAAAAAATCTTCCTAAGTTGGAGCCCAAATAAATGCTACTAGAATTTCAATCATTTGCAATGATTAATAGTATGAGCCATTTCTAATTTTCATCTTAGCCATCTACTTCAAAGTCATATGGACTGATGACTTCTCAATATACTCTTTTTTTATGTGCCTCCTTGAAATTGTGAGACGAGATTTTTTTTTTTTTTATTATTATTGGAGGGTTCCTAACCCTTTGGGCTTTGGTAGGACTAATCCCTCTAGGTCCAAAGGGAAGCCGGATAAATATTCCTGTGATTTCAAGATAGTAGTACTAATGGACTCTGATGATGCCAAAAACAGGGATTCGGACACCACCGGTCAGATAATTAATGCTATGCAATAAATGAAGAGAGATGAGAGATTTATAGTGGTTCGGTCAAGCGTGACCTACGTCCACTTCAAGATGGTAATCTTTGATTAATGTCGAGGGTTACAAATATGAGAAAGTAGAGAGAAAAACCCTTTCCTCTCAAGTGATGAGAGGGCTCTATTTATAACTCTTTCCCACCAGGTGGGGATGCAATCGGTTCAACGTCTCTTTGGAGCGTCAGACGTGTCCTTGAGGATCGAGCCAGGTGGAAGGCATGTGAGATCCTCTCCGTGAGACTTGGTAAATGCAGGTTAGGGGAGGACTTCGTCGCGATGACTTGGAGCCTGCGGTGACGAGGCTTCGTTTAACGAAACCTGGATCTCAACGGAGCTATTCCGGCCTGACCCAGATCCCAGACGGACCGGGTCACTTGGACCTGACTCGCTACCGCGATCCAGATTGGGCTTGACTCATCATTTGCCCCCTCAATGCCCCGTGCCCAAATAATTTTTTGAAAGGGGGGCATTGGTAGATTCAGGTCTCTTCTCCCTCCAAAATCCTTTTCCTCTTTTCCGATTTTAATTCAGGTATGGGCGAGCTTTGGAACCGGCCAGGGGGAGAAGGCCTGGGCGCCTGGGGGACAAGTTCCTGGGCGTAGGCGCGAGTGGCTCCATCTTGGACACTCGCCAGTCGGCGGTCGGACGTGATCTGCGCTGGGCGTCCGTCAGGCCGCGGACGCCCCTGCGGCGACGCTGGCGCCTCCGGCAATCCCACAATAGGTGAGGAGGAGGTGATGGGCATCGCGGGCGTTGCGCTGGCTGCCTCGGGCGAGGGAGGCGCAGGCAGCGTTGTGGGCCCCCCTTGGGCGAGCATCCACGGCGAGGAAGAGCTGGGCAGCGTCGTGCCCCCCCCCCCTTGGGCGAGCAGCCACGGCGAGGGAAGCACGGTCCACCGCGGGCGAGGGGGGAGAGGTTCCCATGGGCGGCGAGCCTCTGGCTGCGTTGGGCGAGGGTGGCACAGCAGGCGCGGGCGAGGGCGGCGAGGTCCCCCCTTGGGCGAGGAGCAAGGGCGAGGTGGCTGCCATGGGCGCGGGCGAGGTCCCCCCTTGGGCGAGGAGCAAGGGCGAGGTGGCTGCCATGGGCGCGGGCGAGGTCCCCCCTTGGGCGAGGATGACTGCCATGGGCGCGGGCGAGGTCCCCCCTTGGGCGAGGAGCAAGGGCGAGGTGATGCCCCCTTGGGCGAGCAGCCGAGGCGAGGGAGGAGAGGTTGGGCGAGATCCCCCCTTGGGCGAGCAGAGAAGGACTTGGGCGCCCGGGGGAGTCCGGGGCGCCCGAGGGATGCTTTGGGCGCCGAGGGACTTGGGCGCCCGGGGGAGTCTGATCCCGTGGCGGACGTGTATTCATTTTGATGTCTATGGTGATGTGCTCCTCGACCCTGGGCGCCATGATGATGGGCGCCCAAGTGAGGTGCTTCTCTACCCTGGGCGCCATGGTGATGACGCCCGGTGAGGTGCTTCTCGCCATGGAGCATGCCTCAGCCAAACTGATGATGTCTATGGTGATGCCGATGACAACTTTGAGAGTAATTAGAGGGCAGGGGACTCTATTTTTTTTTTAACTTGTAGCACTAATAGAAAATGATTTTATTAATCCATTGTTTAGTGCTACACAAAATTAACAAAACCAAGCCCCCAAACCCTCACTACTTTGACTCTCTTATGGTATTACTGGAAATTCATTTTCAACAGTTCCGCGTTCCCTGGCAATGTGTTCAACCACTGCATCGCGAGGAGTGAATGCTTGTCTGTCTCTCTGCGGAGCAGGACCGCGTTGGTCTCTGACAGGTAGCCTCTCTGTCCTGCTTCGCTTGTTGCTTCTATCCTTCCTTTCCTCTCTGTCTCGCCCCTTCCCGTTGTCGACTGCTCTGGAGGACTCCCCTCGCCTAGCCCTTGTGGTATCTTCAGCATTTATATACTTCTGAACCTTTGTTAGTAGCTCTGGCATGCTTTTTGGCGGGCGTTTCATCACTGAGAAATGGAATCTCGATGAACGGAGACCTCCGAGGAAGGCTGTCATGGACACCTTGTCGTCAGGCTCTTCAATTTGAAGCACCTCCTCGTTAAAACGAGTGAGGTAACTCCTGAGGCTTTCATTTGTATCATGCTTTATGCTGAGCAGGTGTGTGGCAGGCTTCTGGTGGCGACGTCCTCCGATGAAATGTGACACGAAGGACTTGCTTAATTCCGCAAAGGTGGCGATGGAGGTAGGGGCGAGATTGGCAAACCACTGCCGGGCGGAACCCTTCAATGTGGTTGGGAATGCCCTACACATATCTCGTCAGGGATATTATGCAGCTGCATTTTGGTTTGTACGTCTCCAGGTGGTCCAATGGATCCTTTCTTCCATCAAAGGTCTCCATGGACGGCATCTTGAACTTTCGGGGAAGCGGGTAGTTCACCACATCGGGCTTGAACGGTGTGTTCGTTCGCCCGACTAGATGATCCACTGTCTCCGGTGCCTTCGCCTTCATGGCGTTGTAGACTTCTCCCAGCTGGTTTTGCATCTCCTTGATCTTTTCGTCCCAGGGATTATGGGGTTCTCTGGAAGGACCAGGGAGATAGCTTTCCTCCCCCACTGTATTATTTTCACTTCCCCCTTCTTGGAAGTGTGGATCATCAGCCTGAGGTTCTGCAAACTGGGCTCCACCTGGAGGTGGAGGCACTGCATGATAAGCCTGACCTTGAGGATCAACCAGGATCGGGCCAGGTGGGGGGGGCCAAAGGAGCGCCGGCAGAGGCATCCTGGGCGCGATGGAGCTGCATCATCGGGGAACTCCTCGACCCCGGGCGCCATTGGGATGGGCGCCCAGGTGATGGAGAGTGGGCTGGGCGCCCATACGAAGTCCTCTGCCCTGGGCGCCCAGGGGATGGGCGCCCGGGTGAGGTGCTCCGTTTCGTGGAGCAGTCGGGCCCCGCGGGCGTGTTGCCTCCTGCCCTGCGAGCATAAGCTGGAGGATTTGCTGGTTTTGAGTCACCAGCTGCTGCATGGTCTCCATCATCTGTTGTGGAGAGGGAGTAGGAGCGGGGGTAATCGGGACAGGATTACCCGGTGGAGGACCGTTCTCTCCCTGTCTGGGAGAGTTTGGCTGAGCGTTAGGGCCCGGACCCGTAGTTAGGCCAGGGTTATCCTCTCGTCTTACAGACCTCGTGCTGATCACCATGATTCTAACAAGGGGTTTGAATTTTTTCGTTTCCCACAGACGGCGCCAAACTGATGATGCCAAAAACAGGGATTCGGACACCACCGGTCAGATAATTAATGCTATGCAATAAATGAAGAGAGATGAGAGATTTATAGTGGTTCGGTCAAGCGTGACCTACGTCCACTTCAAGATGGTAATCTTTGATTAATGTCGAGGGTTACAAATATGAGAAAGTAGAGAGAAAAACCCTTTCCTCTCAAGTGATGAGAGGGCTCTATTTATAACTCTTTCCCACCAGGTGGGGATGCAATCGGTTCAACGTCTCTTTGGAGCGTCAGACGTGTCCTTGAGGATCGAGCCAGGTGGAAGGCAGGTGAGATCCTCTCCGTGAGACTTGGTAAATGCAGGTTAGGGGAGGACTTCGTCGCGATGACTTGGAGCCTGCGGTGACGAGGCTTCGTTTAACGAAACCCGGATCTCAACGGAGCTATTCCGGCCTGACCCAGATCCCAGACGGACCGGGTCACTTGGACCTGACTCGCTACCCGCGATCCGGATTGGGCTTGACTCATCAGACTCAATCTTCAATTTTTGAATGAGGGAAAATCAAGATCGATACCAATACTTCTAGCTCTGAAAAAGAGAATAATGCAGTCGTCACAACTTTTCTAACCCCTTAAAATTTACCGTGGGACAAGATCAAGCCTTGAAATGCGAGGGTGCGTGCGTGAACAGAACCTGCATTTTAGTATAGGAAGTGAAGCCCCACAGCACTAGAGGATCCGAATCTTTTTGTCTAGGTTAGGAGGGGATACGAATCTTTTTTTTTTTTCCATTTTTTTCTTTTCAGAAAGACAGACACCATATTATAATTCATAACATCACATCTTATCTGTAAAAAGGACAAAATCTCCAAGAAAATACCCTTTTTTTTTTGGTTTTTGTCTGTTGGTCTACCTACAAAACCTTTGTCGTCTTGTGTGAGTCTTCAGTTTCCTCATCAAAAAAGTTAAAAATTCCAATATACTGGGCACGTGGAACATTGTTGTTTGAATTTTGGGCTATCAAGTGGGCCCACGTCTTTGGTTGGACATTTCTGGGATTAAGATCATTTGTTTGCCCCAATTCACACTTGAGCTGGTTTGTCTACAATAATGAGGAATCCATGGTTGGACTTGGACTAGCTCTATCCACAGTAGGAATAGAGAAACTTGACCCGACCCACTAATCCGACTCTAATCAGACCATCTTTGAACCATCTAAGTCAACTCAGATTAAATACGGGCCGGTCACAATTAAGGTTTTTATAATCCACTAAAAGATGGGTCCACATAACCCATATCTTTTCAAAAAATGTCATTTTTATAAATAATAACTTAATTTTTAGATTTGCAAGTCAACACCACATGATATTCTATTGGGTTTACTTTTACTAGTTTTTTATATTTGTTATTAATAAAAACATATACTCACATACATACATATATATACACATTATTTCATATTTCAATATAAGCCACTCTTTATTCATCCTTTTATGTGTCTCTCTATGTTAATTTATGTTAAAAACATTTTATGTATAATCAATCACCTTTGTAAGTGCAAAAAACTATGACTCACAAAATTGAGGGTGCCTAATAGGACATATCCGAGTAGAAGAAGATGATCTGCTGCCTCAGGACCTGAAAGGGAAGAAGAAACAGTCAGAGGACCTTGGCCTGGGCGGCGCAAGGCTCTACGATGCCTAAATCAGTACGTGAACTGGAACAAAGGAAGGAGAGGAAGAAGAGAGGCAGAGTAACGACTCTCAAGTGTGTAGGTTGCGTACCTTGCATGTGAAATGGGCTCTATTTATAGAGAATTCTTGATGACGTTTTGGATGATATTTTGATGTGGGTCCCATGATTTGATAGGGAAGTCTCTATTAGCACACAAAGTAATAAATGCGGTCCATATCAGCCCACAAAGTAATAAATGCCAATCGGATCAGCCCACATTGCATTTAATGCATGTCATGTTGGGTCAGGTCCTGTTAGAGGCCTTTGGCGGTAGAGGTCCCATCGGATCCATCCTCGGGCCTTGACCTGATGTGGCTACAGCTGCTTGATGCCGCGCTGTCAGTGATCTGACGAAGATTGTGGACGGCTGGATGTCGCATCTGTCCTACTGGCTCGCGCCTCTATTGTACTACGTATCTGATGACATGGCGAGCGTGGGGCGCGAGTGGGGATTCTTCTTGACTTTGGCTTCTGTCCCGGCTCCTTTGGCCGGGGTCCCCGGCTCCTTTGGCCGAGGTCGAGCTCTTTAGCCGAAGTGGGCCCCTGGTAGCCGAGCTCGGCGCTAGCAGCCAAAGTCTGTCTGATTTCGGCTGAGGCCTCTGTCCCGGCAGCCGAGGCGAGTCTGGGTGCCACGTGGATGGCACGTGAGAGTGCTTAATCCCATCTTATGGCCGTGATTAGCATAACCCTGGATCTTTGAAAATCTCCCCACACAATTGCCCCCTAGCTTATGACTTCTTAAGCGCCCTAGCCTTTAGGGGTCAGAAGCTAGAGAATCCGTCTGGAGATACTGCGATCATTGCTTGGCACCGCTTCAACTTCTCCGAGGCAATAAATGTTGCGTCCTGTTCGCCCCGGGAAATGAACTGGCGGCTACACGTGTCGCTTCTTCACTGATCATGCCGTCAAATCGATGAGACAGGCGCGGATCGCGAAGCTTGCCTTTTTCGAATTCATAAATGGCGCCCAAAGAGGGCTTCCTTCCCCTATAAATAGGGTTGCCTTCCTCCGTTCTTCTTGCTGATTTTCTTTGCCCTTACCTTCAATTCCCGATCTGGTCTTCGAACCCTGCTTCGGTTTTCATTTGCCTTCTCGAGATCTTTTTGTAGAGCTCTGGCGAGGACGACCGAAGGGCGTACCCAGGCTGATTCCTGATTCGCGCTTCTGCTTCAGTAAGTGACTTCGTGCCCCTGTCTTTTTTAGGGTTTCTGTTCGCCTTCTCCTTTTTGTAGAGATGGCCATCCCTAGGTTTCAGTTAGACACAGATGAGGGCACGGCTAGGTTTAGGGCTACCTTCAATATCCCAGAAGGGGTCCGCCTCAGGCCGGCGACTCCCTGCGACCACGCCCTGCGCTGCTGGTCCTGCGGCTGGATGTCGTTCCCTTTGATCTCTGTGATCGAAGGTGGCGTAAGATTTCCTCCGCATCCCCTGCTGAGAGCCTGCCTTGACGCCTGGTCCATCACCCCTTGCCAGCTGATGCCCAATGGCTTCAAGGTCATCATGGGCATGGCGAGACTGAACGAGATCTTGGGGATCAACCTGGGTGTCCATGACATCGAGGACGTGTATGACATCTGCAAGGTTGGGGGCGATAACTATTATCTTCGAGTGAAGCAGCTCCGAAAGGGTTTCGTCCTGGCCTTGGAGGATTCTAGTAAAAACGCTGAGGACGATCTCTTCTGTGTTTCGAGGGACTGGGAGTTCAGCGCTGGTGAGGACAGGACGCTCAGGGTCCCTCGCCATCTCGAGGCCGTCCCACGTAAACACCGACCCCTCATTCTGCTCCTTTTGCTTATCTTCTCTGTTGCCGAACTGATACTCTTATTATTTGCTGTGCAGAACTGCGAGCGAGGCAGCGCCGGGCTGCGAGTGACGGTTGGACAAAGAACGTTGCTAACCACAGAAAGGTCGAGAGATACGCCGGGCACGAGAACAGATTGGCCTGGAAATTGTTGGGATATACGCCGAGGTACCGCGGCCATTACAAGAGGACTGGGGCGGTGTCTGAAGACGAGCTGCAGCCCAATCTCCCTCGTGTTACTGTGGCCGTGCCTGCGGGCGTGCCTTTGATCGATCCTGCTGCGAGCCAAGCTGCCTCTGGCACTGAGGCATCCACTTCTTCTAGTTCGGGGTCGCCGAGTTTAAGGGAGGTAGTGGACGCTTATACATCCGAACCGGAGGAGAGGATGGAGGGCAGCTCAAGAATGCCTGGAACCATGGACATGGCGGCCAAGTTTAGGCGCGGGTCTTCGTCTTCTGCAACGCTTTCTCCTACCAGTGCCCGCGTTGCTTCGGGCTCGGGGGGAGCTGTTGTTTCTTCTGCCCTGGCTACTGCCCCGATCGAAGGAGTGCGGAGGCGCTCGCCGGATCGTCCGAGGGACGGGTCGCCGCCGAGGAAGAGGTCCAAGGCGGGGGAGAATGAATCAGGGGTCGAGCAGGCCCCTAAAGACAAGGCGCCTGCGCGCACCTCTGGAGGCAAGACACCCCCTGGAAAGAGTGCTCCAGTGAGCAGGGTAGCTGCTGAGACGGCTCGTGACCTCAGTGTCACTGCAGGGCAAGGGTCCGAATCGGCCTACGGACCTCATACTGCCCCGGCGGCATGGAGGCCTAGATTGGAGACCCAGCCCGGGAAACCTTTGAACGTGGAGGACCGGGTGCAAGGGAACTGTCTCGTCATCGGGGCTCTTGCCAAAGCCTGTGCCTTACCGCTTGACATGGAGGTGCACGCGAAGTATGATAATAAAAGTCTGCTGGGCTCGGCGATCCAGGCTGCTCTCCAGGCGAGTACGCTTGATGCTTCCTTGATGTATTTCATTTCGGCTACTCCCATCTGACTTGTTTCCGTTTGCAGAACGTGCAGAGGCTTCAGTTAGTAATGGAGAGGAGCGACAAGAACGTCTCCAGGGTCAACCAACTGGAGTCCGAGAGGGAAAAACTGAAGAACGAGCTAGGAGAGCTGAAAAAGAGCAGTGCTGAGGCGACTGCGCAGTTGGGTGTGGCGTTGGCCGGCATCGCCGATCTCACGTCGGCAACCCATCAATTGAAGGGCGAGATCTGGGAGAAGACGAGGAGGATTGCCGAGCTGGAGGTGGAGCTGGCCAGAGCAAAAGCTGATTCGGCGGCTGAATCGTCGAGGCAGCGTGGCGAAGTTCTCGCTGGTCGTGCTGAAGTGGAGAAGCTGAAAAAGGAAATCGCCGAGTTGAAGAGGGAGAACGCCGACCTCAAGTCCTCGCGGGAGGCTGAGGCCCAGTCTTCCTTTCAGCAGGGGGTGGACCGGGCTACAAAGGAGTACGAGAGGCAGGTGGAGGAGATCACCTCCATTCTGTTCGAGGAGGGATGTCTGGCTGCACTGAAGCGCGCAGGGGTTCCTGAAGACCACCCGGTTTATCAGGACCTTGATGGACCGCGCTCCCGGATGCCCGGGGTTCCTACCGAGGTCGGCGGACGTGGGAGTCCGTTTGGTTCCGACCCTTTCGTAACCGGGGGGCAAAGGGGGCGTGCATCAACATTTCTTTTTTTTTTGTGGGTGTGCCAGATTTTCTCTTTTTACTTGGAATTGCAAGTGGTGATCCGGAGATCAACCTTCGCAAGTAAAAAGGAAATCAACTTCTTTCAAGTTTTCCATTGCACATATATTTAAGAAAAGAGACATTTTTCTTGGTTTGCCGTGAAAGGCGATTTTTTTGGCATTTATAGCCGATTTTGGCATTTATAGCCGATTTTTGGCGTTTATAGCCGATTTTGGCGTTTATAGCCGATTTACAATCCTTATCAACAATGAAAGACAAGAATTGAGATTTTTGTCTCTTTTAAAAAAAATACAAACTACAATGAAAAGCAAGAAAAGGAGGATCTAACTTCTCAGGAGATAGTGGGGGACTCGTCTAGATTGACGGTCGCAAGCCATATGTGGGCTTTGCCATCATCCATGCAGATGAGAACAGAAGATGCTATTGATTCGCTTGGCTTGGCTATAACCTCGGGTTTTTAGAGGACAAAGACCAAAGGAAGGTCCTATGTCCAATAAAAAGCCGAGTAGACGGGCTGAAAAGCCACATCTAAGCCATTGGAGGTAGGGGGAGAAGGCAAGGACCTTGGGGGGGGGTACCCCCCAAGGGACTTTTGTCACCTTGTTGCGGTGGCCGGTGTAGAATTTCCGCAGAGTTTTCTCTCTTTTTCCTTTCTCTGGATTTCTGTCTGCTGTCTGTTGATGTTGTGTGTGTCTGTGCTTTTTTCTCTGATGTTTTTGATGTCCTTTCTTCTTGGAGAGCCCTCTTATTTATAGGCTTTTAGGTAGCCTTTTAGGTGGGTTTATGGGCTTTTATTGTCATTAAGCCGCATAATGGGAGGAGTTACAAAATTGAATTGTTTATTTTGTAACTCCTTTTTCTTGGCTTCTGATTGGCCGGAGGAGATTGAGGGCATTTAATCGCCTTTAATCGCCATGATGGGAGGAGTTTCATGGGTTAAATGCCATGAATCTCTTGACTTGTAACTCCCGAATGCTTGCTTCTGATTGGGCCGTCCAAAGAAATGGATTAATGACTGTAATAAAGCTAGTCAATTAATCGCATTAAGTGGTCGCCGAGCAGCTGAAGAGTCGCGGGCCGTGCCACGTCTTTTGGGATTCTTCTGTTGATGATCATTGATGGATCTTCATGTAGATCGACATCAGATGATCATGTAATTTCAGGTGTTTGTTGCCAACAGCGGGTCGGTGCCATCTGTCCTGTCGATTTCTCGATCGGTCGGGTAGAAAGCACACTTTTTTTTGGTTGACCGGGTGGCGATCAATATTGTTTTCGATACTCTTGATGATTTACCCGTGTTTTGGACGGTTGTCAGAGGACTTGGTGTCTCAAAAGCATGAATTTTAGAAAGTACCAGAGGCTGGGCTCCTCGAATCGCGAAAAAAACGGCGAAAACAGGGGTTTCCGGGGCTTTCCCGGCGACCCCGGGTTCCAAGGTCGCCGGCGACCCTGGCCCAGGGTCGCAGGGGCCTGGTCTGCGACCCTGGGGGGTTTTCCCCCTTTCGTGTCCCGTTTTGCGTCCGTTTTTGCAGTTTTTTGATTCTTTTTCTTCTGTACTTTTCCTTGACATTTTGACCATTTATTGGCCTAATTTCTTTGTAGGAAACCTGATGAGAATCCTTGCATTTTATTTTGCAAAGTTTCCAATTTCCTGAGAAAGCCGAAGACTTTGTCGCGCAGAGCTGCCGATTTTCCGTCAGAAGCTGAAACTGGGCCAAACGATGTCGGAATGACCTGAAATTTGGTGTGAAGCCTCCTGAGCAATAAATAAGACCAACCATAGGCTTTTGTTTGAGTTTTGAAGCCGTTTGGGGTCCTATCACCTGTAGACTTGCTTTTTGTCGCGATGAAGATGTCGCGGTTTGATGTGCGGTCAACCGATGTCCGATTGACTTGAAATTTGACAGGGAACCTATTGGAGTCATTTTAAGATGATCCATAGGCTCTGTCTTGGAAACCATGGTCCCGGAGAGCTTTTGCCGCCGAGAGCTCCTTTTCAGCTGTCGGAGAAGCAAAGTTAGGCCAAATGATTTTGAAATGGCACGAAACTTCTTGTGTACTCCTCTTTTGGCTGTCTGGTAGAATCTTGCAGTTTTTGTTTGATTCTGACAAGATTTGATTTTTGGAAGCGGCATTGCCTATTTATGGCAGGTTGCGACTTCATGTAGCTCTTTGGATCTTGAAAAGGCAAAGTGACATTTTTGGTGTCAACAAATGCCCCCTCGAAGTACAGCGGCGAGTTGCTTAATTTTTGTAGTCGATGTGCCTCGAAGAGATTTTTGAAGGAGAGCCTATGACTTGACCAAGAGTCTTTGAGCAGTCTTTCTTTTTGGTATTTGTAGCCTTTTGAGCTTCCAGAGGAATTTTATGGTAGTGAAAGGGATCACGTACCATCTCGAGGCAAAGTTTTGAAGATGACATCAGGGATGTGGATTTGGGTTTTGACCTTGTGACCTAACAGGCTATATGTGGCAGGTTAGGGGGTCGGATTTGGTTTTGATCGTGTGACCCAACAAGCTGTATGTGGAATGTTGGGGGATCAATTTTGGTTTTGATCTTGTGACCTAACAGGCTGTATGTGGCAAGTTAGGGGATCCGGTTTTGGTTTTTGGTTTTGGTCTTGTGACCTAACAGGCTGTATGTGGCAAGTTAGGGGACCAGGATTTGGTTTGATTTTTGTGGAATGTCAATTTCAAGATTTTGGCTCAATTTGGTAGATGAGGCTGGATGGTTTGATTTTGGAAGCTCATGGGGCTTGGAATTTTCTTTTGTATGGTCTAATCAACTCAAAAGAGGCATGGAACCATTTTTGTATGCTCTTGGTAAGAGGGATTTCTCTTTGACTAAAAGCCCAAAATTTATTTCTTTTTTTTTTTTTTTTTGTGCCTAGGTGGTCAAACCTGGCTCATATGGGCTAACCCATGGGACCTTAAGCTTTTGAAATGACTTAGATCTCATATGGTGTCATTTTTGTAAAGAATATCCAAAAATATCTCATTTGGATAGAGAATATCCAAGAATATCTTTACTTGGAGAGAATCTCTAATGATCCCTTTATTTTTGGGATAGAATATCTCAAGATATCTTTCTTTTGGGAAAGAATCCGTCATAGATTTCTTTTTGGGAGAAAATCCTTCAAGATATCTTTCTTTTGGGAAAGAATCTTTCTAATTTCTTTCTTTTGGTAAGGTTACTAATTAGTAACACTTACCTCTTTCTTCTTTCCTTCTTTGGTTTGCTCTCCTCTATAAAAGCAAAGAGAAGGTTGGATCTCTTGCTCTTATTACTTTCTTTTGCAATATTCTCAAGAGGGCTTCAAGACCAAGAGTTCTTCTTTTTCAAGATCTTCAAGACTTTTCTTCTTCTTCTCCATCAATGGGTTCAAGTAAGTTCTCCCTTTTTTTTTCAAGAAAACTCCATTGTAGGAAAAATAAAGTTCTTTTTTTTTTTTTTGTTTGTTTGTTTCTTTTCTTTTCTTATTTTTTTTTTCTTTTCCACGTGTTTGCTTCCCTCTTTTTTTTTTTACACGGGTTTTTTTTTTTGCTTTCTTTTCTTTTTTTTCTTTTTTTCTCATGTTTTTTTTTTGTGTGGGCTGTACGGACAGATCCGTACGGATCTGGCCGTACGGCCACGTGGCCTGTGGGCCAGTCCTCATTTTTTTTTCTTTTTTTTTTCTTTCCCCCTTTTTTTGAGAGAGTTTCTTTTCTTTCTTTCTTTTTGTTTTCTTTCCCCTCTTTTTTTTTTAGAGAAAGTTTCTTTTTCTTTCTTCTTTTTATTTTATTTTATTTTATTTTCTTTTCTTTCCCCCTCTCTGTTTTTTTTAGAGAAAGTTTCTTCTTTTTTTCTTTTTTTGCTCATCATGATAATGCATTTTTTTCGCAAACCAAGATATTCATGCATGCATTCAATTTGTAAATTAAATTTGTAGCATGATGTGATAGCATACCTGAAAGTTTTCGCAAATTTGGAAATTTGGAGCTCGCAGTGATGTTGAGCCCTTCCTGATTTTATGGAGACTTTGAGGTTTCGAAAGTTTGGAGTTTTCGGAGCTCGCAGCGATGTTGAGCCCATCTTCAAGCTTTCTTATTTCTTTCGGGATAGTTCCTTTTCTTCGGAATTGCCCCGTCATCATGTCGAAATTTCGCCAGATTTTTTTTAGCGAGATTCTGTCATTTTGATGTTTGATCTTTTTCTTTTCCATCCTTTTCAGGTGGTTCCTCCAGAGCGAACAAGGGTAAAGAGCCTACTACAAGCGTACCTCGTCGATCTTCTAGATCTTCTAATCCGGCCGTTCAGCAGGCTTTTGAGAAGGTCCAGTATGTTGAGAGAAATCTGGAAGAGTGCGACTCCCTCAACAGAGATGAGATGAGGCAGCGACTGATCACTCTCAAGGGAGAGGAATTCTATAAGATCATGGTAAGCAGTCGTCCATGGGTGATGGAAGATCAGAGCATTTTGCCCAAGCCTACCTTCTTCTTTGGTGATGCAGTCCCTGATGACATGACATACCAGAGGAGATGTTTTCAGTTTTCCTTCACAGCAGATGGTGAGAAGAAGACTGTTGCTACCCCGGTCGACGTTTGATCGCACCGTCTCGATTCTGAGCCTTGCCCCCACGTGCCCTAAGAGGGAAGATCCTCCAAGTTGGGTGAGAAGGACAAATGTAATCAAGACCGGGGTTTTTGTTGGCGGTTCTCCTGGATATACGGAGAGGTCGCCTGTTGACATGGACCTGTTGATGCCCTCCAGCGGCTACCAGGGCTCTGATTATCCGTCGGTCGTTTTGAGACCGGTGGGCCTTGGTATTTTCAGTGGTGACGGCAGCAATTGGATCAAGCCTTTCCGACTTCGTGGCCGCTTCAATGCTGACTCCGAGTGGAAGTCGTGGACTGATCGCGTCCTGCTGATTGGTGGCGCCGTTTTGAAGGAAGCCGGGATTTTTGATGCGGTCCGCGCCTTTAGGGAGACCGTGATCTTTTCCGACGAGGCCTTCATGGCTATGCTGGAGTCATTCCTCCCACAAACCAATACCTTCGTTGTGACGAATGGTGAGATTGGTTTTTCTTTGAAGGAGCTGAGCGCTATTACCGGATTGCCCATCCTCGGCAAACTCTATGAGGAGTTTATGCCGATTGACAGCGTCCTCGAGGGGCAGTCTGAGGAGTTCAGGCTTCTGTACTTTCAGCTCGTCGCCTTCTATGATTTTTTGAAGGAGAAGGAGGGTTTGAAAGTTAGATCCAGCAGTTGGAAGAGTTTTAGCTCTTCATTCCCCAACTTTTTTGATAGTAGGGAGTCTTCTGATAGCGTGACCCAAGAAGCCGGAGCTCAAGATCCAAGTTCAAAGAAGATCTTGGCCATGCAAGAAGAGTTGAGAGATTTCTGTGCGAGTACAAACGCCATATGTCCTGACATTGCACTACGGAGAGATCTCGCTGTTTACCTCACTTATTGGCTTGGTGAGGCTGTTTTTGCTGGAGGAGATGGAACGCACATCAGGCCGCATTGTATTTTCCCGGCTTGTCAGATGGCGTTTGGAGAGCAGCTTGCTTTGGTGCCAGCTCTTTACTCCTACCTGTGTACCGAACTGCAGGCTGCTGCTTTTCTGGTTCGGCTTGGGCTTCCTATGAATAGGGTATTTTCAGCCCATATCTTTTATTCGTGGTATGTATACCACTGTCCTGGCTTCCATCGGTTGGGTGCTGCACAGGATGATGATCCTCTGATGATTCGACTGGCTAAGGGCAAAGCCGTGTCCGAATCACTTTTGTTTGCCCGCATGAGGATCCGACGGTTCAGGGACGTCGAGATGGGGCAATCTTCAGTAAAGCTTTCTCCGGAGTTGCGGAAGAAGGCTTTTGATTTTGGTGCCTCCCGAGACTCTACCAGGGCGGGGTCGGGAAGGCATTATTCCTTGACAAATGCAGAGAGATAGTGGCTTTTTAGCATACGTGTCGGCACAATGGTGTACCGCAGACATCTTTTCGTCGACATCCAGCCGTATGTACCCTCTCGCTTTGCTTTGCAGCTGGGCTTTTCTCAAGGCGTTGTTGGAGCGCCTTCAAGCATGGTGAAGTGCTTTGGAGGCTTACAGGACGGGAGAAATGCATGGCCTTTCTATAGTGCTGAAGACACTACAGCCATGATTTCTTATCCTGTGTTGCTGACTTCCCGGACTGCCGGTTTTACGAAGTGGTTCGCGGAGAGCTTTTCGGCATATCGGGGGCATTCCAAGAAGGAGCTTGATGTGAAGCTGGCATCTGGAAAGGGCCTTGGAAAGTCGGATGGCATCCGGCGAGAGGAAGTTTGGGCCTTCCTTTCTGGAGAGAAGCACAAGATAGGATTTCTCGGTGACCAGGGCGTCATTGGTTCTGAAGCTGTTCGATAAATACCTGACGAGGCTTTGGAGCAGCTAGAACAGGAGGAAGCCGAACTTGGTGCTTGGATGCAAGCGGCACAGAGGCAAGCTTCCGTGGAGTCTACTGGCAAGAGCAGACCATCCAGTGATGAGTCAAGTGGGAAACCTGACTCTGACAGCGGGGCAGTTCCTCTAAGAAGCGAGCCCGCAGAGGTAAGAGGAGGAGGAGTCATCATCGCAGCAAGGGGCAGCATGAGGACTCTCCTAACTTGGAAGTTCCTCTTACATTAATGAGGATGTGCCAGTGGATGCTGACGAGCCCCCAGAGAAGAGAAGCCGAGAAGAAGAGACCGTCGGTGAAGGTATAATTCTTCCTTTTTCTCTTTCCATTTCTTTTCATGGGATTTTTTCCATGTTATGATTTGCTTCTTGTTTCTGCTTTTCTTCTTTTTTTTTTAGCAGAGGAAGACTTGGTGATGCCTGAGGTCCCAACCGATGACGTGGTGATGGATCCTGTTGAGGCACCTGAAGAAGAACCGAGGGACTCTGGAGTAAATCCAGAATCTCCAATTGGTACGACTTCTTTTGCTCCTTTTTTTTTTTTGTTTGTGACTCGGTTTGCTAACACATTTTTTTTTTGTCAGCTGACTTGCCACAGGGTTCTGATGACTTTGAACCATCGATGGACGCAAATGTTGATGATGCTTCCGATGAGTTCATGGAGGAAGAAAGTGTTCCGCCAGTCGTCGAAGAAGGTATTTTGTAGTTATAACTCTGATAATGATTTTCAAACAGGGTCATATTCATACCTTTTTGTGTTTCCTTTGCAGGTTTTGAAGTGGCAGAGGAGGATCCGTCGCTTCCAGAGCAAGAGATGCCAGAGGTTGATCCAGAGGTAGAGATTCCTGGGACCAGCTCTGACAATATTGAGGAGATTCCTCGCGCTGAGATTCCTTCCCGAGCAGGAGCAGCTTCAGCTGGAAAGAGTTCTTTTGCTACTCTTCCAACAGATGATGACATGAGGAGTCGACCAACGGAGTTGGGCGAATCCTCAGCTGGGCCATCTCTTCTTTTTGCGAAGAAGGTGGTGATGCGAGTTCTGAGCTCTTGGATTGAGACTCTCTTTTCTGGGCACTTGGAAGCCGGATTTGGCATGATCCAGCATGTGCAGGAGATTCTCAGTGATGCTGAAAAGGCTGGTCTGGATGTCACAGGTGCCAGGGCGATCGTTGATAGGATCATTGCACTGGGTGACAAGTGGTTTGAGACCGTGAGTTTGGCTGATGACCAGTTCTTCAAGGAGATGTTCCTGGACCCTGCTGATAAGGCTAAGTCTGACCTGGATGAGGCTACAGAAAGCAAGAAGCAGGCAGTCCGAAAGAGGAACTTAGAAGAGATAGCCATCATTAGGCTGACTCATGACCTTAACATCCTTGACAGGGAGGTCGATGAGGCCAGGAAACGTCTTGAACATTTGCAGGCACAAGTTGCTGCCAAGTAGACTGCCATAATAGAGGCTCGCGACAGGGAGAGTGCCCTGATTCACCAGGTTGCAGATGCCGAACGGGTTCTCAAAAGGAAGTCTGATGAGGAGGAACAATGGCAAACTGCTCGAGGTAAGCTTCCTGGTGTGAGAGAAGGGGTACAGCCCACTCCAGCATCTCATGGCAGGTTCCTGAAGAAGCGTGCCTTGGAATCCTTGACGGCTGAAGCTAAAAGTTTGCTTGGGGAGCTGAACTCTTGGCTGGAGACCATTTTTGATTGAGCTCCTGTATATTTTTTTTTACAGAAACCATCCTTCTCTCTTTTCTTTTCTTTTTTTTGTACCACTTGTATTTTTTTGGTACTTATTTTTTTGTAGTGCTTGTGAACACTTTCTCTCTCTCTTTTTTTTTGGTACCACATGTATTTTTTTGGTACTCTTTTCTTTTTTTTTTGTTATCCCTACGCTCACTTGAATCTTTTTGTGATAAAAGTAATTGCTAAATGGGATGCTCTTCTTTTTTTGTTATCCCTACGCTCACTTGAATCTTTTTGTGATAAAAGTAATTGCTAAATGGGATGCTCTTCTTTTTTTTTGTTATCCCTACGCTCACTTGAATCTTTTTGTGATAAAAGTAATTGCTAAATGGGATTTGATCAAAAGGTTGTCATTTTGTGAAAATCTTTTGTCAAGTGATTGTTTTGGCATGAAAGCCAGGTTTTTGTTTGTGGCATGGAAGCCAATTTTGGCATGAGAGCCAGCTTTTTTTTTTTGTGGCATTGATAGCCGAGTTGTTTTTTTTTTTGTGGCATCTATAGCCAATTTTGGTGGCATTGATAGCCGAATTTGTTTTGGTGGCATTGATAGCCGAATATGTTTTGGTGGCATTGATAGCCGGTTTGTTTTGTGGCATTTATAGCCTGTTTTGATGGCATTTATAGCCTGTTTTGATGGCATTTATAGCCGGTTTTTTTTTTTTTTGAAATCGAAGTTTTTTGTTTGTGGCATTGATAGCCGGTTTTGTTTTGGTGGCATTGATAGCCGGTTTGTGGCATTTATAGCCTGTTTTGTTTTGGTGGCATTGATAGCCGGTTTGGTTTTCAAAAATGCAAGTATCGACTAAAAGTCGCCTCCCTGCTGAATGTTCTTGCAAGTATCGATGGAATGTCGCATCCTTGCTCATTCGGTTGCGAGTATCGATGGAATGTCGCATCCTCGCGGATTTGGGTGCAAGTATCGATGGAATGTCGCATCCTTGCTTTTCAAAAATTTTGGTTTTGCGGGTACTGACTTGATGTCGTTTCCCCACGATTTTTGAAATTTGTGGTTTTCTCGAACCTTTGGGTTATGGATATCAACTGAAATGTTGCGTCTCCACAGTTTTTTTTTTTTTAGGTTTTTTCGAACCTTTGAAATTTGGGTTGTGGATATCAACTGAAATGTTGCGTCTCCACAATTTTGGATTTTGCAAGTATCGACGAAATGTCGCTTCCCTGCGATTTTGGAAGTGTCGAACGTGGTTCGCTTGCTTCCGATTTGTGCGAGTATCGACTAAGCGTCGCTTCCTCGCGGTTTTTGAAAAACCATTTTTTTTGTTGTTTAAAGACACGAGGGTCATAAGTTTTGACCTAAAACCATTTTGGCGGTAAAAGGCAGGGTGGACTAGGGTGGAAATCCCTGAATCCGGATTTTGTTTCAAACCATGAATTTTGGGTTCAAGGGTTGAAAATTTTGGTCAAGTTAGGGAAAGGTTCCTAAACTTGGATATTTTTTTTTGAACAATGAAACGATGAAAGTAAGCATTGTTTTAGATTTCTAGAAATTTCAACATTTGATATGAAAATTCTAAAAAAGGGTGGGTTTAGCGAGCGTGTACCTGGAAACCGGTTTTGGCCATACAGGCATTGCTCTTACCCAGTTGGGTAAGTCTTCAAGGGTAGTACCGCTTTAAGAACTTGCCGTTGATGGGCAGCATACATCTGTCACCTTCCATGTTTAGGAGTGCGTATGCGCCATTAGAGAAAACCTTGTCGATGACGTAGGGTCCCTCCCATTTTGGCTCAAATTTGCCTTTAGACTTGTGAGCGAAGACCATTGGTCTTTTTACCGCAAGAACCAAGTCACTCTTTTTGTAGGCGCGTTGCCTGACCTTTTTATCAGGATACCCTCAAGGAAGGAATTTGTACTTCCAAGGGCACGACAGCTTCGCATCCATAGACCAAGGAGAATGGTGTGCTATGGGTTGGTCCTCGAACGGTGGTTCGATAGGCCCACAAAGCTTCAGACATTTTGTCGCTCCAGTCTCTTTTGTGATTAGAGACCATTTTTTTGAGGATTTTGCAGAGTGTCTTGTTGAAAGCTTCTGCTAAACCGTTTGCTGCCGGATTGTATGGAGTCGAAGGACAGCTTTGGATTTTGTATTTGTCGCAGAACCTGTAGAATCGATGATCCCGGAACTGTGGTCCGTTATCATGGACGAATCTTTTGGGTATGCCGAAACGACAAATGATGTTGGTGCGTAGGAACTGAAGGACTGATGAGGTCTTCATTTCGTTAAACGCAAATGCTTCTGACCACTTGGAGAAGTAATCCGTAGCGGCGAAGATGAAGCGATGACCTTTGCTTGAAGGGGGAGAAATAGGACCTATGATGTCCATACCCCAGGCTTCGAAAGGCCATGAGATCGCTGTAGGATGCAGCCATTCTGGAGGCATGTGAATGTAATCTCCATGAACTTGGCATTGTTGGCAGCGCTTAGCAAATTGCATTGCGTCAGCTACCATGGTAGGCCAGTAATATCCTAACCTTTTTATCTGATCATAGAGCTTAGGTCCAGCCTGATGAGCTCCACAAAGACCAGCATGAACTTCTTTGAGTGTTTCTTCAGCCTCTTGTTGTGACAAGCAGCGTAGAAGTACTCCGTTGAAGGATTTCCTGTAAAGGATTTTTGAAGGAATATCCAAATGGAAGCTTGGGGTTCGCCTTTGGATGCTTACCCGTTCTTTTGGATCTTCAGGTAGGATTCCGAACATAATGTAATCAATGAACGGATCCCTCCAGTCGCCAATTGAAGTTTGAAGGATTGAAATCCGACTTCCGACCACTTGGTGGCATTCAGCAACTGCTTGGTGTGTGTTAATAGGAGGAAGGATTCTTCTTTCGCACACTGTGACTTGCATGTTTTCCCCTTCCTGGATTGCCATGGATGCGGCAAGTCCGGCTAGGGCATCTGCACGTATGTTTTCACCTCTACGAATGTGGGTGATGTGACAGATGTCAAACTTTTGCAGAAGTGATTGTGCCTTGTTGTAGTAGGGCAACAAATCTGGCTTCCTGACTTAAAATTTCTGATTCATCTGGTTGACGATCAGTTGAGAGTCTCCAAAGACTTCCAGCATGGTGATACCGGATTCGATGGCGAGTTCCAATCCTAAGATCAGAGCTTGATATTCAGCTGCATTGTTTGTGCATGGTTCCAGTAGCGAGAAAGCATGTGGAATCATGTATTTGTCGGGGCTAACAAAAAGGATGCCAACTCCCGAGATCAGCTGTCTTTTTACATTTGTCCTGGTTGCACCGTCAAAGTACATGTCCCAGGAGGCACTTTGTGAGAAAGTCTCCACATTGTAGACTGGTTCGTCTGGGAGATCATCTCTTAGTGGAGAATCTTTAGGCAATGGATGCTCTGCGAGGAAGTCTGCTAGAGCTTGCCCTTTGATTGCTTTTTGTGGTACATACCTAATATCAAATTGTGACAGAAGGATGGACCATTTTGCCAGTCGAGCATTGAGAGAACCTGCCTTTGTGACAAGGACCTTCAAGAGGTTGACCCTCGAGACCAGGTAGACTGTGTTGGAAAGCAAGTAGTGACGCAGCTTTTGTACGGCGAACATCACTGCAAGACATTCTTTTTCGACTGGAGAGTAGCGATGCTCTGCACCTACTAGCATGCGGCTGAGGTAATATAGAGCAGCTTTTTTCTTTGATCATTTTCTTGCGCAAGCAGAGCTCCCAGAGAGTGATCAAGGGCTCTTGTGTACAAGATGAATGGTTTTCCAGTGGTAGGAGCAGCTAACACTGGAGGTTTTGTCAGGTATGACTTGATGTCTTGGAAAGCAGCTTCACAGTCAGCATCCCAGACAAAGTTTACACCTTTTTTTCATTAATCGGGAGAATGGACGGCATTTCCCCGAAAGATTGGAGATGAACCGTCTGATGTAGGCCAATCTCCCTTGAAGCCCTTTGAGTTCTCTCAAGGTTCTTGGAGAGGGCATTTCTAGAATGGCTTTGACTTTTATGGGGTCAAGCTCTATTCCAGCTTTTCGAACTAAGAATCCGAGGAACTTACCCGACGAGACGCCGAAGAAGCATTTCAATGGATTCATTCGCAGTTTGTGTTTGCGAAGCCGGAGGAAGACTTCTCGAAGGTTTTCGAGATGATCTTCTTTTCTTTTGCTTTTGACGGCGAGGTCATCAACGTAACATTCAACCGTCTTGTGCTACATATCTTGGAATATTTTCATCATAGCCCTCTGATATGTGGCACCAGCATTTTTCAGACCAAATGGCATGACAGTGTAACAATACACGCCAAATGGGGTTCGAAAGGATGTATGTTTTTCATCCTCGGATGCATCTTTATCTGATTGTAGCCAGAGAAACCATCCATGAATGTCATTCGCTCGAATCCACAGGTATTATCAATCATTACCTCTGGTATGGTGAGCGGAAACTCATCTTTTGGGCATGCGCCATTCAGGTCTCTATAATCAATACAGACCCTGATCTGCCCATTTTTCTTTGTCACGGGGACAATGTTGGCCAACCATTCAGGATGTTGTTCCTCACGGATGAAGCCGACGCTTTTGAGTTTTTGAACTTCTTGTTCAATTTTATCCATCACATCTGGACGGAATCTTCTTTGGCCTTGCTTGACAGGCTTGATGTCTTCTTGAAGATTGAGTTTATGAACTGCTATTTTGGGGTCTAAGCCTGGCATTTCAGCGTAAGACCATGCAAAGCAATCAACGAACTCACGAAGAAAGGCGATATACTCGGGTAACTCATCATCCTTTATATTCTTGCTTATGAATACAGGACGTGGGTTATCTGGTGTTCCCAAGTCTATCTTTTGAACAGGATCTTCTGTTGGAAGGTTCGAAGGTGGTTCCTCCACAATATTTTCGGAGGCTTCCAGCTCAACGAAACCTTCTGGGGTTTCAAGGGCATTTCCAGACCAAGGTTTTGTTCCTTTCCACGGATCTTCTTGATCGGTAATTTTCCCAAGGCTTGCTATGAGATGATCCCAATCGCCTGTTGAAACCGAGTCGAAGTAGGGTACTTCTTTTGGAGATGAGGGTTCTTCTGGGTCAGAAGTCCACACGTCTGTGCCATCGGACAACTCCTCTTCATTTTCGGAGAAATCGTGCCAATTGGATGAGCTTTCCTGGATCTTTGTCAGGTGACTCATCAAAGAGATATCCAGGGAGATCGATGTCTTCATGGATTTGAGATGTTGAGGCTTGGTCAGTATATTGACTTTTAAGCCTTTGTGTCAACTGTCTCAAGGGAATGTCAGGATCATACCCTAACCCGTGTGAAGACTTTTCTATATAGCCGTAGAGTCTCCAATCTTCCAGCTGGCTTTTGGTCAAGACGGGCCCCAATGGCGTGAGAATACCGCGTCCTTCTCCCAAACCGACTGGGTTTTGAGCGTCATAGCCCATTTTCTTCATAATAGCTTGTGCGACAGAACTGTATAAGGATAGTTGAGGCGTACCTTTATTTTGGAAAGGTTCAAGCATGGAGTTTGATGAAGAAGCATCCGATCTATGGAAGAAGATCGGTTTTTCCTTTGCTGAAGTTGCTGGAACAACGAAGGAAGCTGACGTAGGATCTTCTATGTCAGAAGTTGTCTCCATTGGAGTAAGAGCTGGCTGAACTTGCTGAATGTCAGCTTGGCTTGACGATGTGTCGTCTTTTGGCTCTGAATCCGAGTCGTGTCTTGCATGATAGACACGAAAGAGACAACAAATTTGCCCCCAGGCTTTTGTTTTGCCTTCTTCACTTTAGTTGTGATGACCAAAGGCTTTGAAGATTTGAGGGAGATGATGAAGGGAGTTTGCATGCTCTCTTCAGATTTACCGGATGGTTTGTTTCTTCCGGTGATCGTTGAGGAGCTTTGCCTTTATCTTTTCCCGAAGGATTTACATATGTAAAAGACGATTGGTTGTACTTTTTGTGGTAGTCCCGGCCTGAGCGGGTGCCTCTACCAACTTCGAGAGTTTCTTGAGAAGGGTCTTCGTTTGGAAGATTGTCTTCAGGATCAAGAGGCTGTCGTTTTCATTTGCTGAGATGCATCCGCAGCAGAGTTACCATCCTCAGTGATTGTGTTGCATGGAGCATTTTCCGGAAACAAGTCCTGAACAGCATCCAGCAATCTTTCTTCTTTGTTGACTAATTCATCGTTCCAAGCATCAATGGCTGGGAATTCTTCAGTCAGGAAGGGTGTGAACTTCGAAGTCACGGTCTCAGGAGAAGAAACCTGAGAGGGTGTCATCTCAGTGAAAGTCACGTGAGACGAGGTGGCTCCAGAAGATATATTGCTAGGCGTCGCCGGAGTGTAAGTGCTCTCATCAGACGATGCTTCGGAAGAGCTATAATCCCGAATTATCACATTACAGGAAGCTCTGACGGGAGACGTTGCCTGATCGGAGTCAGACTCATCCTCGGATGTGAGAGGATCGTCTATCCAGCAATTTTCTCCATTTTCAGGAGTTAAGGGAGGATGTACCTGGTGGTCTTCAGGGACTTCAGGCTCTGGATTGCGAGGAGGCTCGTTGACGCGTTCTTGCTCTTGTTCTAGAGCGAGTCGCTGCAAGATCCTTGCATATTCTTCAAGATCAGGCATGGGAGCCGGATCTTCTTCTTCATCATCTCTTTGTGGCTCAACATTGTTGATTTCCACTGGAGTGATGAGAGGTGCTGGTTCAGCAGCATTTTCTTGTACAGCTTCTTGTCTTCTTCATCATCAGACCAGGATCCTTGTGGCTGTAGGGGGTTATACCAGATTACTGGCATAAGATGAGACTCAGGAACCCATTCTTCATCGGAGAGATATTCTCCTGTTTCAAGGGATTCCTCCCACTCATCTGTGTAGTTGGATTCGAATCCATCATCGGTGTCGCTGGATTCGTATCCATCAATGGAGAATCCAACTACCGAATTGCAAGAGTATGATGCCTCCTACATGGCTTCTTTAATTGAGGTGACATGAAATCACTGATAGTGAATTCCTTACCCCCTTTGAAGTCTCTGGAAGGGATGTTTTGTTACCTCCAGTGAAGCGGTAGAGGAAGCCTCTGCCTTTTCTTTGACCTCTAGTTTGGCTGGGTCTTCTCTTGCCGTTTGAGCTTGAGGAGATGTTTCCTAGCCTGCCTTCGCTGTTGAGCTGTAGGCTTTGTTTTCACGACCTCCCAATTTTCATCTTCCAGGAGATCGGGATGTACCCATATAGGTTGTCCGTCTGGTGTCGGGTAAGGAACCAGTTTGCTCGGACGCTTGGGATTGAGTTTATCACCTTGAAGGAAGTAGTGATCTCTTTTTCGGTGATCTTGATGTTTGTCCACATGTCACCATGTTGACGGAGGCAGACCCATAGTTTTTGTCCAAAGGTGATGACTCCGTTTTTCCACATCTCATTTATTTTTCACTCTCACAACGAAGCATTGATTGAGAGGATGCGAGATCATCTGGTGGTATGGACAGTACCGAGGATCAGTTGGTTTGCAATATCACCCGGTCTTTTTGGTTCAGGCAAGGTGAGCTTGCCGTTGCTACAAGAGCCCCGAAGATTTCATCAACATCTTCATCAAACGGGTATTTCTTCTCTACTCGTTCTTTGAAGGCGTCTGAGAGTTCAGGTCTCTTACCAACAGCTTTGTTTTCAGCTTTCATTGGTGGCTGAGGAGCTGACTTGGTCTGCACATTGAGGACCTCTTTCTTCTTTGGTTTAGAGGTTGCAATGGCGGTTGGCTCTTTTCTTGATGATTTCTGACTGTTGAGGTCTTTAATCACCGTTTCAGCTTCCATGGAAGCTTCTAGGAGTTCTCCCAGGTTTTTTGATTTGTTTGCCGATGATCATGGAGCGGATTCTGGCTCTCATGTTGTTTCGGCAGATGTCGACTAGCGACGCTTGTGGCAATACATCAGAGCATTTGTATGCCATTGCTTTCCACTTGTGAATGAAGTCATATGTTGACTCATTCTCCCCCTGTTTTAGGCTGCACAACTGAGCCATAGTAGCGGGGTGATCTTCACCTTTGAAGTGAGTCAGGAAGCGTTGTCTCTAGCATGGCCCAGTTTTGGATTGAGTCCTCCGGCAGAGTGGAGTACCAATCGAAGGCCGTACCTTTTAGGGTACTTGCAAAGAGGCGGATCTTGAGTGCATCTTGATCCGCGATAGCTCCCGTCAGGATCTTGAAGTGGATGACGTGCTGTCTGGCTGATCCTTTCCCCGTATATGTTTGGAGAGTAGGATGCTTGAATTTGGTGGGGAACGGGACCGAGTCCATCCATAAGGGATATGGTGGCTTGATCCCATGCTCCTTGAGTATATCCTCTTCTTTTGCTTTGGCGAGGATACCGTCTACGTCCTTTTTGGTAAGGGCGCGTGACTCATTTCCTTCTCTATTTACCTCGTCGTCTTGATGATTCGGAGGAGGTTCATTGTTCGCCTGATTTTGGAAGGCGAGGAGAAGGTTTTCCATCAGAGTTTCAATCCTCTGCTGGCCCTGTTCCAACTGCTGGATGCGGGTGATCGCATCTTCTGGAAGTGGATTGCGGGGTGGTGGCTCAGAATTTGTAGCCAAGACATTCATCCTTCGTGATTCGAACGAAGAAACTGTCCTGGTGACTGAGCTGGGGCTCATTCTTTTTGAAGAGGAGCTTGAGGAAGGATCACTCTGCTGTCCTTTGCTTGAAGGAGCAGGGGATTCTTCTGAATGTCTTCTTGTCCTTGAGACGCTGCGGGTCATTGGACGTCGGACATGGATTTTTATTGCTGATTTTTGGCGCCTTCTGGTTTTTTCCAACCATATGGACGGCAGCAACTTGGTTGGGTCTTTCTTTTTCGACCCATTTGGGAGAGACTTGAAGTGTGGGAGGCTGGGTCCTTTGCTTCTCTAGTCTCTTTGTCTATACGACGCGCGGCGGCGTATACGACGAGCAATTTGAGCTTCGGTCAGCTCTGACTGGGCTTTGACGATGAAGGATGTGCTCCCTCGGGCGCAGCAGCCGAGCCTGTCTTCTTTGTAGCTGGGCAAGGACAGGATGCGAACCCTATCCTTAGCCAGTTGCAGCGAAGCTTTGAATTTTTGAAGTTCGGCCCCTGTAGATATGAAGGGTCGAACTGCAGGTTTGTAGGCCTTAGCAGGTGCTTGTAGAGGCCTTGTGATGCATGACTTGATTTTGGGCTTGTAGGAACAAGCCGGCTCATGCTGGGATGACTTGGAAGTCAAGTCGGAGATGGGTCTCTCCTCTTTCATGTAGGCAAGAGGATAGAACTGGTTCTCTTTGAGTGGGGCCAGGAATGCTGGCTTAGTGGATGTATGGGACCTTCTCTGTTTTGGTGAAGGTTTTGGGGACCAAGTCTTGGAGTAGACCTGGTTGTTTGCAGGTTGAGGCTTCGTGGGGCTGCCACGGGCTTCAGGCCTTCTGGTGCTCGCCTTTGGTGTCACGGTAGTGACACGTTGAGAGGCGAGTTTCTGCTTCTTGGAGGGAGCAGTTTGTTCCTCAGGAAGTGGGAATGGTCCCAGCGTCTCAAAGACGATAGTCCGGGGAGTCGGGGTCGACCCGGAGTTCAGAGAGTTGCCGAGGGAGTTGACACTTCGGCAGCTGATGGGGCGCTTGTAGGTGCGCGTGGTTTGCTTCTGTTGAAGCATGAGTTGGTGCTTGTTTTCGTCGAAAGTAATGGTTAGTGAAGCTGCCATTGTTAGTTTTCGAAAATTTCTGAAACAAGACCACATCCATTAGTAATCACAAGAATATAATGATCATAAATGGGAAGTTCTATGGTTTCGTCTTTTCAAATTGCTCGAGGTAGATGACCCAAGCAATATGAGGAAGGCAAAATGCCATAGAAGGTACAATTGTTCTGATCGCAGGTATGGTAAGCCCGGAATGGGCATGCCAGTGACTGCTAGAAGCAATTGTGAACTTAAATTCGACTTATCGAGAAGCAGAGCTTGCTCGAGGTAAGAAGAATATGAAGTTGGAGTTACAGATGTGCCGGTCGCAATACAGTAGACCCTGAAAGGGCGTACTAGTACCGCTAGACACAAATGTTTTGAGACCGCATCTATGAGATGAGATTCTCTGTTTTGAAAGGTCAAGATTGGATTCATCAAAGAGAGCAGATGGTATTCCAATCTGAACACGGGCTCAGCGATTTCCGCGAGCGCCAGTGCTCAGAAAGAAATGAACCATGATTTCTCGGATCTGAATCTAAAAATGACGAGTTTTTTTTTTTTGAAAGGCCAATATCGGTTCATCAAAGAGAGCAAAAGGCACTCCAATCTGAACACGGGCTCAGCGATTTCCGCGAGCGGCAGTGCTCATAAAGGAGAAGACCAAGATTTCTCTAATCTAAACCCAAAATGACGGAAGTTTTTTTTTTTTTTTTTTGAAGAATTTTTTTTTTAAAAAATCTTTTTTTCTTATTTTATTTATTTTATTTTATTTTTAAGATTTTTTTTTTGAAAATTTTTTTTATTTTTTATTTTTTATTTTAAATTTTTATTTTTAAAAATTTTATTTTTGAAAAAAAAAATTTATTTAAAAGACGAGAGAGTACACATAGGCCTCCTAACTCGGTCTTATGAAATCTTGATTGATAGAATTGCCCCCAGGTTAGGTCAGGATTACTAATGAACCCGTTTGGAGGACCCTTGCCTGAACAGTTCAAGCTGTCTCACACTCTGGACAAGGCTTTTCTTTGAATCAAACCATGATCAAGAAACAATTGGTTTAACCTTAGTGGTCTATGTCTTTTTTTTTATATTTTTTTTTATATTTTTATGTTTATGAGATTCATCGAAGAGAAACAAATGGCCCAAAACCTTAGTCGAACAGGCTCACATTCTTCAAGCGCGAATGAACGATAGGAACGGATCAAGGTTTCTCAATTTTTGATCCAAATTGAGAAATCTAAAATTTTTTTTACTTTTTATATATATATATATTTTTTAGATTTTTTAATGAACTCATCGAAGAGAAACAAGGCCCAAACCCCGACCGAACACGGTTCAGCGATTTCCGCGAGCGCCAGTGCCCAGAAGGGAAAGGATTCAAAGTTTCTCAATTTTGAATCCAATAATGAAAATCTGATTTTTTTTGTTTTTTTTTTTTTTGAAAGAGAAAGAGTGGAAATAAATTCAAAGAATTAGAAATTTCCAACAAAAATCTCAACTCATTTTTTTTTTGCGGAATTCAACATAGGCCACCAATTATAAAGTAGCCAAGGAATCGAGAAAAGAAATATAAGCATAGAGCAAAATATATGATATGCAAATATTTCATTTCTAGCATCGTGTTCTCAAATAAACGAGTCCCACCGGGTGTGCCAGCTTGATGGACCACGCTCCCGGATGCCCGGGGTTCCTACCGAGGTCGGCGGACGTGGGAGTCCGTTTGGTTCCGACCCTTTCGTAACCGGGGGGCAAAGGGGGCGTGCATCAACATTTCTTTTTTTTTTTGTGGGTGTGCCAGATTTTCTATTTTTACTTGGAATTGCAAGTGGTGATCCGGAGATCAACCTTCGCAAGTAAAAAGGAAATCAACTTCTTTCAAGTTTTCCATTGCACATATATTTAAGAAAAGAGATATTTTTCTTGGTTTGCCGTGAAAGGCAATTTTTTTTGGCATTTATAGGCGATTTTGGTGTTTATAGCCGATTTTTGGTGTTTATAACCGATTTACAATTCTTATCAATAATGAAAGACAAGAGTTGTGATTTTTGTCTCTTTTAAAAAAAATACAAACTACAATGAAAAGCAAGAAAAGGAGGATCTAACTTCTCTGGAGATTGCGGGGGACTCGTTTAGATTGACGGTCGCAAGCCATATGTGGGCTTCGCCATCATCCATGCAGATGAGAACAGAAGATGCTATTGATTCGCTTGGCTTGGCTATAACCTCGGGTTTTTAGAGGACAAAGACCAAGGAAGGTCCTATGTCCAATAAAAAGCCGAGTAGACGGGCTGAAAAGCCACATCTAAGCCATTGGAGGCAGGAGGAGAAGGCAAGGACCTTGGGGGGGGGGGGGGGGTACCCCCCAAGGGACTTTTGTCACCTTGTTGCGGTGGCCGGTGTAGAATTTCCGCAGAGTTTTCTCTCTTTTTTCCTTTCTCTGGATTTCTGTCTGCTGTCTGTTGATGTTGTGTGTGTCTGTGCTTTTTTCTCTGATGTTTTTTATGTCCTTTCTTCTTGGAGAGCCCTCCTATTTATAGGCTTTTAGGTAGCCTTTTAGGTGGGTTATGGGCTTTTATTGTCATTAAGCCGCATAATGGGAGGAGTTACAAAATTGAATTGTTTATTTTGTAACTCCTTTTTCTTGGCTTCTGATTGGCCGGAGGAGATTGAGGGCATTTAATCGCCTTTAATCGCCATGATGGGAGGAGTTTCATGGGTTAAATGCCATGAATCTCTTGACTTGTAACTTCCCGAATGCTTGCTTCTGATTGGGCCGTCCAAGAAATGGATTAATGACTGTTAATAAAGCTAGTCAATTAATCGCATTAAGTAGTCGCCGAGCAGTTGAAGAGTCGCGGGCCGTGCCACGTCTTTTGGGATTCTTCTGTTGATGATCATTGATGGATTCTTCATGTAGATCGACATCAGATGATCATGTAATTTCAGGTGTTTGTTGCCAACAGCGGGTCGGTGCCATCTGTCCTGTCGATTTCTCGATCGGTCGGGTAGAAAGCACACTTTTTTTTGGTTGACCGGGTGGCGATCAATATTGTTTTCGATACTCTTGATGATTTACCCGTGTTTTGGACGGATGTCAGAGGACTTGGTGTCTCAAAAGCATGAATTTTGGAAAGTACCAGAGGCTGGGCTCCTCGAATCGCGAAAAAACGGCGAAAACCGGGGTTTCCGGGGCTTTCCCGGCGACCCCGGGTTCCAAGGTCGCCGGCGACCCTGGCCCAGGGTCGCAGGGGTCTGCGACCCTGGGGTGTTTTCCCCCTTTCGTGTCCCGTTTTGCGTCCGTTTTGCTGTTTTTTGATTCTTTTTTCTTCTGTACTTTTCCTTGACATTTTTGACCATTTATTGGCCTAATTTCTTTGTAGGAAACCTGATGAGAATCCTTGCATTTTATTTTGCAAAGTTTCCAATTTCCTGAGAAAGCCGAAGACTTTGTTGCGCAGAGCTGCCGATTTTCCGTTAGAAGCTGAAACTGGGCCAAACGATGTCGGAATGACCTGATGAGCAATAAATAAGACCAACCATAGGCTTTTGTTTGAGTTTTGAAGCCGTTTGGGGTCCTATCACCTGTAGACTTGCTTTTTGTCGCGATGAAGATGTCGCGGTTTGATGTGCGGTCAACCGATGTCCGATTGACTTGAAATTTGACAGGGAACCTATTGGAGTCATTTTAGATGATCCATAGGCTCTGTCTTAGAAACCATGGTCCCGGAGAGCTTTGCCGCCGAGAGCTCCTTTTCAGCTGTCGGAGAAGCAAAGTTAGGCCAAATGATTTTGAAATGGCCCGAAACATCTTGTGTACTCCTCTTTTGGCTGTCTGGAAGAATCTTGCAGTTTTTGTTTGATTCTGACAAGATTTGATTTTTGGAAGCGGCATTGCCTATTTATGGCTGGTTGCGACTTCATGTAGCTCTTTGGATCTTGAAAAGGCAAAGTGACATTTTTGGTGTCAACAGACCTACCAAAGTATTCTGGTCCAGACTCCGAGCCGAGTTCCGCTCTGTTGGCCGAGAATGCCCAAGTGGATGCTCCTGCAGCTGGTCCCTCCTCGGATGGTGCCCCATCTATCCCCTCTACTGGTGATGCTCCGGCTGCACCTTTGGGCGACACTCCTTCTGCCCCTCCTGCGGGTGATGCGCAAGAGAAGGTTGCTGTCGTCGCCGAGACCACCGGTCCACCAAAGACAGTAATAGTGCTGGTGGATTCGCCGAAGCCCCTGTAGCTCCTTGATCTTTGTACTTCTGCTGCTTTCATACTTGTAATTTTTCTGTCTTTTTGATGATGTAAAGCTTTTGGTGATGTAATCCCCTTTACTTTTAATGAAAAGCAGAGCTTCTTTACTTGTGCCTTTTTTTTCTCCATCTTTCTGATTTCGGCTCTTGTGTGCTTGAGTCCGGCTGAGTGACGAGACGTGAGAATCTTGAGTTGGAGAGAGTGCCAATGGTCTCCATAGGTATCCGCTCTGATATCCCGCATTCTGAGGCCCATGAATAGCAGTAAGTGCAGCGGTTCGACCAATGAAGAAAACGAGCAGATGGCTCCACGTGTCACCATCGGAACCGTTAGTTGACCTATTAGAAAATGTGCATCCCACGTAGGGTGTGGGAGACCTCGCCTCATTAAATCTCTTGAAGACCGGACCCTTCTTCTCCTTATAAAAAAAAAGGCAGCAAGCCTGCCACGGGAGAGAAAAGAACCCTGGCTCTTTATTCTGCCGTTGCCATGAGGACCTGTATCTTTCTGTCAGCCAGTCTTTCAGTCGGCAAAACTTTAGGAACCTCTGCCCCGGACGAACCTCCTGCGACAGGAGACAGCTTCTTCCGGAGGGGGCTGTGATTCGTGGTCTGCGCGCTCTCTGAAGATGATCCTCGTGGACTACGCACTCTCTGAATGCGGGTCCACGGCCAACTCCCGCCGATGCAGCAGTGTGGAGATCAACTCCTGCATATGCGGCTAGGAGGTGATAATTCTCTCAAGCCGGGAGTTGGTGGCGCTCCTGGCGTTTGAGGGGCTTGTTTTGATCCTGCAGGTTCCTGTGTGGAATTATGCCGCAAGTTCTCATGTGGAATATCAAGACCTCCAAGCGACGGGCCGGTGAAGATCAAGACCTCCAAGCCTCCTTCTTTTTCTGTTTTCAGAGGACTGCGAGCATCCTTATTGTATTCTGTTTTTCTTTTCTGTAACCCTTGTAATGAAGAAATTACATTCAATAAAAGAAAAAGGTTTCTGATCAGATGGAATGTTTATTCTGCATCTTTGCATTCCTTTCTTTTTTTGCTTTTTTCTGTATTTTTGTGCTGCTTTTCTGCACTTTTGTGCTTGCACTGCTTTTTTCTTTCAAAGACTGTCATTGGCCAAGATGGACTGTCATTGGCCGAGATGGGCTGTCATTGGCTGAGATGAACTGTCTTTGGCCGGGTTGAACTGTCCTTGGCCGAGATAAACCCAGAGTCTCGAGGGTCTCGGCTGTGCGAGCCTGAGTTTGGGATCGATCTCGGGGGGTATATGTACCCAAGGGTTTTAGGAGCGACTGGATGTATAAATCCTAAGTCGGTCCATGGGCGCGTGAACCCAGAGTTTTAGGAACGACTGGATGTATGAATCCAAAGTCTTCCCAAGGTGTATCAACCTAGGGTTTTAGGAGCGACTGGATGTGTAAATCCTAAGTCAGTTCATGGGCGCGTGAACCCAAAATTTAGGGACGACTGGATGTATGAATCCGAAGCCTTCCCAAGGTGTTTCAACCCGGGGTTTTCAGAGCGACTGGATGTATAAATCCTAAGTCAGTCCATGGGCGCGTGAGCCCAAAATTTAGGGACGACTGGATGTATGAATCCGAAGCCTTCCCAAGGTGTATCAACCCGGGGATTTAGGAGCGACTAGATGTATAAATCCTAAGTCAGTCCATGGGCGCGTGAACCCAAAATTTAGGGACGCCTGGATGTATGAATCCGAAGCCTTCCCAAGGTATATCAACCTAGGGTTTTAGGAGCGACTGGATGTATAAATCCAAAGTCGGTCCATGGGCGCGTGAACCCAGAGTTTTAGGGAAGACTGGATGTATGAATCCGAAGTCAATCACAGGGTGTATGAACCCGGAGCTGCCGAACTCAGATAAGATGACACAGATTGGACAAATGCGGCTTTCATTGATCACGGAACTTTCATTACATCTTAGAAATAGAACTTCTTCAAGTGAGATGCGTTCCACGGTCTCGGCAACTGCCTGCCTTCCAAGTCTTCGAGTTTGTAAGAAGATCGTCCTGCCATTGAAACCACCCTGAACGGGCCATGCCAGTTTGGGGCCAGTTTGCCTTCATTTGGGTCTCCGTCAGCTGGCAGGGTCTTCTTCAGAACCAGTTCTCCTACTGAGAAGCTCCTTTCTCTGACTTTTTCATTCTATCATCTGGCTAGCCGTTGCTGATAGTCGGCCGGTCGTATGGCCGCCGCATCTCGACGCTCGTCAGCTAGGTCCAGCTCCATTGCCAGGTTCATCTCGTTTCGGCCTTGGTCGACAAGTTCTGATCTCAGGGTAGGGAGGCCAATTTCTAAGGGAATGACCGCCTCCATCCCATAGGCCAACGAGAAGGGTGTTACCGAGGTGGATCGTCTCGGAGTCGTCCTGTATGTCCACAACACGCTGGGAAGCTCCTCTACCTATCTCCCTTTTGCTTTGTCCAATCGCTTCTTCATTCCGTCAAGCGGTACCTTGTTAGAGATTTCGGCCTGACCATTGCTCTGCAGGTACGCCGGAGTGGAATAGTGGTTCCTGTTGCCATACTGTTGACAGAAGTCTCTGAAGGAATTGGAGTCGAACTGAGTCCCGTTGTCCGAAATCAGGGCTTTGGGGATGCCGAACCTCATTATGATGTTCTTCCACATGAAGTTCTTGGAGTCCCTTTCAGTGATGGAGGACAGCGGCTCAGCCTCTACCCACTTCGTGAAGTAATCTGTAGCGACAATCAGCCATCTCATGTTCCCTGGAGCTCGGTGAAGAGGTCCCACTATGTCCAGCCCCCATTGAGCAAATGGCCATGAACTAGAGAGGGGACTCAGGTCTTGCGCTGGCTGATGAAGATAATGGGAGAACTTCTGACATTTTTCGCATTTTCTGGCATATACCTGCGCATCCTTCTGCATATATGGCCACCAGTAACCTTGGCTGATAGCTCTGTAGGCCAGTGACCGCCCTCCGATGTGACTACCGCAGATTCCTTCGTGGATCTCATACAGAAAGTCCTTCACCTTGTTCGGATGGACGCATTGGAGGTAGGGACCTGTGAAGGATTTTCTGTAGAGTTTGCCTTCAAGAGATAGCCAGAATCGGGCTGCCTTAAGTCTGATTCGGTGGGCTTCATTCTTGTCTTCAGGGAGCTGGTCGTCCTTCAGGTAAGAGACGATTGGGTCCATCTAGCTCGGGCCGAGATCAACACCCAAGACTTACCGAGATGAATGGAGTTCTAGGCTTGACCTCGGTATCGATCCGACCTCAATGGTCCTTTTCTTTCCTACTTCGACAGCGGAGGCCAGGTTTGCAAGCACATCAACATGCGTGTTGGTATCTCTGGAGATTTGCCTGACCTCGGCTGTCTGGAAGTGAGAGAGCAGTTTCTTTGCGAGGGCTAAGTAGGCCGCCATCCTGTCGTCCCTGGCTTGGTAGTCTCCAGTGAGTTGGCTAGTTACCAGTTGTGAATCACTGAAGACCACCAATTGCTGGGCTCCGAGGATTCGGGCGCCGTTCAGCCCTGCTATCAGAGCTTCATACTCCGCTTTATTGTTCGTCGCTTTGAAGTCCAAGGTGAAGGCTTGCTCTATAACCAGTCCCTCTGGCGATTGGAGGACTATGCCGGCACCAGCTCTCTTGGAGGTGGACAAGCCGTCGACGAACACCTTCCATGCCGAGACGGGAACCTGGTTCTGAGAAAATTGTTCGACCTCGGCGACTTCATGCTCATGCCTTATGCCCCCCAGTGCGGTGCCGGACTGGGTCGAAGTCAAGCTTGGAGAGACGAACTCTACAATGAAGTCTGCCAAAATTTGGGCTTTGATCGCAGTCCTGGGACGGTACTGGATGTCATACTGCCCCAGTTCGACTGCCCATTTCGAGATTCGCCCTGAAAAGTTAGCTTTCTTGAATATAGATCGGAGCGGGTGCTCCGTGACAACCACGATAGTGTGGGATTGAAAATAATGGGAGAGCTTGCGGGAGGCACTGATGAGTGCCAATGCAAGCTTCTCCAGTAAAAGATATCTGGTCTCGGCATCTAGCAGAATCTTGCTCGTGTAGTAGATTGGTTTTTGGATTCCATCGTCCTCTCTGATGAGGACGGAGCTCACTGCATAATCCGAGACCGCAAGGTACAAATACAAAATCTCCCCTTGAGTTGGGGTAGAGTAAGGGTGGTGAAGACAGATAGGTTTTGAGTGCTTCCAATGCTTGGTCGCACTCAGGGGTCCATTGAAACTTAAAATTCTTTTTCAGAAGCTGAAAGAAAGGCCGGCACTTATCTAATGATCTGCTAATGAAGCGATTTAGTGCTGCAGCCATGCCTGTGAGCTTCTAGACTTCCTTTGTAGTGGAATGGGCTTTGGATGCCCAGGATTAGAGATGTCAAGTGGGCCGTGCCGGCCCGGCCCGGCCCGCCAGTCAACGGGCCGTGGCACGGCACGGCCCATGACGCGGGCCATGCTGGGCCGAGCTGCGCACGGCCCGCCAGGCCCGTTGGCCTAGTGGGCCAGCCTTGCAGCCCGCCAGGCCCGCCTGTATAGGCCCGCCAGCCCGCCAGCCAGCCAGCCCGCGGCCCGCCAGCCCGCCAGGCATGCCCAACGGTCGGCCCGACGGGCCGGCCCGCCAGCACGCCCAACAGCCATTTTTTTAAAAAAATACCATTTTACCCCCCCCCCAACAGCTATAAAACGGTCATATAAGGGGTATTTTGTGTCATTTTTCATTATACTAAGTCTATAAATATCCTAACCCTCCCATTCTCATTCCTCACCAATTACACATTTCTCATTCTCACCAATTTACACAACTCTCTCATTCTCTAACTCTCTCTCAAAGCATTCAACTCTTTCACTCTCTAAGAAGTTTTTGGAGGACCAAAGATCAAGTCATCAAGAGACAAGAGTAAAGGGGCCTTCAAAGATTTAGAGGTATTTATAATATTTAGATTTGAGATTCCATATAGATAAGTTTATATTATATTATATTAACTCTCATTTTCTCCCCTTTCTTATAATAAATTATCACAAAAGAAGGCTATTAGCATATTACTATTATCATTTATAAATTATTCTTTTGAAATATGGCTAGAAGATTTCCCACAGAATCTTCATCCGTTAATTTAGAGGCAGAAGAAGATTTTATTGAATTACAAGATCAAGTAGGTGATTTACCACCCCTCTTTCCTCAGAGTTCCCAAAAACCAAACAAGAGGAGTAGAACTTCAGCAGTTTGGGATATATATACAAGGTTTGATGTTTTTGAAAATGGAAAGAATGTTGAAAAGGCAAAATGCACATTGTGTGGTAAGATTTATAGTGCCCAGTCAAAAGGGGGTACCGGCCATTTGTCAAGACATAGGAAAACATGTTTACAAAAGCATAGGCCAGAGAATGCAGGGACAGGGGGGCCTGGTTCACAAACCCAAATTTCTACTACTGGTGGTGGTAGTAGTAGTGTTGACACCAAAAATGTCACTTTGCCTTTTCAAGATCCAAAGAGCTACATGAAGTCGCAACCTGCAATAAATAGGCAATGCCGCTTCCAAAAATCAAATCTTGTCAGAATCAAACAAAAACTGCAAGATTCTTCCAGACAGCCAAAAGAGGAGTACACAAGAAGTTTCGGGCCATTTCAAAATCATTTGGCCTAACTTTGCTTCTCCGACAACTGAAAAGGAGCTCTCGGCGGCAAAGCTCTCCGGGACCATGGTTTCCAAGACAGAGCCTATGGATCATCTTAAAATGACTCCAATAGGTTCCCTGTCAAATTTCAAGTCAATCGGACATCGGTTGACCGCACATCAAACCGCGACATCTTCATCGCGACAAAAAGCAAGTCTACAGGTGATAGGACCCCAAACGGCTTCAAAACTCAAACAAAAGCCTATGGTTGGTCTTATTTATTACTCAGGAGGCTTCACACCAAATTTCAGGTCATTCCGACATCGTTTGGCCCAGTTTCAGCTTCTGACGGAAAATCGGCAGCTCTGCGCGACAAAGTCTTCGGCTTTCTCAGGAAATTGGAAACTTTGCAAAATAAAATGCAAGGATTCTCATCAGGTTTCCTACAAAGAAATTAGGCCAATAAATGGTCAAAATGTCAAGGAAAAGTACAGAAGAAAAAAGAATAAAAAAAACAGCAAAAAACGGACGCAAAACGGGACACGAAAGGGGGAAAACCCCCCCAGGGTCGCAGGGGCCTGCGACCTTGGAACCCGGGGTCGCCGGGAAAGCCCCGGAAACCCCGGTTTTCGCCGTTTTTTTCGCGATTTGAGGAGCCCAGCCTCTGGTACTTTCCAAAATTCATGCTTTTGAGACACCAAGTCCTCTGACATCCGTCCAAAACACGGGTAAATCATCAAGAGTATCGAAAACAATATTGATTGCCACCCGGTCAACCAAAAAAAAGTGTGCTTTCTACCCGACCGATCGAGAAATCGACAGGACAGATGGCACCAGACCCGCTTTTGGCAACAAACACCCTGAAATTACATGATCATCTGATGTCGATCTACATGAAGATCCATCAATGATCATCAACAGAAGAATCCCAAAAGACGTGGCACGGCCCGCGACTCTTCAGCTGCTCGGCGACCACTTATGCGATTAATTGACTAGCTTATTACAGTCATTAATCCATTTCTTTGGACGGCCCAATCAGAAGCAAGCATTCGGGAGTTACAAGTCAAGAGATTCATGGCATTTAACCCATGAAACTCCTCCCATCATGGCGATTAAAGGCGATTAAATGCCCTCAATCTCCTCCGGCCAATTAGAAGCCAAGAAAAAGGAGTTACAAAATAAACAATTCAATTTTGTAACTCCTCCCATTATGCGGCTTAATGACAATAAAAGCCCATAAACCCACCTAAAAGGCTACCTAAAAGCCTATAAATAGGAGGGCTCTCCAAGAAGGAAAAAAACATCAGAAACATCAGAGAAAAAAGCACAGACACAACATCAACAGACAGCAGACAGAAATCCAGAGAAAGGAAAAAGAGAGAAAACTCTGCGGAAGTTCTACACCGGCCACCGCAACAAGGTGACAAAAGTCCCTTGGGGGGTACCCCCCCCAAGGTCCTTGCCTTCTCCTCCTGCCTCCAATGGCTTAGATATGGCTTTTCAGCCCGTCTACTCGGCTTTTTATTGGACATAGGACCTTCCTTTGGTCTTTGTCCTCTAAAAACCCGAGGTTATAGCCAAGCCAAGCGAATCAATAGCATCTTCTGTTCTCATCTGCATGGATGATGGCGAAGCCCACATATGGCTTGCGACCATCAATCTAAACGAGTCCCCCACAATCTCCTGAGAAGTTAGATCCTCCTTTTCTTGCTTTTCATTGTAGTTTGTATTTTTTTTAAAAGAGACAAAAATCACAATTCTTGTCTTTCATTGTTGATAAGGATTGTAAATCGGCTATAAACGCCAAAATCGGCTATAAACGCCAAAAATCGGCTATAAACGCCAAAAATCGGCTATAAACGCCAAAAAAATCGCCTTTCACGGCAAACCAAGAAAAATGTCTCTTTTCTTAAATATATGTGCAATGGAAAACTTGAAAGAAGTTGATTTCTTTTTTACTTGCGAAGGTTGATCTTCGGATCACCACTTGCAATTCCAGGTAAAAATAGAAAATCTGGCACACCCACAAAAAAAAAGAAATGTTGATGCACGCCCCCTTTGCCCCCCGGTTACGAAAGGGTCGGAACCAAACGGACTCCCACGTCCGCCGACCTCGGTAGGAACCCCGGGCATCCGGGACCGCGGTCCATCAAGTAGTAGCAGTTTGGGTATTTTTTCTTATAATGCACAAAGTGCTAGACAAGGTCTTGTTAAAATGGTTGTTTGGTCCGAATTACCATTTACTTTTGTTGAAAATGAGTTTTTTGAAGAATGGGTCCAGAAATACTGTCAACCACAATTTCACAGTATTTCAAGAAATACAGCCAGAAATGATGCTATTAGACTCTGGCAGGAAGAGAAAATAATATAAAAAACTATTTTGCGCAATCTCCTGGTAGAATATCCATAACCACAGATATGTGTACTTCTAAAGGGGGTGATAGTTATCTTTGTATTACTGCACATAATATAGATGCAAAATGGATTATGAATAAACGTATACTTAGTTTTAGCACTCTTGAATGGCCACACAATGGAACTAGGATAAGTACATTAATTTTGGAAAAACTAGATGAATATAGTATTAAGGAAAAAGTTTTATCTGTAACTTTAGATAATGCTAGTAATAATACAGTGGCTATTGAATTAATGAGAATGCAGATGCCACTTGCAACTTTGATAAATAGTTCTATCTTACAAAATAGATGTGTATGTCACATCTTAAATCTTATTGCAAAAGTTGGTTTAAAGCGCATTACAAGTTATACAGAAGCTATTAAAGACATTGCTAGATTTGTTTTTTGCTCCGAACAAAGAAGACAATTTTATGCCCAAATATGTGCGAGGCAAGGCGTATCAGCTATTAAACTGCCTAAAGAAGTTGAACATAGATGGAATTCTATGTATGATTTGTTAAACAAGGCACTTTCTAGAAAAACTGTTTTGAATGAATTTTGTGCTTTTCATGCACAAGATTTAATGATTAGTGATGAACATTGGGAGTTATGTGCCCATATAAGAGATTTATTAGAACCTTTTTATACTTCAACATATTTTTTTCCGGGATATATTATCCCACATCTAATGAAGCTTTAATGAAACTTTTTAAAATTACTTTACAATTCAGTAGATTTAGAGATCATTTTTTACTTGGTAGCACTATTAGAGACATGGAAGTCAAATTTAATAAATATTGAAAAGAGGCTCCAATGACATTTTCTTCAGCTGCTGTATTTGATCCTAGGTTAAAATTAAGTGGTGTACAGTTTTTTATTGATGGAATAAATAAAAATATGAATTATACAGATTCAAATGATTTTTCAAATATAAGGGCACAATTACAAGCACTTTTTCAATTTTATTGTGAGCAAATGGGTACAGCTGGGCTTAGTATGGGCAATACAGAAGTCCAGTATACAGGTGTTCCTGAGTGGGAGGTGTGGTATTCTTCCCTGTCCACGGGCATGGCATCCAGCTCAAGCTCAAGTAACAACACTGTGACGGAGTTATCATCGTATCTTGACGTAGGTGTAATTAGGATGCAGGATGCATCCACTTTTGACCTTTTAGCCTGGTGGAAGCAACAAGAAAGCATTTATCCAGTGTTGGCAGCCATGGCTCGTGATCTATTAACTATTCCTATGTCTTCTGTAGCATCAGAACAGGCTTTTAATGCAGGTGGACGTGTAGTAGAAGACAGAAGAACAAATCTCACTGAAGAAACGGTGGAGTGTTGTGTTTGCCTACGAGACTGGTACTTGGCAGATAAGAGGAAGCAAGAGTTAACATCATTAATGGAAGATTTTGATCCAGCAGAATACATTAGTGGACTACAAATCTGATTTTTTACTTTTTTCTTCATTGTAATTTATAAGTTTTTCATTCTTTTTTTTTATTTTCTAAAAAGATTGTAAGGTTTTGAAGGTAATCCTATTTAGAAACCTTCAAGAAGTTAAGATCCAAATGGTTCTCTCTTCTCAGTGGAGTAGGTCGAGTTTGACCGAACCACTTAAATATCTTTGTCATTCTCCTTGCTTGTGTTCTAATTTTTATTTTTAATACTGATAAGAAAAAGAAAAATCATATATAGTACTTAAGTAATATGTGAGTAAATATCTATAAATTAATTTGAACCACTCAATCATTTGTCAAATGTTTGTATAAGTTTAAATGTTTAGAAAAGTAACTATTGAAAAATTAATGACTATTGATCGAAAATCAAATTCAAATCCATGTCGTTACGGACTTACGCTTACGTTACGCCTTACGGTAATTATATATCTATATTAGTCTATAAAAAAAAAAAAGGCAAGCCTGGCCCGCGGGCTGGCCCGCTCCAGCCCGCCCCACTGTGGGCCGTGCCGTGCCAGGGGTTTTCCCCTGGCGGGCCGTGCCGTGCCGGCCCGTTAGCTGGGGCGGGCCGTGCCGGCCCGGCCCACGGCACGGGCGGGCCGAGATTTTAGCGGGCCGTGCCGGCACGGCACGGCCCGTTTGACATGCCTACCCAGGATTACAGTAATCTAGTCCGGGTTGGCCTCTATCCCCCTCCGCGTCACTAGGCTTCCGAGGAACTTGCCAGAAGCTACGCCGAAAGCGCACTTGGAAGCATTCAGTTTGAGCTTGAATTCACGGAGGATGCTAAAGACTTGGGCCAGATCCGCCAGATGGTCACTGGACTGCTTCTACTTGACGACCATGTCGTAAATGTAGACTTCAACTGTCTTGCCGAGCTGAGCCTGGAACATTTTGGTGACGAGGCGTTGAAAGGTTGCCCCCGCATTCTTCAGTCCAAAGGGCATCACCTTATAACAGTAAGTGCCGTGGGGGGTTATGAAGGCAGTTTTTTCCTCGTCCGGCTCATACATCGGAATCTGGTGGTAGCCTCTGTAGGCGTCGAGGAAGCTCATTCTGTCATGGCCAGCTGTGGCGTCGATCATCTGATCAATCTTTGGAAGAGGGAAGCTCTCCTTGGGGCAAGCTCCGTTGAGATCTGTGAAATCCACGCATACCCTCCACTTGCCAGTCTTCTTTTTCACTACCACTGTATTGGTCAGCTAGACCGGGTACTGAACCTCCCGGATTGCGCCTGCCTCTAGCAACTTGTCGACTTCTTCGACCACCGCTTCCGTCTGCTGCAACCCCATCCTGCGGGCCCTCTGTACCACTGGCTTGTGGTGGGGATCCATGTTCAGCCTATGGCACATGACCTCGGGGTCGACCCCAGGCATTTCGCTCGGGGTCCAAGCGAAGACATCCACATTCTGCATCAGGAATCTTGGGAGCTCGGCTCTCTCTGGGTTGGGCAGCTGGGCACCGATCAGGAAAAATCTATCAGGGTCTAGCGGGTCGAGCCTGACTTCGGCTAGATCTTCAATACTCTTCTTGTCAGGATCTCGGTCGATCTCATCCAGCCCCCTTTCGAACTCCGCCACCAGATTCACTCGCTCTGGCTCCTTCTCCCAGGGACCATGGCCAACATGCACTGCCTAGCCAGCTGCTGATCCCCTTCGACTGTAACCACCTCCATCTTGCCTTCTTTGTCTTCAAGCACGAACTTCAGCTTCTGATGGAGAGTGGAGGGAACTGCTTCCATCTCGTGGAGCCACGCCCTGCCCATAATGGCATTGTAGGGGGAGGGGGCGTCCACCACCAGGAATTCAGTCATGACCGAGGCTTCGCCTACTCTGGTCTCCAGAGTGATTCTCCCCTTGGGGTAGACCGGCTTGGCGCTGAACCCAATCAGAGGTGTGCGAGCTTCCTTCAAATCGGTCTCCAGGAGCCCCATCTTCTTGAAACATCCATAGTAGAGGACTTCAGATGAGCTGCCGGGGTCGATCAAGATCCTCTTCACTGTGAAGTCTCGCAGCTTCATCGTCAGGAGCAGGGGATCATTGTGTGGAAACTGCACTCCCTCGAGATCTCTATCTGAAAACGAGATGGCCGGGCGCTCGCGCCGAGCTCGCTTGGACGCCGGTCCGAGCTCGGTTCTCATCACCTCTTTCCCATGTGAGGCCTGCCTGGCCTCGGCACGAGATTGGGAACTGCCTCTAGCTGAGGGAGAGGGAGTTGAGGGCGCCAGATAGATCACATTGATGATCTTCTCAGAATCTTCACTGTCTGGACCACTATCAGTGCTCTGATGAGCTCGGCCACTGCCGCCAGCACCGGCATCTCCTGCCTTGATGAACTCCTCCAAGTGACCTTCTTTGGCGAGCTTCTCCAGGAAGAACTTCAAGGTCCTGCACTCCTCGGTTTTGTGCCCATTTGCTTGTGATAGGCACAGAACTTGGTCTGGTCACGGGTGGAGGCTTCACTCTGTATGGGATGAGGCCAGTTGAAGAATGGCCTGTTCTTGATCTTGTTCATGATTTGGTGGATCGGTTCTCTGAAGACGACGTTCACAGCCTGGTAAGCATCGGGAGGAGGTCTGGTCTTCTTGCTGCCCCCATATCTGGATGCCGAGCTGGAGACCCAGGTTTGCTTCGGCTCCTCCTTTCGAAAGGGCTTCTTTTCTTTCTGCTGGGGCTGATTGCCCCTCTCTTTGAGTCCTGGGCCGTGATTTTCCTGGGCCCGGACTTCATCCTCCTCCCGGGCGACATAGCGCTTTATCCGGGACATCAAGGCCGGCATGGAGGTCGCGGGGTCTCCGGCCAGGTCTTTCCTCAGCTCGTTCCCTGGCAACAGGGCATTCCGGAAGGAGAAAATTGCCACTTCGTCTCTAGTATCCTCAATCTGGCTGTAAATTGCCCAAAAACGCTGGGCGAACCGGGTGATGCTTTCGCCCTGCTTCATCTTCAGGGCAAGAATATCAGCATCAATCTTGGGGACGACGCTGTAAGCCTGAAACTTCTTCAGGAAAGAGAGCCGGAGCTGTTTCCAACTCGAGATGGACTTCTCCGGAAGGGCGCAGTACCACTTCAGAGGGAGGTCGCCCAGACTGGAGGAAAATATCTTGTAGTTGAGGTGGCCCTCGTTCCCCCAGATGGACATCTTCTGAGAGAAGTGTCGAAGGTGAGCGGCTGGGTCAGACACTCCGTCATAAGGGACGAACCACGGGACAGAGAACTTCTTGGGCAGTGGAGTCTCCTTGATATCCCGCGTGAGGGGAGAGGCCCCCAGATCGGTGGGGCCGCAGATCTCTTACTGGTATCGGGCGAGAGCAGCCATCTCCATATTATGCTGAACGGCTAGCTTGATACGCCTGTCGAGCCGCTCCTACTCGACATCCTTCCGTGGCGACACTGCTTCCAACTTTCACTTCGAATGGCCTCGGCTGTGGTAGCTGTGGACTCGGTCGTCTCGGCCGTGATGGCTTCAGCCATTGCTCGAGTGCTCATCGTTGGCCCGACTACGCTTCTGCTCCAGAAAAGCTCTCAAATCCTCGCGGGAGGGATGGACTACCTTGCTCAGGGCTGCTTTCTTCCCGCCTTGGGGCCCGGAGGGCTGGCCTGCTGAGGGGGCTGCTGCTGCTCTCAGTTGCTGCTGGAGCTGGCGGATTATTCAATCCTGCTCCTGGATGGGAGCATTTTGAGCCGCGATGTCCCCTCCGTCATTGAGGTCTCGCTGACGGCGTGGCTCGTCGACTGCTGGACCTTTGTCTTTCGGGGGACGCTGATGTCGGCACTCGTCCCGTCGGGGAGGTGTGACTTCGTCGCCTGGGGACATATCTTCAACAAGTCCCTCTTGGAAGGTAATTTCGACGAATAGCTGCGAGCCTAAGCGCCCCTCGCCTGCAGATGAGCCAAGCACCGTTCTGGACCGCCCTTGAGGAGTGGCGTCCATCGACGGGCCTGGTTGCTCGAGAACTGCTCTCGAAGATTCTCCGCCTTTCTTAGGTCTTGGAGGCATGGTATCTGGGAAGATTGAGAGGGTTGGGAAGGTTGGGATAGTGGTTTCCCACAGACGGCGCCAATTGTAAGTGCAAAAAACTATGACTCACAAAATTGAGGGTGCCTGATAGGACTTATCCAAGTAGAAGAAGATGATCTGCTGCCTCAGGACCTGAAAGGGAAGAAGAAACAGTCAAAGGACCCTGGCCTGGGCGGCGCAAGGCTCTCCGATGCCTAAGTCAGTATGTGAACTGGAACAAAGGAAGGAGAGGAAGAAGAGAGGCAGAGTAACGACTCTCAAGTGTGTAGGTTGCGTACCTTGCATGTGAAATGGGCTCTATTTATAGAGAATTCTTGATGACGTTTTGGATGATATTTTGATGTGCGTCCCATGATTTGATAGGGAAGTCTCTATCAGCCCACAAAGTAATAAATGCGGTCCATATCAGCCCACAAAGTAATAAATGCCAGTCGGATCAGCCCAAATTGCATTTAATGCATGTCATATTGGGCCAGGTCCTGTTAGAGGCCTTTGGCGGTAGAGGTCCCATCGGATCCATCCTCGGGCCTTGCCCTGATGTGGCTACAACCGCTGGATGCTGCCCTGTCAGTGATCTGGCGAAGATTATGGACGGCTGGATGTCGCATCTGTCCCACTGGCTCGCGCCCCTATTGTGCTACGTATCTGATGATGTGGCGAGCGTGGGGCGCGAGTGGGGATTCTTCTTGACTTCGGCTTCCGTCCCGGCTCTTTTGGCCGGGGTCCCCGGCTCCTTTGGCCGAGGTCGAGCTCTTTAGCCGAAGTGAGCCCCTGGTAGCCGAGCTCGGCGCTAGCAGCCAAAGTCTGTCTGATTTCGGCTGAGGCCTCTGTCCCGGTAGTCGAGGCGAGTCTGGGTTCCACGTGGATGGCACGTAAGAGTGCTTAATCCCATCTTATGGTCGTGATTAGCATAATCCTGGAGCTTTGAAAATCTCCTCACACAACCTTATCATTAGGATGTCAATACAAACAAAATACAATACCATGGATGAATCATACACGCAAAATGAAAATTTGCAGATAGGAGAATCCTCTCTATGCAAAAAGATGCACTAAACTCTCAAGTTTCAACCCATGGAGCAAATCCCCTTCAAGAACAAGTTGTATCTTGCTTCCTAGCTAGAATCCAACAAATGTAATCCAGTGCACATCCATTCTCAACAACTGGGTGCACCACATTGCATCCTTGGAATCCTCAGCTGGAATTAAGATATGCTTGTGGGCCCCACTAGCAGATGAAGGATCTCATCGTAAAAAGACACTGCCCAATAACAATGATAGTGACTCTCTAGAACAAGCTGCTGCAGATTCGTGTTGATTTCTGAATTCCCAATACCCATAAAATAGGGTTATCATGCTTTCATCATGTGTTGTCTCTTTTCATCATGTTTTGTCTATTTTCATCAAGCTTTCATCGTGAGCCCTTTCAGTCGTGTTTATTTCCTGGTGGCCAGTAGCTGTGTGGTTGGCCTGGCCATGGGCCTTCAGAACCCCCTTTATTAAAATGCTTTGTACCTCCTTTAGTTAGATTTTAATTTAATTCTCATCATTTAGGGAAAAAAAACCGTTCTACAAAGATGTTAAAGAGTTGAGCCAGCCAGGCTTGACTAAGCTAGACTTGAGGATAACTTGTGTGTAGGGGTGTAAAAAATATTTGATAAACCGTCTAATCAATCAAATTGAACTGAATCAAACCAACGATTAATAACCGTGTTTCACAGTTCGATTATCGTTACGGCTATTAAAATCAAAAAATCGTGCTTCACGGTTCGGTTACGGTTTTCAGTCTCGACTTACGATTATTAACCGAACCGAACTGTAAAACATAGTTTGGTTTGACTTGGTTAACCGTTTTTCTAAAACACATAATTAACAGAACCTTAACGCTAATAAAAAAAAAAAAAACTAAAGAGCCTAAATGTATTGCATGATATATGTTTTGTAGAATCATTTTAGACAATTAAAAAACTATAGTGTTGTTTTGTTTGGTATGTGAAAAATGTAGTGTTATTCTAATGTAGAGTCAAAGGGCAAAGAAAGACTTTTTTTAAGAGACAATTAACCGTAATCGATCCGTTTAATACAGTTAACCGCAGTTCAGTTTTTAACAGTTTATTAGAATAGGGTTTTCAAAAGCTAAAAATAGTAAAATACGGTTCGGTTAATGATTTTTCCAAAACAAACGGTTCACCAAACCGTTACACCCCTACTTGTGTGTCAATCACATTTTTCTTTAGCAGCCTTTTGGTTCACAACCCCAGCTTGAGCTCGGCTCGTTAAAGGCTTGGTGGATCTCAGGCTCAGCTAGGCATGTTGGATTTCTTTAATTCTTTTATGTAATATATATTTATAATTATTTTTTCTATACATGTCATGATATTATGTATTACATAACACAACAGTACATGTAATATTACTTCATATGTAGGAGCCATTTATAATTAACTAATAAATTTAGGGGTGGCAAATGGGTCCGGTGATAGTCAGGGTCTCCGGGTTCCAAACCCTAACCCACAACCGACCGACTTTAAAAATTGGTCAAATTTCTTGGACCCACATCCAAGGTGGGTTAACCTCACTTGCCCCGTCTGACTCTTATTGACAGTTTGACACTATGGAATGTGGGTATGTGCTTTTATGCAGGGAAGTTAAAACTTAAAAGTGATTCACGTTCCATGCAATTCCTCCGACTCACCGAGGAAAAAAGTAGTCCGAACCCAAGCCTTTTACTTGGTCAAAACATGAGTGAAAATTGGGAAATATATGACAATGTGGGAGCCAACTCCTGAAACCGAAATGGTTCAAGATGAACTCTTGTACTGAAATGTAGGAGTCCCATTTTGGGATGGAATTGGTGGGGATTGGAAGATCTATATAAGACCACCTTAAATATCAAGTTTTGCCCCAATCCCATGCTCCTAATCCCTTGAGCCATGGTCGACAAGCCTAATTCATTCATATGGGTCTATAGTCAATCCAACAGTCCACTTCATTTGAATTGGTGCCAAGCCTTGAGGTGTGTGACAATCAAGGGCTCCTTGTCCCTTACAAGATTTGGATTGGGTGTTAGGTAGGCCTCATCCATAGTTCTCATGGTTTGAAACGTGGGAACGCTTCTCACCTGATTATTTCCCATATTCCTAAAACTTCACCTCAAAAGGTGTTATCCACACTAGAGATGTCAAATGGGCCGGGCCGGCCCGCCAGTCAATAGCCTGCGGCATGGGCCGACCCAGTCAATGGCGCAGCCCACCAGGAGCAGCCCGTGCGCACAGCCGGCCCGCTGTGGGCCAACCTATTCATAAGGGTCGGCCGGCCAGGCACGGCCCGCCCAACATCCAAAAAAGGCTATTTTGTTTAAAAAATGTTCATTTTACACCCCGCCCTAAACAGCTATAAAACGATCATATAAGGGATATTTTATGTCCGTTTCAATTTTACAGAGCCTATAAATACTCTAACCCTCACATTCTTATTTCTCACCAATTTATACAATTCTCTCAATCTCTATACACTCTCTAGTTCTCTCCCAAAGCATTCAAGTCTTTCACTCTCTAAGAAGTTTTTGAAGGATCAAAGATCAAATCAACAAGAGACAAGATTAAATCATTTAAATTTGAGATTCCATATATATATATATATAAGTCTACAATATATTATATTAACTCTCATTCTCTCCCCTTATATTAATTATCACAAAAGAATGCTATAACTATTATTATTTTTAAATCTTATTTTTTGAAATATGGTTGGACGATCTTCTAGAAGATTTTTCATAGAAGCTTCTTCCATTAATTTACGGGGAGAAGTAGATTTTATTGAATTGGTTGATAAAGTGGGTGATTTACCACCCTCCTTTTCCTAGTAGTTCCCGTAAACCAACCAAGAGGAATAGAACTTAAATAGTTTGGGATATATATGAAAGGTTTGATGTTATTGAAGACAGAAAGAAAGTCCAAATGGCAAAATGCAAATTTTGTAGTAAGATTTAATGTGCCGAATCAAAATCGAGTACTGGCCATTTGTTAAGTCATAGGCAAAAATGTTTAACCTTACATAAGCCAATGGATGAAGGGGCAGGGGGCCTGGTTCACAAACCCAAACTTCTACTACTGGTAGTGGTAGTACGTAGTAGTAGCAGTTTAGGCCTTTTTTCTTTTTATGCACAAAGTGCTAGACAAAATCTTGTTGAAATGATTGTGTTATCCGAATTACCATTTTTTTTTTGTTGAAAATGAGTTTTTTGAAGAATGGGTCCAAAAATATTGTCAACCATAATTTCACAGTATTTCAAGAAATACAGTTAAAAATGATGCTATTAGACTCTGGCAGAAAGAGAAAACAAATATTAAAAATTATCTTACAGAAATTCCTAGTAGAATACCCATAACTACAAATATGTGGACTTCTAAAGGGGGTGATAGTTTTCTTTGTATTACTGCACATAACATAGATGCAAAATGGATTATTAATAAACGAATAATTAGTTTTAGCTGTCTTGAATGGCCACACAATGGCACTAGAATAAGAACATTTATTTTGGAAAAACTAGAAGAATATAATTTAGGAAAAAAGTTATATCTATAACTTTAGATAATGCCAATAATACAGAGGTTATTGAACTAATGAGATCGCAGATGCCACTTGTGACTTTGATAGATTACTTTATCTTCCAAAATAGATGTGTATGTCATATCTTAAATCTCATTGCAAATGTTTGTTTATAGCATATTGTAAGTTACACAGATGCCATTAAAGACATTGCTAAATTTATTTTCTGCTCCGCACAAAGAAGACAATTGTATGCCCAAATATGCGCGAGTAAGGAGATCAGCTATAAAAATACTGAAAGAGGTAGAACATAGATGGAATTCTATGTAGGATTTGTTAAACAAGGCAGTTGACCGGAAAACATTTTTTTGTGCTTTTCATGCACAACATTTGTTGATGAGTGCTGAACATTATGAGTTGTGTGCCCATATAAGAGATTTATTAGAAGCTTTTTATACTTCAACATTAATTTTTTTTGGGATATATTATCCGACACCTAATGAAGCCTTTTCAAATTACTTTACAACTCAATAGATTTAGAGATCATTTTTTATTAAACAACACTATTATAAGCATGGAAGAAAATTTTAATAAATACTGGAAAGAGGCTCCAATGACATTTTCTTTAGCTGTTGTATTTGATCCTAAGTTAAAATTTAGTTGTGTACAGTTTATTATTGATGGAATAAATAAAAATATGATCAATTTTCAAGATTTAAATATTTTTTCAAATATAATGGGAAAATTACAGGTACTTTTTTAATTTTATTGTGAGCAAGTGGGTACAACTAGGGTTAATATGGCCCCTTTAGAAGTCCAGCAAATAGGTGAAGCTGTGTGGGATGTGTTGTGTTCTTAATTGTCTGTGAGCATGGCATCCAGCTCAAGCTCAAGTAACAGAGTGATGGAGTTATTATGTATCTTGACGTCAATGTAATACTGGTGTAGGATGCATCTAGTTTTGATAATTTAGCCTGGTGGAAGCAACAAGAAAGCATTTATCCGATGTTGGCCGCCATGGCTCGTGATCTATTGACTATTCCAATATCTTATATAGCAGCAGAACAGGCTTTTAGTGCAGGTGGACGTGTGGTGGATGACAAAAGAACAAATCTAACTGAAGAAACGGTAGAGTGTTGTGTTTAACTACGAGACTGGTATTTGGCAGATAAGAGGAAGCAAGAGTTAATAGCAATGGAGGATTATGATCTAGCAGAATACATAAGTGGACTACTGATGGACCGCGCTCCTGCTCGGTTCTACCGAGGTCGGCGGACGTGGGAGTCCGTCGGGTCCGACCCTTTCGTAACCGGGGGGCAGGGGCGTGCATCAACATTTCTTTTTTTTGTGGGTGTGCCAGATTTTCTATTTTACTTGGAATTGCAAGTGGTAATCCGAAGATCAACCTTCGCAAGTAAAAAGGAAATCAACTTCTTTCAAGTTTTCCATTGCACATATATTTAAGAAAAGAGACATTTTCTTGATTTTCCGTGAAAGGCGATTTTTTTGGCATTTATAGCCGATTTTGGCGTTTATAGCCGATTTTTTGGCGTTTATAGCCGATTTTGGCGTTTATAGCCGATTTTGGCATTTATAGCCGATTTACAATCCTTATCAATAATGAAAGACAAGAATTGTGATTTTTGTCTCTTTTGAAAAAATACAAACTACAATGAAAAGCAAGAAAAGGAGGATCTAACTTCTCAGGAGATTGTGGGGGACTCGTTTAGATTGACGGTCGCAAGCCATATGTGGGCTTCGCCATCATCCATGCAGATGAGAACAGAGGATGCTATTTGATTCGCTTGGCTTGGCTATAACCTCGGGTTTTTAGAAGACAAAGACCAAAGGAAGGTCCTATGTCCAATAAAAAATCGAGTAGACGGGCTGAAAAGCCATATCTAAGCCATTGGAGGCAGGAGGAGAAGGCAAGGACCTTGGGGGGGGGGGGGGGGGTACCCCCCAAGGGACTTTTGTCACCTTGTTGTGGTGGCCGGTGTAGAATTTCCGCAGAGTTTTCTCTCTTTTTCCTTTCTCTGGATTTCTGTGCTTCTCTCTGTCTGTGTGTCTGTCTCTTTTTTCCGATCTGGATTCCTTTGGAGTGCTCTCCTATTTATAGGCTCTTGGTAGCCATTTAGGAGAGTTTATGGGCTTTTAATGTCATTAAGCCGCATAATGGGAGGAGTTACAAAATTGAATTGTTTATTTTGTAACTCCTTTTTCTTGGCTTCTGATTGGCCGGAGGAGATTGAGGGCATTTAATCGCCTTTAATCGCCATGATGGGAGGAGTTTCATGGGTTAAATGCCATGAATCTCTTGACTTGTAACTCCCAAATGCTTGCTTCTGATTGGGCCGTCCAAAGAAATGGATTAATGACTGTAATAAAGCTAGTCAATTAATCGCATTAAGTGGTCGCCGAGCAGCTGAAGAGTCGCGGGCCGTGCCACGTCTTTTGAGATTCTTCTGTTGATGATCATCGATGGATCTTCATGTAGATCGACATCAGATGACCATGTAATTTCAGGTGTTTGTTGCCAACAGCGGGTCGGTGCCATCTGTCCTGTCGATTTCTCGATCGGTCGGGTGGAAAGCACACTTTTTTTGGTTGACCGGGTGGCGATCAATACTGTCTTCGATACTCTTGATGATTTACCCCGTGTTTTGGACGGATATCAGAGGACTTGGTGTCTCAAAAGCATGAATTTTGGAAAGTACCAGAGGCTGGGCTCCTCGAATCGCGAAAAAAACGGCGAAAACCGGGGTTTCCGAGGCTTTCCCGGAGACCCCGGGTTCCATGGTCGCCGGCGACCCTGGCCCAGGGTCGCAGGGGTCTGCGACCCTGGGGGGTTTTCCCCCTTTCGTGTCCCGTTTTGCGTCCGTTTTTGCTATTTTTTGATTCTTTTTTCTTCTGTACTTTTCTTTGACATTTTGATCATTTATTGGCCTGATTTCTTTGTAGGAAACCTGATGAGAATCCTTGCATTTTATTTTGCAAAGTTTCCAATTTCCTAAGAAAGCCGAAGACTTTGTCGCGCAGAGCTGCCGATTTCTGTCAAAAGCTGAAACTGGGTCAAACGATGTCGGAATGACCTGAAATTTGGTGTGAAGCCTCCTGAGCAATAAATAAGACCAACCATAGGCTTTTGTTTGAGTTTTGAAGCCGTTTGGGGTCCTATCACCTGTAGACTTGCTTTTTGTCGCGATGAAGATGTCGCGGTTTGATGCGCGGTCAACCGATGTCCGATTGACTTGAAATTTGACAGGGAACCTATTGGAGTCATTTTAAGATGATCCATAGGCTCTGTCTTGGAAATCATGGTACCCGGAGAGCTTTACCACCGAGAGGCTTGATTTGGCTGTCGGAGAAGCGAAGTTAGGCCAAATGATCTTGAAATGGCTTGAAACTTCTTGTGTACTCCTCTTTTGGCTGTCTGGATGAATCTTGCAGTTTTTGTTTGATTCTGACAAGATTTGACTTTTGGAAGCAGCATTGCCTATTTATGGCAGGTTGCGACTCCATGTAGCTCTTTGGATCTTGAAAAGGCAAAGTGACATTTTTGGTGTCAACAAATGCCCCCTCGAGGTACAGCGGCGAGTTGCTTAACTTTTGTAGTCGATGTGCCTCGAAGAGATTTTTTTGAAGGAGAGCCTGTGACTTGACCAAGAGTCTTTGAGCAGTCTTTCTTTTGGTATTGTAGCCTTTTGAGCTTCCAGGGGAATTTTATGGTAGTGAAAGGGATCACGTACCATCTCGAGGCAAAGTTTTGAAGATGACATCAGGGATGTGGATTTGGGTTTTGACCTTGTGACCTAACAGGCTGTATGTGGAATGTTGGGGGATCAATTTTGGTTTTGATCGTGTGACCTAACAGGCTATATGTGGCAAGTTAGGGGATCAGGTTTTGGTTTTTGGTTTTGGTCTTGTGACCTAACAGGCTGTATGTGGCAAGTTAGGGGACCAGGATTTGGTTTGATTTTTGTGGAATGTCAATTTCAAGATTTTGGCTCAATTTGGTAGATGAGGCTGGATGGCTTGATTTTTGGAAGCTCATGGGGCTTGGAATTTTCTTTTGTATGGTCTATTCAACTCAAAAGAGGCATGGAACCATTTTTGTATGCTCTTGGTAAGAGGGATTTCTCTTTGACTAAAAGCCCAAATTTATTTCTTTTTTTTTTTTTTTTTTTTTTTTTTTTTAGTGCCTGGTGGTCAAACCTGGCTCATATGGGCTAACCCATGGGACTTTAAGCTTTTGAAATGGCTTAGATCTCATATGGTGTCATTTTTGTAAAGAATATCCAAAAATATCTCATTTGGATAGAGAATATCCAAGAATATCTTTACTTGGAGAGAATCTCTCATGATCCCTTTATTTTGGGATAGAATATCTCAAGATATCTTTCTTTTGGGAAAGAATCCGTCATAGATTGATTTTAGGAGAAAATCTCTCAAGATCCCTTTATTTTGGGATGGGATATCTCAAGATATCTTTCTTTTTGGGAAAGAATCCGTCATAGATTTCTTTTTGGGAGAAAATCCTTCAAGATATCTTTCTTTTGGGAAAGAATCTTTCTAATCTCTTTCTTTTGGTAAGGTTACTAATTAGTAACACTTACCTCTTTCTTCTTTCCTTCTTTGGTTTGCTCTCCTCTATAAAAGCAAGGAGAAGGTTGGATCTCTTGCTCTTATTACTTTCTTTTGCAATAATCTCAAGAGGGCTTCAAGACCAAGAGCTTTTCTTCTTCAAGATCTTCAAGAGTTTTCTTCTTCTTCTCCATGAATGGCTTCAAGTAATTTCTTCTTTTTTTTAGAAAACTTCATTGTAGGAGAAAAGGTTCCTTCTCCTTCTCTTTTTTTTTGTTTTCTTTTCTTTTTCTGTTTCTCTGTCTTCTTTTTTTTTCTTTTTCTTTTCACGTGTTTTCCCCCTTTTTTTTTTTTTTTACACGTGTTTTTTTTTGTTTTCTTTTCTTCTTTTTTTTTTTCATGTTTGTTTTTTTTTGTGTGGGCCGTACGGACAGATTCGTACGGTATCTGTCCGTACGGCCACGTGGCCTGTTGGCCAGCCCCCTTTTTTTTTTCTCTTTTTTTTTTTTTTCCCTCCCCTTTTTTTTTGAGAGAGTTTCGTTCTTTTTTTGTTTTTCTTTCTCCGTCCCTTTTTTTTTTTAGAGAAGTTTTTTCTTTTCTTTTCTTTTTTTTTTGCTCATCATGATAATGCATTTTTTTTTCGCAAATCTAGATGTTCATGCATGCCTTAATTTGTAAATAAATTTGTAGCATGATGTGATTGCATACCTGAAAGTGGTTGCAAATTTGGGAACTTGGAGCTCGCAGTGATGTTGAGCCCTTCCTGATTTTGCGGAGACTTTTAGGTTTCGAAAGTTTGGAGTTTCGGAGCTCGCAGCGATGTTGAGCCCATCTTCAAGCTTTCTATTTCTTTCGGGATAGTTCCTTTTCTTCGGAATTGTCCCGTCATCATGTCAAAATTTCGCCAGATTTTTTTTTTTTTTAGCGAGATTCTGTCATTTTGATGTTTGATCTTTTTCTTTTCCATCCTTTTCAGGTGGTTCCTCCAGAGCGAACAAGGGTAAAGAGCCTGCTACAAGCGTACCTCGTCGATCTTCTAGATCTTCTAATCCGGCCGTTCAGCAGGCTTTTGAGAAGGTCCAGTATGTTGAGAGAAATCTGGAAGAGTGCGACTCCCTCAACAGAGATGAGATGAGGCAGCGACTGATCACTCTCAAGGGAGAGGAATTCTACAAGATCATGGTAAGCAGTCGTCCATGGCTGATGGAAGATCAGAGCGTTTTGCCCAAGCCTACCTTCTTCTTTGGTGATGCAGTCCCTGATGACATTACATACCAGAGGAGATGTTTTCAGTTTTCCTTCACAGCAGATGGTGAGAAGAAGACTGTTGCTACCCGGTCGATGTTTGATCGCACCGTCTCGATTCTGAGCCTTGCCCCCACGTGCCCTAAGAGGGAAGATCCTCCAAGCTGGGTGAGAAGGACAAATGTAATCAAGACCGGGGTTTTTGTCGGCGGTTCTCCTGGATATACGGAGAGGTCGCCTGTTGACATGGACTTGTTGATGCCATCAAGCGGCTACCAGGGCTCTGATTATCCGTCGGTCGATTTGAGACCGGTGGGCCTTGGTATTTTCAGTGGTGACGGCAGCAATTGGATCAAGCCTTTTCGACTTCGAGGTCGTTTCAATGCTGACTCCGAGTGGAAGTCGTGGACTGATCGCGTCCTGCTGATTGGTGGCGCCGTTTTGAAGGAAGCCGGGATTTTTGATGCGGTCCGCGCTTTTAGGGAGACCGTGATCTTTTCCGACGAGGCCTTCATGGCTATGCTGGAGTCGTTCCTCCCTCAAACCAATACCTTCGTTGTGACGAATGGTGAGATTGGTTTTTCTTTGAAGGAGTTGAGCGCCATTACCGGATTGCCCATCCTCGGCAAACTCTATGAGGAGTTTATGCCGATTGACAGCGTCCTCGAGGGGCAGTCTGAGGAGTTCAGGCTTCTATACTTTCAGCTCGTCGCCTTCTATGATTTTTTGAAGGAGAAGGGGGGTTCGAAAGTTAGATCCAGCAGTTGGAAGAGTTTTTGCTCTTCATTCCCCAACTTCTTTGATAGTAGGGAGCCTTCTGATAGCATGACCCAGGAAGCTGGAGCTCAGGATCCAAGTTCAAAGAAGATCTTGGCCATGCAAGAAGAGTTGAGAGATTTCTGTGCAAGCACAAACGCCATATGTCCTGACATTGCACTGCGGAGAGATCTCGCTGTTTACCTCACTTATTGGCTTGGTGAGGCTGTATTTGCTGGAGGAGATGGAACGCACATCAGGCCGCATTGTATTTTCCCGGCTTGTCAGATGGCGTTTGGAGAGCAGCTTGCTTTGGTGCCAGCTCTTTACTCCTACCTGTGTACCGAACTGCAGGCTGCTGCTTTTTCTGGTTCGGCTTGGGCTTCCCATGAATAGGGTATTTTCAGCCCATATCTTTTATTCGTGGTATGTATACCACTGTCCTGGCTTCCATCGGCTGGGTGCTGCACAGGATGATGATCCTCTGATGATTCGACTGGCTAAGGGCAAAGCCGTGTCCGAATCACTTTTGTTTGCCCGCATGAGGATCCGACGGTTCAGGGACGTCGAGATGGGGCAATCTTCAGTAAAGCTTTCTCCGGAGTTGCGGAAGAAGGCTTTTGATTTTGGTGCCTCCCGAGACTCTACCAGGGCGGGGTCGGGAAGGCATTATTCTTTGACAAATGCAGAGAGAGAGTGGCTTTTCAGCATACGTGTCGGTACGATGGTGTACCGCAGACATCTTTTCGTCGATATCCAGCCGTATGTACCTTCTCGCTTTGCTTTGCAACTTGGCTTTTCTCAAGGCGTTGTTGGAGCGCCTTCAAGTATGGTGAAGCGCTTTGGAGGCTTACAGGACGGGAGAAATGCATGGGCTTTCTATAGTGCTGAAGACACTACAGCCATGATTTCTTATCCTGTGTTGCTGACTTCCCGTACTGCCGGCTTTGCGAAGTGGTTCGCGGAGAGCTTCTCGGCATATCGGGGACTTTCTAGGAAGGAGCTTGATGTGAAGCTGGTATCTGGAAAGGGCCTTGGAAAGTCGGATGGCATCCGGCGAGAGGAAGTTTGGGCCTTCCTTTCTGGAGAGAAGCACAAGATAGGCTTTCTCGGTGACCAGGGCGTCATCGGTTCTGAAGCTGTTCGAGAAATACCTGACGAGGCTTTGGAGCAGCTAGAACAGGAGGAAGCCGAACTTGGCGCTTGGATGCAAGCGGCGCAGAGGCAAGCTTCCGTGGAGTCTACTGGCAAGAGCAGACCATCCAGTGATGAGTCAAGTGGGAAACCTGACTCTAACAGCGGGGTAGGTTCTTCTAAGAAGCGAGCCCGCAGAGGTAAGAGGAGGAGGAGTCATCATAGCAGCAAGGAGCAGCATGAGGACTCTCCTAACTTGGAAGTTCCTCTTACCATCAATGAGGATGTGCCAGTGGATGCTGACGAGCCTTCGGAGAAGAGAAGCCGAGAAGAAGAGACCGTCGGTGAAGGTATGATTCTTCCTTTTTCTCTTTCCATTTCCTTTCATGGGACTTTTTCCATGTTATGATCTGCTTCTTGTTTCTGCTTTTCTTCTCTTTTTTTTTTAGCAGAGGAAGACTTGGTGATGCCTGAGGTCCCAACCGATGAGGTGGTGATGGATCCTGTTGAGGCACCTGAAGAAGAACCGAGGGACTCTGGAGTAAATCCAGAATCTCCAATTGGTACGACTTCTTTTGCTCCCTTTTTTTTTGTTTGTGACTTGGTTTGCTAACACATTTTTTTGTCAGCTGACTTGCCACAGGATTCCGATGACTTTGAACCATCGATGGACGCAAATGCTGATGATGCTTTCGATGAGTTCATGGAGGAGGAAAGTGTTCCGCCAGTCGTCGAAGAAGGTATTTTGTAGTTATAACTCTGATAATGATTTTCAAACAGGGTCATATTCATACCTTTTTGTGTTTCCTTTGCAGGTTTTGAAGTGGCAGAGGAGGATCCGTCGCTTCCAGAGCAAGAGATGCCAGATGTTGATCCAGAGGTAGAGATTCCTGGGACCAGCTCTGACAATATTGAGGAGATTCCTCGCGCTGAGATTCCTTCCCGAGCAGGAGCAGCTTCAGCTGGAAAGAGTTCTTTTGTTACTCTTTCGACAGATGATGACATGAGTAGCCGACCAACGGAGTTGGGCGAATCCTCAGCTGGGCCATCTCTTCTTTTTGCGAAGAAGGTGGTGGTGCGAGTTGTGAGCTCTTGGATTGAGACTCTCTTTTCTGGGCACTTGGAAGTCGGATTTGGCATGATCCAGCATGTGCAGGAGATTCTCAGTGATGCTGAAGAGGCTGGTCTGGATGTCACAGGTGCCAGGGCGATCGTTGATAGGATCATTGCACTGGGTGACAAGTGGTTTGAGACCGTGAGTTTGGCTGATGACCAGTTCTTCAAGGAGATGTTCCTGGACCCATCATCGGGCTGACACATGACCTTAACATCCTTGATAGGGAGGTCGATGAGGCCAGGAAACGTCTTGAGCTTCTGCAGGCACAAGTCGCTGCCAAGTGGACTGCCATAATAGAAGCTCGCGACAGGGAGAGTGCCCTGATTCACCAGGTTGCAGAGGCCGAACGGGTTCTCAAAAGGAAGTCTGATGAGGATGAACAATGGCAAGCTGCTCGAGGTAAGCTTCCTGGTGTGAGAGAAGGGGTACAGCCCACTCCAGCATCTCATGGCAAGTTCCTGAAGAAGCGTGCCTTGGAATCCTTGACGGCTGAGGCTAAAAGTCTACTTGGGGAGCTGAATTCTTGGCTGGAGACCATTTTTGATTGAGCTCCTGTATACAGAAACCATCCTTTTTTCTTTTTTTTTTTTGGTACCACTTGTATTTTTTTGGTACTTATTTTTTGTAGTGCTTGTGAACACTTTTTTTTTTTTTGGTACCACATGCATTTTTTTTGGTACTCTTTTTTTTTTGTAGTGCTTGTGAACACTTTTTTTTGGCACCACATGTATTTTTTTGGTACTCTTTTTTTTGTAGTGCTTGTGAACACTTTCTTTTTTGTTATCCCTACGCTCACTTTAATCTTTTTGTGATAAAAGTAATTGCTAAATGGGATTTGATCAAAAGGTTGTCATTTTGTGAAAATCTTTTGTCAAATGATTGTTTTGGCATGAAAGCCAGGTTTTTTGTTTGTGGCATGGAAGCCAATTTTGGCATGAGAGCCAGCTTTTCTTGTGGCATTGATAGCCGAGTTTTTTTTTATGTGGCATCTATAGCCAATTTTGGTGGCATTGATAGCCGGTTTGTTTTGATGGCATTGATAGCCGGTTTTTGGTGGCATTGATAGCCATTTTTTTTTTTTTGAAATCCAAGTTTTTTTGTTTGTGTGGCATTGATAGCCGGTTTTGTTTTTGGTGGCATTGATAGCCATTTTTTTTTTGAAATCCAAGTTTTTTGTTTGTGTGGCATTGATAGCCGGTTTTGTTTTTGGTGGCATTGATAGCCGGTTTGTGGCATTTATAGCCGGTTTGTGGCATTTATAGCCTGTTTTGATGGCATTTATAGCCGGTTTGGTTTTCAAAAAAAATGCAAGTATCGACTAAAAGTCGCCTCCCTGCTGAATGTTCTTGCAAGTATCGATGGAATGTCGCATCCTTGCTCATTCGGTTGCGAGTATCGATGGAATGTCGCATCCTCGCGGATTTGGGTGCAAGTATCGATGGAATGTCGCATCCTTGCTTTTCAAAAGTTTTGGTTTTGCGGGTACTGACTTGATGTCGTTTCCCCACGATTTTTGAAATTTGTGGTTTTCTCGAACCTTTGGGTCATGGATATCAACTGAAATGTTGCGTCTCCACAGTTTTTTAGGTTTTTTTTTTCGAACCTTTGAAATTTGGGTTGTGGATATCAACTGAAATGTTGCGTCTCCACAGTTTTTTAGGTTTTTTTTTTTTCGAACCTTTGAAATTTGGGTTGTGGATATCAACTGAAATGTTGCGTTTCCACGGTTTTGGATTTTGCAAGTATCGACGAAATGTCGCTTCCCTGCGATTTTGGAAGTGTCGAACGTGGTTCGCTTGCTTCCGATTTGTGCGAGTATCGACTAAGCGTCGCTTCCTTGCGGTTTTTGAAAAACCATTTTTTTTTGTTTAAAGACACGAGGGTCATAAGTTTTGACCTAAAACCATTTTGGCGGTAAAAGGCAGGGTGGACTAGGGTGGAAATCCCTGAATCCGGATTTTGTTTCAAACCATGAATTTTGGGTTCAAGGGTTGGAAACTTTGGTCAAGTTAGGGAAAGGTTCCTGAACTTGGATATATATTTTTTGAACAATGAAACGATGAAAGTAAACATTGTTTTAGATTTCTAGAAATTTCAATATTTGACATGAAAATTCTAAAAAAAGGGTGGGTTTGGCGAGCGTGTACCTGGAAACCGGTTTGGCCATACAGGCATTGCTTTTACCCAGTTGGGTAAGTCTTCAACGGTAGTACCGCTTTAAGAACTTGCCGTTGATGGGCAGCATACATCTGTCACCTTCCATGTTTAGGAGTGCGTATGCGCCGTTAGAGAAAACCTTGTCGATGACGTAGGGTCCCTCCCATTTTGGCTCGAATTTGCCTTTGGACTTGTGAGCGAAGACCATTGGTCTTTTTACCGCAAGAACCAAGTCATTCTTTTTGTAGGCACGTTGTCTGACCTTTTATCGAAAGATCCTGCCATACGTGCTTGGTAAAGTTCAATGCTTTGTTGAGCTTCGAGCCGTCTCTCATCGAGATTGTCCAGCTCATGGAGTCGCAATTTGACATTGCTTTCTTGAGTCATGTCATTTTGCAAGGATACCCTCAAGGAAGGAATTTGTACTTCCAAGGGCACGACAGCTTCGCATCCATAGACCAAGGAGAACGGTGTGCTATGGGTTGGTCCTCGAACGGTGGTTCGATAGGCCCACAAAGCTTCAGACATTTTGTCGCTCCAGTCTCTTTTGTGATTAGAGACCATTTTTTTGAGGATTTTGCAAAGTGTCTTGTTGAAAGCTTCTGCTAACCCGTTTGCTGCCGGATTGTATGGAGTCGAAGGACAGCTTTGAATTTTGTATTTGTCGCAGAACCTGTAGAATCGATGATCCCGGAACTGTGGTCCGTTATCATGGACGAATCTTTTGGGTATGCCGAAACGACAAATGATGTTGGTGCGCAGGAACTGAAGGACTGATGAGGTCTTCATTTCGTTAAACGCAAATGCTTCTGACCACTTGGAGAAGTAATCCGTAGCGGCGAAGATGAAGCGATGACCTTTGCTTGAAGGGGGAGAAATAGGACCTATGATGTCCATACCCCAGGCTTCGAAAGGCCATGAGATCGCTGTAGGATGTAGCCATTCTGGAGGCATGTGAATGTAATCTCCATGAACTTGGCATTGTTGGCAGCGCTTGGCAAATTGCATTGCGTCAGCTACCATGGTAGGCCAGTAATATCCTAACCTTTTTATCTGATCATAGAGTTTAGGTCCAGCCTGATGAGCTCCACAAAGACCAGCATGAACTTCTTTGAGTGTTTCTTCAGCCTCTTGTTGTGACAAGCAGCGTAGAAGTACTCCGTTGAAGGATTTCCTGTAAAGGATTTTTGAAGGAATATCCAAATGGAAGCTTGGGGTTCGCCTTTGGATGCTTACCCGTTCTTTTGGATCTTCCGGTAGGATTCCGAACATAATGTAATCAATGAACGGATCCCTCCAGTCGCCAATTGAAGTTTGAAGGATTGAAATCCGACTTCCGACCACTTGGTGGCATTCAGCAACTGCTTGGTGTGTGTTAATAGGAGGAAGGATTCTTCTTTCGCACACTGTGACTTGCATGTTTTCCCCTTCCTGGATTGCCATGGATGCGGCAAGTCCGGCTAGGGCATCTGCACGTATGTTTTCACCTCTACGAATGTGGGTGATGTGACAGATGTCAAACTTTTGCAGAAGTGATTGTGCCTTGTTGTAGTAGGGCAGCAAATCTGGCTTCCTGACTTCAAATTTCTGATTCATCTGGTTGACGATCAGTTGAGAGTCTCCAAAGACTTCCAGCATGGTGATACCGGATTCGATGGCGAGTTCCAATCCTAAGATCAGAGCTTGATATTCAGCTGCATTGTTTGTGCATGGTTCCAGTAGCGAGAAAGCGTGTGGAATCATGTATTTGTCGGGGCTAACAAAGAGGATGCCAACTCCCGAGATCAGCTGTCTTTTTTCATTTGTCCTGGTTGCACCGTCAAAGTACATGTCCCAGGAGGCACTTTGTGAGAAAGTCTCCACATTGTAGACTGGTTCGTCTGGGAGATCATCTCTGAGTGGAGAATCTTTAGGCAATGGATGCTCTGCGAGGAAGTCCGCTAGAGCTTGCCCTTTGATTGCTTTTTGTGGTACATACCTAATATCAAATTGTGACAGAAGGATGGACCATTTTGCCAGTCGAGCATTGAGAGAACCTGCCTTTGTAACAAGGACCTTCAAGAGGTTGACCCTCGAGACTAGGTAGACTGTGTTGGAAAGCAAGTAGTGACGCAGCTTTTGTACGGCGAACATCACTGCAAGACATTCTTTTTCGACTGGAGAGTAGCGATGCTCTGCACCTACTAGCATGCGGCTGAGGTAATATAGAGCAGCTTCTTTTCTTTGATCATTTTCTTGCGCAAGTAGAGCTCCCAAAGAGTGATCAAGGGCTCTTGTGTACAAGATGAATGGTTTTCCAGTGGTAGGAGCAGCTAACACTGGAGGTTTTGTCAGGTATGACTTGATGTCTTGGAAAGCAGCTTCACAGTCAGCATCCCAGACAAAGTTTACACCTTTTTTCATCAACCGGGAGAATGGACGGCATTTCCCCGAAAGATTGGAGATGAACCGTCTGATGTAGGCCAATCTCCCTTGAAGCCCTTTGAGTTCTCTCAAGGTTCTTGGAGAGGGCATTTCTAGAATGGCTTTGACTTTTATGGGGTCAAGCTCCTTCCGAACTAAGAATCCGAGGAACTTACCCGACGAGACGCCGAAGAAGCATTTCAATGGATTCATTCGCAGTTTGTGTTTGCGAAGCCGGAGGAAGACTTCTCGAAGGTTTTCGAGATGATCTTCTTTTCTTTTGCTTTTGACGGCGAGGTCATCAGCGTAACATTCAACCGTCTTGTGCTGCATATCTTGGAATATTTTCATCATAGCCCTCTGATATGTGGCACCAGCATTCTTCAAACCGAATGGCATGACAGTGTAGCAATACACGCCAAATGGGGTTCGAAAGGATGTATGTTTTTCATCCTCAGGATGCATCTTTATCTGATTGTAGCCAGAGAAACCATCCATGAATGTCATTCGCTCGAATCCACAGGTATTATCAATCATTACCTCTGGTATGGGGAGCGGAAATTCATCTTTTGGGCATGCGCCATTCAAGTCTCTATAGTCAATACAGACCCTGATCTGCCCATTTTTCTTTGTCACGGGGACAATGTTGGCCAACCATTCAGGATGTTGTTCCTCACGGATGAAGCCGACGCTTTTGAGTTTTTGAACTTCTTGTTCAATTTTATCCATCACATCTGGACGGAATCTTCTTTGGCCTTGCTTGACAGGCTTGATGTCTTCTTGAAGATTGAGTTTGTGAACTGCTATTTTGGGGTCTAAGCCTGGCATTTCAGCATAAGACCATGCAAAGCAATCAACGAACTCACGAAGAAAAGCGATATACTCGGGTAACTCATCATCCTTTATATTCTTGCTTATGAATACAGGACGTGGGTTATCTGGTGTTCCCAAGTCTATCTTTTGAACAGGATCTTCTGTTGGAAGGTTCGAAGGTGGTTCCTCCACAATATTTTCGGAGGCTTCCAGCTCAACGAAACCTTCTGGGGTTTCAAGGGCATTTCCAGACCAAGGTTTTGTTCCTTTCCACGGGTCTTCTTGATCGGTAATTTTCCCAAGGCTTGCTATGAGATGATCCCAATCGCCTGTTGAAACCGAGTCGAAGTAGGCTACTTCTTTTGGAGATGAGGGTTCTTCTGGGTCAGAAGTCCACACGTCTGTACCATCGGACAACTCCTCTTCATTTTCGGAGAAATCGTGCCAATTAGATGAGCTTCCTGGATCTTTGTCAGGTGACTCATCAAAGAGATATCCAGGGAGATCGATGTCTTCATGGATTTGAGATGTTGAGGCTTGGTCTGTATATTGACTTTTAAGCCTTTGTGTCAACTGTCTCAAGGGAGTGTCAGGATCATACCCTAACCCGTGTGAAGACTTTTCTACATAGCCGTAGAGTCTCCAATCTTCCAGCTGGCTTTTGGTCAAGACGGGCCCCAATGGCGTGAGAATACCGCGTCCTTCTCCCAAACCGACTGGGTTTTGAGCATCATAGCCCATTTTCTTCATGATAGCTTGTGCCACAGAACTGTATAAGGATAGTTGAGGCGTACCTTTATTTTGGAAAGGTTCAAGCATGGAGTTTGATGAAGAAGCATCCGATCTATGGAAGAAGATCGGTTTTTCCTTTGCTGAAGTTGCTGGAACAACGAAGGAAGCTGACGTAGGATCTTCTATGTCAGAAGTTGTCTCCATTGGAGTAAGAGCAGGCTGAACTTGCTGAGTATCAGCTTGGCTTGACGATGTGTCGTCTTCTGGCTCTGAATCCGAGTCCGTGTCTTGCATGATAGACACAAAAGAGACAACAAATTTGCCCCCAGGCTTTTGTTTTGCCTTCTTCACTTTAGTTGTGATGACCAAAGGCTTTGAAGATTTGAGGGAGATGATGAAGGGAGTTTGCATGCTCTCTTCAGATTTACCGGATGGTTTGTTTTCTTCCGGTGATTGTTGAGGAGCTTTGCCTTTATCTTTCTGAAGATTTTCGGCAAAGGATGCTGTATGCTTCTCCTCTTCTTCTTTTTCACCTTCATACATCTGTGAGTCTGCGAAGTGGATTTCTTTACCTTTGAAGGGTTTTCTGTCCGCAAAGACTCGATGTATCATGCCGTCGTCGCCAACAAACTTGATGCATTGATGTAGAGTTGAAGGGACAACACCATTCTCATGGATCCAAGGGCGTCCGAGAAGGATGTTGTAGCATGAAGGGGTCTTTATTGCATACACTGTGACCTCAGAGATAAGATCACATATCTGCAATTTGAACCTGATTTTGCCGATAGGCCTTTGAGTACTCCCATCGTATCCAAAGATAGATACAGATGTGTGGCTCAGTTTGCTGGGTGGGATACCCAACTCTTCAAGAGCCGATGTGGAGATAAGGTTGAGTGCAGAACCTGGGTCGATCTGAACTCTATGCATAGGCATTTCCTTGATATACCCTGTGAAGTACAGAGGTCGGTTATGCCTGGTTTCGCCAAGTAGGAGGTCATCCTTTGTGAAGGCGATGGTTGCACTGGCTGCTTTTTTAACCGAGAGGCATTCAATGCATGATCCCTCAGTTTTCTTCTTTTCTCCCTTTGAGGAGGCTTCTGAGTTTTTGACCCGGTAATCCATTTCAATTTGGAGGACTTGCGGGGCATGTTTGTCGACATCCTCATTCAGCTTTTGTAATTCCGAAATGAGATTATCACGAGTGTGCGGAGACATTCGCAACAAATCTAGGATGTGCAGACGTGCAGGTATGTGCTTGAAGTGTTCAATCAAGTCATACTTGAAAGCCTCCTTAGGGCCTGCATGTTCATCATTGTTGCCACTAGGGCGCTTACAACATCTTTTCCCGAAGGATTTACATATGTAAAGGAAGATTGGTTGTAATTTTTGTGGTAGTCCCGGCCAGAGCGGGTGCCTCTACCAACTTCGAGAGCTTCTTGAGAAGGGTCTTCGTTTGGAAGATTGTCTTCAGGATCAAGAGGCTGTCGTTTTTCATTTGCTGAGGATGCATCAGCAGCAGAGTTACCATCCTCAGTGTGATTGTGTTGCATGGAGCATTTTCCGGGAACAAGTCCTGAACAGCATCCAGCAATCTTTCTTCTTCGTTGACTAATTCATCGTCCCAAGCATCAATGGCTGGGAATTCTTCAGTCAGGAAGGGTGTGAACTTTGAAGTCACAGTCTCAGGAGAAGAAACCTGAGAGGGTGTCATCTCAGTGAAAGTCACGTGAGACGAGGTGGCTTCAGAAGATATATTGCTAGGCGTCGCCGGAGTGTAAGTGCTCTCATCAGACGATGCTTCGGAAGAGCTATAATCCCGAATTATCACATTACAGGAAGCTCTGACGGGAGACGTTGCCTGATCGGAGTCAGACTCATCCTCGGATGTGAGAGGATCGTCTATCCAGCAATTTTCTCCATTTTCAGGAGTTAAGGGAGGATGTACCTGGTGGTCTTCAGGGACTTCAGGCTCTGGATTGCAAGGAGGCTCGTTGACCGCGTTCTTGCTCTTGTTCTAGAGCGAGTCGCTGCAAGATCCTTGCATATTCTTCAAGATCAGGCATGGGAGCCGGATCTTCTTCTTCATCATCTCTTTGTGGCTCAACATTGTTGATTTCCACTGGAGTGATGAGAGGTGCTGGTTCAGCAGCATTTTCTTGTACAGCCTCTTGGTCTTCTTCATCATCAGACCAGGATCCTTGTGGCTGTAGGGGGTTATACCAGATTACTGGCATAAGATGAGACTCAGGAACCCATTCTTCATCGGAGAGATATTCTCCTGTTTCAAGGGACTCCTCCCACTCATCTGTGTAGTTGGATTCGAATCCATCATCGGTGTCGCTGGATTCGTATCCATCAATGGAGAATCCAACTACTGAATTGCAAGAGTATGATGCCTCCTGCATGGCTTCTTTAAATTGAGGTGGCATGAAATCACTGAGAGTGAATTTCCTTACCCCCTTTGAAGTCTCTGGAAGGGATGTTTTTGTTACCTCCAGTGAAGCGGTAGAGGAAGCCTCTGCCTTTTCTTTGACCTCTAGTTTTGGCTGGGTCTTCTCTTGCCGTTTGAGCTTGAGGAGATGTTTCCTAGCCTGCCTTCGCTGTTGAGTTGTAGGCTTTGTTTTCACGACCTCCCAATTTTCATCTTCCAGGAGATCGGGATGTACCCATATCGGTTGTCCGTCTGGTGTCGGGTAAGGAACCAGTTTCTCGGACGCTTCGATTGAGTTTGTCACCTTGAAGGAAGTAGTGATCTTCTTCTTCGGTGATCTTGATGTTTGTCCACATGTCACCATGTTGACGGAGGCAGACCCATAGTTTTTGTCAAAGGTGATGACTCCGTTTTTCCACATCTCATTTATTTTCTCTCTCACAACGAAGCATTGATTGAGAGGATGCGAGATCATCTGGTGGTATGGACAGTACCGAGGATCGTTGGTTTTGCCAACATCACCCGGTCTTTTTGGTTCAGGCAAGGTGAGTTTGCCGTTTGCCACAAGAGCCCCGAAGATTTCATCAACATCTTCATCAAACGGGTATTTCTTCTCTACTCGTTCTTTGAAGGCATCTGAGAGTTCAGGTCTCTTACCAGCAGCTTTGTTTTCAGCTTTCTTTGGTGGCTGAGGAGCTGGCTTGGTCTGCACATTGAGGACCTCTTTCTTCTTTGGTTTAGAGGTTGCAATGGCGGTTGGCTCTTTTCTTGATGATTTCTGACTGTTGAGGTCTTTAATCACCGTTTCAGCTTCCATGGAAGCTTCTAGGAGTTCTCCCAGGTTTTTTGATTTGTTGCCGATGATCATGGAGCGGATTCTGGCTCTCATGTTGTTTCGGCAGATGTCGACTAGCGACGCTTGTGGCAATACATCAGAGCATTTGTATGCCATTGCTTTCCACTTGTGAATGAAGTCATATGTTGATTCATTCTCCCCCTGTTTTAGGCTGCACAGCTGAGCCATAGTAGCGGGATGATCTTCACCTTTGAAGTGAGTGAGGAAGCGTGTCTCTAGCATGGCCCAGTTTTGGATTGAGTCCTCCGGCAGAGTGGAGTACCAATCGAAGGCCGTACCTTTTAGGGTACTTGTAAAGAGGCGGATCTTGAGTGCATCTTGATCCGCATAGCTCCCGTCAGGATCTTGAAGTGGATTACGTGCTGTCTGGCTGATCCTTTCCCCGTATATGTTTGGAGAGTAGGATGCTTGAATTTGGTGGGGAACGGGACCGAGTCCATCCATAAGGGATATGGTGGCTTGATCCCATGCTCTTTGAGTATATCCTCTTCTTTTGCTTTGGCGAGGATACCGTCTACGTCCTTTTTGGTAAGGGCGCGTGACTCATTTTCTTCTCTATTTACCTCATCGTCTTGATGATTCGGAGGAGGTTCATTGTTCGCCTGATTTTGGAAGGCGAGGAGAAGGTTTTCCATCAGAGTTTCAATCCTCTGCTGGCCCTGTTCCAACTGTTGGATGCGGGTGATCGCATCTTCTGGAGGTGGATTGCGGGGTGGTGGCTCAGAATTTGTAGCCAAGACATTCATCCTTCGTGATTCGAACGAAGAAACTGTCCTGGTGACTGAGCTGGGGCTCATTCTTTTTGAAGAAGAGCTTGAGGAAGGATCACTCTGCTGTCCTTTGCTTGAAGGAGCAGGGGATTCTTCTGAATGTCTTCTTGTCCTGGAGACGCTGCGGGTCATCGGACGTCGGACATGGATTTTTGTTGCTGATTTTTGGCGCCTTCTGGTTTTTCCAACCATATGGACGGCAGCAACTTGGTTGGGTCTTTCTTTTTCGACCCATTTGGGAGAGACTTGAAGTGTAGGAGGCTGGGTCCTTTGCTTCTGTAGTCTCTTTTGTCGGTACGACGCGCGGCGGCGTATACGACGAGCAATTTGAGCTTCGGTCAGCTCTGACTGGGCTTTGACGATGAAGGATGTGCTCCCTCGGGCGCAGCAGCCGAGCCTGTCTTCTCTGTAGCTGGGCAAGGATAGGATGCGAACCCTGTCCTTCGCCTGTTGCAGCGAAGCTTTGAATTTTTGAAGTTCAGCCCCTGTAGATATGAAGGGTCGAACTGCAGGTTTGTAGGCCTTAGCAGGTGCTTGTGGAGGCCTTGTGATGCATGACTTGATTTTGGGCTTGTAGGAACAAGCCGGCTCATGCTGGGATGACTTGGAAGTCAGGTTGGAGATGGGTCTCTCCTCTTTCATGTAAGCAAGAGGATAGAACTGGTTCTTTGTTTTGGTGAAGGTCTTGGGGACCAAGTCTTGGGGTAGACCTGGTTGTTTGTAGGTTGAGGCTTCGTGGGGCTGCCACGGGCTTCAGGCCTTCTGGTGCTCGCCTTTGGTGTCACGGTAGTGACACGTTGAGAGGCGAGTTTCTGCTTCTTGGAGGGAGCAGCTTGTTCCTCAGGAAGTGGGAATGGTCCCAGCGTCCCGAAGACGATAGTCCGGGGAGTCGAGGTCGACCCGGAGTTCACAGAGTTGCCGAGGGAGTTGACGCTTCGGCAGCTGATGGGGCGCTTGTAGGTGCGCGTGGTTTGCTTCTGTTGAAGCATGAGTTGGTGCTTGCTTTCGTCGAAAGTAATGGTTAGTGAAGCTGCCATTGTTAGTTTTTTTCGAAAATTTCTGAAACAAGACCACATCCATTAGTAATCACAAGAATATAATGATCATAAATGGGAAGTTCTATGGTTTCGTCTTTTCAAATTGCTCGAGGTAGATGACCCAAGCAATATGAGGAAGACAAAATGCCATAGAGGGTACAATTGTTCTGATCGCAGGTATGGTAAGCCCAGAATGGGCATCCCAGTTACTGCTAGAAGCAATTGTGAACTTAAATTCGACTTATCGAGAAGCAGAGCTTGCTCGAGGTAAGAAGAATATAAAGTTGGAGTTACAAATGTGCCGGTCGCAATACAGTAGACCCTGAAAGGGCGTACTAGTACCGCTAGACACAAATGTTTTGAGACCGCATCTATGAGATGAGATTCTCTGTTTTGAAAGGTCAAGATTGGATTCATCAAAGAGAGCAGATGGTATTCCAATCTGAACACGGTCTCGGCGATTTCCGCGAGCGCCAGTGCTCAGAAAGAAATGAACCATGATTTCTCGGATCTGAATCTAAAAATGACGAGTTTTTTTTTTTTTTGAAAAGCCAATATCGGGTTTATCAAAGAGAGAAAAAGGTACTCCAATCTGAACACGGTCTCGGCGATTTCCGCGAGCGCCAGTGCCCAGAAAGGAGAAGACCAAGATTTCTCCAATCTAAACCCAAAATGACGGAAGTTTTTTTTTTTTGAAGATTTTTTTTTTAAAAAAAAAATCTTTTTTTTTTTATTTTTTATTTATTTATTTTTTTTTATTTTTTTTTTAAGATTTTTTTTTTGAAATTTTTTTTTTTATTTTTTTTTTTTATTTTAAATTTTTTATTTTAAAAATTTTATTTTTGAAAAAAAAAATTTATTTAAAAGACGAGAGAGTACACATAGGCCTCCTAACCCGGTCTTATGAAATCTTGATTGATAGAATTGCCCCCAGGTAAGGGTAGGATTACTTAATGAACCCGTTTGGAGGACCCTTGCCTAGAACAGTCAAGCTGTCTCCACACTCTGGACAAGGCTTTTCTTTGAATCAACCATGATCAAAGAACACAGTTGGTTTAACCTTAGTGGTCTATGTCTTTTTTTTTATTTTTTTATTTTTATGAATTCATCGAAGAGAAACCATGGCCCAAAACCTTAGTCGAACAGGCTCAACATTTCTGCAAGCGCGATGAACGATAGGAACGGATCAAGGTTTCTCAATTTTGAATCGAAATTGAGAAATCTAATTTTTTATATATATATATATATATATTTTTAATGAACTCATCGAAGAGAAACCATGGCCCAAAACCTTAGTCGAACATGCTCAACATTTCTGCAAGCGCAATGAACGATGAGAACAGATCAAGGTTTCTCAATTTTGAATCCAAATTGAGAAATCTAAAATTTTTTATATATATATATATATTTTTTTTTTATTTTTAATGAACTCATCGAAGAGAAACCATGGCCCAAAACCTTAGTCGAACAGGCTCAACATTTCTGCAAGCGCGATGAACGATAGGAACAGATCAAGGTTTCTCAATTTTGAATCCAAATTGAGAAATCTAAAATTTTTTTTTTTTATATATATATTTTTTTTTTAGATTTTTAATGAACTCATCGAAGAGAAACAATGGCCCAAAACCTTAGTCGAACAGGCTCAACATTTCTGCAAGCGCGATGAACGATAGGAACAGATCAAGGTTTCTCAATTTTGAATCCAAATTGAGAAATCTAAATTTTTTTTTTTTTTTTTTTTTGAAAAGAGAAAGAGTGGAAATAAATTCAAAGAATTAGAAATTTCCAAACAAAAAATCTCATCTCATTTTTTTTACGGAATTCAACATAGGCCACCAATTATAAAGTAGCCAAGGAATCGAGAAAAGAAATATAAGCATAGAGCAAAATATATGATATGCAAATATTTCATTTCTAGCATCGTGTTCTCAAATAAACGAGTCCCACCGGGTGATGCCAGCTTGATGGACCGCGCTCCTGCTCGGTTCTACCGAGGTCGGCGGACGTGGGAGTCCGTCGGGTCCGACCCTTTCGTAACCGGGGGGCAGGGGCGTGCATCAACATTTCTTTTTTTTGTGGGTGTGCCAGATTTTCTATTTTACTTGGAATTGCAAGTGGTAATCCGAAGATCAACCTTCGCAAGTAAAAAGGAAATCAACTTCTTTCAAGTTTTCCATTGCACATATATTTAAGAAAAGAGACATTTTCTTGATTTTCCGTGAAAGGCGATTTTTTTGGCATTTATAGCCGATTTTGGCGTTTATAGCCGATTTTTTTGGCGTTTATAGCCGATTTTGGCGTTTATAGCCGATTTTGGCATTTATAGCCGATTTACAATCCTTATCAATAATGAAAGACAAGAATTGTGATTTTTGTCTCTTTTGAAAAAATACAAACTACAATGAAAAGCAAGAAAAGGAGGATCTAACTTCTCAGGAGATTGTGGGGGACTCGTTTAGATTGACGGTCGCAAGCCATATGTGGGCTTCGCCATCATCCATGCAGATGAGAACAGAGGATGCTATTTGATTCGCTTGGCTTGGCTATAACCTCGGGTTTTTAGAAGACAAAGACCAAAGGAAGGTCCTATGTCCAATAAAAAACCGAGTAGACGGGCTGAAAAGCCATATCTAAGCCATTGGAGGCAGGAGGAGAAGGCAAGGACCTTGGGGGGGGGGGGTACCCCCCAAGGGACTTTTGTCACCTTGTTGTGGTGGCCGGTGTAGAATTTCCGCAGAGTTTTCTCTCTTTTTCCTTTCTCTGGATTTCTGTGCTTCTCTCTGTCTGTGTGTCTGTCTCTTTTTTCCGATCTGGATTCCTTTGGAGTGCTCTCCTATTTATAGGCTCTTGGTAGCCATTTAGGAGAGTTTATGGGCTTTTAATGTCATTAAGCCGCATAATGGGAGGAGTTACAAAATTGAATTGTTTATTTTGTAACTCCTTTTTCTTGGCTTCTGATTGGCCGGAGGAGATTGAGGGCATTTAATCGCCTTTAATCGCCATGATGGGAGGAGTTTCATGGGTTAAATGCCATGAATCTCTTGACTTGTAACTCCCAAATGCTTGCTTCTGATTGGGCCGTCCAAAGAAATGGATTAATGACTCTAATAAAGCTAGTCAATTAATCGCATTAAGTGGTCGCAGAGCAGCTGAAGAGTCGCGGGCCGTGCCACGTCTTTTGAGATTCTTCTGTTGATGATCATCGATGGATCTTCATGTAGATCGACATCAGATGACCATGTAATTTCAGGTGTTTGTTGCCAACAGCGGGTCGGTGCCATCTGTCCTGTCGATTTCTCGATCGGTCGGGTGGTAAGCACACTTTTTTTGGTTGACCGGGTGGCGATCAATACCGTCTTCGATACTCTTGATGATTTACCCGTGTTTTGGACGGATATCAGAGGACTTGGTGTCTCAAAAGCATGAATTTTGGAAAGTACCAGAGGCTGGGCTCCTCGAATCGCGAAAAAAAACGGCAAAAACCGGGGTTTCCGGGGCTTTCCCGGCGACCCCGGGGTCCATGGTCGCCGGCGACCCTGGCCCAGGGTCGCAGGGGCCTGCGACCCTGGGGGGGTTTTCCCCCTTTCGTGTCCCGTTTTGCGTCCGTTTTTGCTCTTTTTTGATTCTTTTTTCTTCTGTACTTTTCTTTGACATTTTGATCATTTATTGGCCTGATTTCTTTGTAGGAAACCTGATGAGAATCCTTGCATTTTATTTTGCAAAGTTTCCAATTTCCTAAGAAAGCCGAAGACTTTGTCGCGCAGAGCTGCCGATTTTCTGTCAAAAGCTGAAACTGGGTCAAACGATGTCGGAATGACTTGAAATTTGGTGTGAAGCCTCCTGAGCAATAAATAAGACCAACCATAGGCTTTTGTTTGAGTTTTGAAGCCGTTTGGGGTCCTATCACCTGTAGACTTGCTTTTTGTCGCGATGAAGATGTCGCGGTTTGATGCGCGGTCAACCGATGTCCGATTGACTTGAAATTTGACAGGGAACCTATTGGAGTCATTTTAAGATGATCCATAGGCTCTGTCTTGGAAATCATGGTCCCGGAGAGCTTTACCACCGAGAGGCTTGATTTGGCTGTCGGAGAAGCGAAGTTAGGCCAAATGATCTTGAAATGGCTTGAAACTTCTTGTGTACTCCTCTTTTGGCTGTCTGGATGAATCTTGCAGTTTTTGTTTGATTCTGACAAGATTTGACTTTTGGAAGCAGCATTGCCTATTTATGGCAGGTTGCGACTCCATGTAGCTCTTTGGATCTTGAAAAGGCAAAGTGACATTTTTGGTGTCAACAACTACATGTCTAAATTTTTACTTTTTCCTTCATTGTAATTTGTAAATATACAAGTTTCTCATTCTTTTTTTTTATTTTTATTCTCTAAAAACATTGTAAAATTTTGAAGGTAATCATATTTACAAACCTTTAAGAAGTTCAGATCCAAATGGTTCACTTATCAATGGAGTGGGTCGAGTCTAACCATACCACTTAAATATATTTGTTATTCTCTGTGCTTGTGTTCTAATTTTAATTTTAATACCGAAAATGTGAAAAAAATTAATCGAAAAAAAAAAAACTAAAGAGGCACGCCGAGCACGCCCGACATGGCCCAACCCGCTCCAGCACGACCCGTGGCGGGCTGTGCCGTGCCAGAAAAAAACCATGGCGGGCCAGGCCACATGCCTAGTCCACACCATTGATTAAATGCTTGATAAAAAAGTGATTAACACAATTTATGTATATTCATTATTTTTTTAATCAAACAATCAATCTAACAATGGGCGCGTTTGTTTCATTATTCGTAACACTTTTTTGAGTGTGTACCTATCTAGAACTCATTTAATAGTGGTATTCTCTTTCTGTCTAGGTAGAAGAAAAAAAGAAAAAAGGAAGGGAGTTTCATGTTTTTTCATGTTTTTTTTTTCTTTTGACTAAATTTCTGGCCTTTGAATCTTTAGTTGGAACGGGCGGTTGGGATTTGCCCTAATTTTGTGTGAGAAGCTTTTTGGACTGTGTGCCAATAGGTTCTCACTATCCAAAACAAGTACACAATCAATCAAGTGGTCTAATCAATTCATATTGGTGTGCCAAATATGAGATTAGTGACTATCCGGAGGGGCCCTATTTTTTTTTTGTCCACTCAGGTAGGTCTTAAGGTAGGCTTGGCCCATTAGGAATGTAGGCACACAATGCTCAATGGAGGTTTTCCCACAAACACACACGTATATATAATATGAGAAATGCTCCTATACAAGCTTCCCTTACCGTCTTACGATACAAGCCACCTTGTATCGTAAGATGGTAAGGGAAGCTTGTACATGGGCATTAGTACTCTATATATATTAACCACACGCATTGGGCATGTGTGCGCATCTGGATATCGAAGGATCTCGGTGAACCCTATCTACCTATCAAATTTGGGACCCATCTGATCATCCCTACTGGCTTAATGGGTGAACAATCCATTTAGATTGATGCATAGTCGATCTGTTAGACCAATCCATTTGGATGGATTTAAAACCCATGGGACCTTTGTAATTTAGGGAAGGTCCATTTGAATGGACCGACAACGAGCCCGGATCAATATCCTATTCGAATTGAGAAAGCCTTTCACGACCCTAAAATCTAAATATACTAAAACTCTTATAATCCTACATATGATATCTCTCTCCCATCTAAAAGGTTGAGAATTCTTTGAGATATATTTGAGTGTGTTGTGTTGAGTTGCTGTGCAAGAGTTCTACGCTGAAGATTAATCTTTTCTTCTTGCTCATTGAAGCACCTTGAGAGGTGTCAAGGTGCTTTGCGTTTCAAGCACGGTGAAGGTGTATAGTGAGTCGTTGGTAAGACCATCGCAATCCTTAAGTTAAGTTGCAACTACGGAAGGTTTTGCGAGTCTTTGTTACCTTTATTTTACATAGTGATTGGTTATATGTGGTCTAGATGAAACGACCCATGGTTTTTCTCGAGTAGGGTTTTCCACGTAAAAAATTGCATTTCTCTCTCTTGTGAATGATTATTTTTCTTCTTAGGTTAATTACTTTTAATTTTAATTAATTTGATTGAAATCCATAAAGAAACCTTATTTGGGACCTTAGCTTGTGTTAAGGCTTAAACGCAACCTTCACGTAGTATTAGGGCGGGTTGCACTAAATTATTGTGTGATTCCATCATATTTTCTCTAATGAATTCAATACGAAAGGCATATCGACCACCAAGCCCCCATTTCTTGATGGGAGCAATTATACCATCAATTTCCTAACTCGAAGGTTAGGATGATTACGTTCTTGCGGTCAATTGATGATGATGTTTAGACCCACTATAGTAACTGATGGAAAAACTATTCCCAAACCTAAGGCACATTGGACCCAAGGTGAGAAACATATCGCGAATTACAATAAGGCAATTAATGCCATTATTGCCGCTGAATATCGCAGAATTTCCACATGCACCTCTGCAAAAGAAGCTTGGGACATCTACAGACTGTTCATGAGGGCACATAAACTGTAAACTAGACCAAACTCCAAAATTTAACATCTACTTTTGAAACCTTGCCTATGAATGAAATGAAGACCTTAGAAGAATTCCATGCGAAACAGAGTGACATCATCAACTCAAGTTTCAATCTGGGTGTACCATTCTCAGAGAACAAAATTGTTATGAAAATTTTGAGGTCTCTACTCGAGAGGTTTCTTGCTAAAGTTGTGGCTATTGAAGAGCATACAAATCTAAACACTCTTAGAGTTGAAGAATTGGTTGGCAATTTGTAAACTTTTGAGGCGAACCATTGTCCAACGAAGAAGTCCATAGGGATTGCCCTCGTATTCTCTAAGTTTGCAGAGGAATGTTTTAGTGTTGGATCAAATTGCAATTCAGAAGATAATGAGTTTGACATAATTTTTGGGAAAAGTTCAAAAGATTATTGAAAAACAAATAGGACAATTTGAAAAAGGATTTTCAGAAAGATAAGGCAACCAACAAATCCAAATTCTTGCCTAAGTCCGATAAGAATCCTGTTAAGGGTTTCTCCAAGCCTATCAAATTCTTTGAATGTCAAGACTAAGGTCACACTGCTTCTAAGTGTGCAAATCAGAAAAAGAGAAGCAAGGGTAAAGCTTTGAATGTCTCTTAGGAATACGGTTCATAGGAGGAAAGTAGTGAGCCTAAGTCTCCCTCTAATGAGTTGGGTTTTTTTTTTTTTTTTTTTCACTTTCAAGACTTTGTCTAATGCTTCTTCTATGCCGAGTTCATCTAACAAGTAGGGTCGACTGTATCATTAGGCCAACAAAGCCATTGCTTTATGCCCCAAAAAGATATGGCCCAAAAAAAGGCCCCATAATAGTAGGCTAGCAACTGACATATTTTGAAATTCCAAAAAAAAAAAAAAATTGTCAACTACCATCCCTTTTTTTCTTCCCAAAATATAAGGCCCATAATAACTCTCTTTTGTGAGATCCTACCAAGATTTTCACGGGGCCTTAAAGTGTCATTTATGGCCTATTATATATATTTTTCCAAATCTGCGCCTTATAGTTTTATTGCTAGAAGTCCAATTGGTTTTAGAAATCTCAATCATTATTTAAGTCATGAACTTGCTGCACGAGCCTTTCTCATTATTTTTGTGTATCCTATGTCAATAGGGGCCCGTTCAGATTTGATCCATGATGTGGTTGTATTAGACCTATAGCTTGTGATTTTAGCCCTCATAAAAGATCTTAAAATCTAATATAAACAATGGGCCCCCACCGGAATTTATTCTCTTGCCCACGGTGCATACGGAGCACACCTCTGAAGTCTATCTTGGATTTTTTTCTTTACGTAATGGTAGCCAAATAGGTAGTTGGATTTTGTGATCCAAGATTTCCATGTGAGTTTTGGGGATGGGCCCAAAACTTTCATGTTGTCTGTGGAGGTGGACTTAAGATAGGTTAGCTAAACTTTGAATATAAAAACTTAATTAGTAATTTTGCATCACAAAAAAAAAGAAAAATAGATTTTAAATAAAATATTTATAATGATATTAAAACATAGAAAAGACCTCATTTAGGATTGTCGCTTTAGGCCTCGAATTGTCTCAAGCCGTCCCTGTTAACAAGGACTGCAAGTCAAATGAAAATTAGATATGCATGATTTTCTTGACAATGAATAGGACATGGAAGCGGAAATAGGAGAGTGTTCCAAGATTCCATAAGTATGACAAAGATCAACGAAAAAAGGGCACTGAAGTTGAAACCAATGGAATCTCAGAATTCTTCTTTGAAAGCTCAACTAGAAGACTCATGTGCAAAGGTGACTCAATTGAAATTTCAACATAAGATTTTGTCTGACAACCTGATTAATGCAGGCAAGGAGAATGCTCTACTGAAAGAACAAGTTGAGAAAGCTTGAAAGGATATGGATGCATTGTGAAAGGAGCTGAATACTTGTAAAGATGAAAAGGATGATTTAAACGACAAGTTGAATTTGGTACTCACAGAGCTAGAACCTGCCAAGTCCTCAATAAAGAGAATGAATACAGGGTCCATGAAGCTTGATCAAAACCTTGGAAGCCAAAAGATTGACTCGTTAGTACTGCCATTGGCTTTGTACTTGATCAAAACCATGGAAGCCAAAACGATTGACTCGTCATTAATACTGTCATTGGCTTTGTACATGGAGCTTCAACCGTGAAGGACAAAAATAAATCTGTATTTATTCAAGGACTTACTATGTTCTCCATGACACCAATCATTCATAATGCAATACCCTTAAAATGTGTGAATGCAAACTATAAGCACATCCATCACAAAAAAATCATTTTGACCTGTCACATTTGTGGGATCAAAGGGCACATCAAACCATATAGTAACAAACTTAGAAATCATTTAAGAAATTAGCAGAGGAAGAAGCATTATTCTCCTCAACAGGTCAAGACAAAGTTCGTCTGGGTTTGTAAGTCTGGCCTACACTGTAATGTGCTCCACACTGCACTCACGAAATCAATTGAGCCTGCTAAGTGTAATTGCCTCCGTAAGTCACTAGGCATTGGCATACAACCTTAAAATTTACCGATCAATTCATGTTCTAATATCCACATGATGCCATTTTTTTGTTGATTTTGTGATTATCTGGCATGTGACACACTTTATATGGTTATTGTTGGAACTGATTTTCTTGGTACACGGTATAAGGCTTTTGAACATTTCCTCAAGTACACAATGACTTACTTCGACACTCGCTTAGGGTTAATGTGACACTAGGATTGTAGGAATCACGGTCTTAGTGGATTTGCAATTTTTCTTAGAGCTTTGATCTTGATTTTCCTCATTCGATTATGTTTTCTTCTTAATGTGTATGTTAGACCCAAAGTTCTTAATGATTGTGCGTAGAGATCTCCGTAGGGAGTATATGCTAAAAAGAATAATGACTATGTCTGCTCCCTAAGTCTTAACTTTGCTTAAATATTATGAACTCAGAAATTCCTGCATCGAAAAAGTGAGCTAGTGAAAAAGTTAATAACTAGGTATGCTCCCTTGATGTTAACTTTTCCTATATCATTCAAACTTGCTCCCTTGATGTTAACTTTTCCTATATCATTCGAACTTGAACATTTTTACATGTGATAAAGTTCGTGAGAAGGTTTTGTATTGCATTAATGATGGCTTAATAAAAAGAAAGTGACATTAAGGGGGAGATTCATACATCATTGTTTGATCGGGTCGTATGTTTTTGGAAATAAGTGAATCTTTCTTTGTACCTGATGAAATTTGATTTCTAACCAATCATCGACTTCTTTGTCTTTTTCCATTTGAGATCATCCATCACACACAATTTACACACATGTCAAATGTCTAAAAATTGTGTTGCAAATTATCATATTGGTCATCGGGGATTTTCACATTTTTGGCCCCATTGAGCTTTGGAATTTGTGCTTTTTATTCGATTTTTGAGGTGAAGATTATCTGATTGAGTGGGAGTACATTGGTTTAATTGATTGCTTGTTTTGTCAATTCCTAAGCAAAAAGAGGGAGTAGGAACTACTCGATAAGTTATAGTTGTTTCTTTATCATCTTGTTTCTTGATTATCTCTCATTTCATTTTCTATGATTTATGAGAGATCTTTGTCAAGTTGTGTCATGCAGGTTTTCTAATTTTACAGGGATAGGAAATTTGAAGATTGAATGATTGGAAGGTGTTTATTTTTTGTTGTCTTCATGGGAATGATTGTAATGGGAACTTAACTTTGACTGTCAATAAGGAGTTTTGTTCATGAATTGCCAGGGTGGGGATTGTTAGTTATATAGTTGGAAATTCATTAGGTTTCGAAACAAAACTCAAGTCCAAATCTAATTGTAATTTTACATTTTTAAATATGGACGTTATGAGGCTTCATCTTCAATATTGAAGGAAGAAAAACAAAGACGGTTAGAAGATTCAGTTATGCGCTCAAGCCCTAAGCTGGAGCCCAGGCTCGCTCGAGCGAAGACCTCCATCCTTCGCTCGAGCGAGCTCTGTGGCACTGACAAGTTTCCAGACAATGAAGCCCTTCATCCGCTCGAGCAACGCTCACGAAATTCCCAGCACGAATTGGAAACGTCTTCCTATTTTCTCTCCCCTGCCTATCAATATCCTAATCAAATTGAGAAGCCCTAGCACAACCCTAAAGTCTATATATACTAACTCTTGCAACCCTACAGTTGATATCTCTCTCCCATCCAAAAATCTAAGAATTTCTTATAAGAGATCTTTTGAGAGTGTTGTGTTGAGTTTGCTGTGCGAGAGTTCTGCATTGAAGATTGATCTTTTCTTTTTGCTTTTTGAAGCACCTTGAGAGGCGTCAAGGTGGTTTGCGTTTCAAGCACGGTGAAGGTGTACGATGAGTCGTCGGTAAGACCATCTCAGTCCTTCAACTGAGTTACAGCAAGGGAAGGTTCTGTGAGTCTTTGTAACCTTAATTTTATATAGTGCTTGGTTGTATGTGGTATAGACGAGAAGACCCATATTTTTTCTCGAGTAGGATTTTCCAAGTAAAAAATTGCGTGTTTCTCTGTTGTGATTGATTGCATTTCTTCTTAGGTTAATTACTTCTAGTTTTAATTAATTGGAATTGAAATCCATAAAGAAATCTTATATAATACCTTAGCCTATGTTAAGGGTTAAACGCAACCTTCACATTTCACGGCACGACACGACCCATTTTACTTCCGTATTCCCATACATGAATGACTTGCTTCCCAAGCAAGCCAACCCATAAGCATAACTAATGGAACATCTATTTTGAGGATAGAAAGCCCAAATTATAGGAGAAAATTGGGAAGGATTTAGATACAATTCACAATGCTCATATTTAGAAAAAATGAGAAAGAGTCATTTACACAACTGTGATTTTCATTCATTTCTCATATATATATATATATATTACATAGGTTCAATCTCTTTGCCTTATAGATGCAAGTTATTTATAAAAGGAAAAATTCTTTACAACTCCTACATCTGGCCTTAGACGATCTCAAACTATACAAAATACATGAATTCAAATCTTCGATCCGGATAGTCCATCTATATATATAAGGGAAAAAAGCAGTATACCTACCTGTATTTTGGTGTTTTTGCAGAGTACCCCCTGTACTTTGGTATTTTGGACTAAATCACCCTGTAATTCTAATTAACATGCAAATATAAACGGCCATGACGGAAGATAGAAAATGGCCAATTTACCCCTCCATATATAAGATCTCTTTTCGTGATTTTTGTTCATTTTCCCCTTTTTCGCTTGCTGTTAGGTTCTTCTTCCCACCCATCATGGCTGCCATCAAGCTATCGCAGGAGTCACCATCTTCTTCAACCTCTCTGCTGTCTGTGAATGTTGAGCTTCAGCCCCTAATTCTCTCAATTCTGGACGATCCCTGAGTCAACAGGGCCTTCGTCGACGCTGGGTTTCGGAGCCGCGACGTGTAGATGGTCTGGATCTTGCCGGAGAGAGGGAGTGCATATGAGAGATGGAGAGTTGCAGATAGTGGGGAGACGGATTGCATTCACTATTACTGATTTTAGCACATGGAGCCATTTTCCATTTGGAATTTCACAAGGAATCTTCAGTGACCTTAGTAATTCATTTTAGGGTAATTTCCAAATCTTTTGGGTTTCGTTATAATTTATTCTTCGGGCAGCTGTTGATAAACAATGTAACGGAGAAAACCAACACATTCGCCACCACAAATAGCGGCACCAGCTACGAAAACCACCTCCTGAAAACCCGGACTTCCTGAGAACGATGCTTGACGAAGCCGGACTCAATCGCCTCCGACGAATCGACGACCACCGGATGGACTGAACTCTCGCTATTCCGTCTCAGATTGCCTCTGCTATCCATCTCTGAGGAGGGGGTTCCCTCCCCCATCCCACCAAATCTCACGATTTCCACCTAAATAAAAAATTTCAGCAGATCGAGAAAGTCAAAATCAGTAGAAAGTTACAATCTTCAGATCAAATTAAAGAGGGTCGAACTGAAAATAGGAAGCGAACACACAGTAGCTGATCGAGTCCGATCTGCGAACCCAAACACCCATTATCATTTATCCCCAAAACCTCCTTCAATTTCCATTCTCTCCTTTCTGCAACAGAACGTTCCAACAAAACAAGCTCCTAGCCTCATATATGAAGGCTATAAAAATCGTGGGCTCCACCGATCAAAACTCAGATCAGGCTCCTCCATCAAAGTTGCCCAACCTTGTACTGCCAAAGGATCGGACCTGATCCATGATGTAGGGACCCGATCTGTCATCGGTAGCTTCCCATACACATGTCATCATTTATCTCTTCCACATGTAAAATTTCACATTTCCCATACGCTCACGGACCACCAAACTACTCAACCCATCTCTTTTTTTTTCTCACTTATCCACACACGTCATCACCCTCTCTGTTTCTTTTGCACATCAGAAGTCAGAACCGAGTTTTGTAACAGAACATTTCTAGCGGAAATGAGCTTCTCACCTACGGCATGAGGACTGCAGAAATCGTGGGCCCCATTGATCACAGTTCAGATCAGACTCCTCCATCAAAGTTGCCCAACCCTGTACGGCCAAAGGATGGGACCTGATCCAGATGTAGGAACCCGATTTGTCATCGATGGCCCACCTGGGTCCCACAGTATCCAAAAATGGAAATCTGAGTAGAAGAAGATGGCGCAGGCTAGCATCGCCAAAGGCCTGATCGGCGGCCACCTCCCGACACACCATAACAGAACCCTTAAGCTATCCGGACCTCCTTCTTCCTTGTGGTTCGGAACCGAACCCAAATTGTGGGGTTCGGGCTGCCTGACGATCCAAAGGGTTTTCCAGGATTCTCCTTCTCGGATCTCTCTTCGGATCTCGGCCTCTGTCGCCACCGCGAGAAGCCGTCGATGGTGCCGGAGATCGTGTTGCAGTCGACGTGTAGATGGTCTGGATCTTGCCGGAGAGAGGGAGTGCAGACGAGAGAGGGAGAGTTGCAGATCGACGAGGTTCAAAAATTTGGAAAGGGGGAAATGAGAAAAAGAAAATAGCGGGCCTGAGATTTTTTCTCCACAGGGGCAAATAAGTCTTTTTGGGCCACTAATTTCCCGCCATTATGCACCAAATGTCATTTATACGACCTACGCCGTTAATACTAACAGAATCCGTTCATTTTGCAAGTCAACTAAAACTACAGGTATGTTTAGTCCGAAATACCAAAGTATAGGGGGTACTCTGCAAAACGGCCAAAGTCCAGGTAGGTATTCTTCTTTTTTCCTTAAATACAATCATAAATTCCTTGTTTTCACCATATCCCAATGAATTTGCCAGTACTTAATTTCCTTACAATCCATCAGTCACTGTGCAAAAACTCACCAAAAACATGAAAGAACAAAAAGAAATAGGTGTTGCAACAATTAATTATAGGAGATTTCCCTTCCAAATTTCTCATATGGAATTTCAAGTGTCTGGACAACATTTTGAAGGAATTAAACCCTTACAATATATTCTGGAAAAAGAAACACCCAACACATTTTACAAACTAATCATAGCACCGAACCGCATAAATAGTAGTGGTTGTTATTTCCTATTTCTTGCCATTTTCGTTACAGAATGGTGTTGTTGCAGCAGTAGTTCGTAGTTGCAGCTGGCCATGTATTTTCTCTTCTTCCTTCTTCCCAAAGACTGTCTCCATATCTTCAAGCGTTCTGCCCTGAGTCTCTGGCAAGAAGTTGTAGAAGAAGATCCATGAAAGTGTTGCGACACCAGCAAACAGAAAGAAGGTCCCCCCAATTGTAATTGCCTTGTACAAAGATAAGAAAGTCATCCCAAGTACGCTGCTAGTGACACAGCCGGTGGCCACTGCCAAGCTCATCCCCTGAGCTCTAAGCCGCAATGGGAAGATCTCTGAGCTGTAAACCCACGTGATGGGTCCTAAGCCGATTGAGAAAGATGCGACGAAGGTTAGGACTGTCAGAATGCAGAGTGCGATCGCCCCCACCAGCTTCTTATCAGAATTATGGTCGATGATGGTCAATCCAGTCCCAAGTCCCAATAGGGAGAGTATCATGCCCATGGTGCTAGTTAGTAGCAGGGGCCGCCTCCCAAATCGATCGACCAGAAACGTGGCGACCAAGATGAAGAGCGTTTTTGTGAATCCAACTGCTACAGTTGCACCAAGTAGCCCATTTTTGGACTTGATTCCCGCCTTCTCGAATATTCGGGGGCTGTAAACAACAGCCGCGCTTATACCAGAAGCTTGTTTGAAGAAGTGAATTCCCACCGCAGCAATGAGGATCCGGCGAACTGATGGAGAAGGCCTAATCAGCAGCTCCTTCCACACACCCTCCCCGCGACTGCGCTTTGGGACGGGGACAATGTCATCAGTGCAATGTTGAGGAATTCCAACAGCATCTTTGATGTCGGAGAGACGAATTTCGGCCTCCTTTTTACTCTCAGAGGTCTTGTCAAGTACCTGCTTAGCCTCGCCCAGTCGGCCTTGCATGACAAGCCACCGAGGCGATTCGGGCATGGTCAGGACAGAGATGGCTAAGATCACTGAGGGTATGGCTCCAACTCCTAGCATTAGTCTCCAATTGATGTGATTTGGGAGGCCAGCGAATGCGATATTGGAAACATATCCAAGCAAGATTCCTCCATTGATGAACAATTCAGGAAAGGAAGTGAGGAAGCCTCTGGTGGAGGCTGGCGAGAGCTCAGCAGTGTAGACCGGAGCAATCATGAGAGCATAGCCCACCCCAATGCCTGCGACAAACCTCCCCACCATGAGGAAGGCGAAGTTGGTCGCGAAGCCCATCATCAATGCACCAAAGAAGAAGATAGCTGCTGCGAGGACGATTGTGTATCGCCGACCGATCCAATCAGAAGTTCTCCCGGCAGCCGCTGATCCAATTAGACTGTAGAGGCCGAGAATTCCATTAAGACTTCTACCTTTGTGTCGTCTAGCTTCAGATCATCCTTGATGAACAACATTGCTCCACTCATTACCCCTATATCTGAGTGACAGAGAGGGAAAATGAGATAAAAAAAAAAAAACCAAGTGAAGATTCTTTTTTATTTTAAATTGCATCATCTATGGATTTTAAGAGGTCAAATATCTTGATAATAGAAGACTCCGACTAAGTAAACTTGAAATCCTTTACAATCTCAAATATAGATAATATATATATCCATTATCTATTGATATTAATATCCATTTCATCTTAACTGGATATGGGAACACAAGTAGCTGAATCTTAGACCTCATACAATCTCAGATAAGTTAAAAAAAAGAAATAGAATAACATTTCTTCCTAGCATCATCATCATCATCATCATCATCATCATCATCATCATCATCATAATAATAATAATATAGGAAAGTAACTAGACTGCAAATCTCTTACAGTCTGATATGAAAGAAGAAAACCCATGTCATATTTTCTCGTCTTTGACCACTTAAAATGGAGAAATGGAACAGTACTCACCATAACCCAAGAGGATGGAAGTCATGGAAGCAAGAATTGAGCAAGTAAATGCGAATTTTTTCTTTCGATGCTTCTCCGGCACTGCCTCCATCGTTATTGCTAGATTCTGTGTCCCAGAAGCATCAGATGTGACATTCTTACCGACCTTCTGATCACCCATTCCTCTACAAGAAAACCTCAGTTTCTGTACAGAGAGTCTCTGTGAAGAGTTGAAGCAACAATATTATAGTACTAATCAAGTAGCCATGAACAACGTACAAGTTCTCAGAAGCTTGGAAAAAACTAGATAGAAAGAGATTTTTTATTTTCTTTTGATAAGGTAAGATGAGCAAATACCTCTTCTTTCACAAGCAAGTAGAAATACTCTAATAAAATCTATTGCTTCGACCATGCCCATTTATTATATGTCATCCTTCATCCAGTCATCCTTCCTGAAAAAAAAAAAAAAAAACTACAGATGAGTTGAGCAGAATGTTTAGAAATTTTGGTGGGGGGACCGAGATAGTGAAAAGAAATTGCATGCTATTAGTTGGAAAAAAATATACAAGCTATTTGTGACGGCGGCCATAGAATTAGGAAGGCTAAAGACAATTAACTTGGCTCTATTAGGTTGAACTAGTGAGAAAGGTTCGGCCAAACCCAGGCCTTAAAAAATATAAATACGATAATAAGATGTTATAATAACAACGAAGGGAAAAAAAAACCATTAAAAGAATACAAAAGTTGAAGAAAGCTTAAATTTATTAAATTAAGTCGTCCCCCATTAATTCCACATTAACTGATGCAAAAAAGGAATAAAATAAAAAAGAATGAAATATGGAAAATAATAATCTAGATTACATAATCAACCATGATTGAGGCAAAATCAAATCCATATGCTAAAAATTAAGCATTAAGTATGGGGAAAGAATTTGTCAATATAATTATGAAACAATCGAATGTTGATGAAAAAGATTAATGAGATACAAAAACAATAATTAAACAATGAACTGTCGTATATGTTGAAACCTACTGGGATGGAGACGAAGATATGGAGATAGAGAAGAATATTGTACTCACACTTAAATTATTTGAGTGGTTTCAAAATTGTGGATGTTTACATTAATTTTTTAATGAAAAATCTTTTTACCAACTATCATAATGGGTACATATCTAGAAAGAAAACCTTCAATTATACGAATCTCACGGCAAAACAAGCCATTAGAATCTAATTGGATGAAGAAAAAAACAAAAGAAAGAAAATAAAATGACAAAGGAAACTCTGCACAGCCCTAGCTTATAGTGTGAAAACTTTTATAGATTCCTTCTTTGTTGAACATTAATAATTTTTTAGTAACCCAACTAGAGGACTAAGACCCATGAGACAGCCCACACACATATAGAAAACGCACGTACATATGGAAAGACAATTCATATAAATGGAAATAATGCCCGTTCAAGTGAAAAAAGAATCCACATAAAAACAAAAAAGTGGCCTTGCTAGAGTTTTTTGTTACAGTCTTTTTTTTGTCGTGAAAAGGACAAAATAGCCTCTTTTTTTGGTCATTGTTAGTGGTCCAGCCCACAGAACCTTTAGCCTCGTCTCTCCCACATCAGAGATACGTTTCCAACTTTCCCATGTACCGGGTCACTCCTGGGAAATTTCAGCTATCAAGTGGGTCCGCGTCTTGGGTTGGACGTTTCTCGCATTAAATGGATAACGTGGCCAGTTTGTTTACCTAAAATGCATTGGAATCCATGGTGTAGGTGCCAGAAACCTAAACATGACCTGCTAACATGAGGTGAAGTTGGGCCGGGCCGCGCACGGAAAATTATGACGGCCGTGCTCAGCCACAGGTCGTTGGGCTATGGAACGGAAAGATTTCGTGCCGTGCTGTGCACGGCGTCTGGGCCGCGGCACAGCTCGTGTCCAATGAGTGTATTTTTTAAAACACAACCCGCTCCCCAACAGATATAAAACAGAGCCGTCCCTCGGCCCCTCGGCCCCTCGGCTAAAGTTGAGGAAGCCGCCATTTTAAGCCCCCAATTTTTATCTCTTTTTTTGAGCCCCAATTTTCATTAGCCCATATAATATATAGGTATGTAAAAAATAAAAAAATAAAAGGCTGCCCAAGACATGAGAAATTGCCTAATTTCTAAACAGCCCATTACAAAAAAAAACTCTAAATTAATGATTTTGTATTATATTTAAAAGTAAAAAAATGAAAAAAAGAGTATGAAACTTTGGAAATTGAAAAAGATTAGGTCGGCTATTATAGAGTAGTTTTGCATGCCGATTCACTTTCGACTTCGGATATCAAATACACACTGTCTCTCTCTCTCTCTCCCCTTATTCACAACCAAAACTTGGTCTCCTTGTTCCCAATTAAAATTGGGTTTTTTTACTTCAAAACCATTTTCGACTTTCCGTTATGTGTTTCACCGCTTTGTGGCGACGAGCCGGGAAGAGAATCAGGTGATTGAACATTCTCTCCTTTCCAAGTTTCAAAGAATATTTTAAAAATGAGCCATTATTTTTTTTGTCTGTTCTTTTAATCTTTTTTACTTTTAAGGGGACAAGACTATTGATTAATATTTTTTTTTGTTACATAAAAATTGGTTGTATACATAAACTCAATATAAAAATAAAAGGATAAGAAAAGGTACCACTAAGTTTAACCACAATATCAATTGAATCAAATGATCTTTCGCTTATTATGAAGAAAAAAAATCGGTTGAATCATCACTTTATGAAAATACAAATAATTTGTAGATGGGTTATGTTTGGAAAATATTTTGATTGTTGTTTATTTGATTTAATGATTTACAGATGCTCTTATGGTGTTGATTGAGTTATTGATGCTGGCCTAGCACTCTATTGTTTCACAACCTCGGTAATTTTACCTGAATATGAAGCTTTTGAATTTGAATGATCGTTGGTTCTTGAGTTCTGCATTAGATTGTTTCCTATAATCATACATCATAGAAAGTGCCTCTCAGGGTCTAAAAAAGAAAAAAAAAAAATGAAAAGATGATGCACTTATTCAATCTCAATCAGGAGCTCTTGATAAGTTTGTTGTTGCTAAGAAACAACAAATGATTCAGTTCCAGTTGAAAGTTTCGAGGAAGAAGATTTTATAAATTCAGTAAATGAAAGAGCATGAAGAGACACTTGATAAAGAAATTAAGCAGTGGATTAATGAAAATGACAATGAGAATGATGGTAGTCAACATGAAGACCAAAATGTAGAATCACAGCCTTCAAATGTTGATGATCCGAGTAATTGGGATAAGATGGATCAAAATTTACGAGACTTTTTTGTAGAAAGGGGTCCTAAAAGAAGAGTTGTGTCAATTATCCTAAAGATGATCTTAATAAGACACTTCTCTTCCACACACTACATCCGGCATTTATCCAATGGAGAGAAAATTGATAGAAAGTGACTTGTATACTCGGATGTTTATAGATAAAGTATTTGTTTTTATTGTAAGTTGTTTAAGGAAGAGGGAACAAGACTTTATTGGCTAATGATAGACTTGGAGATTGGAAAAGTATTGGTAAAAGATTAAAAAGTCATAAAATAGTAATGAGCAACTCATGTGCATGAGTAAATGGATTGAATTAGATATGAGATTGCACAAGAATGAAACCATTGATAAAGCGTGCAAGAACAAATCAATAGAGAGAAAGAACATTGGAAAAGGGTGTTGCGAAGGATAACGGCTGTGGTGAAAACACTTGCAAAAAATAATTTATCTTTTCGTGGGGACAATGAGAAGATTTATCAAGAGAGGATGAAATTTTTTTAAGCATAATTGAAATGATTTCCGAATTTGATCCAACAATGCAAGAGCATCTTCGGCGAATTGAAAGTGGTGAGGTTCATTACCATTATCTTAGCCACAAAATTCAAAATGAGTTGATACAATTGTTAGCGTGTGAGATTAAGAATGCAATCATTGCAAGAATC